>OX388341.1:87129998-87754998 GCA_947579665.1 Sympetrum striolatum
CCCGCATTATGTTCACACTCTTAATAATTGAAACCATTTGAAAGTACAAAAGAGGGACTACTTAACTTTTTCGTATCGTAGGCAATATTTTTCCATTGCATTTCATGTCTACAGTTTACCTCAAGGATAACGTGAATAAACTAAAACACCCGAGAGCTTCTCAACAGTATTTCGTTAGCTTCTGGATGTATTAATGAGTTTAGTAGAGTTTCAGAGTCCAATTTATCGTTTTCTGGAGCTTATAGAAATCAAGGAGGGAGTGCATGGCCAACAGTTCCTTATATCGTAAACTATTCAGGAAACACGAGAGCATCATCATTATTCGCTAACTTAAAAAAAAATATTCACAAATAGGTTCATCTGAACAACACGTGATATATTCCTCAAAGGATGAGAAAATTAGTAAATATATGGTATTTTAAACCCACATGTTCCAAATATATGGCAACTTCAAGACATGAAGTAAAGTCTTCATATCAAGAGACATAACACTATCTAAATGATAATAAATAAATACTGAAAAGAAAATCTCTTGAATGGACTGTTAATATCAGGATAATTTAAGGCTTGCTTAAATAGGACAGTCGTAGCTATCAGACAATAATACAACAATAATAATAAAATAAGGAGACCAATCTCAATTTTTCAACGAATCTTAGTCTGGCAAAATTGCATTACGAATCAATTGACAAGAGTTGCTAAGATGAGCATAGATTAACTGTAATATGCATAATTACTCTATGAGATGAGTATTCGCAAAGCTTCCGTCAGTTGATCACATCAAATCTTTAAATACTAAGAAAGGTAATCCAACTTAGCTTCCCTTGTGTGATGCCTATTGTTACGCTGAATAATTCAATCGAAAATATCCTCATCGTAAAGAGTCGGGTAGTGAAATGAAGCTGTTGAAAGTTACCAGAAGATGAGGATAAAAAATACCCCAGCAATATAAACTCTATTTTTGAGAAATAATCTTAGGATCAAATCGGATCCATTTCTGAATAAATGGAAATGATTTTCGAAACCGTGAAGAACTCAAGGGTACGAGATGAGATAACTCGTGGTGAAATCTTCAGCGATCACGAAAAATATTTTCACGCATTGCGCCATCGAATTAGAACTCAATAAAAACGAAGAATGGAATAAACGGCAATCAAAGGGCGGAATACTTTAATTCAAACTGGACTATCAAGCAAAAATGAAGCCTCCCTCAAACAGTAAACTCTTTTCCATATTTGCTCTTCTTACGTAATATCCTATAATTTGTGAAGAAAACTTTGATTCAATTTCATTGCTTTAAATTTAACGACAAATTTCGATATCCGACCATTGAAATCTATATTTACCAACGGGAGAGTGTGATGGAAAAGATATTTAAACTTTATCGTAGAACAGTTTTAAGTTGGACAGTGACAACAACGTAGATGTGAGATCTACACGTGAATAGTATTTGTATGCATGTGAAGATTTCCATGTGTTTTTTCTAACTCTGCTAAGTTTCGTATACGAGGACATATTCTCAAATTGCATGCGAATTCAAAAGCTGGGTCAAAATACATGAATGTGACGAAGGATCGCAAACTAAAACGAGCACCATTAGAATACCAACGAAAGCAATGAAATGCACTTAACATATGAAAATTCGATACATTCATATATAAAAACATCCAGTGTAAATTAGAGGTTTAAAAGTTCCAACAGCCTTCTTTGACGGCGTTCCTCGTCTCATTCACCGGTATTCTGAGAAAACAAGAAAGGAACCCTATCTCAGAGCATTTAAAAAGTGCGGTGTCCAATTTTGTTTTCTAGGAAATCTAGTGAATGAGACAAGGAACGCCGACAAAGACAGCCATTGGAGTTTTCAAACCTCTAAATCCTTAACAGCCGTGTTTAAAATTTTCCTTCTTTTCATCAAATGTAAACTTCCGATTCGCTTTCACGTCTAGCGTATGACTCTGCGGACCGCACGACCACTGTTTTTGGAGAACAGAATGCAATAGCTACGGCTTCTGCGGTTTCAAATCCACATTCCGCATTCACATGCCTAGAATCTCCATATCTTTAGAAATGACGAGGATATTGACGGGCGTCGTATCGCGAAATTCGGGATCGCTTTGATCCGCGGAATCGACAAACGAGTGACGATCAATCCAAAGCACGTATCGCCATGGAAACGCGACTGAGATACGCCCTCATTCCTTTTGAGGAATGGCTGCGGAAATTCTGCCGACAAGGACAGGCAGAAAAAAGGCGAAATTTCTCTTCTGTCAATCGGCGTCTAATAGTCGTGGAATCGGCTCGTTAAATAATTCTGCGGCAATCGCTTCTCTCATTCAACAAATAGTACGAGAGGAATAAGTCCTCTGATTGCTCGGATGTGAAATTGTTTCTCATATTACGGGAAAAAATCCTCGTCTTTCAGAATGTCTTCCAGGAAACATCGGCTTTTCTCCGAGAAGTCTGATTTCTTTTGTAAGTTTCTTTTGCATTATGCACTCTCTTCTTAAACATAGCTGATTTAAATTTTTACTTTGGTTTTTTACTGATCGTATTAAAAAGACTTGCAGATTGGAGGGAAGGGGTAAATGTAAACGAACTTAGTATTTAAAGGAATGTTCAATGAATTCGAGAATTGTTTCGATGGGACTCCGACTTACTAAAATGTCATTGGAGAAAAGTAACAGTAAGTTAATTTGATTTAAACTACTTATCGCGAATAGAAAATACCAATTCCATTCACTATATACTTTATTAACTAATTTTACCTCTCTTCATATTTTTTACTCGAGAAAGATCGTATTTGCATTATAAACTTTGGAGTAAAAAAATACAAACAACCAGTAAATTAAATACTACTTGGCTAATCGCGATTAAATATTTATTTAACGAAACGGTTTCAGGCGTCGCATGGTGGAATTTATACATAACGAAAATAAGACGAATATTTGAACAATCCCACTGAAAAGTTTTTCACAGAAATTGCACAAAGCGTCTTGTCTTATTTCCTTTAATATATTTCTTATCAATTTTTCATCCTTGCCATATTTTTTTCCATAATACAGCTAAACAGTTCGTTTTTGAAAAATCAATTTCTTATTTGCCAACCTCATGTTGGAAAATAACAAACTGATCTATGCTTTATTATTCGTGACTTGATCACTATATTAAACTTCAAGAGTAACATTCGAGCAATTCCTGGCAAATATGCTTTCATTCATTCCATTTCATTTCTGAAGCTACTGCATCTCTAAAGTATTTCGTTCATTACGCGCTGTCAGTTTTTTTCGGCCATCCTCTTCTTTAATCACCATTCATACTTCCATTATAAACTACCCCTGTCTTTCTGTCATCCATTCTATATGGACCCAACATAAAGGACCTCCTTCATACTGACCATGCAGCCTTTCATATTCATTGATAGCCCTCTCATTACTCTCTTCTATTTTTTTCCCACGTTCCATTCAACCAACAGCATTCCTGATGCTCATCCTATGTTTTACTACCGTATAACAAAGTGGGCACAAACATACTCCGGAAGATTCGCACCAATTCTTAATTACTGGCCACATCATTCAACACCACATTTTCCGTGCGTTCAATTACCTTTCAACCTCTTTATTTATATTTCCACCCTTAGAAAATGTTTTACCTGCTAAATTAATTATCAACCTGATAACCAAAATAAACAAAAATCCCACCCCATATTCTTAACTGATTCCTATAATTTATTCATTTTAGATCCACAACCATTGTTTCGACTTAATCTAATTTTAGATTCATCCTCACTGCTTCTTTGCCTTCCCCAGAATTTGCACCAAAAGCCTCATTTGCGACTTCTTTGGCGATCTCACAACCAAAGCGACATCTCTGGGGTGAATTGGTATTAATGTTGGGAAATAATACATTCTTACTCATAAAGCATTCCGTTTACAGAAGTAAGATAGACGTTAGTCGGTAGTTTAGTGATTAGAATACCTGCCCGAAAAGTGAGAGACCTGGTTTCGAGTTCCAGCCGAGTAACTATTTTTCACTTCTGTACAAATTTGGAAATACATAGTATTAATTGTGAACACTTGCGAAGAAAGTAAAAATGTCAGTTCCATAATCTTAGGGCAACACCAAAAATAAACCACACAACTCTGAAATTCCATGTGGAGTGGGGTTGTAACAGTCATTTTAAGAGGTACTCTATGCTATGGGAAAACTGAGAATTGTCTTTTCCGATATCCAATAGCCATACGTGCGCTGTTGGGCAAAGCGACGTCGGCGTCGAGTCGTCGGCGATTCGAGCGAGCGATGCTCCAATCCCGACATTCTCACGCACTCGCAACTATTTCTTTCTTCTGACTCCAGTGTGGTTTCTTTGGCGAATTCTCCGTAAATTCAATTATAGATCATTCGCTCGATTGAGCGTGGTTCGTACGGGAAAGTCGTGGACCGCCTCGGTTAACGGACCAAAAAAAAGAAACCGCTTAAATCGTTTCCTCCCTGATTTTTCTAACCTTGCCCTGTTTCACACCACGATTTCTATTTGCCAAACGCTAATTAATTCGATTCGCAGACTCGTCTTCTTATAATAATTCAGCCTTGGTATTTCTTCGACGTCAGAACGATATCCGCAAGGAATGGAAAAACTCTCAAATAATACAGATATTTGGCTTCCACCGGCATTAATCTGTCTGATATCAGAAAACAAACTCGATTAATCCCTAAATTTACTTAATTAATGAATTTTTCGACTATTAAAGAGTGATTTCTTCATCCGATGATTGTTTCATGAATTCCAATGATATTTGACTTTAGCAATTACATCTGTGGCAGCAAAAATAATTTGTGATAATGGAAGAGAATATGACATCAGCAACGCTTCTCGGGGAAAAAATAGAAGTTCGTTTACAGAAGTCCCCAGAAAGTTAACAAAAATAATTTAATGGCCACATAACAATGATCGCGCCAAGATATGATCAATCAATGCTAAATTATCTTTAACGTTACGCGAATTTGAATCCATCGCTTAAGTAAATAGTTCTTAGTCTTTCAATTCAAACGATAAATAGAGGTAAACTATATAACAGAAATGGAATCTAGTTCCTCAAATATAAAATATGCTTGTCACCATTATATTCTTCTTCTAGATTTTATAAGATTCTTTCGACTATTTTATGTCATCTCAAATGGTGATTATTATAGCTGTAGTTTGGTTGTATAGAAACAATTACTCGCCCATAAATATAACAGTCGAAAATCTGAAATTTTATAAAAAAAGATTTATTTTTCTCTTGTAGATTAAATTACATATTTATCAAGTATTTGGTCCGGAACAGATAATCTTCCAAAGAGGACAAATTTTCACATGAGGCCCTTACGTGCTTACTATGCCAACGTGATGCGTTTATAAAAAAATAATGATGTTTGACGCAAAATAAAAACAATAAATTTTCTATTCATATATATTGTTCGACTTCTATGAAATCAGGAAGTTGTCTTTTACGAATGGAGACCCTCAAAAATGGGGGCCCGGATTTAGGCATCCGCCAAACCCCCCCTTATGCTCCTTTCTCAAAAGAAGTAAATTAACTATGATATAATAATAAAAATAACCTATTGTATTATACATCACCGTATGATCTATATAATTTGAATGCAATAAAAATGTAGTTAAAGCGAGTTTTACATCCTTATACTGAAAAACCGATGAACTTTGACGAATTCCATCATTCCGAGCGTCAGTTGTACACCCGCAGCCCATATACTCTATTATCCTTAGGAAAATACTACGACTTTTTTCGTATTTAACATGTTTCACATCCTTTTTATCATATGATAGCAACGGGAACAGGCCGCGGTACACAATAATTGCTGTGAGACAATGGAGAGTGTCGCTATCGGGGGAAGATACTTCGCCACGATTTGTATATGCTCTTGCGCAAAACCTTGCGAGTTAACCCATTCAGAGAAAAGCGGTTTAAGTTTACAGGAAGAGATGTGAGGCAAAGCGTAAGAAAGGAGATGCGAAGAATTCAAACGTGTGACAGCGACCTTTGACTCTGTCAACCGAAGGAAGGACAGGCGACTGACGGACGAATAGGCAAACGCCATTTACGTCTTCCCCAAAGAAACGGGAGAATACTTCGTAAAACACTTTCAGGGCATATGGGTTGCACATTTATTTATGCGCGAGCAAAGGAAGGGTTTCGTTATTGTTATTTACCTCGAGCGCCCACTTTCTCTTCGTCATTTCGGGAATTTCTTTCGTTTCTAATTGACTATCCTTAATTTTTCTTCGAAAGCCGGTACTTTCTCATCAATCTTTATCTCGCCCCGCCAATTTTATCGATCATCGCATCCCGCTCAAATATTTCATTTCCGAAGAATTTCAATCAGATAATAAGAAAAAGTTATGTATCATAAAGATGGCGCGGATATTGAAATGTGCCGGTATGTCACTTTCGGAAATTCTCAACATTCAGATTCGTATGTTAATGCATCGGTAAAGTCGTGAACAAAACCAGCTTTCATGACAACAAATCCGTTAATGAATAACATTTCTGAGGGAATAAATGTGATATTGGTCGTACTTACCCATACATTCTCGCTTAATAAAAATATTCCTTTTCCTTAACTTCTGTTTTACGGAGGTGGAATCATTATCGATTTTATTCTTAATTTACCAAGTACTTCCTTATCAAGCTTCGGATTCCCAGAGGAATTATATAGGACAGATTTTAGAGCCCCAAAACGGGTAAGAGTGATCTTCTTAATACAATATTCTCTAGCTTAATGGCCAGTACCCCATAAATAAACGAAAATATCACATTCGATATCCACAAACACATGTTTCCTTGGCGGCCTATTTTTTTAAATAAAACTATCCAAGTACTCGAACAACATAATACAAATTTGAAAGAGCATTAAAGAGGTAAGATAATTAGAATAAATCTATTAAACCGAAACTCGATTTGCTCTTTGTCTCACTCCGAGGTTTCTTCTGTATGGATTTTCAGAGAAATACGATTAATAATTGTATCGATTATAGATTGAAAATTTATAATTAATAACAACTATATAAATTCTAAATGTATTGCCAAAAGTTAAAATCGATATTAGTTTTAATATCAAAACTAACATATGGCGCTGATATGAGTAAGATTTTTGTCGTTGGAGTATAAAATATTCTCATTTTCTCGGTACTAAATATTTCATTCGGCTCAATTAAATACATCGAGCACTGAGAGAAAAAGAAACTGAAATACATGAATATCAGAAGAAAGAGCTGGCCATAATTTTATCTCGGGTATGAATAACTCACAAAATACGAAAAGACTGGATTGATAAAAGACACAAAACCTGGATACTTGAAGTTTCTATTTTAAACTGTTTTACAGGTTACTTCCACATCCTATTCATCTATACGTTTTAGAATTCCATTACGATATTAGAGAACATAACTATCTTCACAATATTCTCTCCAAAGATGGCCAGTAGTGAGAAGGAACATGCGCGAAATGAACTAGCATCAAAGATGGGCTATGAGAAAAGGAGTGCTAGGAATATAGAAAGGGAGGTGCGGTTCGGGAGGGAGTGATAATAAAATGTTGGAGGGGAAAAGAAAAGTTATGAAAAGGGATGGAGATAAAAATGGGCCGAAAAATGAAATTACAAACGAAATATAAACCGATCAATGTATCCTTCTAGTCATTAATAAATGCAACAGCAGTGCGTTAAAACTAGTTCAAACAACAATATGTTAATTTCATAAAAAAATTCAGTGGAGTGGAGTGGATTTCAGCAAGTGAACGCTGTAAACTGCAATTAAAATTATCTGAGCTGCATAACGAGAGTGAATATTATCTCAAACAGTGCGCCTCATGGAGAAGTCTATTGCCTACAACCCGCACATTCTAGTGAATCGGCACGAAATCGCTGTAGAAATCATGTTTATAAAACAAAACATGTAATTATTTTTTCGTGGAAATATGAAATTTTAAGCGAAGTGTATTTATATCTTTCGATATTTTCACAGTGGAAACATTCAGATTAACAATTATTACTATGTTTTCTGGTAAATGATTTCTGTAGAGGTTTTAAAACATTAATGTATCCCTAGAAGACAAAGTAAACAAAGGGAACCAAAACAGAATTCACACGAGATAGAAATATTCCAATCTGAATATATCCGGTGCCGCCGGATAAGCAAGGAAAACGGAATATTTTTATTGATGCTAACTGACAAGTTATAAACTTTATAACGAAGATCCGTGGCAGACAAACAGTCAAATTCAAAGTCTGAAATCACATGGTTCGATAGTAAACAAATTAAATTTTTAGATATATCAAATAACGATCGGTAGGCAACATAATTATAATAATAAAATGCGGTTGACGAACTGTAATAACCACGAAATTGTTACACCTCATAAATGTTGGAATGCCATTTTGGTGGGAATCGTACTTGAGCATTTATTAAGATGAAAATTATTCCAAATTTCAAAGAATTGAAGACATAAATGATGAACAAGATAACGAGCGAATGTTTCACCAAATATTACCATCCAAAGTGACTCGCGTAGAGAGCGTTTTTATTTCCTCTATTGGATCCACAACTACATGTCAATCAAAATTAACCGGATTTATTTTCAAGAGAGAACAGGGCACTAATAAATGAACGAAATAAATATTTCATAAGGATGTGTGATAAGCCGCATAACATACCACCTGAGGAGAATTAGCGAAGGTTCAAACATTAACCCCAGTAATTATCTCAACATTATCTTCATTAAAAATTACGGATGACAAGAACGCACTTCATGAGAGAGATCTCTCGCTAAAACAGTCATTTACTACACGATTCGGATAATTTGTTTGCTTCGACTAACGAACGACGGTGCGGTAAGCTTTCGAGATCTCAAACCCTTGAGTAAACGGGCAGGATTTTATGGACGGTATTCACTATTAAACACAATCGGCGGTAGAGAATCTTATTCCGAAACTTGGCACCCACACATCAATTAGCAGGCGAAGGTACACCCAAGTGAGGATAGATATCCCTAATCAATCACATAATTCCATATTTTCACGCACTCTTCCGAACTCCTCCGTGGTAAAAGACTACGAAATCATTAAAATCAGAAGTAAACATTAGATGTATCACATGTCGTGAGACACCATCCACATTTTGTTATTCATCATCGCATACAGATCATAAAAATAAATCCATGGAAGCACGTGACGAGAGGAATCCTTAACACTTCCGAAGAACGACTGGACCAACCCAGCCTCCGGACGGGGGATTTCTATCCCCTTCGGAGTCGAACCCAGCTCCTCAACTCACCCAATGCATCCCGAGACGAGGAGGGTCGGCAGCAGCCTCGCACACGCCCATCAGAGGCAGGGGCCCGGTCTGCAGAGGGTCCGCCGGCCCTCGCTATACCTCCAAGAACACAGCCACCGCTGGCGCAGGGACTCGGGACGTTGCCGAGGGAACAAGAGGCGCACGCGCGAAATACGGTCGGTCACACACACAAGAACGGAGAAGGCGGCCCACGATCTAGCGCAGTCGCCGGTGTACTGGCGGTGGAAGGAGTGGCGGGAAAAAGGGGAGGGAGAGGAAAACGGCGTGCGTGGCGCGCTCTAGCGGGGAAAGGGGGAACTGCGAACCCCGCGCCGCAGGGAGCGCACACTGGTGGTCCGGAGGGAATTCAGCGGAAAGGAACGAGGGTGACGTCTTTGAATAGCGGAGAGAAACCCCTTTTCACCCCCTGAAGCCCCCTCGCAGCGATGGCGCCAGAGGGATGATAATGGCGGACGGATTACCCTACCTGAAGTTGTCCCCTTGCAGAGTATACATGCGAGAATCACATTATGGTGAAACTTTACTTCATGAGTTTACTCTTGAAGATTGTCCTTCGTAACGGACAATTTCAATATTCCCAAGCCTATTGAAGTAAGTATCTCCTGAATCACACACTTCCACACAACGGATGTGTCTGTCGATCTTTCGATTTCTACGGAAGGAAACGCAGTCCGAATACCCTCTTTATGGCAGATAGTGAATGAATAAAACGAACAAACAGCTTCTACTGCTGCTTTCTTTATCAACATAATAAGTAAACGTACCATTAAATACGCTCTTCTTACTTAGCATCTTATGAATTGTATTTAAAGTGGGCTTTGATCCAACTTCGTTCCTTTGAATTGCATGCAAAATGTTTACGCCCCGTCATAGAAATCTACATTGACCAAAAGGGGAGTATTTGGTAGAAAATAATTTTGAAACTTTTCGCGGGAGAGAGTAAAACTATAGAGCGCACACACAAGCTTCTGTTGCCGGCTCATTTACTGCTTATCCACTAATGATGTATATTAACGTGAATTACCCTGCTAAAAACACTTCGTTGATCGAATATCTCAGTTTCATATCGTTTGAGAAGATAAAATACTACTTTTGATTCCTGAGATGGGATTTCGCCCTTCCCCCGGCATCGGCCTGTAATTATAAAATATTGGTTTTCGTCCATAAAACAACTTGACTTTTTATTAGTACAGCTTCACATCCATACCCTAATTTATTAAGTGTAACATTGGTCTTCCTCTCTTAATCATGATATACAAATCCAGCTATATGATGCCAATTAATTCAAGGTGTTTGTTCGCAAGTCTGCAATAAAATCCATTCACCGAAGTGTTTACCAAGATTACCATCCTGACGAAGGAAATTCGAAAACAAACTGCAAATATTTGCCTCTTAGATTAATTTGCAAGAAACTGAAGTAATACATTCAAACTATCGAAACAACTAAGGATACTTGCGAATATAGGGTGACCAAATAATCTATGAATACATTAAATGATAGGGGCAAGATATTTAAAACATCACTATAGAAGCAAATTTTATATATTTTACAAAAATAAATAATTGACAGCGAGTAAATATGTATCGCCTGATTATAAAAAAGCTGACAGTAAATGAAAGATTATATTATGCATAAATTAGATAAAAAGCGGAGATATCTTTCAAATAATAATAGACTGGACTATAAATAAATTCTTCTGTTGCACCGAGAGTAGCAGATAATGGAAAGTACAAAGGATAAATTTCAATTATTTAAAATAACGCAAATTTACATTGAATATAAATTCGAGTTGGAGAGCGATGTCTAAGCGTTGTCTAAAGGTTTCGCAATATTCAACATATTTGGAAGTATTTTTATTAATCATTCTTTTTATTTAGCAGTTTCATGCTCTATAAAATATCAAAAACCGCTAGAAACATGAATTTGTTCTTTTAATAAAAAATGGATTTTTGAGTTCGATTCTTTCCTAACTTTGGGATAAGATACAGGTAAGTTTAAAAAGGAATTCATTTCAACTAATTTTCAGTTCCAGCATGTATAATTGCAACTTATCAAGTTAATTGAATTAAAGAAACGGCATAAAAAATTCGGAATGTGCGATGATAATCATAATGAGGTAGAAACGAGTGAAGGTGACACTTAGGTAGTTGTGAGATAAATCCATGAAATTTCACCAACAAACCACGGAGGTCATGTGTTAATAATTTAAGTAAAAGATTTAATACGTAATAAACTTCTCTCTTACAAGAAAGTGTGAGTATATTCAAGTTAGAATAATTCTCAATTTCGAGGTATATGAGATAAAAAAGTATGATAGTAAGTCCTTTTATTATAACCCTTCCTAGAATTCTCTCGAAGACATTAAGGCATAGAAAATTTATATTATTTAAAGGTCTAAGTTATTGTACAGATTTTTTCCAGGACGACTTGTGGAGCTTTTGACTAATTAATTACCCATTTTTTCTTTTAATAGCAGTTTAAATACGTGAGTGAACATCCCACGATGGGGGTGCTTCATTATCGAAAATAGATTAGTACACAGATTTATGTAGGTAAGCCTTACAAAAGTAACATTGTATCACCTATCTATAATTTTAAATGTTAAAAGTCATTCAGGTTCCAGCCCTATCACGTTTGATTTAAAGCAAGGAAACCAAAACTTTATAGTTAAATAAATTTCGCGTTAAAAATCTTTATAAAATATCGTCATAATCTACCTAAAAAGTGATAAAAATGGATTATTCTAAATGCAGTGCAAATAAATACTTCGTATTAATTGAGCGAATCTTGATCTGTTTAGACCGGTGGAAGGGATGGATTTCTCAAAATCTCTTCGACGTAAGAGATTATCTCGAAAAGAGAACCTCGTGAAATCTCTTCAGTGAAACAGATTTCGCGATATTATAGCGAACAAACAAAGGTCTTTACAACAATAATGAAATACAGCAAAGCGAAAAACGAAAAGTCAGTCAAGAATAATATGATAGCTCACCTTTTGGATTATAAAGACAGAAAAATATACTTTTTGTGACATATATACTCTATTACTCATGTATTTATTCGAAATCAGGAATTTCACCGAGAACTGAATAATGCTGTTTAATTTAATAAGCAAAATACTCGAATAGAAGAAAATGATTTAATTGATATTTAAGAATGAAAAATTCTCAATTTTTTTAATAACACTCAAGCATCAAAGTATAAAAGAAAGAATTCAAAAACCATCCACAAAGGCAAACATTGTTTGATGGTTTTTTGAGTCTATTGCCTAGTTCGATGTTTTTTGGGGCCTTGCTTTTATAATTTGACTATTGTAACCATTAGTGGCCGATTATGTATTTAATCTATTTAATATACGAGTAAAATGCTGCTTGCATACTGCAAGTAAATGGTTTTATATATCTATTAAATATAGATGCTTCTCCGGATTCATTCAAGGATATAGATAGATAGATAGATAGGATACTAATTCACAGCCTAAACTAGACGCGTCATCGACTTGAAATTTTTACGACGTATTGGCCATTTCGTGTAACGTCCAGAAAAAATGATATTTTGAACCTCAGTGTCATGGGTTCGATTTCAGAGGGCCCCAAAGTCCCGATTTTTCCCGTTTAAATGCATTGCTTTGATTTTCTAGAATTAAAAAAAAATACTTTCAGGATAGGTAGAGAATCAAAACTCAAGGAGCCTATATATTTGGTAATGATCCATCGAAAACATAAATGAGTTTTACGGAATATATCCTGGGTTCGATGCTAGGTCGCGGCAAAAATCGGCCGTTTAAAATGCATTGTGGCGATCTTTTAGATTTTTTTTGGACCCTTTCCCGAATGCATGGAAACTTGAAATTAGGCATGGAGTTATAAATCATAAATATGTTTCATAATCAAATTTTCTGTATTCACTGATGGTCCTTGGTTCGATCCCAGAGGGCCACTTGCACTCCTCAATGCATTTCTTTTGGGGATAACGGAAACAAATTTTAGGTACTTCCCGGCACGATATCGACTTCAAACTTTGCATAAAATAAGATCAAGTCCATACAAATCAAACTGATTATTCACTGCGATCAATGTGTCCTGGGTTCGACACCAGGCGTCTCTACAATCAGTAACTGATCCGAATTTCAATAAATATTTCGAACCCTTTCCCAACAATCTAGAAACTTGAAATTCGGCAAGTAGATAGAAATCATAGATACATTTCAAAATCATGTTTTAGATTTCCAAGATCGCCCTTGATTCGAATCCAGAGAGCCATTTACATTCGTGAAAATTAGAACGTCTTTTGAGCAGTTGTAGCCAATATTTCTGCTTGAATCCCGATTTTTCCCGTTTAAATGCATTGCCGTGATTTTCGGGAATTTTAAAAAAATACTTTCCGGATAGGTAGAGAAATAAAACTCAGGGTGACAATATTTATGGTCCTGGACTTTCGAAAACATCAATGACTTTCACAAAAAATATCCTGGGTTCGATGCTAGGACGATGCAAAGCTCTGCCTTTTAAAATACATGGGAGCTGTTTTTCATTATTTTTTTATGCACTTTTCGAAATAATAGGAAGTTCGTGCTTAGCCGGAAAGTTTAAGGTAAGAATTGGTTGGAGAGCTTCAGAGCAAGACACAATGTTGTATGGAACATAGGTGTCGGCAATTTGAACTACGTGGATGTGATAACCGTAGAGGACTGGAAAGGCAAGGTTCAAGAATAAATTAAGACTATTAACCATGTGATATCTACAACGGGGACGAAACCGGAATTTTTTATAGGGCATTGCTGTCCAAAACATTTTGTGTTAAAGGAGAAAACTGCTAGGATTTTCCCTTTTCCAATTTCTGTTTCTTGAAATTGGTGCATAAATGGAAACAATTATCTTACATTAACGCTTGTTCTTTAGAAAGGAAGCACTCAAAGGAGCGTTTCATCATTTTCATTTGTGGCAATATGGCTGGTAGCTCCTAAAGCATCATGTCCTCCGGAAATAAGCTCGATCACGAGGTTACAAAAACGTTGCCATTGAGAAGCTACCGATCACATAGAGAAATAATATAAAAGCATGGAACACGGCTTCAATCATGGAAGAGTAGCTGAAAATTTTCAATACCGAAACGTAGAGGAAAGATAGGAAAGTCATACTTTTCCTCGATAACGCAACCTGTAACCCTATAATTCGCCTTTCGAATATGGAGCTAGCCTGATTACCGGCAAACACAACTAGCATCACTCAGCCAATTGATGAGGTGGTACTTAGATCACTGAAGGCATAATATAGAAAGTACATGATGCGATCGTTATTGGCTGCTACAGATACTGCGAGTACAGTGTCGGAGGTGATAAAAAATATCAGCGCAAGATGCCATAAATTGGATTAATTTGGCAGTAAAAGATAATAAAACATCGACTGCTCAACAATTTTTCGCTAAAGCTGGATTTCTGTCAGCACTGGTCCCCGAGACCGGTAAAGAAAACAAATTCTATCCAATCGTAACTTAATCTTCTGACGAGCGATGAAGATGGCTCCATGACAGACACTATAATGGAAGACAAAGCCTGTGAACCCGACGAAGAAGTAAATATAACTGTAATATGTGAGGAAACAAAAAGTCCTAAAGAGAAATGTTGGTTTCTTTAAAAGAATTAGCGGAATGTAGTCTTAACCAAAGTAACGCCGATTTATGTAATATCTTAAATGAGGCTATCAGCAGCGTAGAAAATTGCATAAATAGAAAAAATTGAAAAAAAGACAAATTAACAGATTATATGCGCATTTTATAAATAAATTTTTATGTTAATTATTTCAAATAAACAAATTTAACCGCAATGTGATACTGTTCGTTCATTATTCCATACTAATTTCGTCTACATAGAATATTCATAGAAAATTCTTCTATGTAGAATTTTAGTAAAACCAGCCTTTTAGGCGACGCATGTTATGGGCGCGATATGACTTTCAAGGGTTTTTTGAAATTTCAGACCCTGGGTTAAGCGGAAAATTGTCTTTTCCGGAAAAAAATATCCCCAAGAGATTCCGCTAAACACAGGTTTCACTGTATATCCATAAATGAATCAGGAGAAGGAATTATATATAATAGATATTTAACACTCAAGGATACCACGGCTTTTTCTAATTCCGAAAGTACCTAAATAATCTAATTAGATCCAGCCTTTATCGAAAATCTAATTCCTTGAAAAATTAAATTTTCAATTTTCCATGAGATAAATTTGCAGGTCATTGGAGGATGAAGGTTAGTTAAATTCAGTCTTTACATGGAGGTTAGTTATATTCAATCAATACATACATAATCTTTATAAGTAGCTATATTCAATCTTTACATGGCTTAATAATTAACGTTAATTTACGTTTGACCTACTACATTATAGCTCTTCCTAAATTCAACTTGAGAGTGAATTAGCCTTCTACGTGAACCATTGGCATTAAAACAGTTAGCTATTATTGGTCTCTTTATCCAGATAACACGAGGTACGCAAATCAGGCAGGTAATTAAGCGGTACGGTGCTTTCACACCCCCTGCTATACGCCATATGGCTGCTCGCGGGGGAACGATCGAGGACCGCAGGAGAAAGTAAAACTCGAATTCATATTTAGTTCTCATTAATGTGATATTAAATTCCTTTTCGGTAAAAATAATTCTGTAATTATAAATTAAAAGAGAGGTCTACGTACACTCCTGGCCAAAATTAACGCAGCACCTCCCTAGCGATCCTTACGGCCGGTGGTGCGTTAATTTTGGCCAGGAGTGTACATAACACTGATTCTTACAACATTCTTAACACCTATCTTTGACAACTGCCTTTCATTCTTAACTTTCAGATAATTACCATTTTATATCGGACCAAAATTGATTCACGTCTCTTTCAATATATATACCTATTAACTTTCGTATTATTACTCTTGTCGGACAGAGTGCTGGTTAATGAGACGGCTTAGCCTGTAAAATTCATGAACATTGCGGGTCGATGATTTAATAGGAAAGAGTGTCAGCTTATGGAGAAAAGCATAAAATTTGGATGTTCTTTGGGTTTGGGAACCCTTGAAAGAAAGGAGACCACACACCTTCATTGCTCCTTATCAGCAGTTTGTTATCTCTCTTACGTTACCTTTTCCCAACAAAAAAATCAAGTCCTAAAGAATGAGTAAATATAGCGATTAAGTAACAGCAAAATCTGCGAGTGTGTGACAAAAAAATTAAGCCCAAAAGGATTTATCCAGCAAATCTATCTGAATTCAAATTTTTAAATTGAAGGTTTTACTACACTTCTGCCATAAGACACTCACAGGGTACATATCTAAATCTAAATGGTGATGAATTTTCTAAGAAAGATCATAGAGAGGTAGACGTAATGAGATAAGAACAGTTGATAGAAAACAACAGGGAGGAGAACTGGGATGAAATCTCTTCTGGAACAGCCTTTGGAGATATTCAAGCAATATCAAATTGTGTTGATTTTGAATGGAAAGTGGTCAAATGTTAAGAATGTGACGATAGCGAAGGTCAGGCGTCGGTCATCTGCATTAAAGGCCCATTTCTCAAACAATGGGTTTTCTTCATCCACCGCCCAAAAAAATAATCACCCGTACGTTTGCAGCTTCCGAAGAATTTTGCGTTTTTTCGACTTGCGGTTAAAAGAGTCATAACGAAAGAGGACAACGAAATACACTCTTAGTTGCTCAGAATATGCCCAAGTCAGTGTCGACCACCCTTTTCATTGCAATCCTTGGATTATGTTTGCATATCTTTTTTATTATTCACGTTTATCCTGGCTTAACTATACCCGAATAATCTGTCTTTTGGTTCCGACTCACTCTTTCCGAATATATGTTCATTGAAATGGGAAGAGTAACCGAAAATGACCGAACAAATTTCGCTCAAAAATTAAGAATCTACATTTTTAACATTTCCACAAATTTCAAATGAAACAAGACCCTTACTTGCCTTGGGGTGCCCATCGTACATTTTTAATCAAAAATTAAGAATTTGGATTAAGTTTTAGGTAAGTTCGACAAATCTAATAAAACAGTTAAAAATAATATTATGCATTCATTAATTAGTTATAAGGTAAATATTATACATGTACATATTACTATAATGTATGTACGTAAGGTAAATACGTATTCATTCTATGGGAATTGTCTATTTATCATGTATGTATTTTAATAATGTTTATAACTTGTGTATATGTATGTAGGTAGAAAAAATTACCACTAGGTTTACAGCCAACGTACAATTGATACCACAATAATAAAAATATATATCTATAGCGCGATCTGCCAGTGGCACATGGTAGGGAGTGTAGTAACACCATCATCCCTTATTCAATACTTGCTTTTCTAATAGCCTGAGGAAAGAACGACCAAAAGTA
This sequence comes from Sympetrum striolatum, assembly GCA_947579665.1. NCBI lineage: Eukaryota > Metazoa > Arthropoda > Insecta > Odonata > Libellulidae > Sympetrum > Sympetrum striolatum. The sequence continues at coordinate 87,147,738 of OX388341.1, forward strand.
ATTATCCTCTTTTGCGATTATTTCCTTGTGACGTTTTGTCGATGCTCCTCGGAGATTGCATTCGTCCTTTCGTAGGAAAAATTTTTTACTAAAACATTTACAAACATTGATAAACAAACTCGCAAGAATAAAGTATTGCAATCGGTAGCTCATTCATGGTGCGGACGTGCAGTGTACAGTCGGTTCGAGACGACATTGACTAGCGATCTTTCAAAGGTTTGTGTACATGGGTGTGACAGGACATCGCTCCCTCTCTTTTTCCCACGAAAGTGGTGAATGGCAAAGAAAGAAAGACGTCGCTGGTCTGCACACTGCCCATGCGACCGCCTGTGGCGAAGCGACCGCCAACTGAGGATTGTCCTTCTCTTCAAGTGCGTTGCTCTGTCCCACCAACTCTTCTCAGAATCCAAAGGAACTTCCATCACTCTTTCGTAATCACTCAAGGATTTGTTGATACGAGCCTTTGAAAAGTTTCAAAAATTTTTATTTTGTTCCATCAACGTGTGAGCCCTCCATTGGTTCCAGTGTGAGTACATCATAATAACCAAGAAATTAACGAAGATTTTGAACTCCTAAATTATTTAGAACAAATATAAAGTGAGGAAAGATCACCGTCTCTTCGTTCATTTCTTGTGATATATTTAAATAAATTTCTTCTATGAAAATCGAAACAGCTATTCACTACGGATAAGCTTCCATCATGGTCGCAGGTTTGGATTAACAACTAACAACAATAATATCTCTTACCATACACCACTGGTGGCTCGCGGGGAATAAAATCTAAACAATGGTTTGTTTATTTAAGATAAACTATCCATGCGAAGTTAAATTACTAAAATCAATTAAAATATCGGTTTGAATGTTTTACGTCAAACTTTCCACTCTGTCTTTCGTAGTAACCAGTATATTTCTTAAAGATATCTGCCTTATGATTGGTATGATATAATTTAAATAACGTGTGATTTCATCCAAAGCCTTGTTTTGTTATTTAAGGTTGTTAAACTTTTAGGAACTACCTTCTTGTACTTTATCTCAGAGGAATTTCATATGAAACAACGTCTCATTTAAGAGCGGTGAAGAAAAGTTATCTTCGATTAAGCTTTAAATTAAGGTAATGTTTTTCAAATTTATTATCATTAACTGAATACATCGTTAGTGGGTGTTAAATTCGAACGGATAGCATTTAAACCACTTAAAATCCTTAGAATGATTAGGGTAGATTATCATCCCGTAAAATCTCATGTTAAATAGTCGAAGTAATGGATTCTTTCGTAGGTTTTTGTTACCTACCCATTCATTTCGAGCAGACTGCATGCACTATACAACACGCACGTAGCAGAACAACTCGTTTCGTTGCAGAAGATGCAGGTTCGATACAGTCTATCGGAGATGATCGAAACCCTTGGCTGCGATTTATTTTAAGGATAGAAGAACGTAGTGAAGGCACAAACTATTCGACAAAAGTTTTAAGCAGTGTTTCACGTGACAAAATACTCGACATCGTGATTCCCTGTCTCAACGAAGGAGGTTTTTGCAGCTAGACGGCGAAAAGATTTCGCGAAATTTTAGCGAGAAAAGGTGGCCTATATTTGTCTCTTTTCCCAGATAAGACAGTTCTCGTGGAAGTTAGGTATTTTCATACCCTCTATCGTACGCCTTATGGCGACTTGTAGTGTATTAATGAAAACGTAAATTAAATTTCCTACATTTTGACCTGGAACTGAATAATACAAGTCAAAAGTAAACAATCTCCAAGCTACGATATGAAAATCGAGGTAACTGAAAATATTTTTCAATGGCGCTGCATTTCGTAGAATTCCTCTCACTTTTCTGAGGAATTCGTCTTCCTCTTGGAATGGAAATGCAAATTCCTGGAGATGACCATTTCCTTTTCTTTCAGTTGGAGTGGGTGGCATCGGCCTATCTCCACAGGACACCCATTAAGGACCCTGAGCTGCTTAAAAATTTCAGGGTTTTGCGAGAGAAAGCCCTTTCCCTCATCCCTTTAATCGCTTACGACGTTCTATTCTTCTGGGCAGAAGCTTTTCAAGGTTCTGGGTTCGTTAACCCGGAACAAGTTGGTGTCAGATTTTATGAGATTTTCATTTTCTGCAATGACTTATACGAGTATACCCTTTCAATATTTAAAAAAATTCAACAAAAAATGAAGTGATAAAAATTTTTAAATCTTTATACAAAGTTGTTAATTCTAAAGTTAAAGGATATCTTACGATTTAAATATCTTTAAAGCTTTGTTTCTCCATTCTTTAAGTCTTTCTAACTGCAAGAGTTAATTTACCCTTTACGGTACAAAACAAAAGTTACTGCGGAAAAATTGAAAAAGCAAAACCGATTTCCAATTGTTGAAATAATTCGATTCTTTTAAAAATAATAATTAAGGCGAGCGATGCTTATTTGTGCCTCGTTGATACAGACTTTCTCAAACCTCCCGCTTTTATCTAAACATGTATCATGAACACTGCTAATCTTAAGAAATGATTTTGCAACAGATAGTATAATATCCTGCAACGAAGTATTGTGTTTTTAGTAAAAAGCTACGAATGACAAAGAATAAACTCTCTGGAATAGTGGAATCAACAATTTCTTAACGGAAGATTATTCGGGTTATAGATTAATCTCAGTCTACATAAACTAGTATATTTTCGTTTCGATATTCTGGCGACTAAAATCCTTAGATCTGTATCTTCTGAATCTGAATATCGTCGGAAACTTTTCGAAAAGTTCAATCGTTCAGAATTTATAGACGAAGTAAGTGAAATGTTAGTGCCAGTAAGGAGCGAACGCGATCTCCGAGAGGCATCGACGAAGCGTTATAGGGAAGTAATCGCAAGGACGGATAATTACTTTTGGTCGTTTTTTCCCCAAGCTATTAGAGATGCTAATAGGTAGGAATGAATAATGGTGGTGTATTACACCCCCTGCCATACGCCTCTGGCGGCTCGTGGGGTATATATCTAAATCTAAAAAATCTAAATCTTAAGCATTCTTTGATACAATGACACGCTTATTAAAAATACGCTGTTTCCTTAAACTGCGTTTGTATATAAAACAACTAAAATTCAATTGAACCTAAGAATCGAGGCACTAAAGTGCCGTTTTAACAACCAAGGCATTTATTGGTGTAAAGATGGTTAAGAAAAATTCCTATTCATCTGCGAATCCAAGACAGGTTCGATCTTGCAGCGAATTTTGTTCCCAAAAAGGCAATGATTGCAAACATCCAGAGAATTATGTCTTCTTATGTCACAGATAGTCGGGATCCCACTTCCCAAGAGAAGTGACGAAACTATATAATAAAAGGCTAAGAATCGGTTATCTCAATTATTTAATCCTGGATTTAGATTTTCCAAGCTTCAATTTGACAAAAATGTAATAACTAAAGCCAGTTACATCTAAGAAGTACAAAATGTTTATCGTCCTCTAAAACTAGTTCTAAAATTAAGCGTCACCTTCATAAAAAGTGATGTAACGGAAATTCACTTGTGGAGGATGAATCAAAAGCATGAAATCGAAATCGAGAAAAACATTTTCCGAGAAAAACCCGCCCCAACTGTTATTTAGGGCGCCAGTTAATGAGGGAGATGAAGTAAATAATTGAGAACACATTCCAGAGGAAATTAATCTTAACCTAGATAGAGAAAAAGATCCCTTAGCTAGTTGTTACGTTAATTTTTGTCAATATGAAAAACTGATTAACGTCTTCATTCATCCTCGGTAATTTTACTATATAAGGCTTGAGAAAATAAGCATATTTCGATTTGATGATAATTTAATATATCCTAACAAAGTATTAAGTATACAGTTCGAGAAAATTGAGTTGATTGTATCTCGATACTTATACTTTTGTATATTTAAATACATATATAACTTATAAATATAACTTTTTCTATGTCATGCGAAGTAAAATACCTGATCCTAATAGACCTTTTTTCAATGAATTCAAATATGTAAATGGTTTTTGTCCATCAGCCTCAGATTTACCGGAAAATCTGAAAAAAAAAACAAAAAATCCGGATTTTCCAATACTTATCAGCTGTTTGTGAAAAAACATTTACTGCTCCTAGCCAAATGATCGTATAACAACAAATTAAAAATTAAGATAACGACCATGATGTAAGATCAGAGAGCCGATACAATTTTCTCTTTCATGCGGGTTCACGATCGGGGACCCAACAATTTTACTAATAATTTTTCATCAAATTCGTTCGTGTTTTCGTCGTAGTAGCGAACGAACAGTATTTGGCTTTAATATACTATTTCATTGTAAAAAATAAATTGTGTATTAAGAAATTTGTTTACAAAAATAAATACAATTCATGTCTCCTTTTTCATAGCACATAATGTAATCACCTAAAACATTTTTATGTAAATTTTAGTAAAATAATGGATTGAATGTGCTCTGTATGTTTTACTAGGAAAACAAGCCTCTATAACGAAAATTACGAATCAATAAAGTTAATTAGATCCAATAACTAGAAAACCTCATTATTTATTTGTGAATATACAATATAATAACAAAATCTTGAGATACTTTCAAACGAAATCACTCGAGAAGTCTTCAAAATTATTTATCTGCTAGCGGGGCGGAGGAAACCGCAAGGGCAGGCGCAAGTGGTCGCCGCTTATTTTCCCATCATCTTTCAGGACTTTCAGAATTTTTCAGTAAAAAGTATTTGTGATTATATGAAAAATACTCGGCGGACCGTCATTTAAGAATAGATTATTCTATTTGTCGAATTTGTTGAAAGATCCAAAAAAGGATTAATGAACGAGGTTTAGTTTGGAATTTCTCCATAAAGACGAAATCGTTTGAAAATCGCTTATGTAAAATACACAAATGACAGAAAAACGAATTTTTCGATTGAGATCAAAGCCCACCGAAGGAGACATACACTTTTTTGAACCTTCTTAAGGTAAAATGAAAGTTAAAGTTAGTACGAGGCATTACGGAATAATGTCTTCGTTTATTTGTCCACATATCAACATCCTCGTTGATATTTAATGCAGCAGAGAAAGTGGTTTAACTCAGATACACCGATGACATCATCAGCAAGTACGATGAGTTTAATAAAGCTGGATGTAGATTTACTGCTGTTAATGCCTCGTCACGCACTTCTTCAACGTATGATATTTGGTATGTGTCTTTTCTAGAGTCAGTTAATGTCCAACATAAGCAGATGCGTTTTACTGAAGAATACGACGATAAACCAGCAATCGTTCCCACAATGACAGCGAAATTCCTTCCACTGCTATCTGAGTGTTGTCGCCTAATCATACTGGAAACTAGTTGGAGTAACTGTACACATCTTAGTAGATACAAAGAGAAACTATTCGCCCCCATTGCTAATATGACAAATCTGATAAATGATGAAATTAATATCTGTTTAATTATCTTCTTCAGACCGATATCAGCCTAAGTAAGGAGTAAATAATTCTCTGTAATAGCTATTGCCTGATTTCGGAGATGCTGATTTCTTTCTGCTAATACCACCATTAAATACCATGAGAAGCCCACAAAACTGATGAACTTCTCAATTGTGGGTTTTGAGAAAATCTTTTGCAAATTACCACACTCAAATTATTTAGACACTGGTTGAAAAGAATATGCGGTATTTTACTACACTAAACTACAGACCCAGATAGACTCACTTAAAATCCAATCTACAAACATATTTTAAGCCGAAATAATTTGGCACAATCTCAAATATGAGTTTTGGTTGCAGACTTGACGGGAGTCGGATTTGCTCTTCGGTGCGTCAAATTTTTATATTTATTGTTACCCGAATATTGACTGTAGTTTACTAAATACTCTCGGCCACCAGAAGGGTGGCGATGCTTATGCAGATGAGGAACAGTATTAAAAGGGAATCAAATTTCTCAGGAAATGAAGTGGTTGGTGAGTTTCCTTCCTTCACTCTATCTTGTGGCGCATCTAGCTTTCCTCGGAATCAGGTTTTAGCGATTTCCACCGCTAATTGTTACTTCACGGCGTTTGAGTCCGTTGGTGGCCGCTAGCTTCGAACTGTTGCCCCCGCTTCCCGTCCCTTCAACGGAAGCCCAGATGAGTGCAAGGCCAATCGTTTGTTCCACTCTTCCGTCATTTGAGTAGACAATATGGTTCACTTACCTCAAGGCACTCGGGTTCACAGACTCTAGCCATAAATCTTCTTCAGAATCAAAAATTTAATGTCTCAAAATATTCCAAGCAGGTGCGTGAGATCTACGTCATCAGCAATGTCCACCTCTGGGTGGCCAAGCAAAGTTATTAATATAGTAATAAACGTCTTTATTCAGGAGGTTGAGACTGGAAGTCTCCTTGGAGTTAAAAACAGCTCCAAATATTTGTATATAGTATTACATATACATTAACACAACGGCTATTTGGAGCTTTTTTAACTCTAATTAATTAACAAAACCATGTTTCTTTCATCTTTTTAGATAGAAGTCTCCTCTTCTATAAAATCTATCGTCATTTTTTAACATGTTTTTATTTTAAAGAATTAATGCGAAAACAATTTGGAGAAATGCGGATAAAAACCTTAAGAGATTCCTTTGGGAAAATTATCCACTGCATGTATTATTCATTCATATATTTAACGGGATAAACCTCTTTTGCTAAAATTATGCATACTATTTTTGCCTTATAGCACATGTAATTGGGTTCTTTGTAACGTGTTTGTGATTGCTGAATTACTACTAACTAGCAAACATTTCTCAGCAGTAATAACATCAATATCACAAATAATAAGATTGAAAAAAAAATATTACAAATGATTGGGCATAAACGCAAAAGAATACATCAATGACAAGGCATGTTGTACCTTTGTATTGCCAGAAATTGCCATAAATGATAAATGAATGATGTGATACAGGTAAACAACAACTAAGAGGGGGAAAGTACAAAACTCGCGAAAAGCTACTAAATTATAGTTAAAAGGTGAGAAAGAAAAATAATAAAGCTATAATAGATAAGGATATGTATGTAGCACATCAATAAGCATAATTACGTAAATTCATGTAAATAAAGCTATAGTAAAATAGATTAAAATAAATGAAATTTAAATACATAATAGTATAGTGAATAAATAAACATACATAAATGAATGAAAATATATAGAAAAATAGTTTAAAGTATGAAATATAAAAATTTTACAGAACATCTAAAAATAAATATTATTTAAATAGACGAATATTCACTTATATTGGAGAAGGGACATACTCAATGCAATAAATTAAGTCAAGTATTAGTTAACATATAAAGGTAAGAATCCATATGTCACGATTAAAGGTTTATGTATGATTGAATAATCACTCTATTTAAGTAGAGCTCAGCATCAGCCATCGTCAACTAAATGAAGGACACATTCTCTCAATTAAAAATTATGTCCAACCTCTCAAGTTTCTTTTCATCGCGTTTGAGCATTTTCCAAACTCTCCAAATTTTATTGTTTTATGAGATTTGGTTTTTCACGTAGCTCGATTAAAAAAGCAATTCTTCTTTTGCATATGCAACGACTGTTAAGTCATGATTCTCGATTCCCACACTACTCCGAAGAGTTACTAGCGCTAATGACATAGGAATCAGCACCATCAACAAAAAGAGTTGGCTAATGAATGGTCTCGCTGAATTTTAAAAGAGGATAGCGAGAGCACATATATAGGCTTGGGAAGTTAATATCACGCTCGCATTTCTTAGACTTCAAATGGAATCAAGATTTCGCAGAGCAATTGAAAAGGATGGATAGTGAAACACACCATGACAAGATGACTATACTCATGCTAGATGGGCTCGATGGAAAAGGGGACGTTTTAGTATTTCGCCACACTAATGAGGAGCTATGACTTTATTTTACAATATAAGCAAATAAGTCTACATAGCAAAGAATCACCGAAAGAAAGTTTATTCTGATCTCAAACGTGGAAATGGAGCTCTGGAACTAAAAAAGGGATATCATCACGTTAAAATTGAATAAAAAGCCCTCATGGAATTTCTTCACAAAATATGAATCCCTAATAATTTTTCTATCATAAATTAACCGTGCATCGTTCGAAATAGCGAAAGATGTTTTATCTTAATTTTTACGAATAACTATATCCAGTTCGGATTGAAATTGAACGCTTAATTGCCTAATCTGTACTCACAATTACGTTGAAATAATATTACTGCCATCATAAATTAGCCACTTGAATCCAGTGAACATGGTAGCGTAAATATGGACCATAAATTACTATATCCCTTCAGAGACTGATGAAGCTACAGGAAAAAATAAAAGATACACTATGATAAACAAAGCCTAAGAAAAATTCTAGAGAAGTACACCTTTCAATTACTCAGTCAACAGAGGAACCCTCTACGTTACCTCCAATTGCCTCAAAAACGGAAGACCAATAGTTGCAGAACATCTCATCATAAATAAATTAAATGACTTGCAGTAAATTTACAAAATCGTCAAGTGTTTACCATTCTAGGCATTTAGTACGGTGGGCTGAAGATGTCACAAAATTCTATCAGCATATCTTCATTAGTTTCCTCATTGCACCATCTATCTTATTATCTTATTAAAGCTAGGAGATATATGATAATAATAATTAGTAAAATGTCTTTCATTAGGGCGAGATTGAGACTTTTAAATATCTTCTTACATCTAACCCTTCTTCACATAAATTTTAAAGAATAGACTGCTTGAAAAAAGTACATGGAAGAAAACTATTTCTGGGTTTAAAAACCTAAGGTCTTGCTTAGGTGAAAATACGCATTCATCGCAGCAGGAAAACACCCGCAAGAAGGGAAAAACCTGCGAAACCTACAGATAATAAAGTAAACTCTTATGGAAAAGCAAGTTAAGAGAGATCTGAAAGGCTAATAAGACAATACATATATATATTCACGTAAAAAATTAACATAAAAGGTGAGGAACATAGTGGAAAGCAAATAGTAAATTTACAAGAAAAATAGCTAAAAATTAAAATAACATTAGAGTAGTGGATATCAAAAAGTTCACAAGTATAACCAGTTTTGTCAATACTAACTCATAGAATTATCAGTATTAACTTATAGGATTTTCAATACTAACTTATAGGACTTATAGGAAAAATTTATCCGTAAAACCAAGCCAGAATTTTAAAAAGATGAAATGCGATAATGATACCTACTTCTGGCCACCTTTCGATTATCTTCGTGAGAATTCATCAATATTAAAATGTATTTGACAAATCCCGAGGTTCGCTGTAATACTGTTCACATAGATTAGCATATGAGATGCACCATACGACTGAGATTCTAATCCTACGTGGGAATAGAATAGAAGAAGCAGAGAAAAGTAACCCTAGATATTTCCCATAAGAAAAGCTTTCTTTGCGGGGATATTTCGCTACGATGCTAAAATAGGCTAATTTGACCTAATCAACATTTTTATATACGTTTCCCATGAAATAAAAGATGAAATATTTTATGGTCTGGTTTTAACTTCAAGCTACTTACATGTTACCTGACAAGGTCATATTATAAGTTTTGTTAGTATATGTTGCATTGTTGTTATGAACAGCGATTTAAAAATTCATTAATCCCATTTCTAAAATCTATTACTTTAATCAAAATTGACTTTAGAACATTATTACTTTCACTCTCAGAAATTTGTAAAAACTTTCATTTTGTAATTCAGCATCAGCAAAAGGAAGTGGAGAAAAATAACACGTTTTAGTAAAAGTAATACTGCGTTTTTTGTTTAAATATACCAATTTTAGACTTTTCAATATTTAAATTAATTTACACGGGTTCTCTTCCCCGGAAATTATATTTTCCAAAGATATCGCAATTTACAAGGATAGAAGGTCCTATTAACATAGTAATGATTTCAATGATAAATATTTCACTAGATTTTATTTTGTTAATCTAATTTTTGGTTATCTAAAGCTCCTCACTGAGATGAATCCGATGAATCCGAATATCATCTCTGAATCGGCTTAAAAAGTGAGATTGTTCTGTTTCACGATATCTTCATTTTCATCTCACAAAATCAGTCACTTCAAAAAGTGAGTAAAAAGGAATCCCGTTAGTGACAAGACATAACAAGAGAGGATTACGGTGATACAGATAATGTAAATTATTTTGGTTATTATTGGATATGGTGGTTTGCAATGCAGCTGGGGGCGGGAAAAATGTGCTTTATAAACGGTGAGCGGAGAGTCTTTAGCGGTAATTTTACTCTATGTTTTGCGTGATAAGAATCGGGACCGGAAGGAAATCGTGTATGAAGCGGGAGAGTTTTGAATGGGTTGTACTATGATTAAAAGGCGTTTTTTAATAGAAGGTATAATTATTTATTTATGTAAAGAAATCTAGAAACAGCGTATGGCCTTTACATTTAAATGCTGAAAGAGTTTATTTGGAAGATTCAGCTGACATTATAGTAAAATAATATAGCTATAAAAGATACAATACTAAAATCTTAATTAATAAAATTAGGAATTATTTGAAACTAAAATAAAATTAAAACACCAACTGTACTGTACATAGTCAGGTGCCTATGTTAAATGCTTTTGGGATAATAATTTCAACATCAACATCCTTTATATAATTGTATTACACCGACTTTAGTTAATATTCGACATATTTGCAATTTGTATCGTTTACATCGAGCTTAGATTTTTTTAGCTAAATTGAATACGTGTTCGATGAATATATATTAATCGTAACGTTAACTCTTTCGAGAGCTGTTTGTCTTTCTTCCGAAGTTGCATTAAGTCAGCCACCGCGTGGTTGTAATACGTCAAGGGTTTCCGCCTAAAAATCCCTCGTTAAGCTGCCATCAATCTGATTATTATTTCAATCGAGGATCCCCTGAGCAGGTGGCATCTTCCTCCGGTCCGTTCGCTGGGGAGCTTTCCCGAGGGCAGCGGATTGCCCACCGTAACCCCCTCCTTCCGGTCTCTCCTCCGGTGCCCGCTAATTCTTCTCCCACTAGAATTATAAATGCACCATTGTTATACGGGGCATATTTCTAACCGGACTGCGATGCGCGCACCAGGGCGTGAATATCGCCTGCTCAGCTCCGATCGCACCAATTATTAAAGCGGACTTTTTTCTCCTCGGAGGTAACGCTGCTCGTTACGCTGTCTGAACCGCTTCTTCTTTCTACGCCTCCGCCAAATTAGCTGTTCGCACCAATACAACCCGTCTCCCCCTGCTTACACCTGTAACCGCGGAATCCTGTTCGAATCTGTTACCTCATGTTCCTAATGAGCTTTGATACAACGTCCGAAAACCGGGATTTTCAACTGATACGTCGTCACCTGATCGGTTAACCGGGGAACACGGGAGCTCTCGCTAATTTGTTCCACGTGTTCACATAGTGAAATTAATTTGCGCAAATAAACAACGACCGGCAGGAGCTTCGCAGATTTAAAGATCCAATAAATTTCACACTCTGTTATTTAAGATAACGTAAGTAACAGTACCAATGTAATATTTTATTCAAATTATCGATATTTTAGCTTGTGTTTTATGAGCCTTTAAGAACTTCGAATATTTAAGTGGCCCGGAGTTGAAGCTTTTGCGTTGCCAAAGTAAGATACATTATCAAATCTATCTTGTTTTGAAACCGATTCGGAAGAGGATCAATTAATTCGAAATGTGAATCGTGATAGGAAATCATCCAAACAAAATCGATAACTTTATGGAGTGAAAATTTATGCTAAAGTATGTATTCTGCATTAAACAAATTAATTCGATCTTTTTCTGTACAAAAATTGTAGTAAATGAAAAAAATGTAAATTTCCAGTTAAAAATTCCCAACCTTTAAGTATTTTTATTGGAGTATCTACGTTAACAAAGAAACCTCGAATTTCATTATATTTTATCAAACTTCTCCTATTATTTCAATATTAAATATTTGTCTTGAATGCCAGAGAAATAAATTCCAGGAGAATGTGTATTCCATCCCGTATGTATCAATAATATATTTCACGATTTTCGTGGTTATCAGTTATGCTGAAATCTCCCTCATGTTTTCCCTTTTCTGCCCCTTCAATGATAAACATCTCGTACCTGGGTTCATTTTTGCAAAAAAAGATATATTTAACTCTCCATTGCTAATGTCGGTATTATTGATATACGCTCTTAATTCGACGCAGGTTCGACCCAGAGATTTGTTTATCGACACTGGAAATTCTAAGACCTTAGAAAATTGACTCGTCTTCGTATAATAATATTATAACCATTTTTTCAATATGGGCCTGAAATTCGAATAGTACACACTTAGATATAAACGTCTGAACTCGGCTTCAACGATCGCATTGGTCTTCAAGGAGATATACCTATAGTTAATAACCAAACATTTTCATGTAATTTATCAATATCTCATCATCATCAATATGTATATCATCAATATCAATATCAATGTCGAATTGATAACAATATTTCACGAATGAAGAAACATCTTTATTCCATTTTCCTTCTTTTGGTACCTGTCTCGATTTTATGACTTTTATTTGTAATTAAATTTTCGGATGGAAATAAACCCTGCGAATGATAAAATGAACTTTATACGAATTTTTGATGGGAACACTTTGCTTCATCTGGGGTTGAACCGGAGGCCGCGGGCAAAGAAACTATAGCCAGCTATAGAAACTATATTTTCTACAAAACAGAGACATTAAACAATCTTTAAAGTTTGCAAACTGAGCAACGATTGGTTCTCAAATCTTACGCGAGTATACATACACACTTTCTACTGAGATTCAATAAAACTTTCTTCAATTAACGTCACTTTATTTCGTGTTGGATGAACCTGGAATTTATGTATGTGCTTTACCAGCACAAAGATGAGGTTCATATAGTAAGTTATAATTCTTGGTGAACGCTCTTATGCCCACTGAGTGTCTCATTTTCTCTGATATGTTTTCCATCGCGTGTTTTCACGGATAGCGCAGCATAATTAATGTTTTGACGAAAAAACTTCCAACGCCAAAGAGAAGAACACGCAATCTTTTTTTCGTCCACGTGCCGACTTATACCGCTAAAGAATGAATTAAGGTGTTAACACCTTTCACCGCGGCTTTGAGTTGGAAGTTGAAATTTTTAATTGTTGGAATTTTTAGTCTTCAGGGAATATAGCACCGAAAATTATTGGAAGTACTAATTGTTTTAATCGAGTAATTTATAAGGCAGATATTACCGGTGAGATGACTACTGATTGGGGGGGTGCTTATGGGATGTTTCCAATTATAACTCTATTATTTTTGAATGACCATTGAAATTTAAGATGTCAGGTCCAGTTCAAATACCAAAGCTTTGTTCGAAAGTAGCACCAAAATCACTATAATGGAGTCTTATATCCTATTTGTTTACAATGTGATTTTTCCATGATTTTCCTCAACCTCCTTACTAGAATATATATAACGTATTAAATTACTACAATAATACTTAAGGGGCTGTTGATATAACAGAATACGTTACTTTGACACCATCTACTAGAAATTTCGCACTGATATCATTTTTTGGAAACTTATTTTCATCGTTTACACCCTACTTTACAAGATTATAACAGACTCTTGATAAAGATGCTACTGTTCTTCATAAATGTCTCTGGAAAGGTATCGGAAAAGGGAATGGTAGGGTTTAAAATGGGCTTATTACTTTTCTTATCGGCCTATCTCAAGTCGCTAAATTATCGGATGAAATTAAATACGCATATGCATACTTACTGGCAAAAAGCATCAGCTACAATTACTAGTAATTATCCGAAGGGACGAAGACATTTTAAAAACAAATTCTCTTTCTTGTACAAGAGCAGGCCTCTATCATAAAAAATGTATTCGGTACATTTTCTTCACTTATTGTTCGTACCGAAATGATCTAAAACCATATGAGAGTTTAGATAGGGGTTAAAAAAAAAAACATTTTTGAGACACCATGAGATCTTCGGGAACAAAGGCGTCTTTAGTGCATGTCCCCTTCTCTAAATAGAAACAATATTGAGGGCCAATAAAAAGGTAAGGTAGGGTCTCTATCTATAACAGAGCATGCAGTGACCTCTGAGATCAAGTGCAGTCGTTTGTTGACCACTGATAACACGGCAAATAAAATGACTTCTTTAAAAATTACCGAAAAAAATGTACTTTGCCTTCATCTAAAGTGAGATTCTACTGAACTTTCAGCTACTAGCCTGTCCAACGTCGTCTTTATAAGTGCGCTAAAAAATAATGGAAAAGCGGCGGAATATTCATTATTTATTGCGAGGGACTTCATGATAAAAATGGAAACAACATAACCAATGTCTTCCACACTCCCAAATCGCCTGACCTCCCCCCTTGCAATTTCTTCCTCTTCTCCAAAATCGACCTCTCGTTGAAAGGGAAGCATTTTGACTCTAATTAAAGAGATCCAAGTGGAATCACAGCGGTTGTTGAACACCGGTAGGCCTCAGGATTTCCAGGAATGCTTCCAGAAATTGGTACATCGCTGAAATCGCTCAATGCAAGCCAGATGTGACTACTTCGAAGATGACGGTGGAAATTAGAAGATGCGCTTTTTTCTGCGTTTTAAACACGGGAAAATTCCCAAAACTTTTATATCTTGTCATGATTTTCACTTTTTCCCTATACGTAGTATAGAGGAAGTATTGTATTCGCAAAAAAATTCGACCTCCAGATTTCGACGGAAATAGATGTTTTGGAACCCATAGAGCTCGTTTTCGCTATTTTCCCGAACATGTCTGTCTGTGGTAAAAAAAAGTTTGTGTGCGCTCTATCTTAAAAAGTAATTATCCGATCATTTCCAAACTTCATGTTTAGTATTTTCCTAACAATGCCAAAAGTTGAATAGTGTTTGATGAATATCGCTCAACCGGAACAAAATGTCGTTTCTTAAATATCTCTGTAAAAATGCAATGTAGGTATATACAATTATGTGCCAAAGTTATAGATTGTGTACTTAACTACAACTTTTATATGAAACATTTTTTCGTAACACTGATTGTTTAGGAGTTATTCTATAATAATTGTTAACTGGAAGTTGTTGTTTATCCAGAATTGGAAGTTTTTCATACATATCTCAGTCAGAATGCAATGTAGGTATATACAATTACATACAAAAGTTATAGACAATGCACTTTACTACAACTTTTGTACGAAACATTTTTTCGTAAGACTGATTGTTTAGGAGTTGTTTTTGAATAATGGTTAACTGGTAGTTGTTTATCCAGAAATGGATGTTTTTCATACATATATCTGTCAGAATGCAATGTAGGTATATTCAATTATATACCATAGTTATAGATAATGTATTTTACTACAACTTTTGTATGAATCATTTTCCTGTAACACTTATTGTTTTGGAGTTATTTATATATTACCGGCATAGGCTTCTGTTTTCAATAAATATAGAGAAAGTCATGTGTTGGCCACATCAGATTTTTTTCTCATCTATTTGTGATTACTATCAGTGGGTTTACGCAGGTTTTTCACACCCCCTTCTTTGTGGGTGTTTCCCTGCAGTGGATTATATTTTCTTGAGAATATCTTGAGTTTTTTTTAAATCCACATCTCTTCTATTTTTTCTCATACTATATCTTTAATTTAATTAGTCTGTAATTAATTACGATGGGTTAGATGGAAAAAGAGACTTTCAGTCTCAATCTCGCCCAAATAAAGACGATAGGTAATTATTATTACGTAGTAGGATCTAGAAACTTTCTATGAGGGAGTGGGGCAGTTAAAAAAATATCCTTGTAAACTCATCTCTTCTACACTTTTAAAATGCGATTTTGTCGTGTTAAATTTAGCAGGTGTGTGAAAACACGATCTTATTATAATTCCACTCCTTGTCAGATCCTAGGCAAATTCCTTATATATCATCAAGCGGGGAGTAATCACCCCATCCTCCCCCTACCACCCCTGGATCTGCTATTGACCTGGAGCTACCATTTAAGGCTAACTATGATGTATGCTATGTAGCACTAGTTTAATTTATCTTTTTACTTTTTGCCACTCATCATTTTCAATTTTGGTAACCATTACTATTGTTCCAGAATTCTACTTCACCCTCCAGTAAACTCAAAAGAATATTCTTTCTTTTTCTAAAGCTACTTTTATGTTGGCTGAGGAGCTTCAACTATTACCGTATATGTCCGCGTATAAGGCGATCCCTAAAATTTTGAGGTGAATTTCAGGTTTTAGCCTATATTCAGCGTGTAAGTCGACCCCAAAAGTAAGGCAACACCACTTCCCCAGCTCTATTTTATGGGAAAAAACTATGGTATCCATAAATATACGATAGCTTAAGGAATATTTACCACATAAGATTAAGACGCTAGAATTGTTTCTTTCAGCTGCTATGTCAACTTCTCGCCCCTGCTTAACTATTATACAAGTTTCTTTCGTTAATATCACTCAGGCTACACAAATAAAAATGCGTAACTAAACAGAAACACAATGGTATTAAAAATTTATTATAGAAATAATGGTAATATAGCGTGGTAATATCAAATCACGACACTGCTAAAATAACTTCCATTAACCCCTCACGCAAAGTCGAATCATAACGATTATATAGTCAAAAACAAACCATGATGTACTTATTGATCTTCATTTGTAAAAAAGGAAACATCGAATTATATATTATTTTTTGTAAAATAAAAATACATGTGAAAAAATGAATATGACTTGCGTAATTAACGTTAATTACACTTGCAAATAATTATTTTTAGTAAGAAATAATTGTGGTGAGTTGCGAGAGTTTGTATACAACAAGTGTTAAGCAGGCAGTTTCACTTATTTACCCCTCTGTGATAAAAGGTAAAATTTTATGTTTGGCATATAAGACGATCTCTTGATTTTGGGAGATTTTTTTAGGCTTCAAAGGTCGACTTATACGCCAGCATATACGATATTTGCAATTATGATAACGGACAAAGTAACAAAGCGCCTTGAGGTGAGCATCTAAAAACATGTAAAGGACAACTGGAAGCACAAGAAACATTTTCATTTGATTAATCAATTTAACAAATCAAGAAAAATTTACACAAATCAAAACAGCCTACATGTTGGCAGTTTAAATCTTACTAATTCAATCATAATTTTAAGTTTATATATAATTATAATCCCCTTCCATTGACACCCATTCCTTCCATAGTAACATGAGCAAAGGTATTAACCTATTTCAAACTTGATTTAATTCCTTTAATGTCGTAAAATTATGCTACATCCAATACATCAGATCAATGGATATACTGAACTATCATTTTAATTATTTAGATTAAATCATACTTGCATTATCTCCCAGAAAATATAGTGATAGCTACAAGAATCAATTATTTAAATTCTATTAATAAATAAATGCAGTTATAAAGAATTCGATGAAATTTATCTCAATTAAATTTAGGAGATACTTAAACCATGAACATGCAAAGAATAGATGTTTAACTTCACATCACCCTGACAATATCAATAGAACACAATTATAACTGAGAACCAAATTAGTATAGCTCTTTGGAGTGTGCATTTTAAAATTGACAGGAAAAGTAGTAAAACTCATTAAAATAAGATGAAATTTTTGTAAAAAAGAGAGGAGATGAGAAGAGAAAAAATAAAAGTATGTCCTTGGCAATCATCCATTGTGAGATATAGCCAAGCCAAGCAGTGTTTACATCGGAAAACATCATGATCACTGCATTAACTCTCATTGTCTGTATTAGCTTTTCTAGACTGAGAAGATAAACGATAATAATGATTTATAAATAAATAAAAAGCTTCAAAGAAAATGATTAAAGAGAGAAATGAAAATAAATCATTTGGAGCAGGTGTATAAGGCTCATCTCTGATTACAGGCCACTTACTACCATGTTAAATTCATGCAAGGAGCACAAAATGTATTATATTTATTCTACTTGTAATTTTTTGTATATTTATGAAAATAAATATACAAAATATTTATATTTATGAAAATAAATATCAAATTTATAGAACATTTTAAACATGAAATCAATTCATGTTATTCCATTGTCTGTAAAGTATTCACCCCAAAGGCTTGTTGGTGCCTCACCTCCTCTGAGATAAGCTACTAAGAGCATGTGGAGAGGAATGAGGTATACTAGGCAGAATGAGGAGTAGGGTAGTTTGGTCTGGCTTTCTTCACAGAGCCAGAATGCTATAAATGGAATATGTCCATGTTAGTGAAGCACAATGACTCTTTGAGTGACACATTTCTTGTCAGTTCATGTGAATAGTCATGATCAAGAGTGTGACAAAAGTAAATGAAAGATATATTTTTCTGTATCCTGTACCAAATGACAAATGAATATATTTCATTCATCAATATGCTATTATTATTGTATATTTAATTTCTGGTTGACAAAAAGGTCCCAGTTACCATATTTTGATGAATGGAATGGAAGTTATTCTCTGTACCTTTGATAAACTCCATAGTGATGTGATAAACTCCATAGTGATGATAGAGGAGCAGATCATTTAGTCAGTTTACCAAAAAAGTCTTCTTATTGGCCAAGCTCCAGCTACCACTAACTACCATCTGTTCTAAGTGCATTTATACATACTAAACAATAGTAGTGAGGATAATTGTTTGATTGACTTCAGAGGATGTGTGTGGGAAGAGCTCATAGAGATGAAGAAGGCAAGAAAATAACCAATAAATAAACATGAAATTTAATTATATTCACTGATTAAAATTGATTAATTAGTTCTTAATGCATACAAAGTATTCTTAGAATTTGCTAACAATTAAATTTATTAGCATTTGAGAAAGAATTCTTCTTCTACTTTGCTGAATCCAGCTATGAGGAATTAGCTTAATAAGATAAAAATGCATGCTCTTGGTAGAAAAATTCATGGTAAATGTCAATATGAATTGCAGTTGCTCTTGAACTTATTTATGATCCACTGCTTTGTAACAGTATTCATTCTGTTTAAAGGTTGAGTAATGTATAGCCAAGATCACGAACAGATAAAGACTTGGAAACAGAATCTAAAAATTACATAATTTATTTTCACGGTAAGGATTCCTTGAAATAATGAGGAATTTTCAGTATGAGTGCCACGTAATGGTTGAATTAGCTGCTACACATCATTAATTGCGTGACTTTAATAAATGAATTTTTCCTCAATCATCACCTAAGCATTAATTTACATTCCAGGATACTAAAAATTCGCTCAGAGGTTTATGGTATTACAGAAAAGGTCACATAAACGGTCGAAGTAGGAAGTATATGGTAATAAATTTCAATTATATCTTTCAACATTCCAAAATTTATCTTCAGGGTTTTAAATTGTATTAAAACATTAGTGCTGTCTCAGAGGAAAGAAGAAAAATACTTTTAAAAATAGAATTGGGATTATGAGGAAACATTAATATATAAGAGTAAAACTACTAGATAGTCAATTATGAGCTAAATAACTCATTATCTACAAAGAGGAGAATACATATTTACTACCAAAGATTATTAAGAAATTTTGGAAATTAGATTCATTATAATTTACAAATAAAAATTCTGGTAAAATCTAGTAAATAGGCAAGGAAGGGCAGCATATTAATCAATGATGCATGGTCAGCATATGCATACTATCTTACTAGCTTCTCAAAAGGAAAATGGCTCAGATGCCATCACATTCTTCCGCTTCCTAATTTTTTCATAATACTGGGTCAATACAACAATAAACATTAACTTTCGCCAGGAATGAGTAATCATATTATGTAAAGGCTGATATAAATATAACACTAAGTTCAAGTTGTTCACAAAAATGCACATGAGATATCATACAATCCAATTTTCATTCATGCTATTACAGAAGTTTCCTCATACAGTTACATATGTGGTGATCAGGAAAGTAATGATAATACGCATACACACAGGGAATGTGTGTATGTGTATTATAACATATGATTTCTTCTCATCTTATTTCCTCAACAAATATCCAGGGGCAATTTATACTATATTCAAGTATAAAGTTGAATCTGATTCAGGTCAGCTTCTTCCATCTATAATAAATTAATTCACACAATTTTATATAAAAATAAAGTACAATTAATAAATACCAAACCTTCTATTGATAGTTTAAATCTCTTTTGAGATAAAATTTATATAATTTTGATATTTAAATTAACAAAACAATTTCTAATAGTAATGACTTAAATGATTTTTATACTACATTGGAGCTTCTGCTCAATAACTCAATTTAACCCTGAAGAGTTCATCATCCAAAGTATAAGTTAACCAAAGCTGTTTATGCTAAAAGAATTAATACAGAATATATTAATCTATTATTAGACTGCAACTAATTGCTTCTTTTACAATACAAAACCCTAACAATTCTAATTTGAGCACATTTTATTCCACAAACCACCACATTGACTATATAATCTGGTATTTAGGAGGTGAGGTATTGACCACCATTCTAGGTCAATATCCTACCTCCTCTGCAAATTATACGAAAAGGTTTACAGCTTCTTTAATCTACAATCAAAAAAATTAGGTATCAAATAATAGGTACTACTGGTATATTAAATTTCTATGTTAATACATAAAGTATTTTTATGTCAACCAAAATTAGATAGGCGATTGGCAATATTGCCAAAACTTAAAACTCACAAACAAACTATCTTCCCAAATTTAGACATTAGTCTAATATAATACTCAATACATCCTCCATCATCAAAGACAGTTTTTGTTCAGAACATTTGTTGTATGACTCATTAATAATCAGCATCTTCACTTAATCATAAATAAATCAGATATATATTAACAAACAGGTGCATGATACACAGACATGTTTGTTTTTTCATTAATACTTAAATAATGCAATCTCATTATTTTACGATGTTTTTACCATAATGAGAAACTAAAGATTATATTTAAAACCATAAATAAAGTTTTCTAACTGAAAAAAATCAAAATGCAGGCTACAAAATAGAAGGCCAAATGAATTGAATATGAAAATCCATAAAGATTACCATTCATCACTACCATTTCTCTTCTGTTACTTCACTTTTGGGGATAAAAAGAATCCTTCGTAATTTGTATGTACAACTAAATAATTTATAAGCTACACTTATAATTAAGAAACTGATAATTTAGCATTTATAACCAATGAAAGTGAAACTCTTACAACTACCAAATTGAAAAAGATTAGGATCCCTCTTCCTCAGTAAATGAATGTTTTTTACATTAATGGGTTGAATCTAAATCATGCACGTGTTATCAATAGGACTAGTTAAAGTTATAATTTAAAGAATTAAAAACAAAAACACACAACAATCAAAACTATATTTTAAGATCAAAGCTATTTTAATGTGAAACATAGAGCAATTTTTACAATTCCATATAATAAATAGAATATTTATAATTTAAGTGAAGTGGAAGCTAAATCAACCAGAATAATCATCAAAGCGCATTATAAACAAATATTTATTTCAGAATATGAAAATACAAAAACTTTTCTGACAACAACTCACATAAAACATTAAAAGACAAAATGTTTCATAATTAAGTGCTGCTTGTTTGGTATACTTCATTTTCTAATAGAGTCCATGAAAGCATTCAAAATTAATCTCTACAACTAAAATTCAAAATACTCCAGTTAATAAATGCTTATGTAAATTTTCAGTGAACATTCAAGTGGAATGAATGCATTAGGTTTTCCATCACCACTGCCAACTGATGTTGCGACAATAAAATGATTTAATACAATCTTAATCATAGTTATAATTGGTTAAAAATTAAAAAATACAGTGCGAATTACAAAAATTATTATTCAAAAGAGATTAAACAGGATCTCATTGTAATCAAATAGGAAATGAGTTACTAGATAATATTTACAGGTGCACGATTTGAAAAAACTTTCCTTCTCATATATTAAAACCAGAAAAATGTTACAAGGGGATCTTAAACATGAATGAATGGAAAAGTGAAAAAGATCACTCCACAATCTACCAATAAAAATATTTCCACTAATAAGAAATTTAAAATAAAATGGAACTCACTAATTAGTATTTGAACAGTATTGATATGAAACATGAAAAAATTATGAGTAAGAACTGAACATAATGTTTTAATTTAAATGATAAAATCATACATGGAAATACAGGTAATAATGCCCTTTAAAAAATTCAATTTGCAAAAAACATTTTGAATTTAATAAAAAAGGCAACACAAAGCACAAACAGAAAGTACTTGGGCATCGGTACACGAGCTCATTAATAGCTCGATAATTGCTATGTGATTCCCAGAAAATGCTAGATGAATCATAATTGAAGGACAACAATCATAAAAAGTATAAGAATTTAAATTAACAAGAGTATAGTGAAATCATATCTAGATTATTGCCATACGTAGATAATGTCAATAAATCATTAAACTCATTTCATATCTTAAGTTATACATAATAAATCCATTTGTAAAACAAGTGATGCATACTTATTATAAGGTAAAAAATATTTACTAAGCTTTCCTATTATGATGATACCACTGGCATGTGTAAATAGTCTTAAACAAGGATGATATGCAATTATAAAAATGATTACCAAAATTAATGAATTAATTACGATATGTTTTGGATGAATCATCTTCTTATCAATTAAAAATGAATATATGATGAACGAGAGACAATCAATAAACCATAAAGTGGATGGAAAATTGTGTCAAACAAATTTGGACCACTATATCCAGCAGGCATGTGATATATCCCACAGATTGCTTTTGAGTGTATGTACAGAGTCAATTCAAACAGCTTTGATTGGATACAATGATAGATGATACACATCAATTTTGATTTATAGCAGAAATCATTTGATGCTTTAGCAGGAATTGAATGATTTTTTCAACAAGATAATGGATGAAGAATGTGCATCTGATAAACTGATATGAGGAAAATACCATCCATCGATTGAAAGATTTCTTTTACTATTGGAAATTATAAGAAGAAATAAATAGACCTCACAAACAAATATAATAACTTTAAATAAAAATAAATATAAAAAACAGTATTACCATTAATGATTAAATAGCTGTCCCTTGTGTACTATTAAGGATCCATTTCATCCATAAAAATCCAGATGGGTGACCTAATATTTTGCTTGAATGCATAGATTTAATAGGAATCATTTATAATCCAATAAGAAACAAAAATAATAAGATTTCTGTTGTAGTATGACAGCATGTATATGTCGCTTGCATTCCTGTGCAACGATAAATTTCAATTCCACCATTTGTAAATAGTTTTACTTTTTGGTTTGAAAAGAATATACCAATATAATAATTAAAAAGAGGAAATTTCTAAAACTATTTATTTAACCAAATCTAAATTCATTTTTTCCACTAATTACTACATGACTGCATTATTCTCATAAACTAGCTGATCATAAAGAAATATTATTCTCCAAGAACAGTAATAAGAATGAAATGTCAAGGATAAGTAACGTCAGTACCCCTCATTTTTTTCAAAGAATTACTTTTATAATAAATTAAACTGAAGATAGATTAATCACAGTTTAAATGTTTAGAAACATTCTAAGAAGTAGTGATTGTCTTACTCCATTATTAATGAAATAAAAATTACAAATAAAATGGTAGTGCTGAATCGTCTAAGAATATGAGAAACAAGAACAAAAAAAGCAAGAAAAATTAATACTTTATCATAAAATTAATTCCCACAAACATGCCTATATTAATAAAACGACCCTAGAGAAAATTGGAAAGTAAATTAAGAAGCAATAATTATCAGAAAAGATAGGGAAAAACTAGGTATGGAAAATAGGTAGAACTTGGCACTAAGATCAAACAGAGAAAAGGGAACATTATCATTTGATGGGGTGACAAATGCAGATTGAAATACGTCGTTACAAAAAACACTCCCATGGTAAAGAAATGAAATGACACCACCAAATCAAAAATTACCAAACACGACAAAACTATTTAAGGCAGCTACTGTGATCAGAAGGATCAAGACATACTGAATATGAACTATAACAGGTTTTACTACCAGAGCTGTTTCAGGATTGGCTGCTTTCAATTGCAGCGTTAGAGGTTTAAAAACTCTATAAGAGCCAGTATTCTGTTCTACATTGCTAAACCTCTTATTCATTAACAGCCATGCACCAATAACTTTCCTTGACATTACTGCATACACAAAATTGAATATTCATTTCCAACTCTCAAAAAAAAAACAAAATTTTAAATTGGATTAGTAAATAAGCAGATTTTTTACTAAAATAATAAGCTGCGTAACAGACTGAGGACAGACAGACTGTCTTTGAATTAAACATGTATAGAAAACTGTACAAAGAAAATTTTTAACAGCATCAAACTTAAGCAATTCTACGAGAATAAACCTAAAAACTGTTTTTATGTTTTTAGAGTATTTTGGACTTCTATTTAAATATTAAAGGAAATGCACTAGATATTTGAAAGAAACTATTTTTGTTGACCAAAAATATCATGGTTTCATGGAAATTAACTGTCCTTGAGATTACTTGGATGAAAAAGCAACATTATAAATAATAGCAAGTATGACATAGAAAAATTCAACAACGTGATATATTTCTACTAAATTGAAAAAATAAGACATATGAATTCTAAGTAAAAGGGCTTACAGGATGAAGTAACTTTTCAACTTTTGAATATAGAGTAAGCAGTTTTCATTATGTAGATTATGGTGTAGTATAAATATGTATTTCCCTTTGCCAAAGATGAAAAAGGCACAAACTTACATGATCTTACACAAAGGCATGCCTGATAATTGAATGCTATATCACAAGTTCACTTATATATCTGATCTCTAAAACACAGAATAAAGTAAAATAATAACACATACAAACATAGACTTTTTTTAAGAATATTCAAGAACTAAGTAAATTAACAAAGGAAAAATAAAGAGGTTAAGATAAGAGGTACACATACCGAAAAATATACTAAAATTATACATTCCAAAAAGGTAATAAATATTTTCTTTTCAATTGAGGTATCTAAGAAAATATGGAAGACATTGTGATTCAAAAAGAGAACAGCACATCAAAGACTAGAGAGATGTAAATAGCAGAAGACATGCAAGGGAAGGGGATGGGACAATATACAGTAGAATAGTTAAGAGGGAAGCACAATAGATTTTTGATTTAAGACAGGTGATGATTATACATCAATGCAAATGTATATTATACATTACAGATCACAGAGTAGATTTATGTACACAGGTTACTCCTATGAAATTATACGCAAAAACAATGACACATATAAGGACAAATAGGCATTTTAGGAAAAGCTGTTAGATACTAATACTTTTTTAACACTCCCAACATAACTCTTTCATGATTTACCCATCTTGATTTCACATGCATAGGAAAAAGTCTGAGATCAAACCCAAAAAGCTTTGTGCAACTGTTATTTAATGTTAAAAACATATCACAGGAGCTAATACAAGATACGGTTTAATGAAAATCATAATTTAACTTCAAACGATGCTTAAAAGAATAGGTTGAAAACTGAAGCTTTGAATATCAGCCTCATAAATACTTCCCACGATTCAAAAACGAATCCTCTAATAAGGAAAAGCAGTGACTCTTCACTGAACACATCATTGCTAAAGAGTTCAAATTTTAATTTGAACAGAAAGTTTTCAGCATGCTTTTTCATGACCTTACAGAAAGTTTCCATGTTCCGCTTTGACTTTTATAATATACCCAAAAATTACAGGCAATCTGTGGGCAATCAAAAGCAGGATATATATATATATATATATAACCATGCAGCAGTTCAGAAATGGCCTTGATGGGCATCAATTCCTCAAAAATGGAATGATGATAATTTTAAAATGCAACTAAATATAAATACAAAGAAATATCGATAAAAGATCTATGTTATATGTGAATTAAACTGTATGCATGAATGTGTATTTGTATACACCCGAACAAACAAATTCATAATACAAATAGAATGTATGGAACAATTACAAAATATATAAACAAGATTATTGCACAATAATTTGACAAATATTTCAAAAGTAAACCAAATTAAATTTGGTAAAGGCTGCCCCAAATCCTATTTACTATTGGTCTATAAAGTCGTTTACCAATTGTCTCCACATGAAATCCTATTTTTAATAGCTGAGAATGGTCTAGTATCTTCCTTCCATCAAAGATGTATGCTGGTTTCATCATTTCATCATATATTTTTTCATAGTCCAAAGTCTGCAAAAAGAATATATACTGAGAAACGACAACAACAATGAGAAATATTACAAATAAAAAGTAAAAAATCAATTAAAACTGTTCATGATTATATATTGGAACATGTTAGTGACCAGCTAAGCCACAAGTACCTCTGTCGCAAATAATTTGAACAAGTAGATATTATTATTCATACGACAATACAAAGTAAAGTTTGCAGCTGTTTTCGACGATAATGATCTGGAAAATAGCATTAATGGCTCAGTTATAAATTCTTAGTTTGGGGTCATACTGTTACACTAATACTACCCAATTCTAAAAGGAAAAATAAAGCATAAATTATATAAAAATAAAGCATAGATGGTAAGCAAATAGGCAGTTGCCAGCCCCCTTCCATATCAATTTAAATTTCACAGCAAAGTATTTAAATAATACAAATTTCAGGTTTAAAAATGACACAATGTATGACTGATAATCATAGTGGTGTCTCCCTAGTTAAAGGCCTTCAAATAGAAATGAAATTGTGACATCTTCAAGGCAACTGAGGATGGATCTTTCAATGTTCATTGATTTTGAACAAAAAGAATCTATTTTCTTCAAGAAACTTTTCAATGATGGGTTAAAATTTGGTATTTTAATAAAATAATTGATAATTGGTAATTATCTAGAGATAATATCTAATGTTCATGGTTTATAAATGTGAGCTTCGTTTAGAAACCAAACCTGAGGAAAGGGGTTTCTGGCTGAAAATCTGAAGTCAAGCCTGGATGTGGGAATGGATTTTTAATTGCTCATTGAGAGGTATGAGAAGAGCTAGTATGAAGTAGGCCAGCCCATTCTTGACAAAGATAATGTGAAGAGTTAGTATAATCTGTTTCTAAGATTATTGCCAACATGACAAAAAATATATAGCCGATTTCTAACACTGAAAGTCCTTCCTCTTGAATCTAAGAGCAGCGAGTGCGGCAGAAAGTAGAGTTTTTAATCCTTACGCTAATGCTTGATAATTCGTAAAAAAAGTACGTTCGCGTCAAAAATACCGTATTTACTCGAAAATAACGCGCACCCTTTTGGGTATTTTTTTGCCTAAAAATCGGGGTGCGCGTTAGAATCGACGGCACACTAGATACAATACCATTCGTTGGCATGTCCCATAACGTGGGACCGGCCGCACCCTAGGCTTAACTTGGTTCCATATAACTCATCAAACGTCCCATCAATCCGCTATCGATGTTTGGACTGTATACATGTGTTTATACTGTATCGATGTTTGCACTATATACGAAACTGTAGGCTAAGAGCTATTAATTAAAAGGAAATTGGCTAGCCCATCAAACTTTTTAAATGAACGATTTTGAATTGGCACTTACGTACAATTACGGAGGACTTTCGGCATAGACGACTACCGGCATTTTTATACAGTGTATACGCGTATAGATATACGCATATATTAGCGTATGCCTGTACTGTATAAGACGTACAAGGTGTTGTGAATGGCGTGACCGCATATCTTAAGGCGCGCATTACATTCGCTGGCAAATTATATTTCAATGTCCAACGCTCGAATTTCGGGTTGCCCATTACTTTTGATATCGCGTTATTTTCGAGTAAATACGGAATTATTTTATTGATTCGTGTATAAAAACGAAATATAAAAGCGTCCTCTAATATAAAATGTGGAAAATCATTGCTCAATAATCGTCGAAACATGTATGCCATTAGATAATCTTAATTCATATCAAATTGCTTTCTCGAGATATCTTTCATTCACACCTTTCATAAGCAATGACTGAGTCGCAAGGGGGGTCAAAGGTTACCCTCGGAATCGACTCAGCACTGCTTTTATCTCCTAAATTCCCACAGATCCTGGATCAGACGATTTGGTGCCAAGCTACGTATGAAAACAAATCCCACGGGTGGATTCCAACATGATGGGAACTCAATTAAAAATTCCGGACCTGACTAGAGGGGTCGTCGCCGAAAAGAAACAAGAGACGAGGTGATACGGAGGGATAAAAGGAAGAGTGAAACTCGGGAGAAGATTCAATCAAAGCTCCCTGAAGCATATTTTCCGAGGAAGGGTGAGGCGACTCGTGGTAAAAAATGGATGAATTAGGTGACGATAATTATTGCAATTAATATTTTTTCTGCCGTTTGAAGAGTTAACGCGCCTCGGATTACCGTTGGCTTGTCGGACCTCGTCTCTCACGTCAATTGACGGTTCCGAGATACTCCTCCTGTAATACAAGCATGGCACACGTGGCACTTGTTATAACGATACTTCAGAAATTCCACTCATAATTGGCGTAACTCCCTATCCTTTTTGTAGTGAGACGGAGAACGGCCAAAAAATCACTCGCTATAACGCAACTCTCGTTATATGCCGTACTCGTTACAACGGACTTCTACTGTACCTCGCCCTTAACACTTTCTCGGGTACTATTAGATTACTTTTAGTTTATAAAGCCGAAGTTTACAATCAAGATATTGTTATTGGGAAGCTAAATAATTTCAGCGCTTAAGCATCCTTCAAAATTCCAAAGTTGACTTGAGAATGACACGTAAGTGCCAATTAGTCATAAGTTTAATTAAAATTTTTCCTATGGAAAACAAACAATTTAGAGTATTTATTCACCACAAATACTATGGGATTTTTACCAATTAGAAAGGAAAAGAGAGTAATTAAGAACAAAAACTCTTACCACAAATTCATCCCATTCCGTACAAAGAACAATCGCATGGGTCCCAGAAGTAGCTGAATAAGGATCATCATGTATGGAGACTGAAAGCTTTACTTTTTCAGGGTCATCTGTTATACTTGTTTGCGACAAGTCATACATGATCTGCTTGTGATCAACCTAGTAAAAAGAAATATTAATGAATCACAAGAATCTCTTTCCCTTACTAGATTTCCCCAAGAAATAACTTTGATCAAAGAGAGAGAGATGAAAAGTTATCACTTACCTTAGGATCATAAATGTGGAGCTTAGCACCTTCATCCAACAGCGTCTTAGCAACATGTATTGCAGGAGATTCTCTAGTGTCACCAGTATTCTTCTTGAAAGCAAACCCAAGTAATGCAATACGTTTATCCGTCACTGTGTTGAAGAGTGCTTCTATTACTTTGCCAGAGAAACGTGACTTTTGATATTCATTCATATCAATTACCTGAAACACAAGACAAATTTAGAAATTTATAAAATTTTAAAAATTACAACTTTTATGTATGTTAGACTTACTTAAGTCTTTTTTTTTGAGAGCCAAGCAAAGGAAAATAAATTAATTTATGATAAAATTGTTTCCATTATGAATTTTTTTCAGTTTTTCACTGATATAAGTGAAAGAATAGCTCTGAATATACAATTAAACACTAGCAGCTTTTCGCTGGCCTCGGACTTATCCTTCAGCAAAAGAAGCATTTTTTTAAGTTTACACCGATTTCTTCAGAAAAAAATCTGATGTGGCCAGCACAGGACTTTCTCCATATATAAGATGTAAATATTTATCTACGACAGTAATTTCGAACTCTATATTTCATCTAAACTTGGAACATGAGTGATTAATTTATATATTATTATCTTTGATGTCACAAACATTATAAATAATGTTTTTCGGTACATGATCGATGGATAACGATGAAATTGGCCTTTCGCCCATAGAGCCCACAAAGTAAATAATCAGCAACTTCCGGTTTATCAGTATTTCCTGAATAACTCCTAAACAATCAGTGATACAAAAATATGTTTCAAACAAAAGTTATAGTAAATTTTATTTTCTAAAACATTTGTAAATAATAGTATATACCTAAATATTATATTTATGGAGATATTTTGAAAACCGGAAATGAGCTTTGATGAATGAAGCTCGACTTCCGGTATACCGATTTACTCCAAAAACTAATCAACTCTAACGATACCAACCAAAATACTATATATGAAATTTGGTGTTGATACAACGAATAGTTTTCATGTTAGAGCGCCCACAAGCACAGACACACATACATACACACACACACACACACACATACACACAGACATCATTCCGAAAATGGTCAAAACGTGTTCTAGGGACCCCAAAACATGTATTTCCGTTGAAATCTCGAAGTCGAATTTTTTCATGAAAACAATACTTTCTCTATATTTCGTATATGCAGAAAGTAAAAAAAAAAACAAAACAAAAATTGACTTACTAAGCTTTTACAACACATGATTGCAAAAAAAATATTTGATCATCATGTGCATAAAATCTTGAGAATTCCGCTGATGGCTGTGAATGAGGAAAGAGTCACAAAATACTCCAAACACCATCAAAAATGAAAACATGAAAATTTCATTTTGGATGGTGTTTGGAGTATGTTGTGACTCTTTCCTCATGTGCATAAAATGTAACAGAAATTATGAATAATTCAAAGCTTTTCCTTCAAAAATAAATGCATACTTCAGTAAGACACATTTTTCCCACTGACACTTTTTTTGCAAGAGCATTTTAATTTTCAGATTGCACATTCAGCAACATTTGTTTTCTTATAGCCCCAACCAGAAAATGCAACTGCCAACAGAAATTAGATAGAATTCACATTACTATAGAACAATTACTGTTAACTTGTAAGACCAATTGGATTTATAAAGAGAAGTAAGCAGTTATAATTTATTCTCCATGAATTTTAATCATTAGAGGAGAAAATTTGTTTTCTTAGCGTTTAAAATATAAAAGGAAGATCATTTTTATTTAAAAACGAAAATATACAAATTTATAGATATTCTACAGGTTCTAAAGCAGTACAGTAGCTAATGAGCAGTAATACAGTATTTACAGCAGAAAGATATTTTAAATACTCGATTAAACACAGCTTTAAAAAGGAATACGTAAATACATTGAATCCATTCCCTATCCGCCTTATCAATATAACTCAGTACACTTTAAATTACTATAACTGAAAGATTTTTTTCATTATAGAACTTGTCAACTTTAAATGTACTCATCCTTTCTATTTAACTTCTTATTTTAACTACTAAGGAAAGAAGTAAGTGATAGTTGCATCATAGTCATAACAAAAATTGAGAGAAATGCAGGCTGTATCTTATTGACTGTTCATTAAGCACACATTAATCAATTGCAAGCAACTCTTCATGAGACCTCGCTTTCTTTGAAAATCCTAATGGAATTTCTGCCCAAATATGATAGAACATACATCTAAAAATATAAGGTCTGATTAAAATGAAAAATCAAAAAGTTTACCTGCTGCCAATAAGCTGCAACTTCGGGGAGATTAAGACATTCACAAATGTACACCAAATTTAGTATGTCTTTCTGGAAGCAGCTTCCTCCAAAGCCTGAAAGAGAGACAGAAATATTTACAGACTAATGATTAGTTCAAAATCAACAAAAACAAAAAGCTAATCATTCACTAACCAACAGACGCTTGCAGAAACTTGGATCCTATACGAGAATCAAGACCAACAGCCTTAGCAACCTCTGTAACATCTGCTCCTGTTGCTTCACAAACAGCTGATAGGGAGTTGATACTGGAAATTCGCTGAGCCAGAAAGGCATTTGCTGCCTAAAACATCATAACGCAATAAATGACAATCATTGAATTCAAGAGCTGCGATAAAATAAAAACTCGACAATCTTTCAATATTAACATAGAAATGAACTTGCCAGTTTTGAGAGCTCTGATGACCACGTGTTCATCTTCATGATACGATTCCTGGGAAGCCAATGTTCATAGACCCAACACAGCTTTTCAATCGCAGCATGACCTTCTGGAGTATCTTCACCACCAATCAGAACACGGTCCGCATTTATTAAGTCATCAATTGCGGTCCCTTCAGCTAAAAACTCAGGATTGGATAATATCTGAAAATTTATGAATCAAAATTAGATATCCCAATATTTTCCATGAATGAAACAGAAGAATTCAGAATTCTATTCCAGAATTGAAAAAAGAACAACCAATTATTAAAATGTATCTACAAGCTATCTGTGAGTTCAAACTAAATAATAACATAATTCTAAATTCTAAACAACTTGTTTATACAAAATGTATTATTTTCCTTTCTTTCTGAGTAAAAAAAACTACCCCCAGCACATCATTATATCTCCTTAGAAACAAAATTTAAAATATAGGATTTCTACTACACTCAGCAAAGTAATCCAGGGATAAAATGCCACATAATCTCATAAACCGTTTCACAGTACTGTTTATAAATGTAATCTCAAATATTAATAGAAGAAAATATTGGTACAATATATTCCCATGATAAACTTTAATAATAAAAGCATCTTCACTCTCCAAGAAGACCCATAGCTTAAGAACACTCCTTTGATACCAATTATTTTTTAACCATTCAGGCTAATTGTAAGATATAAATAAGCAGTTACATATAAGCTACAGTGAATTGGATCAATCATATAAACAGAATTTCAAAGGAATCCATGATGATGACATATAATAATCACAAATAAGCTACACTTGTAAATCACTTCTACATCCACATAAATAGTGAGCTATTTAAAACATCATTAGAATAAAAAATGATTAATCATTCGCAGATTTATCTCATTCAAACTTTTCATTCAAGTATCAACCATAAATTGATCATTTTTGTCTAACTGTTCCATAAGTACTTTTCTCAATAATTTGTCTTGAATTTAATTCACCGAATGACAGCAATTAAAACTAGAATATTTCTTTGGGCATAAATTCCTAGAGTGGTTACTACTTACAATGCTATTTATTTACAACTTATTTTTCTAGCTTGATGCAACTGACTCATGGATGAAAAGGTCTAACACAACCCTGATGAAGTTTAGAAGATATACAATTAAATAATAAAGATGGGGAAAATCAGACAGTTAAACTATGTTTACCTGATAGCTGACACCGGGTTTATTGTTAGCTCTGAGGATCTTCAGAATACTTTCAGCAGCTCGTACTGGCACAGTACTTTTTTCGACAACAACTTTGTCTCCAGTTGCTACTTTGGCAATCATTCTGGCTGCACCTTCCACGTACTTCAGATCCGCCGCGCGTCCCTGTAATATAAGGAAGTCCAGTAAGTAAATAACATTAGCATTCAAATAATGAATGAAATCATAGAATAAAATGTATCTAAACCTTCCCGATTCCAAATGATTTAGCTGGAGTATTCACAGAAATGAAGATCAAATCCGCTTCGATGATCGCTGTTTCAATATCAGTGGAAAAAAATAGATTCTTTCCTCTGCACGTCTTCACTACCTCATCTAGCCCAGGCTGCACAATCGAATACACAAAATTATAGAAAATATAAGTAACGATTTAAAAAGCCAAAGAGACTAAATTTACAAGAAACTGAGGCCAACCAACCTCATATATTGGTAGTTTCTCCGAATTCCACTGCATTATCCTCTCTTTGCTCTTATCGACTACTGTTATAATAATGTCTGGACATTTTAATGCCATAACACTACAAGTAGGACCTCCCACGTAGCCGGCTCCGATACAACATATCCTTTTAATTACCATTTTCGCGATTGAAATTAAACTTAACAACAAGGAATCAAGTTGAAAGCTGTTCCTCTATAGTATATATATGTAAATCCACTAAGTATTTCCAATAACAACGTGGCTTTTTAAAAAGAAGGGTCTCTCTTACAAAAAATAAGACATGTAACAAACAATTCCAAGAAACTTCAAACGCCAGACATCACTCACTACGGACTACCAACCACTGAATGAAATCCCGAGATACAGAACGTTTTCTTTACGTGGCGCTAGCTCCGCGACTGAACTACTCCGAAACTACTGCCGCAGGAAAACCCGAAAATGATTACGAATATATTGCATAAATATCTCAGGTACCCTTAGAATAAGCAGGAAAACAGGTTTTCCTTGCTAAAATGCTTAATCTCTATGATAAAATATTCGATATTCCCTCTAACCAATGCATACGAAGAACTTGTATTTTTTCTTGGGTAGTAATTATTTTTTGTGTCGAGCTGAGAACTGTATACGTAGAGCATAATGAATTGAAAAGTTAAGAGTTATTTGTAATCAGCTGATTGAGATTGTAAATTAATTCTTTTTTTAATTTTAAACCACCGTTGAAAGAAAAAAACGTCAGTATTTATCAACATCAGGTCGCCTTTTCCCTCGAGCTTTTTCAGGGGGTGAGGGATCTGAAATCAAAAAGAATTACACCCTATAAAGTGGTTGTCAAAAGAGTGAAACATTATTTGTTATGAAATTTTTTAGTAGTTTATTTCAGTAGTTCAATATTTTTCTGCTATTCATTAGTGCAGAGAGCCGATATTTTTCTATATTGTTTATAGAAAATTTATATTTTTGCGATGGGTGCGAGAGTAGAGAATTCAAAGCGTGCCATCAACCGAAAAAGTTAATAAGCAATTTTCTAAAATCCATTATATCTTGTGCTGCAATTAATTCACGAAAGCTATTAATTCATTTTCTATCTCAGAAAATGTTCTAGCTAAAATGTAAGTTAAAGATTTTAGCCGCTTTTACAACAAGGATACGGTTATTAAAAATAAGTTTTATCATAAATAACCTTACTCACTCTTTTCAGGGGATCCACAGCGCATTAATTATATATTTTAAGTAATTTTTGGGATATTTTTAAACTGGAGTAAACCGTGTAAAGAAGGCTTGAACATATCCATGCTCGTAGGGTAGCGTAAGCAATTGGCTGCGGCTGGAAATTCTTTGTCGGTCCTCTACTTGCGCATTAATTAACATGACATTTCGATTAGTTCAGATTAGCAAACGAGTTTTGTGGTCATTTGAAAAACTTCACTTGGCGATTTCCCTTACTTCGAGTTAAACTGATGCGAAATTAAACTGTTCCTTATATTAGACCTTCACGCGAAAAGCGAAGGAGCTTCAATTATGATTTTCATTCGGTCTTCTACAATAGAAGTACTTTCCATAATTTTTGTCAAACAAATCAAAGTGATGCGATTTTCTTACAAAAATGTCTTGTGATGTGAAAGATAATCAGGGTTTTCTCTATCTATTTTACATCTAATGATCGATAACATAAGCCCACAATTAATATATCCCTTCTGTTCGTTCACTTTCTTCCATGAAATGTTAATAAATCATCATTAATCTAATTCATCTGCTTTACCGTAATTTATATTATACCATACCATCTAGATAAATTGCCCATACTCAACTGACATCAGAATTGTTTACACTTAATTTGCTTTAAAGAAATTCAAATAAATGAATTCGGATGTCCCCAGTAAGGGCCATGGTGAAAGGTCTTTAAGTGTTGAACAACACAAAGAAAATCGAAAGTTGGTCGCAAGGCCGCCGTGCAGTAGCACTAGCTACATACAAATGGCATTGATTTCGTCACGGCTGTACTCATCCTTCGACCTTATTCGACGTCGGCGACTTACATCATTGCTTGTATTTGATTAATGACGAATTGGACCCATCCATTCATGGCCTCGGTATGCGGACTATTTTCATCTAGTCGGTCTGGTTCAGTTTGGTTGCTAGTTTCATTCATCTGGCTGATTAATAAAAGGAAACTTTTCATATTTTCAAATTTTCACTCTTGAAAGTATATTATTTATAAAAATGGTACCCATAAAATATTTAATAATGCTTGGAGAAAAAATAGTGGAAAATTTTTCCATGGGTACTGTGCAGCACAAATAAATATAAACAAATACCCCCTGCTTCTCAATTGAATATGGACTACGGCAATTTCTTGTAGTAAGGCTTAATTCAGGCGATGGTACAGAGTACCCCATGAAAGTCTTGAATGATCATTAAGTATATACTTTAAAGATATCTATCTGCTCGTATTGTTTTTAGGCTGATTCTTGCATAAAAATGTGACTTACGCTTTATTTTTTATATAATTACAGCCAGAAAGCAATATTCTCCACATTCTTACAAAATTATTCTTAGAAATGCTTTTCTTGCAAGTACCTACAATTTTTATTCAAGGCAAAAATGTTACGAAGCAAGGCAAACGTAATAATCCTTTTTTAAGATTTTTCCCAATCAGAATGGAGTTGAGCGATTTGGAAGCATGAAAGTGAAGATATAGAAAACTAAGGGATGAATAAAGTTTAGAGAATTAAAGTAGCGTATGAAATATTTTGACTATTTATTTCCAGCGAGCCATTATGTATGATAAGATGAATGAATTCGTGTTCAGTCTGACACGAATTCATAGGACGAATGAGAATGACAGGAACTGTTTAATTCGACATAAGATGTCATCCAGGTTAAGAAGAGAGGTAAATGTCATTCAACAAAATAGGAGATACTTGATTTTCGAAGCCACTTGTATCAATGTATCTAACAAAAATACTAGGATATTATATTTACATCAATGCGGGTTTGAGCAAAAAACAGAAGTGCGTTGGAAAGAAGTAAGCAATGAAAGCAATGAACTCTTTCCTTTAGTCACCGTTGTGAATAAATTACGGCTTGAGTTCGCATTATGCAAAATAAATTTATATTTAAAAAATGAATTTATTTTTAATATATAAAAAGTGGGGTTTAGGATAGGTTTCTCTGTTTTGCGAGTTTTTCGTTTTAGTCACCGTTGTACTTTGACGAGTCTTCGTCATAATTAAGCAACAGCACATGTTGTTAGCGGGTTACGTGGCCATAATAGAAATCGCGGTAGACGTTAGAGGAAAGTGGCTAATACGTTCCACAAAAATTGCAAATGTAATAGACAAAATTCCAGTTGAAATACCGGTAGATAATATATTGAGGAAGAAAGTAGAGTGGAGTATTCCTCTTGTTTGACGTTCTTTCAGTATGGACTTATAGCAACTTTTAGTTGTATATGTATTCGGGACAATCTTTAGTTTTTAGGCCGCTTGTAAAGAAAAGATAACGCGGAAAAATATATAATATTCCTTTTTACGAATGTATCCTGAAATCTTCAAACAGTTCGGCAATACGATTCCCAAATAAAGCACAATTTACGGTAGGAAACTTGTATTGGAGGTTCCAGTTGGGTCTTTTTCCCTAAAGATTAAAATACAATAAAAAACTGAAAAAATGAAACAAAACCTTTACCGTACTACAGAAGAAATATCTCTTCATTCATTTCCTTCTGTGGTACGGGTTTTGTTTAATTTTGTCAGTTCGTAATGGCTTCCTACCACAAGTCTTGCAGGAATCTATTGATAGTCATGCAATATAAATTAATTAATTAAGAACATTAAATATAAAAAATACAAATTATGACGATCTGTATTATACCAAAGTAACGTATTCGATGCTATTCGATCATGAAAAGGAGGCCAAGAGGAAACTTCCCACGAATAACCTATCCGAATGATTAAAAATAAAACTTCGATTGTAACACGTCCACTTCTAATCATCGTCACTTTTTTCAAACAACTTCGAGCATTTTTGGCTATTCAGGGTCACTGACTTGCTAAGGAATACGCGTTCGCCGAAGTTTTCACGCATTTTAACTTTGTACGAGGCAATTGTTGGTGCATTCTTCAGCCTCTCATCTTGCCGATAAGGAACTTTCCTGTCGCGCTGCCTTGAGAGGGGGCCGAGGAATGTTTGAGTCGTTTGAGTGCCCTTGAATTTGTGCAGAGTGCTGAATCTCAGTTCCGCATGAATTTAACTCTGCAAATCTCCAATTTTTGGCGGACAAGGATTTATGTATTCAACAAGTGGAAAATTTTGATAGTAGTCTTTCTAGTAGGCTAACTTCGAAAGATCTTTAAAATAGTTGAGGAAAATCAAAAACTATCAGAGCTTTAATGAATTAATCTCATTTTGCTTATCACTTGAAGTTTGAAGCATTTTCTTTAGCTAATATAGGGCTTGTGTGAAATTAATTAATCTTTTCCGGCTATTACCTATGTAAAAACGAATACAATATTTGTAAAACATAATCTTATTAAAATCTTTTCTTCCATACCTGTATACTCTGTTATCAAAACGACTATAAAATTCTAGAAAAAGAAATATTCTTCAAAACGTTACTGGACGAAAATACACTCCCAAAACGCCAGAAGATCATCAATCACATGTATTTAATTAGTTGATTCTAAGGTAACCGGCCGGATTTAGATGTCTAGCGCATGCTCTAATTGCACTCACGTTAGTAGTTTTACAATCCTTCCCTTTACTATAGGCATATGTGTCATAGAATCCATGAATTCATTAGCATGTTATTCTATGAGCGGTAAAAGGTCGTCAATAATAAGATATCTCTAAGATTTTTGTACATTTTCACTATTTGATTTTCTATCAAAGTAGGTATTGTGAGAGCGAATGATAATATTTCTGATCGATTAGTTCATTTCTATTCCAATTACTTCTCCAATTCCAAATGTAGTAATGACTGTTCCCAAAACAGAAGTTTTAACTGCTAACTCATCTTAACTCCCAATTTACTCCTCATTTCCAGTTTCATTTCTATATTTTGAAGTTGCTCCTCTAATCAGGCATTTTCCTTTATCACTATCAGTTACTCCCGACATATCTCTGTCAGATGATTTCAATAAATCACCCTGAGTAGAAACGAAGTCTTCTTTTCAGATCAAACTCTTCCTAAATTTACTTATAATTGTATGCATTATTAAACTAAATTATAATATAATTAGGATAAGAATAAATTTATAAGCTTACAAAAAATCGATTGAAATTCCTCTACTTCAAAGTCTTTTATGGTCACTCTCTTACAGTAAGATAAATTGACGATTGGCCCTGAATCATTGAACGAAGTTCTTATGTTTGCACCAGCTAATTATGTGACTCACTTCAAATTAGTCAGTCTCGCGGCATACTTATCGCACAGAAAAATCGATAATATTAAGTAATCCTCTGCTTTATATCACTACGACTTACACAATGAGCATATTGCAGTTTTTACGGGTATCTCATTGATATTTATTAGAAAAGCTTGAAAATTGGTATTTCAGCTCACTTCCCTTGGAATGTGAACTATTTCTACTGATAGTTCCCATTAAATAATAGGTATCCGCAAAAATAAATTAATGCTAACCAAAATCTCCACTTACTCTTCATCTATCTATAGTACTTTTAGTATAGTTGCTCTTCATTTTCTAGTAAGTTGCAAAAAAATGCAGATCATACCATGAACTTCAACCTTGCTCCATGTTTACGTTTAAGCGAATCGGTTACTGTTAATAATATTTTGAACAAATAATTAACATTATTTAATTAATTATGTAAGTTATAACAAATAAGGAAAGAAAACTAAAACACTAACACTAGCTACTTACTGGCACACGAGTGGTCGCGTGATATCCGTGAGACTCGCAGAGTGTAAAAATAAGTATAATTAACGAATTAAGAGAGAATTTTAAAAAAAATTACATGGAAGGTGGCTAATGCCATATTGAGAATGCTCTGAATTTTGAAGTTCCCACGTATTTAACTTTCTTATGTGCAAAGGAAAACTTGCTCGACGCCTGTGCAAAGAAAACAAATGTTTTCATTGAACGACCTCCGGAGCAAAGCGCTTCATCATGCAACCTTCAGGTCACATCAGTCGGTCACATCTTCCTTACATCCGGTATTTTATTTTTGAAATTATTCCTTTATAATCGCAAGATGGGTTATTTTTGTTATTTAACCATCCGAAGATTTTAATACTTAAGAAAGAATTATCAACTAATAAGAAATACCTAATCGCTAGGAAAGAATTATTTAAGCCGATTCATGCTAGATAACCACATACATTTTATCTGCATCTTTTGAAACAGATAACATTTAAATCCAGGTAATTAATTGACAATTCTTTTATTATTTATTCTAATCTCTTACCACAAAACGAAACGAATAAAAGGGGGCTATACTATTATAAATTTTGTTTAAAATTTGCCAATGAATTAACTCAGAGACTGGAGTCATTATATTTTATCCCCTATATAAAATATTGTACGTAACTCAACCATGAAATCAGGTATTAAAATATTTAACTCAATCTGCAATTTTTTCTTTTTAAATCCTTTTTGATTACTTCGTAAATATAAGATAACTTCATTATTTGTTTTTCGCATCCTACTCAAGTATACTCCAATTATTTAGATAATTATTGTAATATTATTAAATATGTTCAAGCTAAGTGCATGTGTTTTACTTTCATCTCTTGAGAAGTCATAGCCAAAGGGAGTTAGAAATTATATAAACCGTTCTGTTTCAGAAAAGTTTAGCTTGATATCAAAGTTCTGTCGTCATCAATTTTTTAAACAAAGATGCAGATTTTGAATGCATCAAGTAGTGCTCGCCTTTTGAAATAATACTGAAGGTCAAGTGCCCCGGGAAGTGGCCACGTAGGAAATGAAGGTGGGTAACATAAAAAAGCTATTACTGTCGACCGGTTTCTTGCCACTGAGTCATCTTCGAGTACAAGGAAGAATTTCAACAAAAAGTGATGTGGAATGCAAGAAGATTGGGAAAGCCTGGAGGATCTTCCAAGAGTGAACCGCTTTGGGACCAACCTTTTCGAAAGATTTCGAAGAGGAAGAACCTTCGCAAAAATTCCTCATAGAAATGACATACAGAACTGGTTAGTTGGTAACTTTTAAACAAAACATGCAATAGAATTCTGAAATAAACATAATGTCAGATATTAGACAGAAGAAAGAATTTATTAATTGCTATTTAATACCTCATACGATGACATAAAGAGACAAAATGGAAAATAATGAAGAAATATCTATAGTGAAATGAAACGTATTAGAGATTCCATCACAATTTTTTGCCATAAACTCATATAGAGGAAACAAACAAATTTCTAATTTTTACGTTATTATGACCTAACGCGAAGTAACGCAATAAGATATCTAAGCTAAATAGCTTCTAATGTGAGGTTGAATTAATGAGAAAGAGTTTATAACTTTAAAATTTTACGTTGATTCTATTTAAATATACTACTGAAGCTAATTGTAACGCGTTTTTCGGGAAGCTTGGATATTAAATTTTCGTAGATGTAAATGTTTACATTTTACAGGAGTTAATATAATCAAATCCAAAAAAATTTCCTTACAAATTTTATCTACGTGAGAAAAATGTCCGATGATATAATTATTAATAGTGTGAAAATCTTTAACCTCTGCCTTTTTTTTGTCTTAGGCTTAACTTGGTATTGGCATAATTCGATATTTTAGGTTCTTACGCTCAATTCTCCGGCATTTTTGTAAATATTCTTATCATCTCCTTGAAAAGCTATCAATCGAAGATTCAACGCTTTGCAAATATTGCACTAAATATTGTCTATCGTTATCCATCGACTTGAACTAATACGGCCTCGTCACGTTCCCTTCGTTTCGCTTATATTCCTTTGTGATCACGTTCGCTTCTTGGAAGAAAAGCGTCATTACAGCCACATTACTTACGTTATTATCTCTCTCTCGCGTTCTGTTCGTGGTTTTACAGAATAGAATGCACAATACATAATCATGGAGAAGAACTCATTTTAGCTCTTAATAGAGAGTATAGAATTCTCAGAAAAGTGCGACAATTAAGATTTTCTTTGTCATATAAAAATGTAGTAAATGTATCGTACAACGGCTGTTGCATCTACATCTCAAATGTACCCTTAAAGCTATTTATATAGATGCTGCCGGTGGATCATTCACCGGAATCGTTTTATTCCATTTATCTAAATCTCAATTACTGGTCATGTAGGTAAGTATAGTAACGTAAATTTGATAATGTGATACAAGATAAGTCATAAATAGTGACCATTTTGTAAGGAAATGTTCCCCATTTCTGTATCCGACATCCCTGCTGGAATGCGGCAAATATGACGAGATTCGCAACATACGTAGGATCAGAGCAAATACGGTTATAATTCTTGAAGACAATCACCATGATAATGATGATAACCTCTAAATTTTTGTCCTGTTTTAGAGTAACTGCTTACTTAATTCACTTAATTAATATTCTAATCATGTTAACCATCTATATTTTGTTTTATTTAATTTTAAATAATATAATCTTTAAAAATTGTACGCAATTTTATTTCAGAATAGTTCTGACTAATCCGATTTTTAACAACGAAGTAATTATAATGCCTCCAGCAATCACCAGCGAGGTGTATATTGAGGCCAAAAAATTGCTAAAAATTGACCTCTTCAAACGCTGTCCTTAATGATTGTACATTGTACATACTAAGATTACGGTAATATTATGAAATGCTAGATACAAATATTCTTAGCAAAAAACTCGTTTATTTAGAAAGCTCCACGAAGTAGGCATATGGATTTTTTTCACATTTTCCACAGGCATGGGAAAATTAGAAAAAATGGCTGGAAAAATTTCTTAGAACGAAAATATTTCCAACCATAAACACCTCGAGTTCTTCTGTCTTGAAAATCACCGTCGGTGGTATCGCATTTAAGTGGATAAAACGTCGATCTATAAATATAGTCTTCGCAGCATTTCATAAGATTATTTATCCAGGTAGATAAAGGTAATTGCGTTACTTAACTTACTAAATCTTAACTGCTACTACTTGCTTAAATACAACTGGTTTACGGGTATCTTTTGAAATGACTTAAAACTCACTAAGTTCGGAGCAGATAATTTGTCGGGTTTTTAGTTCTTGCAACAACTCCAACTTCAACTTCTACTTGAAAATAACTTTATTTTTAAAATGGCCATAGAATTATTTGGAACGATTAGTTTTGTAGGAATAAGGAAGCTAAAAGTCAGGTTGCACTCGGGATTGGTGGCTCATACTCGATTACTTTGAGACCAATTTTTGGAGAGATTAAATGTATTTGCAAATCTTGATGACCAACTGCAAGTTTAAAAAGTATCGATTTCAGATATTAGTCATTGTTATTAAATGTGAAGGAGTTTCCTATTTTTCGCAATAACTGGTGTTACTCTAAATGTTAGGTCGAAAACGCTATACTCAATTGGATTTGAGCAAATTCATTTTAGATTCTATTCGTTGGTTCAGCAAAATAGTGCACTTGGAAATTAACCCGAATTCCAAATTACATCGATAGAAATGAATCTTTATCATTATTCATCAGAAACATTCGCATTCTCCACAGTAATCAGAGATTTTGCGAAAACTGGGGAACAATTATCTACCGTTGGTTTACATTAAGGTATGAACAATCAGCAGCAAAAGAAATTCACACTCTTAATTTTAACGTATAATAAGAAGAACGAAATACTACTATGCAAAAGTTAGTGAAATCGTGTTTACGTGGGACTAATTTGAAATTAAAAGTAACTATCATTGGATCTAGTTTTTTCTTTGGAATGGTATTTTTAAGTGGAAAAACTGGTAATAAAACTAGTATTTTCCTGAATAACATTAAGTTTTTCACAATTTTCTTGTAACAGATTAGTAAATAAAGAGATACGTTATATGACGGAAGAAGCGGATTTGACTTTTAAAGTATAAGATAATATAGCAAACCCTCCTTTAGATATTATTATCATGTCTATGTCTATGTAAG
Source organism: Sympetrum striolatum (assembly GCA_947579665.1). NCBI lineage: Eukaryota > Metazoa > Arthropoda > Insecta > Odonata > Libellulidae > Sympetrum > Sympetrum striolatum. The sequence goes on from OX388341.1 coordinate 87,191,383, forward strand.
AACCCTGCAAGCCGCCTTTCGGCGTGTGGCAGGGGGTGCAAGCACCTTGACTCTTTCCTAAACGGTTGCATTCGCGTATACTTCGCGGAAAAAATGAATTTTTGAAACGATTCGTTCTAGCATCTATTTCCCTAATCTTTCGGGCAGTATCAGCACGGCCCATATAACAGGGGGGTCGCATTATATCGATTACATCATCTGAAAACGTAATTTCTCTGAACTTATTTAATAAATTTATCCTTTGAATTTTTCTTCTATCTTCTAATGATTCCCATCCCGCGTCCTGTAACATCTGAGTGACACTCGCTGTTTTATCGTTGCAATTCTTTACAAATCGTATCGCCTTTCGTTGTACTTTTTCTAAATCCCGAATATGACATTTCTCGGCGGGGTCCCATACACTACATGCATACTCAAGGTGAGGCCTAACTAACGCTAAGTAACATCGCTCGCGAACTTTTTCTTCGCTCCTACCGACTATTCTTTTAACGAAACCGAGTTTCTTAAGTGCTTTTCCACATATATTTCGGATGTGGGCACTCCATGATAGATTATTCGTGAGAGTTACTCCAAGATACCGATTCTACTGTCATTAGGTTTACCCCTCGGATACTATAAGAATAATCATATATTATAGATTTACTTTCAAAGAAGTTAACTACCGAACACTTTTCTACATTAAGCTCTAATTGCCAATCATCGCACCAGTTCATAATTCTATCTAAGTCGTTCGCAAGGATTAATCTATCCTCTGAACTAACTATTTCCCTGTAAATGACTGTGTCGTCTGCGAATATCCTAACATTGCATTCAATGTGATTGCTGAGGTCGTTGATGTATACTAAAAATAACAATGGTCCAATTACACTGCCCTGAGGGACGCCCGAGGCCACCTTAACCAAGTTGGAACTAATACTATCGAGTACTACTCGTTGCTCTCTATCGGTGAGAAAGTCTTTTATCCAGTTAATAACTTCGGCATTGATACCCGCAACTTCTAATTTGTACAGCAAATTATGATGAGGTATCTTATCGAAAGCCTTCCAAAAATCTAAAAATATCGCATCGACTTGCTTATGTTTTTCAGCAGAGTTTAGAACATCGTGTACTAATAAAGACAGATGAGACTCGCAAGAACGAGTCTTACGAAAACCGTGTTGATTCCTAATTATGAAATTGGACGTTTCAAGAAAACGCATTAAAGAGCTAGCTATTATATGTTCCATAATTTTATCGCTCAGTGATGTTAAAGATATAGGCCTGTAATTAGCTGGATCGTCCTTAGAGCCACTTTTAAATATTGGCGTGACATTCGCAATTTTCCAATCTTTCGGGACCTTTCCTTCGCTCATACTCTTGTCAAATATAACTTTAAGAAAGTATCATCCGAAAGATATACATATAGTTGGAGATTGATGTTTATTTGACAGTTCTAATTTTTGGTTTTGAATCCTATATCGAATTAAATGTTTTTTTATTTCTTGGTATCCATAGAAAGTTGACCGAATTTTACGTAAAATTGCATTCGTATTCTTAAATGTTAGAAACTTTCCAATAGATTGGATACCTGATTTGGCTGTAGTGCAGCTGCAGTGTACTAGAAGTGCGACGTTGAATGTTCGAGAGCCTCGAAAGTGAGGGAAAATGTATCTTTGTTGAATTTCAGTGCGACGCGCCAAAATTATATCAATTGATAAAGTCACTCGGATATGAATGATTTGCTATCTTCATCTTGACGTAAATACCTTGATAGAATTGTTATCAAATTGAGTGAAATATTTTAGGATGCGGCTTTAGGCGATAACAAAGAAAGAGACCAAGCGAATATCAGTCTCATGATTAATCCATTAACTGATTCGCCCCTCCCTGATACGGGCAGTTGAGCCGACACTGGAATGATTCATAAGGAAAGAAAGATTGGGACACGGCTGTTAATTAATAAGAGACTTAAAGTTTCCAATGATCGTCTCCGCACCTCGTTCTACTGGTTTCTGGAGACAGTAGGAAGTACTTTTATAACCTTGATGATTATAGCATCGCTATTGAATATAATTCGGGTGTTTCTTAAATGGTCGGTAATACGGGCCCATCTGATATCTCCGAATACCGAGGCAACGAAGTGCGGAGCGCCGACAAAGCTACTGGTGATTTTGAACTGAAATGTTTTACCCAAATGCGGGTACCTCATTTAAAAAGGTAGCTTGTGATCATTACCCTTAAGTTTATTTATGTGTAGATCTAAGATTTTCCATTAAAATTTGTATACTGTATTATACGTAATGTCCTATTTAGGCAATTTTCCGTAATATTTCAATATATTTCACAAGAATATATACCCCCTACAGCAGCTAAAACTAATCCGACAATACAGTCTGCTCTATGTTGCTGGAAGAGGAAAGACAAAGGCAAGAAAATTCGCGAAGAAACGAGATTTTATTGCGATATTGGATTAAAAGTAGAAACTTGCTTTGAAAATTGTCATATTAAAAAAAATGAACATTCATTATAATATCTCTTTCTTCCTTCAATTAAAATTGATGATATTTTTAATATGTTCTTAAATTGTATTATACATTGCTTTGTATGCGTATAAAATTATGTTCAATTGTTGAATTAACAACAAATTTTGAAAAAACATACTTTCTTTAATATATAATCTCACTTTTATTCAAAGTTAACTTATGATCAAATTGTAAAATAAAAAACTAGTTTTTGAAAGAAATTTCCTAAATAAGTAGACTTTCATAGGGTTAATATTGCACTAGCCACGTCCTTAATTGAAGATAGTTGTATGGGCGTATATCCACGATTTGCACGTTTCATCCGGGCAAATATGAGGTAATAATGTCGTATTATCTCTAACGTCATCGCCAACTAAGTTTCTTTAGTACGTCAGTGGTGACGCTTTTTGCGTCCAAACTTAATGGAAAATTGAAAATGTAAGATAACGAAGGTGGGTCTTTTTACGAATACTGTTTTGTATAGTTTTGATACCTAATCTTCGATTTTTGGCATAATTTAGAAATGCTACTTACGTACACGTATCAAGTTTAAAATTTATTAAATCTTATACAGCAGAAGAACCTTAATTAACTACGACTAAGAGGCTTGAAATGAGTTAGGTTGTGTAAACTCTTAGCATAGAAATTCAAATACTTCCATATTACTCAACCTATCAATTTTAGAATATAACAAAACTGTAATATGCATAAACTTTTTATAATTTATTTTCCATAAAATAGCAAGAAATGCTTTGTGGAGAAAAATAAAAATATTATGAACATCTTTATTTTATTTCATCCCTAGCTTGGATTGCAATCCCTCTTTATTCACACTACATCTGTATATATTTCTCTTATATTGAGAAAGAAACCCAAACTTCACCGAAAATTCCAAATAGTCTGTTCACCGGCACTTTCTTGTGACCTTGTAAATAATGCTATTCAAACGTGGATGGACGGCAAGGCTTCTTTTTAAGAAATAAGAGGGTTCGATTCTCGTGAGACATACTAAATGCCTCAAATATACCGTATTAGGTACAGCCTCATATTCTCTACTTAACGGTTTTTGTTAACTGCAAATCGTAAAAAGATAGAAATAACTTGAAAGTATCAACGAGTTCATAACAAGTGTATCTCCATAGCACATTATCTCACGAGTCACTTCCTCTCTCGCTTTTCCCTCGTCCATTATCTAAACTGGTGAACGGCCTAAACAGCTTAACATAAATTGGAGCATTGTTTAGCTAACAGAAAAAAGAAGAAAACTGGTCGCGGCAAGTAACAAAAGTGTCGGAAGAATGCAAAAATTTTTAGATAAGTGAATGAAAGGCCGTCTTACAATTTACAAGCTGTAAATATGTTGCTTGACTACAATAATTCTTTAAAAAAAAATAAGATATCGTATTATAACCATCATTGAAACCACTAAGAATTACTGATGAAAAATAACATGTAAAATTTTTGGTTTTCCTCAGTACTAAATTCTTGACATGGAAAAGAAAAGTACTATTCATTATACTTTCTATGTGATCCATTAATGTTAAGCGTAATGATTTTTGTTTCTAATTTCAGAAAACTATTCACCTTCCAAAATTTTGGTTAGATGAACTAATAGTTCTATAAGACCATCCGAAAATAATTAATAAAATGAATTTCACACCAAAGCATCCCGTTCATATAACTACCACAAGATTAAAGGAAGTGGGTTACATTAACTTTGAATTCTATTTAAAAAAAACAATGTATGTACAAACTTTAGCCAGTAGAAATCAACTTAAAATAACACTTAACAGATAAAGTAAGTATTTGGATATCTCTAATATGTTTTCGTCAGTAAGGCTTACCTATATAAATAGGTAAGTAGCAGGTGTGCAATTCTTTGAAGATTATACAAACTTTTATAATCATCGTGGAATTAATTCCTATTGAAAATAGACGAGAAATATTTCCCAAAGTATTTTCATTGCTGAATCGTTTAGTAAAATTTTGAGAAAAAGAAAATAAACTAATCTTTTTGGAGATTTTCACACCCTGGGCATAAATGCTTTGGGTTATATTTGCAGGATTTCCTCGGTCTTCGGTTTCCGAGACATTCTAATGCTTATGGAAACGATGTAAAGAATAATAAGTAACTCATGTCTACTATAGTCAATATATGTAAATGTATGGCAAGATGTTAGTAATTGCTTTGCTCATAATGAGATGTAAGTAATGGCTTTCTCTAAGAATTTTCATTGTTCCAGTTTATTCCGATGAGTATTCCGACGGCTGAATATACTGAAGACAACTCAGGACTGAATTCATATCTTCCTACCAACGTCTATCCTCGATGAGATAAACCAAGTAAGGGACGTTCTGGAGAGCGAAAACTTGGCCCGAGGCAAGTATATGGTGAAGAGATTCGTGAATCGGGACAAGGTCGAATTTGGGAATTACGTGATTTGTCGGAAGCGATCTGAAAAGAATCTGTAAAGGGCCCGATTCTGGAGAAGGATGTCAAGTTTTCATTTGCAAAACCCTTGAGAAAAATCACTGTTGTAATATTAATATCTAATCTCTTGGATTTGTTCCATCATAAGCGGAGCGGACTGTTCTTCGCGAACAGTTGCTCGCCCGACAATTCCTAGTCGGACAATTATACAACCGTAATATCGATTAATTATCTTGTAACTTGGTTGTTTATAGGAAACCACCACCACCAACCAACCGAAAACCCACCCAATGTAGTTAGAAATTTCTAAAAGGAATTTTAACGCGAGGAATTGTCTGAACACGTAAGAAAACCTACCTCATGAGATCCTACCCAGAAAATAAAGCACAAGAAAATGCTGACAAACGGATTTTCAACTTCCGACGATTTCGTGAGAGACGAGTGGTAGGAAACGTATTTGGAATTCTCACTCATGTTAAAGGTTTTGCGCCCGCGAAAAATTAGTTCTGGGACCGGTTAGGTTGAAATATAATTCTAACCAATAGTATTCTACACAATTATTCGCATCATGATCGAATACATTTCACGGAAGTATAATGTCAAACGAAAAAAATGCAAGTATGTCGACTAATTTTCTCGTCCCTTTGGAAATTCCCCACGTAAAGCATTTAACACCAGAGAAAATTTTTAAAGCCTATCTTAGTTCCCTCGCAAGTAGTGCACCATGTCAAAATTATAGCATACAGGTATAGTCTACGTGTGTTTAATTGATAAATATTTTACTTGTGTTGATATTTTTGTGTTATCTTGTATCTTTGTCCACCTTGGTGCACATAATTTGAATATACCCCTGCAATCCATAAAACTAAAAGAGTAAAACAATAAAAAAGTATAAAAAATATTCCAAATAAGAGGAATTGAATATATTAGTGTATAAATGTTTATAATAACCTATTTTACATTTGTTGCTAATCTTGTCCAACTTCATTAGCGATTACGGACCAAAACTCCAATTATGGTTTCTACCGCTGTATGTTTTGTGAGACAAAATCATGCAACTCTTGATATGCACTCACTCGATCAACCTTTCGTAGTCCATGGCAATTGTAATTTAGCGGGGCAGCCTGCTGCGTCAGCGCCCTTCACGCGTTCCCACTATTATTATTATTATTATTTTGTAGACGGTCACTGCCCATACCAGCTGAGCCGTTCCGATCGGCTGGAGACCGATCAGTCGGTCAGCGAACTTTTCTTTGCATGATTCAGAACAAGAAATGAGAGCGATTCCATCGAATTTGATAGAATCGATTTTTGATCACTCCTGGGCGAAACTACCACCATTATTATAGCGTGGCGTCAAGATTTACTTCCGCTGCCTATCAATTTACCCATCTCTCGCATTTTCAACGATACTGGCTCATAGTCCTCACTGGTAAATCAGTCCAAAATCGAGTTTTGTGCTCACAATTGAGCATACTTTTATCAAAACCACAAACATTACTTCTAAATCCAATATGAATGTAAATAACTTTCTTAAATTACAAGATATTTCTTCAAAATGTAATAAACCACGAGCAAACACTTGTAGCGTATCAGCGCCGCAGTACAATCCCTTATTATTGTAGAAAGTTCGTTGATTTCAGAGGATAAATTGGTAAAGAGTTCACATATTGTAAATAGTTGGTATATATAATTTTAAAGAATAAAATGTATGAATCCTGAGATAATTTTCTTTGAATTCGATCTCTGTTTTACATTTGTAAGCTTGAAACTATCGGCAAACGAGACTTATCTGCCTAAATAAAATGATTTCTTCGGTACTAAATTAATTTAAATTCCTCAATCAAAATCAGCTTTTCTTATATTTAATGTTTGAAAACGATTTGTTGCATCATTTCCTGATCGCGTTCTTCCAAGAAGAATCGCCTCTACTTCGGAAGCCGTATTTATTGAAGCGGAAAGATGCTTGTTGAAATTCCCACCAGTCACTTCCTCAAAAAACTAAGAAGGCTCGTTATCATAAGATACAAAAATACCATAATTTGTACATGGAAGATCACGGACATTTTTACATGTGAGCGATCAGAGATAAAAATGCAGCGACCAATGATATCACTCCTCTTAATTTACGAATGATACTGGATCTTTATTAAATTTAAATGACACAATGTATCTTCCCTTGACGTATGGAATAATGTTCCGTTTTAAACGCTGACTAATGCACCGTGATCATAATGGCAGAAGGCCGATTAACATGTCCATATAATAATCATATTGTAAACTAAGAATCATTGGGACGCCAAAATTTCTCTAAATAAATACATTTTGCAATTGAAATGCAGTCACTATGTCATTGTACTCCCTAATTAGAGTAAGTTTACATTACATTTCAAAGAATGCAACCAATATTTTGATAATAAAAAACACATAAATCCATAAGTTTTGCATCCAAGTAATCGTTCCTATACAGATTCGAAAGTTTCTTTGTACTATAATCTGAACATAATACAATAAGGTAGAAGTCGCGTTAAGTAACTTATTCCTCATTACCTATAATCTTCTATTCTAAATAAAATAGGAAGTTTCTACGTGAGTAGTGTGTATGTATGTTCACAAAAACTCGAGAACCAAAAGTTAAACAGCGTTCAAACTAAGGAGGCTGTTAAATGTCTTCCTTACGCAAATAAAAGGCTACTTTTTATCTATCTTTAGTTCCCTGTTCGACCCCAGACGAGCCGAAGAGATTCCGGAGGCAATGGATGTAAAGTTATTTTTTATCGTTTGTGGCGATTAATTCATTTTAGAGAATAAAATTATTATGAGGAATCATACGAAATCGGCATTGACAATTAACTGATATATGTTCATGTCTATATTTTGTAACGATCAAGGAGCCTAGAATCAAGATATTTGTTATTGAATAGACTTGAAAGAGTAAACTTCCGGGAGGTTTCGGAAGATTTTTACAAAAATAAGATGTGCAAAGAAAATTTGGACATGTGTTCAGCACTTGGATTACAAAGTGAATTTAAGTATATTCGTCTTGAGGTCTTCCATTCGCCATTGAATGTCCTTGTTTCCTTTCTCAGTTTCAGTCCTTCGATTACATCTTCCACATATATATTCCTAAGTGAACCGACATTTGGTTTCAGAGTAATGAAGAGACTACACGTCTTTTCATGTACATTTCTCATTTTTTACATTGTGTATCAATCGTTTCTTGAGAATCCACTAGCTATTTTTTGTTGAGAGTTCAGTGCGTTCTAATTAGTATGGTATTCATCAGTCTTTATCTCCCCGTTGAGAATATACGGGCACTTCAGCTGTACTATCTCATAATTCTGATTGTGGGAGTGTCTGTTCGCCGGCAATTCGAGAACCAGAAGTTTCAAAACTTGCAAACTTGCGCATGATTAAAAATCGACCCCCCATCTGATAAAAGGTTATTTTAAAGGTTTTCGATTTACCTATTGAACGTCCTGAGTGCGACTCCAGATGAATCAAGGTGTTCCTATTAGAAATGCATGTTAACTTTATTTTTCTCATTGTATGCTTTAATTCCGTCGCAAAAGAAAACATTATGCTAATCTAAGACATGGATTGAAAGAAAAAATCTATAAAAATTGATATTCTTATCTTCGATGATAGATTTCGGATATAAATTATGAGAACTTTGATAACATTACTTTTTTCGATACCTGTCCCATTGAATTAAGCTTATATGAGAAATGTTACACTATCTTTTATCCAAAAGAACTACAATATTTTAATCCCACTTCTATCTTCCCTATTGAGAATCTTCTGGCTTTTCGGCTAGTTCCTAATTAGAGGTTCTAGCTTTAATTTGACTTATAAAGTACGTATGTATCTCAAGAACGTTATTCACTGAACCTAGTCCTCATATCCACATCAGAATATATGAATTATTTTTAATCGTAATTCTCTACCGACCCCTGATAGATTTTACCCTCAAGTTAACAAATTTATTAGTTCTGAAAAATGTAAGTAACCTCTTCGGATTCATTCGAATATTTTATTGACCTCTATGAAAATAGCTCCTAGTTCATCGCTGCTTTTAGTAGAATAAAACCAAACATATATCCAAAACAACAAGATGTTTTAGACACTAACTAAGAAAACCCAGAGAGAACTTGCTTTATTAGCTGCCTTGGGTGGAGCTAAAACCTTCACTCGCTTTTATGATGTTTGTGATGCGGCAGTACAGTGAAGCAATAAATAGGTCCGAGTAGTATTTACTGCTACTAAATCCCGACAATGATGCAGCTAATTTATGAATATTTTTATTTTTTAGAATATTATTCAGTTTATATAAGTGATGATTACACACAAAAAAAGATGATTTGGGTCCCAGTCCGGCTGTTTGGTTGCTAAATGAGATTGCTCAAGTGGAAGCGGAACTTTCGCACTAATCAAGCTAATTATCTATCCTGCTTATCCTCAAACATTTGCAGAGTTAAAATCTCTCTCGAGGTTACCGCGAGAAATTCTCATCAAACAGTTATTGTAATCTTTATAATTCTATTATTTGTTAGCGCGCTATTCCTTCAAAAGTTTTTATTAGCAATATCTTGCACATCACAATAAATCTTCAACATTCTCAAATTCTGCCCAGTAGCCTTTTTATCATTTCCATCAAAATATTATCTTCATTTTCTAAAGGATTTAATTTTTGAAGTTACTGATTTTTTTTTATCTGAACCTTCTACATCTCAGGAATACATGTAGATTATTTCACAAGATTCATACAAAGATGATTATTTACTTTACTCGTTTACGTTAACCTCTCCTTACTAAAGGTCACTCCTGCTTGGTTAGTCTAGACTTTGATATAGTTTGCAATATTCTTCTTAAGTGTACATCTCACATTTCGGAAGCGCTGAACTCTCTTTATTAATTTGTCATTCACTTTAAAATTTACCAACCACTTCGTTTTAATACCACGAGTTACATTCCAGAAATAATCAGATTCGCATTATAAACGCATAGGATACAATGAACCTTAATTTATATCACGAGATTTTTGGTATTCTTGAGCCTCCCGGTCAAAAAGTGCCCAATGGAGCTTCCACCCTATTATGTGCATGTTATGATAGATATTCCCAGACACCGCCTAAAGTTCTGCACCTTTTGCTTTACGAACTAGTGAATGCCAGCCGCAGTCGCAAGTTATTAAATAAATAGTACTTTCGGAAGTCTTAGATTTCTCGAATCAATTAAGCCTGATTTATCCCTTAATTATTATCTTGAAGCGAATCAACCGAATTATGATGGGGGTTAGAATAATTTGAAAGATCCCTAATCGTTCAATGATCGCTTTAGTCAAGCGCAAATATCAAGTTATTTTATACTATCATCAGACACAATTGGTAAACTACGACTTTTCATATGAGGTTGAGGTAATTAAATTATTTCTCCAAAAATATGGTTTATAATTGCCTATTACGATTAATTTATTTTGTTCCTAGAAAGTCCTTGAATTCTTAGTTAAGAACTTCCTTGTCTCAAATATAGAATTGCATGATAATGGCTCAATGTCTTATTATTTGGAGGTTTTAAAGATTACTAAAAACGTGTGGATTTCATTAGTATTCTACTAAGGATTTTCAAAATGCAATGCGCTAATAATATATAATGGAAGACCAGCAGTTTAAAAATTGTCCGGCAAACAACTGTTGATAAGTACAGAACACCAATACCAACAAAGCATTTGCAATACACGCCCTCTGAGAGCTCATTTTATCTGCTTATACGTAAACTAGTTGGATCCAGACAGACTGGTAACACACGATAAAATCTACAGATAAATAAGCACGTCGAAAGAGTATGTGAAATAAACATTCGACGGTATCCTTTGCCATGAATACTGTATTCTAGATCGTAATCTTTTTAATGACAGCTATCTGAGCTACACTAATTACCACTCTAGAAAATGACTACGATTACAAATTATCGTAGAAAATCACAGAAAGAAACAGGAAGTTAAATGGAAGGAACAATTGCCGAAAATACTTGAACCTTCTAAAATAAATGTCTCATGTTAAGAAACTCATCGTAGTCTGTCCTATGTTTTCACAACTTTAACTATTCTTTTACGACAAAATGTTTTTTAAAATACGAAAAATATATGCAGAAATGTATCTTTTTTTACTATTCTTAACTATGTTTCCCGAAGTATAATTAATAAACATAAAACGTACATTACCATTTCCTTCTTCATCGAAGGGTACAGTCATTTAAACCCTAGATCAGTAATATATATATCATAAAGTAATACTATACACTGTCGTTGATTTAAACCGCGCGATTTCTTTTCCTTCGCTTACACGCGTAACGCATTTCGTATGTCCTTTGTTCGCAAATTTTCCAGTTATGAATGCGAGCTTTTCAAAGTCTTAGCAGTGAAGTAAAACTACATTTAAGATTTTGGACGTGCTTCATAAATCGTCTCGTTCTAATTCAAAAGTAATTATTATGAAATTAGAGATTAATTTTAAACCTTTGATTTGCTCAAAAGGTTTTGTTACTCAAATTTATTCAAGAAATGAATCGTTAGTGTACCTTAAGAAATATGTTATTCCAGTGAAAATTGACTTGGATTTTCTGGTTTTTCTTTATTTTGAGATATAATCATTGATTCTTTGTGTAACGTAAGAAGGAAAATGATTGAGCTTAATTGCACTGCAACCCTAATTTAAAAAATTGTTCTTTACTCAATTTCAGCGCTTTTAGTTTATTATCTAGAACATGTCCAGTAGCGCAAATCCATCAATTGTATCAGCAAGGGAAGATCCCATTACAATAGCCAAAGAAGCAGTTTTGGTTAAGAGCACCGAATTAGAAGAAGGAACTCCTACAGTGAAAGGTGAAATAATAGTATGAAAAGTTCTAGTGTCATTTTAAACCCCTGCTAGGTTTTGCTCAATATCCAGCTTCATGCATTACATAATAGTTTTTTACTCTCTTCAGGCTATGATTGGGAAAAAGGCGTCGATTATCACGCTCTCTTGCAAACGTACAAATATTGTGGCTTTCAGTCAACTAGTTTGGGTCTAGCTATTGACGAGGTTAACAAGATGGTAATGTAAAACTTTCTTATCAAATATGCATAATCATTACTGCTATTATCTGGGAAATTTTTCTGTCCTTTTCGAAATAGACCATCGACCTTATTTGCATGATCTGGATTCCTATCAAGTAAAAAAAAATGCTAGAAAAATTATACTTTCCTCCTAGCTTCAATGCCGTAAATCTCCACTACCAGATGATTCATTGGACGAAAATAAAGATGATGATTTTATCCGGAGGACTAACTGCACCATATTTTTGGGTTATACATCAAATCTGATCTCTTCAGGCTTGAGAGAGACAATCAGATTTTTAGTGAAAAACAAAATGGTAATTAATGCATGTTATAACTGTCTTACTTTATTAAATTTTAATTATTATATTTTTATAGAGACTTGCTGTCATATAAACCTTTATATCTAAGGTAGACTGTGTGGTCACAACTGCTGGGGGTGTGGAAGAAGATTTTATTAAGTGCCTAGCTCCAACTTTCCTTGGTGACTTTAATTTAGATGGAAGAACTTTGCGAGAAAAAGGAATCAATCGAATTGGAAATCTCCTTGTACCAAACAAAAACTATTGCTTATTTGAGGATTGGCTTATGCCCATTTTGGATGAAATGCTCCTGGAGCAGAATGAGAAGGTTAGCTTTACTCTCATCTCACCATCTTCGACATAGTATTTTTTCCTTAACAAATATCACATATATTTTTCTTATTTTAATTACCTACACATGAGCACAATTACTTTTCTCTGTTCTAGCTCTGAGAGTGCACGATTCTTATAAAATTGTTTCGAATTTCTAAATCTTTTGTTAATTGCTTACATTCTATAATAATAATAACATTGCCTCAAATTTACATCTAAACTACTATTTTTAAGTTGGATGAAGTTTTCTCGAGCTTCTAACCGGGTCGTCTCGTGGTGTAACACCGACATTTCGGCCACTGTCACCACAGACATCTTCAGGGTTGTAATTCTTCAGTTTTCGGCCTTGCATATATAGGGAGGCTGGCGGGGCTCCTCTCACCTGATTGGTTGACGGGCCTTCCCCTCTCCTATCTTCTTTATGATTGGTTTCCATGTTGTTGGTAGTTGGAAACCATCGTCTCGATTGAAATCATTATCCAACGATTGGATTTCTATGAACTCCTTAAAAAATCTGGACTACCAGCGGAATCCTGCCGGAAACTTATTCCCCAAGCCACAGTCCCACCAAGGATATATGGGCCTACAAAAGTTCACAAAGAAGGAGTCCTACTCAGACCAATCGTGAATAGCATCAACGCTCCAACTTACCTCTTAGCCAAATACCTGAGTAAGCTGCTGTCACCATTAGTCGGAAAGAGCAACAGAGTGGTAAGGAATTCCATGGAATTCATCGGAACACTGAAGTAGCTGAAAGTGGAGGAGAACGACATTCTGGTTAGTTTTGACATCGTGTCACTATACACCTCAAGTTCAAATGGAGGAAAGTCTAAAGCTGATAGAGGCCAACTTCGGGGAGGACGTCACCGCTCTTTTTCGACATACCCTAACGTCCACCTATTTCCTTCACCAAGGGAAGTTTTATGAACAGGGGATGGCGTGGCCATGGGATCTCCTCTCTCTCCGTCAGTGGCAAACCTCTATATGGAACATTTTGAAGAAGTGGCTCTCAGCTCCGCAGAATAAAGACCGAAGCACTATTTTAGATACGTGGACGACAACTTCGTGGTATGGCCACATGGAAGAGACGCCCTGGAAGGATTCCTGAAACACCTGAACATCAGGTATCCAAATATACAGTTTACCATGGAAATAGAAAAGGACAGATGTCTCCCATTCCTAGACATCCTAATTAGATGCAAACCCGACGGCACGCTGGGGCATAGCATATACTGCAAACCAACGCACACCGACCTCTATCTCCATGGAAGCAGCCACCATCATCCAGCGCAGCTGAAGTCCGTGTTCTCCACCCTGGCACACCGGGCACATGTAATTTCAGATAACGGCCACCACAGGAGAGACATCGACCTGGCCCTACAAAAGGTCTGGATCCAATGAAGACCAAATCTGTCAACGAGAGGGAAAAAGACCAACCTACAGCAACGGCAGTTCTTCCTTACATTGCACCGGTTTCTGGGAGAATCTCAAGGATATTAAAAAAGTATTATATCTACACAGTCCACAAACCTCCAAGTAAACTCGGTAATCTTCTGACCAACGTCAAGGATAAACTTGGACTAAAAACAGCCAGTGAATACAAGGTGCCTTGCGAATGTGGGGAGATCTACATTGGTGAAACAGGAAGAACTGTGGAAACCAGATTAAAAGAACACGAATTCCACATCCGACTTAATCAGCCAGAAAAGTCCCCGAAAGGCCGAACATTCCATCAGCAAGGGCCACAAAATAAAGTTTGAGGACACTATGATTCTTCATAAAGAGGAAAAGTTTTGGAAAAGAATTATCAAAGAATCCATAGAAATCCAATTGTCGGATAATTATTTCAATCGAGACAATGGTTTCCAACTACCAACAACACGGAAACCAATCATAAAGAAGATAGGAGAGGGGAAGGCCCATCAACCAATCAGGTGAGAGGAGCCCCGCCGGCCTCCCTATATAAGCAAGGCTGAAAACTGAAGAAGGACAACCCTGAAGATGGCTGTGGTGACAGTGGCCAAAACGTCGGTGTTACACCACGAGACGACCTGGTTAGAAGCCCGAGAAAACTTCATCCAACTGACAATTCACCGGGAAAGCCTGAAGTCTTACTATTTTTAACATTGCTATTTTTTCTGTCCATTGGCTTTCAGAAATTTATACTCTACTGTCTCTTTTAAATAAATATGAATACCTTGTAAAAATTCTAACTTCTGAGATATTTGTAAATTTTCTAGTAAACATTGTTTAATTAGTTATTATGCATGTTTTGTTACAAAATTGTTTTTTCCTAAAAATATAGCAAATTCTTTCTTATTATGAAGTCCATTAAATCAATAAACTAAATTAGTTAAGTTGTCATTGATGGATAACTTTGTTGGGATTCTCAATTTCAAAATAAGTATGTAATGGCATTCTAATCTTATGTTTTTGAAGTATAATGGAACTATTTTTGAAAAATGGTGTAAAATATAATTGTAATTATTAAAACACTAAAAATTGTTTAAAATTATGCATTTTTATATATTTTCAAGTTCATAATTCAATGGGAAAAATTAGTTCTTTAGCAAATGAAACATTCAATTACTTGGGGGGAATTAATTAAGCAGTAGAATTTTTCCAAATTAAGTAAAAGTTGATGAGGTATTCCACTTGCAGAAAACTCTTTGGACTCCATCGAAAATGATTGCAAAACTGGGAGAGAAAATCAATAATGAGGAATCAGTGTATTACTGGGCAGCCAAAAATAAAATCCCTGTCTTTAGCCCTGCTCTCACTGATGGTAGCCTTGGGGATATGATGTATTTCCATTCATACAAGAATCCAGGCTTAGTTTTAGACATAATCCAAGGTAATCTTTTTTCCTCTCTGATTTCCCTATAAGTTCCATTAAATGTTCACAACATTTTAAGTTAATCTCAAGCATTTGCATACTGGATGGTTAGATTTAAGACGTCTGAATACCATGGCTGTGAAAGCAACAAACAGTGGAATGATTATACTAGGAGGAGGACTGGTGAAACATCACATCTGTAATGCAAACTTGATGGTAAATTACTAACATAATTCGAGATATTATTTATTGCTGTTGATCTCTCATATATAACTATGATGCCATCATTCATATGTTGATGGCAGATTTTAAAAATACTGTGCAGAGAGCATTAAAATATTTTATTACAAATTCTATGGAGAGAGTCAGCATTCCTGTAACTAACAAGAAAAACTTTAATAATAAACTAGTATAAATATACCTTCTTTGGTTTCTGCTTGCTTTGAGGAAAGAGCAGTTTAAAAAAATCTAACTTGTATACCAAGCTTGTCCTGACTTGTTTTGTAAGTTGTCATTAATCTCAACATAAAATATGTGCTTCAGTAATTTTTATCTACTCACATGTTTAAAAGTTAATTCTTATCTAATTACCTGCTGCTTAACTTTTCTGTTTGCCATTCCTCTGTTATTCAGGATTGACTATTTAAACCACCCTTAAGAAGAAATATTTCTCTCATTCCTTCCTTTTTATAACCTCCAATTTTTAGAGAAATGGAGCAGATTACTCAGTATTCATTAATACAGCTACAGAATTCGATGGCAGTGACAGTGGGGCTCGCCCAGATGAGGCAATATCTTGGGGTAAAATACGTAAGGAATCACATCCTGTCAAGGTAATACAGTATAATCTATTTAGTACTCATATTTATCAATGAAATAACTGTTTTGTACTATTAAAGAACTTTGTATGATAAGCAGTACTGGTAATAATGAGCTCATATTATAAAAAGAGAGAAAAGCATTTTCTCTCTCAAACTTTTCGAAGTTGAATTCAATATATTTATAAATGATTAAGTTGGTAATACTATGCTTATGACACCTTTTATTGCATAAGATTTAAATTTTTTTATCTTGTTTAATATGCAACAAAATATCTTAGTGTATAATCAACTTTAAATAAGAAGAAAGAGTAGTGGTATTTTAGGAAGTACATGCAAATCTATGTTCAGTATAAGCTGTAACTTTCTGTTGGATAAATATTTAATAGATAACACCGTAGCTAAAAAAACTGCTTCATATGCCCAGTAATTTCTCAAAAATGTTTGATTTTTATTCTTTAGGTGTATGCTGAGGCTAGTTTGGTGTTTCCTCTCCTTGTGGGTGAAACATTTGCTAGAGAATTTCATGCTAAAAAATGAGAAGCATTTGCAGGGTAAATTTAACTTTACTTTTATGAATTCACAATAAAAATGTCCCTTTTTCTTGTAAATGTTATGTTAATTATTGTTATTGGATTTGTCCTTTCAGCCTTGGCTCAAATTCCTGAATCTATCAAGACTATTGCTTTTTGCTATTCTGTATTGAAAACAATGATAATTGAGCAAATTCAGTATATGCCTGCAAATATAAATATTCTGTTATATCACTTAATATGTACTTATGACTATATTTTAAGTCTATTTTAACTCTCATTGTGATATCTGACTGAAATATCTGTAAATAAAAATATTTTACTTTACTCAGAAATTTCATATAATTTCAGCAGCTTTATTCTCTATTCTTTTTTGACTGTACGTAGAAGTTGTTTCCATGAAGAAATGTCTAGAGAAATTTCCTCCGGTTTAACAATGGGAAAGAATCCAAGAGGGAAAAGCAGAGAAAGTTTTGTGAGCCCAATATCCAATGAAACCCAATATTTTTGCCTTGTCTTGGTTAAGCTTCTTTTTAGCGATCCTTGAGGAGTTAATACTGGAGAGGGTTTTAAGGATGTAATTGTTCATAGCACACATTCTACCTGTGAAAGAGGAGAATTCAAAATTTATGTAACTCATGACATATTCAATCTTATAAAATCTATAATAATAAACCATTAAATGAGTTACCTCAATTTGTAAGGAAAATGGAATTTCTTGGGTTATAAGTGCATTTTTTCTTCTCATCTTATTTAAATGTTTCTGTAATATGTTAATAACCTTATTTATTAGTATATAATACACTATTTTTCCAAAAGTTTAGGCCTAAAATTCACTCTGGTATATGCATACACTAAATTTATTTAAACATAATTAAATAAAAAGATTTATATTAATTTTTGACACATTTTAAAATGTCTTTTTTGGGTATTTTATTTTGAAAATGTCTCTCCTCCTGAAAACAACTTTTTGCAATACATTTTAAAATCATCTGATCAACACTCAAATGTGTGCTCATCTTCACAGGCAAAATATCGCATATTCCCAATTATGTACAATAAATAAGATAATTGATTAAATACCTAATAATTCCTGTCAATGATGGAAACAAGAAGTATAGGTAAGCAAACATCTGACTACCTTCTAATTACATATTAACACTCGACCAGGTGCATGGCACAAACATGCTACCATCTGAATTCATTCTTTGATATAAAAGAACTTGAACAAGAGATTTTAACCTTTTCTAATCACTTTTTACTTAGCAAATTTCAATGATAGACTAGCTTTTGTAATTGTCGCTATCTGTTCTGCACATTTTGTAGTGTCCTGACCATTCCAAGTATTAATTCAAATTTCTTTCTTAAATTAATAGTCCGTGTTATATGCCAATAAATATGGTATTTTTTTGTCTAACCTTAATAATCCGACTGTGGAGCTCTTATTCAAAGAGACTTCAGACTTAAGTATATGAAAAATTTAAGAATTACAACCAAAATTGTGACACTGTTTAAGTTTAAACTTTCAGCCACCTATCTTCATAAGCTGAGTAAATAGAGAAACCAGTGACTACATTAGCTGATAAACATAAGTGATTATCACACAAATGAGCAATAACAAATATATATTACTTTAAATAGGATTTCTTTACTCTATTATGATACATCAAAACACAACTCATCAGAGCACAATGCATAAAATTGAAATTTGACAGACTGAATTCAAGGATACAAAAGAAGATTTCATAAAATTAAATTTTAAGGTAGTAGGAAAAATCCCAATCCATGCTGTCTATTACATGATAAATGTAGAAAAATCAAGTCATGCTACATTTTTACAGTTTTTGTTTCAACAATGTTTTAAAACTCCTTTCTTCCAATGTGTGATTAAAACTAAGGACCTAAATAAAAGTACAACTTTTCCAACTGTAGTCCTCAAGATACTTTAAGTGACTCCCTAAAAATGTACGTGATGATCATTCCTTTAAAGTGCAAGAACATCTATTCTATTTTGACGATAGTTGAAAATTATGTCAAAATTACTCCTCTTATCATTCCATTAACATCCATCTTTTAGTTAACTACTTTCTTTTTTTATTTCCTTCTGCAATTCAACTCCTGTAATGGTTTTGTTTGTTGGAACTTCACTGTCACGCACACTATTGTCCTCCTTGTCTTCAACTTTCATTTCCGTATCTACCTTTGTTTCTTGATGCAATTTTTCAGCACTCCTAACATCACCACCACTGGGCAAACAAGAGCTACTATCCGTTTTAGTTGTTTCTGAGGTAAGTTTTTGTTTACCTTTACGAGAATCAGCAAGAGTAGGCTCACTGACATCCTCAGGAACTTCTTCTTTCACAGTGGCACTCGTTCTAAGGCGATTCACCTCCTCTTCTCCACCTTTGCCTCCGTTCAATTTCCTTTTCCTCTGTCTATTATTTTCCACTCTCTTGCTACATCTTAACAAAGTATCTGCCCCTTCCTCTTTCATTTCTTCACTCACAGCTTCACTTTCTTCCACTGGCTCTTCCTTGATCTTCACTCCAGGTTCCGTCTTTATCTTTACTCCCGGTTCCGTCTTGATCTTCACTCCAGGTTCCGTCTTGATCTTCCCTCCAGGTTCCGTCTTGATCTTCACTCCAGTTTCTGTCTTGATCTTTTTCTTCACCCGCACCTGACTTTTGGAGTCTTCTTTACTCTCTCCTACCACTGGATTTGAAGTTTTATCATCTGCCGATTTTCCTGGCTGAGTAGTCACTCCACTTTTACATTTGTCAACACTTGACTTTAGAGGTACATCACTATCACTGTCACTGTCAGGTCCTGAGTCAGGTGACAGTTCTGATTCCGAGGACGTGTCAGACTCTTCTGTTTCATCACTAGAATCATCTCTCGACCTGGGTCTTGCTTTCTAAACAGTATAAAAAAACATGATTTAGTAATTACGACAATTAGAGAAATTGAGGAATAATCAATAATACCCAGGAGTATGTTTTCAGAAGAGAAAAAGCTATGAAGAATATTCTCAATGAAAAAATTAAGAGTTGCCTCCTTAAAAAGGAGAACAAGATTTTATAATGATAATTACAAAATACTACTAAAATTTGCAATTTTTTTGTATATAAGGCTGATAGGATATAGTGCATAATACCCTTAGAATGAAAATTTTATCGGGTTCTTAAGCACAACTTAATTATATAAATCGACTAGGATGTTCTCTTGGTAAATAACTTTGTTGACCAGCAGCCTGATTGGACAACACCTTGACTTAGTATCATAGTAAATTGTTGCAAATATATATGCCTCAAAAGTTATATATAATTGTTAATGGGATGGGACTTCATTCAATCATGTTGTTGGTCAATTGAGCAGTTGATCAACTAAGGGTCAGGCAAGTGAGTGAGTTCTGATCATTTAAGGTAGACCCACCAAAAGCCATGTTGTAGATGTGAAAACCCTATTCCTCAGGTATAATAAAAACCTAATTTCATACTCAAAACAACAGAAAAGTGAATTTTTGGCTATATTCAAAATGAATGCTATCTTAAAACAAAGAGGGGTATCTTTTCATTTGCTTTTGTTGAATGATTTTGGTTAAGATCTGGGTAATTTAATGTGTTTAGGTCTTCAGTTCATAACAGAAGAAAATACCACCTAATGACTTTTTATCTTATAATGAAACTTTCTACTCTGTAAACATAATGGAGTACCAGGAAAATCTCAGAGCATGAGTAACCTATGAAATTTGAATGTTGAGTGGACTTCAGGACAATTTCTTCATTATTTTCTCCACCAGTCGATCATAGTACACAAGTACGACAGAAACTCTCTTAGAGACACAACAAGGGTGAAGATATAGGAGGAAGGTGGCAATGCAGATGTGAAAAATATTTTTTTTTATCAAATGCAGCCATATTTTGCCTTAATATGAGGCTACTAGCATATTTTAAGCAGGCTTTTGAACTACACATTTCTAAAGAATGTTTGAGGAACTAAGGAAACACCTAGAAAGGTTTCAATTGTGTTTCATGTTATGACATTAGCAAAAGTACCTTCTATTTCCACTTCTCATTTCTTTACTTAGTCATTGATAAAATAACTATAAAATAAAGAATGACATATCTGCTCTGAAAGAGATTACACCAGCATCTTGCACCAACTTACTTGGGAATTGATCCGTCTCCTTTTCTGTTTACTTGAAAGCCTTCTCTTAGAGTCTATTTTCCCCATATTTAAATTAATGACACGTGATGGTCTTGGTCTGTTCACTGGAATGAACTTATCAGGGCCAGGCTGAACGCGACGAATGTCAAAATCTTGGTCCACTCTGCTCACCGTCTGCAGCCTGCATTCAATTTTCAAATGTGTTAAATGCAACTTACAAAAATAATAATTTAATATCAGTTCATCAAAACAATCAGTTAGTAATGGATTCCCATTTATTATACCCAAATCCATTTCTTAAATTGAAAAGTTTCTACAATTCAGCCAATGTTAGGCATATAATTCCATTTTCAAACTTTCATAAAAGTTAAAAGTCGAATACAGCGCTGATACACAACAGCTCATCCTATCAAATCTTCAAAACTATAGCAACATCACTTTTTCATGATATTTTGATAAAGGTACCTACCTTTGCTCTTCACTAGTAACATATAAATCATCTGGACGATGGTACATATTGTGGTTGTCATATGCTTTCTTGCTGTAGAACAATGCATCACATGTAGTACATTTAATGATGCCCCTAAACAAGTCCAAAGAAAAAATAAAAATTCAAACAAAAGTAATTAAAATAGGCAACGTTAAAGAAAACTATGCAACAGTAACTTTCTACATTTTAACAAAACAGACATAACAAGTGAATACCCAAGTATCTTTTGCTGTAAACAAAAAATTTACCAAAAATCTTACATTGAAAATAATTTATTAGCTATTATTTAATCATCAAGGGTGTCAATAAAAAACTTCAGAAATATAAAAAGTAAAACAATAAAGCTTAAATGGTAATCTTTGTACACTTACTCAGGGATAGCATTTCGTTCCTTCTCCGGATGGTGCCTTTCAATGTGCTTTTGCAGATTGAACTTAATTATGTATTCATAACCACAGATATGACAGTAATAGACTGACTGTGCTTCCCCTGCATTGTTAACCCGGATCTTTTTGCTGGGAGGTGGAGTTTCCACAGGTTTGAAGATTGCAACAATTCTAAAAATGTAAAGAAAATAATAACTAAATAAGATACAAAATCAGAGATTAAATTAATTGATGGCGAAACAGCCAACTAAAGCTATGACCTGACCATATATACATAATAGAGAAGGACATGGAATCAGTTCATCAACTACTACGCCTTATAGGCTTTTTTAGGCCACAATGAATTTGCTATTAATTCATTAAGTTGTCCTTTTTTACCTGATTTGAAGAGAAATCAAAGTCCTCACCTGGAACTGAACCCAGGACAACTTTCACTAAGGAAGAATGAACTGTTGACAAACTTTTGTCAAGCAGAGACCCCATTATTGTTAACTCAAAGAATCAAAAAACATTGGTACATCAAATATATGTCAAAAGCAGGATGTTATTATTTTAGTTTGTCTACAAGAATTTCAATTAGAACTCATTGCCAGAACAAGAAATATAAATACCAAACATTTATTTTGTAAACTTACAATCTCTTTACAATAGCCGCTAGTTTATCTATTTCTGGAAAAACAAGGAATTATCTACATGATAAATAAAAATCTTGTCAAATATGAAAGAATTACTTAGCAAAATAAAGCTCTCAAATTCAAAGACAGCCCCCAAAATAAATAACTTTGAAACTTAATTAAGAATAACAATAATAATAATATTGAAAGTAGCAATTTCACAGTAAACAGAAATCAACAATGTTTTAGTGCTGAGTCATTAAGAGAAATAAATGACTTAGTGAATGCATTTTGAAAAGTATATGGTAAGCAAGAAGCTGCATATATCCATGGATTAAGTCTGAATTAAAAATAATAAATAAAAATTATCTGAATCAAGCACTGAGAATACTACACATCTCTATTAACATTGAATGAAATTTTATACTTCATAAAATACAAAATGAAAATCTCTTTTAGAGAGAATTCCTGTTTACTCACATCACTCTAGGAGAAGATGAATTCAAAACTAAAACTCATTCCTTTTCCTCTTTAGCAATTTACCATTACTTATGGTGCAATCCGATAATTACACATCAAATAGTGAATTTTGGTTGAGGAATTTTAGGGCCAGAAGTTCTTCCTGCTGCCAACCTGTATTGAAAAAAATAGGCTCCCACTGGCATCTGGGATTGCTTTCGCCAAAAGGCAGACAGGCAACCAGTTATGCTAAGCGGAAGCCTAGTCAAACCATTCACTTGAGCTCAAAATAAACTGAGCTAGTGATAATTGGATTGTAATAATATGAAATTGCAGTCATGTTAGTTTAGTACTCGAGGCCCTTGGCTGAAATAACTCACAATTACTTCTATAGCAGGCTAATTGCTATGGGCTTGGCGACTTGAAGAATACCATTGAATTCAATATTAACCAAATTAGTTGTAGCTAGTAATATACTTTATCTGTTGATACTTTTAACCCTCAACTCAATGATTTACCCTTCATTCCACCAGCCAATTATTTATAAAGCGAATCTTCTCCTTATAATACATGTTCTCCTCCTTATAATCCATGTACTTTCAATTATTAGAACTTATTCCTTCAAATAAAATCCTTTAGACATCCACCACTCTGAATAACCCTATCCAAATAAGTAACCATCAAAGTCCTAATGTCAAAGTGGACATCTCCTTCCTTTCACGTTTGATATATTTTCTTATCTTGGTCTCACTAATTACAATCTTCATCCATAATTCCCCTGAAATTAATGTTGGGAATGAAAATTTCCCCTGCCCAAACTAGCATGGCATCATCGTTGCAGGGAGCTTAATAAATCAGCTCCTATCTTCATTCTTGGTAGGTTGGCTATGACTGAAAATTTGGTAAATAAGAGTTGGACTAGATGCTCCCCTCAGGAAGTCATCACGAGCCCAAGCACACTAAGCATCTTTTGGAAGTTGCAAAACACTGAGAGAAAATGAATATCAGAACCTTAAAAGGGAACAATGAGAAGATGACAGACCTTTTATGAGTTGACTTGAAGTGATAATTTTGAGCTTGTGCATTATAGAAGACTACTCCACATTCTTGACAAGGGAAGAGCTGCGAAGGTGGGGTGCTAGGATGCATTTGCAGGTGTTTGTCTCTATTGATCTGTTGGAGAAAGTTTGACAATGTAAGAATTATAAATAAATATAACGGAATCTCCAGGTAAAATAAACAAATAATGCATTTAATGGAGAAGGATGATGATATATATCTAATAAAAGAATAATATGAAAAATTAATTCCAAAATATATCTAAGGATTATTTCATAAGGACTAAAAACTTTGAAACTTGATGATATTCCTCGACTCATGCTGACCAAGATATTACAATGATCAACAAAATTTCTACACACAAATGTTTTGTAATACAAATATTATTCATATTTTGGAACTCAAACTACTTCATTTATTTCAGCTTCATGTGCATTTATTGCATCTTCATTATTTTTATTTCATCTTCATGTGCATGTTCAGTAGGATTATAATAATAATAATAAAACATCTTTATTCGGGCGAGATTAGAGTGAGGATTATGAACCTGTTTTCTAAATATTTTAATCTCACAACCAACCATAGCCCCTACTAATATCCAAAATGATTATTTAACTTTTTAGAGCATATGGTTACCTTCAATGGAAACTGCTGACCACAGTGGGGGCAAAAGTGCTTTATAGCACTGTCTGGATGCTTTTTGAATTTGTGTTGAATGGCAATTGTGACAGTTTCAAACTCTTGTCCGCAAACATCACAAACTATGCCAGTGGATTTTCCAGGAGACTTAGCTATTCCAGATGTACTCGTATTAATTGATACAGGGTTTTTGTTTGTAGAGGAAGAGGAGCTATTGCAAGGAGCTGCTGCTGGTACATCCGCAGTACTTGCTGGCGGTTGAACTGGAATGACTCTCTGAATTGATGTCACACTCTTCTTCGGCCCATAATTGGCACCACCAGGGGTCTTTGGTTTTCGAGGGCGCCCTTTCCCATCAATTTCTCTGTTAGCATGTTTCCTGCAAGGATGTGCAAGTGACAAATATTTGCATAAAATAAGAATTACTGTAAAAACACAGTATCAACAGTTATAAGCTATGATAATATTCAGAGGCACAGCTGTAAATGAGCTAAAAATAACATTCTGACATATCTAGTTACATTCTGTGCAAATTTACTAGAAAAACAAATGAAAATATTTCACTGATTCCATGAATCTGAGACTTGAATCCTACATTTTTAAAATCTGAAAATTAGACAATTGTCTGTGTTAATAAACTAATCACACAATTAAAAGTTATAACCGTATTTTAATGGGTTAAATTTTAGAAAACTTTATTTTACAGTAGTGAAATGATCACCTAAAACTAAAATATAATGCCACAACACAACCACAAATTTTTAGTCCAAAATATTAGCATTGAAAAACAATACAGATTTATGTTGTACAAGAAGTGAGAAAAAAAGTAACTTGACTGGGGTTCGAGCCCAGGTCATCAACTTTCCAGGCAGGTGTTCCAATTTCATTTCCGTCATTTTATACAGATGTATATTGTACAGACCTACATCACATACCAAAATTTAAAATTTTATGCCAGCGAAGAGATATACATTAGTACTAAGGATGAAAAGTATTTGCTTGTTTCTCGTTTTAGAAATATCAAATTAGAGTAAGAAATTACAAACGCGAGTGAAATAAAAGTGACAGACAACTATTTGAACCATATTTCCAGAAGTAAAAGTTAAGAATCCGTGGATAGCTATTGTATGATAAATAAACAGTCACTACATTCCTCAACAAATGGTTGCCGCGAGAATAAAGTATGAATTAGAAAAGTTTCTCGTCCTTTAGCTGCTACATGCAGGTGATGTTTTCAATTAGATTCTACTGTAACGATGCGGGAATACAAACATCGGTTCTTAAAGTTGATCATTCGAGGCATTTCATTTACCGCAAATCGATTTAATCAGGGTATAGTTGACTTAAATATATAATATAGAATATTTCGCAAGTAAGCTACACCTGATATACTAAGACGCGATTTACAGGAAAACTTCATCGGCTGCTAACATTGATATTGTCAAATTTGAAAGAAACCATAACCCTACAGGTTGTATATAATTAATGATATCTGAATCAAGGCGTTACAAGAATGATCTCGCACCACCTGATCAACACTATCGTTCATTCTTCCAGTTGAAAATAATTGCTTCAAGGAGATAAAAGGTGAAATTTATACTTTACAAGTGCCTATTGAAAATTAGTAAGAGAGTGATTTGCTGTAATTTCTAGTAGTAAGCGATGAGTACCATCCAATATACTGGGCATACTAGATAACAAGTAATAGCATAAATAAGCTTTCTCTAACAAACCTGAAGTGCTCCTGCAGAGCTTCCTTTGACTCGAGCTTCGCGTTGCACAAAACACAAACGTGAGACGGGGTCTTCGGGTCGGACATTGCGAGTGCTGCAAATTTATTTCATGCAATGGAAAATTTTCATACATGAAAACATTACCAAGTCAATTGTAAACGTAAATCATATTTAACTCGAGCATTAAAAAAAGGTGAAGTTGAAGCATAAAGTAAGCTAGCATTTTATGGTAAATCGCGACATTGACAACACAAGAAACAGCGAATGCGTTACTTGAAATTTCAAATACAGAGCATGGAAATTACTAGAATTGTTGAAATTAATACATATATTAACGAAATCGCAGTCATTGATCAAATAAATACTTAATTCTGACAAAAAAACTATACCTGTTTCGCTGAAAGATGTTATGATCGAAGAGATGTATCGCTAGACGCCATTACAAGTAGATTTTCTTGAACTTCGCGCCATCTACTGGCAATGAATAGAAAACACTCACAATTGATATTTTTATATAAACAAAAAAATTCTACCGTGAATGGTAAAACGAGTAAAACATCAGTAGCAAGAAAAGTAAAACATATACAGTTCATAAGCCAAGGAAGATATGTTTATAACAGGTCCCCGCTGCTTAAAATTACGTTCTGCTGCTCAACCCCAATTCTGCATTTACAAATTTGTCGATACATCTTAATCTCCTCCTTTACTGTGCATAATGAATGGATGTAATACTAATTACTCGATCATTGCTTTCCTAACATTACGGAACTTCATATCGATGGAATTATCTCTCATAAACTGATGAGTTAACTTTGCATTTAGGTCTCTTCGTGCCTATAGTTATTAAGGCGTTACTGTTATTCTATGCAAAATTGTTTTAAGGGTTATATTTTTGTAACTCTGCAATAAAGATTTCATTTTTATTAAATACATCTACCACATCTTTATGCAAAAGAAGGATTGCTCGAAGAAATTTAAGGTCCGCTTTTCTCTGATTATCCTTTAAAGTCATTTGCAAGTTCCCGGTAGATTCTAGAGTATGGAAGGGATATTTTATTTTATATAATAGCAAAGTTTGTCATGGTTAGACTTATGTCAAAAATACGATTTGTGTTCCCTTATTTTCAGTTCTATATATTATCATAGATTTTTCACATTAAAAATTTGATAGTTTTCCCGATAAGACAATGAAGAATCTGAATTAGGAAGAAATATTCTAAAATTTAATGAATGCAATTTAAAATTTTACACCGAAAGATTAGTTCTTCCTTTAGATATAATTTAAATACTTCGTGGCTCCCAGAAAAACTAATAGATATCGTAATCGAGGAATGATCAGGAATTATCGTTCTTTGAGTTCGACTCTCTATTATCCTTACCAATCCTTACCTACAGCTAGCAAGCCCACGAAAATCAAAGTGGCCGTAGAAAGGTTTAAACCAAAAGAAAGTTAAATTCAAATTAATAATGCATCATCTCATACTCAAAAGAGATCCATTTTCCTTTGCACCAAAAAATGCTTTTATATATCCTAGCGGTAACATAACGATCAAAGGCTACTGAATGAATCAGCATCAAAATTTTATATTTCGTTAATGTATAATTACCGATCGATTGTTAAAAATAATAATTCATTATAAGAGCCCTTAAAATAAGGCTTTTTATTGCTGTACAGATGACTTAACTTTAGTACCATGCGAACTGTTTACTGCTTATTTTTAAAAACTCCAATAAGGAAATACATCTTTCTAATTATTTTTGAGCAATCAGTTTACCGAAATATAAATATTCATTCCAAATTAAGGTAAATCTGACAAATGATCTTATGAAAAACGTTCTTCCATCGGCGAATTACGAATTCTCTCCTTTTGGGTGTATATATGTACCCAAAAGGAGAGGATACTACACTATACATGCCCATACTATAGTATGAACTCTACACTATTAAAGAAGGTATATGGATCACTGGAGCTTATAAGCTCCAGTGATGATATGTATGATTTGTGAATGTACAAGTTTTATAAATATATCCATAAAGCTTATTACATTGAAAGAAAATAAAAAACTTTCAGGTGAATGAATAATGAAAATTTTTAACATGAGCCACCGTAATTGTATCGTTATGTGTAAAAGACATCTTACTGCCGTGAATTATCCCGCTAAGGTACTTTTAAACCTTTTCGGATCAAAATCATTCTTTTAAATTTGAAAGAAAAATTCAAAAAGTAGCACTTTAAAATTTCAATGGTTATACTAAACTGGAATAAACTGAACTGTTGCACTATTTTTTTTTAATTAGAACTATGTTCTTAACAGTCTTAAATAGCATGTCTCCTAAATCTTCTAAACAATCTATTCTATATATATGTCTATAGCTGCTCTAGGAGCTAAGCAAGTATGTTTAAGAAATATTTTCAGAATTAATGCCCCATCCCCTCTCGAAGATTGATTCAAAGTACGTAAATTACCTTGGGCCATGAGCATCAATACAAATACTACCGCGCAATGTGTTGAGGAAAAAAACAAGATAAGAGGGATAAGATAGTTTTTTATACAAAACAAGTGAGTTACTGTAAGCTCCTGACGAATCCATGTGGGCAAGCAGTTGTTGTAGTTGTGGTAGTTGTAGCGTGTTGCTATAAAAAATTCAGGCATGGACTAGCTCGTTGGCACTTTTAAGTACTCTAATACAATAGAGCGAATTAGAAAACTAAAGTAGGAAAGTTACTCCGGGTAAGAAGTCATGAATTGGACTTCATAGTGTTGCTCTCATCCTTCGTTTAAGGTTTTGCTTGCCTTGAGAAATAAGTATTCTCAGCGTTTGGGAACCAACAAATCCTACGAAATCCCTCACAATACCCATTTTAATAATAAAATCAAAAAATGGATTCCGAAACGAACACTCCTCGTGCATTATGTAGATTTGTGTCAGAAACTGGAGAAGTAGCGGGGAATCTCATAGATTTACCGTTGGACATCACAACTGATAAGCTGCAACTTATTTGCAATGCTCTTCTCGAGCAGGTTTGTATCACTTTGAAAATAAATCAATTCGGTGAATTTGATTTTGAGAGCATTGTGTCATTTTAGGAAGAAAATGTACCATTTATTTTCTTTATCAACGAAAAAGAAATCACTGGGTCCTTGGAAAGCTGTGTAGAAAAAACAAATCTCAATACAGAGAATGTTTTAGATATTATCTATCAGCGGCAAGCTGTATTTCGCGTGAGGCCAATAACAAGATGTACAAGGTGAGTCGTAAGATTTCATTTTCTTTATTCTGTTTATGAATTGATCTTTAAAATTATATAACTTTAATTCTACGCATAAGTAAATTAATTGATTATTTGAATTGGAAGAATTCGTCGCGTAACGAGTCACGATGTTTAGATTTTCTGTTTTTTTTAAATGTATTAGCTTATTTAAACTAAGATGAAATATACCAATATAGAACTCTTAAAAGTTGAAATTTTATTAGCTCTATGCCAGGGCATGCAGAAGCTGTCATCGCCTTAAATTTTAGCCCCGACGGAAAACATTTGGCCAGTGGATCCGGGGATACGACTGTTAGATTTTGGGATTTGAACACTCAAACTCCGCATTTTGTGTGCAAAGGTAATAAAGTGTTTCTGTTACCCTATTGTGTAAGTTTTGTCGAAATATCATGAGTATTAAGGGAGATATTGAATTTCTCCCAAACAGTCCTAAAGTGAAATTTTACCCTATTTTCTTTGATACTTTGCACTGAAATTCAGAGAAGGGTGGACTTCTCTTTTGTTTACTAAAACATTCTCTTTCGTGCTACACTTACTAAATAAATTTGGTTTCCTCTGGGCATGGTAGATGAATAATATTATGGAGCTAAATTCTTCGCGTATGACATAATTGTAAGTATTACTTTATCTTGTGTGGAAGGATTCTTCTCTCCATGTTCATAAGAAAAATTCAAACTTTTATTACCGTGGCCATAACTTTTATGCCTTATTGTCTGCTAAATGTATCCCTTTTAATTCAATTCAATCTTTATTTCATGGGATTAACCCAATATACAAAAATCAAAGTATAAAACAGCACAGCATGATGTTTTAAACAATAAAGCATAAAATGTATTGATTCAACTAATGGATAATAAAGAAACAAGACAAAAATCAGAAAAGTGAAACAATAGGAAAAAGTGATCAATATTGCACTATATTACCGATAATTATATCATTATTATCTACATGCATTTTGGTTGTATTTTAACATTCACATTTCTTGCTTAAAGATATCTAATGAATCATCAAAAATATCACTATCAATTACACATGAAGCACTATTATATAATCTTAGTGACCTGGTAACGAGATTATTAAACGTAAAATTATTTGTACAGAACCTAACATAACTAACTGACTGTCCTGCGAACAAATCCTAACGTGCGCAGTGATCTTGATACAATATGTTCAATATGTGCATAAAATGACAGGAAGTTATCAAAATAAACACCCAGGTCTTTCACAATAGAAACTCTTGGAATAACTTCATCATGAATCAAGTAATAAAAATTAAGGCATTGCTTCTTGCGAGTAAAGGAAATTACTTTGAATTTATAACATTTAGTGTCATGAGATTAATTTGACACCACTCAGAAATCTTGATGATACACTACAACAGCAATAAACAATCTTGTGGAGTGTGGATGCTGTAATATAATTTAATGTCATCTGCATTCATCAGATGAGGAATGGGGTAAATGAATTGGCTTATATCATTTATAAACAATAAGAAAAGAGCAGGGCCTAGATGTGATCCTTGAGGGACGCCAGATAATACATAAAATTCTTGAGAGATAACATTGTTCAGTTTAACCTGCTTTTTACGATACAATATACAGCTCCAAATCCAGTTTAAAATGCTCCCATGAATGCCAATGAGTCCTAACTTATGAAGTAACAATTCGAAATTTACCTTATCAAAAGCTTTCGCAAAGTCCATATAGATGGCATCAACTTGCTGATTTACATCAAGAGAGTTGCGAGGTGGAAGTGAAGGAGAAAAAGTCTGCCGTAGCCGGTGATCGAACCCGGGTCTCCCAATTGCCGGTCG
The DNA here is from genome assembly GCA_947579665.1 of Sympetrum striolatum. NCBI lineage: Eukaryota > Metazoa > Arthropoda > Insecta > Odonata > Libellulidae > Sympetrum > Sympetrum striolatum. Next base: position 87,222,871 of record OX388341.1, read on the forward strand.
GTTGCTGTAACCACTAAGCTACCACGGCAGCACAATCTCCCCTTCACTTCCAAGAGCTATGATGGAGGAGAGGTAGAGGAGGGTCCATTAGGAATGGCAATGCCCTCCACCACGAAAGGACATCGCAGATGTACCGGCCAACACAGCAACTCCGGAAAGCCCCGGAAATGGCAAAGGTGATGAGAACGAAGGAAGTTTCTTACATGATACACATGTTATTATAATTGCGAGGTGGAAGTGAAGGAGAAAAAAAAACGGCAGACTTTTTCTCCTTCACTTCCACCTCGCAATTATAATAACATATGTATCATGTAAGAAACTTCCCTCGTTCTCATCATCAAGAGAGTTGTTTATAAACTGATTAAATATGGTCTAATTAGTTGAAGTGGACATTCCTTTTCTAAAATCATGATGTTTAGGAACCAATATATATTTTTACATGGGAGATAAAGAATTAAGGATTAACTTTTCCATAATATTGGCAAGTACAGATTGAATGGTTGTAGGTCGATAGTTAGTTACATAACATTTATCCCCAGATTTAAATATGGGTATCACAAAACTGGTTTTTAGAATATCTGGAAAAACTCCTGGGTAAAAGATTTATTAATTAATATAAATAGAGGGTAAGATAAGACAGATGTACAGTTTTTCAGGATTATAGCTGGGATATGATCAGGACCACATCCTACATTTGTGGTAAGGTTTTTTAATATATTCTCAATAACATCCACTGTCACTGATAAAGAGCCAATATTTATATGAGTTGAAAATTTTAAAATTGGGAAGAATATGAGGATTAATATTTGTAAAATCCACGGAGGAAGGCGTAGTTTTGTGGAACTCCATCTTCGAAAAAATCAGGTAGACGGGGTTGTACTTTTTCCACAGTTTTATTTCAGGACGACCGGTTTCAGCGAGTGATCGCCATCACCTGATGATGGCGATCACTCGCTGAAACCGGTCGTCCTGAAATAAAACTGTGGAAAAAGTACAACCCCGTCTACCTGATTTTTTTCGATTAATATTTGCATATACCGAAGAGAAGTAAGATGCAAATAAATTTGCTGTACTGTAGGGATCATCACCTGTTAAGTCATTCAAATACATAGACTTTGGTAGTGCATGATTATTACACAAAGACCGTACATGATTCCAGAAACTATTCAAATTATGTGGAATGTGGTCAGCAAGATTATTCATGTAACCTTCATAAAACACGCTGGCTAAACTCTTGCACTTGGCCCTATACTCAGAGAATTTTTGATAATTTGTCATTGAATTTGTCTCTTTATACGTTGTATAATATCTCCTCTTAGTTGTTATCATAGAAATAAGCTCTGCAGAATACCACTTAGGATAGGTGGATTTGTTGGAACACAGTCTCTTAGGAGTAAATGCTTCAATAGCATTATAAACAACTTCATAGAAAAAAGAAAAAGCCTCATTTACTGAAGAATTATTCAAAAGAACAGGCCAATTAATGCTTTCAAAATTAAGAACTAACTCCACAAAATTACATTTGTTATAATCATATCTAAAAAATGGTTGTTCAGTCAAATACTCTTCATTCTTATAAGTTATTATGAAATTAAGAGTAGGATGATAACAATCCTCAGGAATCAATTGATGAGGATCAACAACAGGTTTAAGCATAGAGTAATTAGAAAAAGCTAAATTAACATTTTGTTCTGGTGGTTAAGTATTGTATTTTGATGGAGATCTAAAACATGGAACATTTCCATCATAAGTCTGCTATGCAAGGAGTAAGGTGTTGCAATACGTTCATCTCATCTGAGAGAGAAAATTAAAATGAGGAATATTATAGTCTCCAAGGATTAGGATTTCTGATAAATTTTTGCCTAACACAATATCTTCAACAGAATTGCAGTGCAGTGCATAAGTATCCGTAGAAGAATTAAGGGGTATGTAAACACAGCCAAACAGGATTTTTGATGTACCCATGGTGATAGACACAAAAAGGTGTTCAATATCAGCTGAACTTACATTCAACCTTTTGACCACAAAACATCAGCGAACTGCAATAAGTACTCCACCACTCCTCACTTTACCACTCCTAGTTGAATTTCTGTCGTATCTAAAATGGATATAGAAGATAGAATACCCGGCAACAACCATGTTTCAGCAAGAATGATGACATCGAATGATTCAAAGGGAGTACTTCTGATTACCCGAAGTTTCGACTTCAGCCCACGCATGTTTTGATAGTACACCTAGATACCACTTACTCTCACAAGATTTTTGATGCAAATTCTTTCACTTTTTACATGGGAACTCAAAGTTGATATTATTTAACCAGATGTTGATTACTACTTAATCATTCCCATAAATCAAGATGTATGTTTTTCAAATGTCATTTAATCCTTGCTAATTTTCTTTTAAGGTCACAAAAATTGGGTTTTGGTTTTAGCATGGTCTCCTGATAGTACACGTGTGGCTTCTGGCTGTAAAAGTGGGCATATACTTCTTTGGGACCCAACTAGTGGAGAGCAAAAGGGAAAGCAATTAGTTGGACATAAACAGTGGATTACGTCTTTGAGCTGGGAGCCATTCCATCAGTAAGTCATATTTAGAGATAAATATTAAGATTAAATTTCTGCAATTCCCCTGTTCAATATTGGTGGCATAACTTTTATTTTCTAATCAATGTCTAGAATATAGCTCAGTATCGTGTATTAGAATGAAGCTCCCCAAATTCAAAGAGATATTATGTTTTAAATGATATTTTGTTTCAAATTTTTAAATTCTATGGTTTTTCCTGAAAAGGGAACAAACTTTCAAAACAATGGTTGATTGGCCAATTTCAATGAAACCACTTTTTCTAGGTACTCATTTGCATTGAGTACCCATCCTCCATTATTTATAATTTTGTGATTCACCATGTGTGATTGCTCTGTGTTTCTGCAGTACTTTTAATATACCCTTTATGTATTCAGCCTTGTCAGTGGATGCGTTCTCTTTTCGTCCTCTTCAAATTATTTTATTACCATTGCCATTCAATTCTCAAGCTCTTTAGATGTTCATTTATGTAAAACAGCATCCAGATGACTCCATCTATCAACTGAAATGTCAAGGGAAATAAATGACAACTTAGTATACCATTTATATCAGCATTTGTAGATATTTTTAGCTGGTTTAACTCAAAATCTGCATAGGCAGTATATCTGTATAAAGCAGTATAGAGTTTTGTGGTTTCCTTTAGAGTGTAGGAGTTAAACCCCATGGCCCTTGAACCAACATATTTGTCACCCAGTAGCTAATTCTTCCACAAAGAGAACATGCAATAATTTCAATTAACCACGAAAATTTAAAAACTATGATAGTCACTCTTTGTGGTTTGTGAAGTTGAGCATAAAAGTGACCATCTGGAGATTAAATCTTGAACATCCTTCAATTTATTTGTTCAAACTTGCAACTCCACTTTTAAATTTCCTGTTCCATTCATAGTCTTGCTGTAAGGACAACAAAATTTTTCTGTATTGCTTTTGACATTCTCTTTATGTATCAATTGATTTATGCTTTATCCTAGACATCAGATTTCTTTGTTCTTCTTTGAAGCATTACTCTGAAGTCTCTGGCATATTTGTTTGGGTTTACTGATGTCAAAGTGGAGGTGACAACTGAAAAACTAAATGGCAAGATTCTGAATGCTTGATTGCTTAAACATATAATATTATTAATCCATTGTTAATCAAGACCTGATTAAGCAATTGTGTAACCATATTAAGATTAGTTTTGGATTCACCTTCGTATGTATAGTTTTTCATGGATACCTTGTTCAGATACTTGAAGGAATATGTCCATAAGATATAGAAGGTCTCATTTACTTATAATTTTAATTTTTTCATTTAAATTAGTCTTCTTGTGGACAAGTTAATAGCTGTAATAATTTAAAAGTTCTCAAAAGCAGCAACTGTAGTCACTTTATGAAATTTCACTAAAAATTGCTGTACTTGATGATCTTCTTTCATCCCCAAGTTAACTTCTGGCCATAGCAATATAGGGAGCCAAATCTGCCAAATGTTAAGTTTGATTAAGGAAGATGATTTCATCTCTAGCAAAAAATATGATCTTCAATTTTTATGGTGGAATTTTGTCATTTAGAAACAACTGGGAAGATGAGCATCGATATTCATGTCAAATTCAAAGCCCCCAAAGTGAATTGAAGACACTGAAATAATAATCATTTTACTTTGTTACTTTTTGACTGAAATCCCTTTGGAGCCATAGAAAACAGTCGTATGGCGTCTTTGCTCTGCTCTTTTTCATGTGCACTTCCTGTAGCTTTGCATGTTTGAGCTCAGCATTTTATTATATCGTGAAAGATTCTTTCTCCACTATGTCTTGTTACCAGAAAAAATTAATTTTTTTGATATTTGGAAATTTTCCTTATCCTAACAAGTCTCTGCAGTTTTTCATGGTGACAATTGTTTTCTTTGTTTCACAGTGTGTGTGGTATTCACCAGTACTGACATTTAGTTTTTGAAAATCTTCAGTCAAATTTAGATTCACAATTTTCTAGGAATTCCGTAACCTCTTCCAGAAATACATTTCATCAATTGTGTTCATGTATGTTTCAATTTAATTCTATAGGTTTGTAATGGTCAATGTAGCTGATTTCTACAGATTTGAATCATTTTATACTGTGGTAATATGTCATTACAGTTTCATCTTCCATTGTAAATAAATAAATTGGTGGTATCAATCTACTCTTCCGTTTTCCTCCTCCAGGAATCCAGATTGCCGACATTTGGCCAGCTCTTCCAAGGACGGAGATGTACGCATTTGGGATGCGATAGTTGGCCAATGCCTCCGAGTTCTCTCAGGCCATGTCCAAGGTGCTACATGTGTCAGATGGGGAGGATCTGGTCTCCTCTACTCAGCGTCACAAGATCGTACTATCAAAGTTTGGAGAGCGGATGATGTTAGTTATGAACAAGCCTTTTTTTTATTCAGTTTTCCTCTATTCTCAAGATGAAGCTTTAATTTGAACCCCATTATTATGTGAAAGTTTTATTCAATCAAAGTAAGGTTTAACATTCAGCCACCATTCAGCACCTTATAGTGAATTTTAAATTAGTCATAATTGGTATCAATGCAATTTTGGAAAATACACCAGCATCATACAAATATTCCTGATTAATAATTAAATTTTTGTGAAGGAAGCTCCAGATTCTTTTATTGTTTGCAACAAAGCAATGCAGAAACCAATACTTGTCAATCCTTTTATCTAATTAATCTTGAGGTATGGAAAAGAAATAAAAATGTATTTATCATATTTTCTCCTTTAGGGTTGTTTTATTATTGACAGAACTACTTTAATAACAGCCATCTTTTATTCTTTTAGATGAAGTTAATTAGCTCCAAAGCACATCAGTGTATAGATTGTGTCATTCAAAAGTAATTTATTAAAATATTATTTACTCAATGGATCAAATGTTGTTGAAATACTTAAAAACATAGCTACTTGTAGATGTCACATCAATTTGTGCTTCCTTTTACTCCTGCTGTTATTTTTATCATGATTTATAATAATGATATTTTTTATTACTTACAACACTGTATTCTATAATGATGTAAACAAATTGAAGAATAATATTCATGGTGTCTGGATTTGAGATCTAATCTCATCTGTATTTTATCGCAGCAAAAAAAAAAACAAATTCATTTTAAGTTGGTTCTTATGGTTGTAGTTTATCTATCAATATTTGGTTTTGAGCTCTCAAGAATGCTTTCTTGGATTTGATGTGCACATTTTTATCAACTTCAAAGCCCCTTTTACTTGTCAATATTCTTCCATGTGTTATAAATTACAGAAATTCAAAGATTTTCAACCTAGGTCATCTATTAGAAGGTGTGAATTATAAACTTACATTATTAGGGAATTTCTGGTTTGAGCGTTTATAAATAATATGAACAAATTGTGATTTTTTACTATTTTACTACCTCCTAATGCAATTTTTGTTTTTTCTTTGTTAAATCACAGGGGATTCTCTGTCGTACTTTAACTGGCCATGCTCATTGGGTAAACTCCCTCACCCTAAACACAGATTATGTCTTGAGGATTGGGCCTTTTGACCCTGTGGTTTTTGGAAAAAAAGGAGTCTCACAGTCATCAGATAATGATCGTGAGTATTATTTTAAGAAATCATGTTTACAAAACCTGTAGAATGACTGTAATATGCTGAAAATCTTATTTTAAGTGACAAAGCATTGCATGGGATAGGTATTTCAGGCAGTAAATATGTCACATATCTTGGAGAAGAAATGGACATGGTAAAGATGATTACAAGTGAACCACCTTGAAATATAATTCAGGCATGCTATTTTGGTAGACTTTGTAGGCAAGGACAAGTGGCTCATCCTAAAGAACAGTATAAATAAGTCACTTCATCTTTGAATCATATGCCTAAGAAAGCAGTTGGAAGAGAAACTCTCCTGTTACGATAAATCCAGGAAAAGAATAAGGATAATGCTGTAGGATAAGACATGTAGTGCATGTCTTTTGTCACTTATCCAATTTGATTCCAGTCTTGTCTGACTTTTTCATGTTAGTTTCTCCTAGTTAATATTCTTAGGTGCACACCTTATCATGCAGTTTCCTTGTTATTGTATTTTAATTTTGTTATATTCATACTAAGCATTTATTAGTTGAATTTTGGAAAATTCACTTTATAGCAACCCAAACTAGCCTAATTTTACTACTACATTCTATTTTTTCTTATATCGTGCATCACTGGTAAATACTGCATCACATGTTCTTCATTAATCTTGAAAATTCACTTATTTTTCCTCTAGCAAATTGAAGAAACTTATGGGGTTCCCAATCAATGATGTTTTATGTTTGAAGTTGGATTAATCGGGATTGCAAAAATATGTACAGTATTCATATTAACTATAGATGCATTGCAGTTACTAGTACATAGTTAGAATTGAGAAAATTACTGACTTACATTGTAGCTTCGTATCTTCAATTTTCCTCAAAGGCTTAGGAAATAAATGTAAAAATCAAACTAAGAAAAACTTTCTTGGTCTACTACTTAGTAATTTTTTGCTGATGATTAACTGACACACTATTTTTTAATATAGGGGAAGCCCTTGTAAAGCGTGCCAAGGAAAGATATCTTGCTGTTTGTCCATCAGAAGGTGATGAGAGGATAGTATCTGGATCTGATGACTTCACCATGATTATGTGGCAACCAGAGAAAGACAAAAAGCCACTTGGTGAGTACAGATTCCTATCTGTAGAGAATTTCTAACTTTCAATAAAAACATCTCTTTTTGCTGTTCATATTTTTTATGTACTTACTTTGATTCTTTAATGGTCTGTGCATTAATTTTTCTTTTGCATTCTATAGCCATGTACAGATTATTGAGATATTTGCATACAATTAAAGAAAATTGACATAGTAATTTAGTTATTATTTTTCATAATTTATATTTTTATTGTTATTTTTGGCAAAGACATGTATTGTTGAAAATATTTTGCTTGTATAGTTCAAGCAAAAAGCTTTAGATTTTTTAATAGATCTCTTTACCAATATGAAATCAATCAGTAATTATACTCATACATTTGCTAGAATACTTAAATCTATAAAATTAGTGCATTCATGATGTGATATACTGAAATGAAACAGAATTTAATTGCCAGGTTTCTTTTGAGTCAGATCATTTGTATTTATAAATCTACTTTATGGGTTGAAATGGTAATCTGCTCCTACATTTTTGACTATACTTTCTTCATTTTATTGAATTTAATGATATAGAATAATAATGTTTGGAATAAGAATGTTCATGGATCCTTCTGGGTATTGTTTAGTTCTTAGATTCTCTAGGATTATTATTATTAATTAAAATTAAATAATCTATGGGATTCATTATTCCAATTTCTAATATAGTGGATGTTTTTATTTTCAGCTCGATTGACAGGGCATCAGCAGTTGATTAATGATGTCAGGTTCTCTCCAGATACTCGCCTCCTTGCATCTGCTTCTTTTGATAAGTCTATCAAAATTTGGGATGGAAGAAGTGGCAAGTGAGTTATTATAAAATATTTTTATGCGTTATGAAATGTTTTAGCACTTAGCCTTTGATTTAAAGTAAAATAGAAGCAGCTTTGAAATTTATTTAAAGATGCTTTCATTTAACTCATAGCTGTATTTTTATTGATGCTATTATATATATTTACTTTCATGGTTATTCATTTGTCAAAATATTTAAATCATTGTAACATCTGCTTGAAAAATTTTTATATTAATGAATGACATTTTTGAATTCAGGTTCGTTTGTACCTTACGTGGACATGTTCAATCTGTTTACATGATCTCTTGGTCTCCTGATTCCCGACTTCTTGTTAGTGGAAGTGCCGACTCTACTTTGAAAGGTAAATTATCGGTGGAATTATTTCTGATTTAACTAGTTGATGATGCATCCCATTTTAGTGTGGGTTATGTTCCATTCAGATATAACTTATTGATGCTAGGCATAGAGTTTCATCTAAATAATGTGAGAAGGCCTGTATTTGTGTATTGTCATAACAATTGATGAAAACTTGGCATTTTCCAAACAGCTTATATATTTACTAACTTATACGATGTATTTATATCAATATATTCTTCACGGATAGAGGGGAATATACTTATACTTTTGTTTATTATAATAATAGTTTCACATGATTGTTTTCCTAGAATTGCCAACTACAAAATTTCATTAGATAGGGATAGAAGTGATGGTATTTTGTCTTATTTTCGAAGGCATGGTTGTTACTTCATGCTTATTGTATTTTGTGAATGGTTTCAATGAAGAGCAATATAGAGCTGGCATAGAGAAATATGTATATAACTAAGACTATCTTTATGATGTGTACTGAAAGACTATTTCAAGAGGATTTAAATCTTTGAACAAACATATGCACTGTTTTGATATAATCAATATTTAATTTTTCAGTTTGGAACATTCATAAGCAAAAGCTTGAGCTGGAGTTACCAGGGCATGCTGATGAAGTTTATGCCGTTGATTGGTCCCCTGATGGCCTTAAGGTGGCAAGTGGAGGGAAAGACAAATTGCTCAGATTGTAAATATCCTTTTTCTCTTTATTTACCCTTTCAAATTTGAAGTAAAATAAGAATAGTACCATAAAGAGGTATAATATTACTAGGATACACTTCAAATTGTGGAAATAACATAAAAGTTGCCAATGCTGACCATCACCTTCACTATTCTTACTCTAGAAATTATCATTGTGTTGAGCTATAATCTCAACAAATCCCATCCACAAGAAGGTACTCAGTTGCAAATTACTGCTATATGCAGTGGTGCTGTAAATTAGTATTACACTCACTGGTGTTTATGAGTGTTCAAGCTCGGAAATAACTCAAGAAGCAGCACTTAAGTTACACCATCAGCATTTGCTTGCAGAGAAAGGGATATGCATTTTTAGCAATGGAAAAAGGGTCATCAAGAAACTGCAGGCGGTGTATTTTATGTACTATAAATGTAAAATACTGATTGAAAGCAAGTTTTAGTGGATGTCCTGCATCTCCTGTTTGGTATAAGACACATATGTGAAAGAGTTCCATAAAAATTATCTTACGAACACCAAGCAAGCCCTTTGTGGAGTTTCATAAATGAATCTCCTTCACAAGGAATGACCATTTTTATTTTTGGCATATACCACACATCAGCACATACTACGTACCAAAATATTTAGAGGAAATGTTTTGCAAAAAATTCAATATAATGTAAAAAACTTGGAGTTTGAAACTTCTCCAGACCTTACTTCAATCCATGAAAATTAAAAAAAGAGTCGTTTTTCAACCATCAGTGGTTTTTTGACAATTTACAGCTCTGCCATCTCTGAAAAATCATCCATTTTCTTTGCTTGCCAGTGTTGTTAGTGCCTAAGATCCGTTACTTGAGCTAGTTCTGTTTTTAACTTATCATAAATGCCAATAGATGTAGTAGTTATTTTGGGCACTACTAGACTTGAGTCTTACATGAGAAAGTCTTTTTAATTTTATATCTGCAGGAAATAATTGCAAATGTCTTATTCTGTAAACAATAAGTTGCCATTTTCAGAAAAAAAATATTGTACAGCTCACTTCAATTCTAAGTAAAAAAATAATGGTAGCCGTCTACAATTTGATTAGTGAGTTCAAGATATTCAAATAAATATTACTGCCAGTAGTATCGTAATAGTGGAGTAGAAGGCTTTGCACAATTTAAAAGAATAGAGATACCTGCTTATCAAAACATGTTACCATTGGGCTGGTAATGATGTATTAAAAAATGCACTCTTCTTTATTATCTTAGCATGTTTATTTTATTGAAGTAGTTGATTTTCTAAAATTCTAAAGAGGAAATTTGAAAAGTGATATGAAGTATATAGTATAAAAGATAGGGAAACCAAACCAAAATGAAAATTTTAACGTTGCATTTTGACTTCTGAACCTGCTAAAGGTTTTGGATGGCCCAAAGCATTAAAATCCAAATATTTGAATTTGTAGGGTTTTATAAGGGATCAATATTTCATTAGTATGAAACTGAACTGATGATGGAAGTTTACTTTCAAAGAGAATGGCAGTATGAAAATTAACCTTTCATTGGTCTCGCCTATGGTCATAACACAAACAGTCGAGCATTGTATTTCATACAACAGATCGTTTTTCGGCCAAAATTGTAAAATTAATTGAACTAATTATTAATTCTGAATATTAAACTTTAGATAATAATATAACTTAAGAGGAATTATTTCAAAAGTAAACAACTTTTAGTAAAAAATATTATTATTCACTTTTATTTATTTACATGCATTCAGAGAGTACCTAAAAAGCTATATGTCCATTAGTTCTGAAATTGAAATGTGTCTAATAAAGTTTAAGAAGAAATAAGTGAAAAACTCTATGTAAAAGTTATAATAAGCAAAAATAGAGTTCACCAACGAAAGAATTGCCCAAGCAGTCGCGCGTTGTATGGGTTACAACAGTTGTCACTTCACAGATTTATTTGCTTTCCCAGTCAGTTTAAGACTAAAAAGAAGCATTTGATGACTTTACAAGTTAATGGTATGTGCAATAGAGGAATAGACCTGGGCATGAGGTTCAAGAAACCACCCAAATAGAAAGAGGACCCAAAAAACCGTCTGTGTTGTATAGAATACAACAGCATGACTGACTGGGGGTTTAAAAAGTTAGATACATGATTTGAAAATCAGTACCCATCATGATGGAAATGGAGCAATTGTTATAATCGCATTATCAATGCGAGTTTGCCTTATATTTTTATTTTTACTTTCAGGTGGCAGAGCTGATCAGGAACTTCACGACTTTGGCATGAATCTTTTACCTGAAATTTTATTTTGAAAATATTCATAATATTTCAAAGAGTTGAATTTTTATTCTACAAAATAAATGATTTCTGATATTATTTTGAGGAATTATGATTGAAAAACAGGTATGCAGAAGTAACATTTGATCCATTCTCTGCAGCCTCTCACTCATTTATCTATCATCCTCATGCCCGAGCAATACCCATTTTGAACCCAAGCAGATAGAGGAGTTGTAAGTATGAAAACTAGTATGCATACCCAGATTTCTTTCTTCACAACTGCCTTTTCTAATCAATTAAGCTATCTCAGTGTATAGTCCATTCGCAAAATAGTGATGGATACTCAATAGCCTACTGCGCATTTGGGCCTAGTCCAACTCGAAAAATAAGAAAGTAGGTGTTTACTAAGAGGAGAGCATGCACAAACAAATTATTGCTCCAAACCAAAATTGGTTTCTACAAATGGTAGGCTGGAAGAGTTACCCCTCAAGGGTTCCCTATGTCCTCCACCTTAATCCCCTCACGTGGTGTAATTCGGTACTATTTTGGAAATGGACAACATCCTCTGTTTTCATAGGCTTTAGTTGATCTAGGAAATGGTAGCTTCAATTTTGCAGCATTCAAAACTGCAATTATCCAACATATGGGTTATGAGTAAAATGTTGCTTGCATACTGCAAGCAGATTGGCAAAACTAATTTCACATCGGCATCATATCGGGATGGTCCTCAAAAGAAAAAAAAATGGATTGAAAATATTCTTATAATTCACTACAATTTAATCATCTGGCATCGAACCCGGGTATTCCTGGTGAACTTACTATGCAGCACAATAAAAGATCACCATCTATAACAATGTGTGAAAATTCAAGTAGAAATATTGGCTGCAACTCCGGGCCACCCAGTCCGGGTAATGAACATAAATTCTGTAAGCTTTTTATCAAAGATCTTTAATGATCCACAACAGTTCCAAGAACAACAATACAGCCAGAAATCAACAAATAAACAAATAGTTGCCAAGGCCTCACCCATCACATCTCCCCTTCTTTAGATAACTTTTTTTTTTCTAATAAATAAATAAACATTCATTTACGGGAGTAATAAATAAAATTTGGATTCTCAGTACATTTACGATTTCGATTACTTCTACGGAGAGAAGGTGGTTGCATTTCTATAGACGACTTTACAATTGGGAAATCAACATCTAATTCGCACTCACTCCAATCTTCTTTTGACACCCGAAGGTGTCTTCGGTTACGTCTATATTCAACACCATCTTCTGTAACCACTTTGTATGATCTGGGAGCAACCTGTTTCACTACCTTAGCCTTACGCCATGGTTTATTGCGATCATTTGGTTGAATCCGAACAATTACACCAGGTGACAACTCAGACAAATCTTTGGCACTAGAGTCATACTTCACCTTCTGCTTCTCTTTGCGTTTGATCAACTTTGCCTTTACATTATCAAATACCCTAGGTTTTAACGTGTTCTGAGACCGGGAGCCGTGTTCGGGTTGCTCTGCCGAATAATCTGTGGACGGGAGAGACTCCAATCTCCTCTGAGGGAATGTAACGCAGTTCTAAAAGCGTGAGATAGGGAGCTGTGCCTGATGAATGGCATTTAAGTAACAATTTCTTGGCCTGCTTTACAATATTTTCCGCCTTACCGTTGGCCTGTGAATAATATGGTGAACTAGTCACCAATTCAAATCCGTATTCTTTTGAAAACTGACAAAAATTACCACTATCAAATGGCGGACCGTTGTCGCAAACTACTCTTACCGGCACTCCATGTCTAGCAAAATGAGCTTTCAATTTTGGTATAATACCTGAATGTGCCAGATCGGTAACACGGTCAATCTCATAAAAGTCAGAATAATGGTCTACAGTAATCAGATAATGGCGACGATCTAACGTGAATAAATCCAAACTCACCAACTGCCAAGGCAATTGTGGCACTGGAAAACTTATTAAAGTCTCTTTCTGCTGGGCATCTTGAAATTTATTACAATGCGAGCATTTCTCCACGTATAGAGTCACATCTTTTTCCATACCGGGCCAATATACAGTTTGTCTTGCTAACCTCATACAACTGTCAACACTGTTATGGCTGGCATGTAATCTAGACAAAATAACATTACGACATGACATTGGAACAACAACACGATGGCCTTTCAAAATTACACCAGAATCAACTGTCAACTCCTCACGAAATGTATGACAGGGTGCCAGTCCCTTTACTTCGTCATTCCAACCAGTCATAATTACCTCACGCAACTGACACAATTCAGGATCGCTGTCAGTTGCTGCACGAATCTCTGCTAGTCTCGCATCAGAAACCGCTGTCAACTCAATCTGATTTACCTTCATAATATCAAACTCACTCTCGGAAATCTCAACGTCCAATACATACTCAATGTCACAATCGGGCATTTGGACAACATTACTAGGCAAGAATGCACGACTAAGGGTATCGGCAAGATACATAGATTTACCAGGGCGGTAACCAACTTCTATATTGTATTTCTGCAGTTGTAAAAGCATACGTTGTAGGCGCCTTGGCGCACTAACTAGAGATTTACGAAAAATAACCTCTAATGGCTTATGATCCGACTCAACAAATACTTTCCTATCAAACGTGAAGTTTTCGAACTTGGTAACACCGAAAAGTATTGCTAACAGTTCCTTCTCGATTTGCGCATAGTTCACTTCTGCCGTAGTCATTGCCCTAGAAGCATAAGCTATAGGCTTGCTGTCCTGCATAATACAAGCGCCTAAACCATAGTCACTGGCATCACACTGTAATGTGACATCCAAATCTGGGTTAAAATAACCTAACACTGGTGCTGAAGTCAGAATTGACTTTATTTTATCCAGGCACTGATCATGGTATTCAAACCACTGAAATTCTACATCATCACGGGTCAGATCACGTAACGGTTTACTAATCTCAGTTAACTTTGGCGCAAATCGCTGTAAATAATTCAACATGCCCAATAATCTAGACACCGCTCGCCTGTCATTTGGCCTTAGAAATTTCTGAATAGCCTCTACTTTACTATGATCCACCTTCAGTCCCCTGTCAGTCAAAATGTGACCCATATATTTCACTTCAGAAAGTCCTACTTTCAACTTTTCCTTGTTCAACTTTATGTTGACCTCCCGGCAACGTTGCAGCATATCACGGAGGTTTCGATCATGCACTGCCTTGCTGTCACCATACACCAGGATATCATCGGCAACTGACTCACAACCACTCAAATGCTCTGGCTGCAAAGCCATGCGGAATCTTCTATAAAATTCCTCCGGTGCGGGAGCAATACCATATGGCATTCTTGTATAGCGAAATCTTCCGTAAGGTGTGCCAAATGTAGTAAGATACGAACTCTCTTCATCCAGTTCAACTTGCAAGAATCCGTCCTTTGCATCCGCCACTGTGAACATCCTAGCTCCTGTCAGTTTGGGCAAGATGTCATCAATGGTCGTCAGAGGGTAATGGTTCCTCTTCAAAGCCTTGTTCAGAGGTTTCGGATCCAAACACAATCGTACAGTACCATCTGACTTACCAACAACCACTAGTGCTGATATCCAGTCGGTAGGTGTATCCACAGGAACAATTACACCCAACTCCTGTAATCGGTCCAATTCGGCCTTGACCTTCGTCTTCACTGCAACTGGTATTTTGCGTACTGGGATCTTGACTGGTGGAACAGTTGGGTCTATCTCCAGATGCATCTTGCCAGGAAGTTTTCCTAGACCCTCAAATACATCTGCATATTCCTTGAGCAACTCATCCATGGAATTTGCCTTATTAACAACACCCACTGTGTCTTTAATCCGCTCCTTATTGATCGTCAGCAGTCCCATTCCGAAGACCGCCTTTGCTCCCAGTAACGAAGAAAAGGGTCCATCAACCACCTGCAGATCTACTTTATATTCACATCCATCCTTAAGATTTTGTACTTTTACTATCCTATGGCCAACTGGATTCACCTCAGTCTTATTATACATTACTAAGGTAGACTTTGCGGGTTTTAAACTAAGCAGTTGGTCTTCACCAAACAATCTAATATAAGCATTTTTGCTAACAATATTGACTGTCGAGCCATTGTCCAATTGAAATAAATGTTCTTGTGGTGGTACCCCGAGTCTCAAACTACAGAACAACTTCTTTGTGGCCACTGTTCCCACCTGATGGACTGGTTCAGTGTCAACAGTTAAACACTCCTCTGACGAAACTGAACCATCTGTGTCTATACTCTCGAAGTTGGGATTAATCTGGCGAACTACTTTCTTCAATTTGGATGTGCACTTCCCAGCAAAATGATTCTTACCACCACAATTCCAGCAATCTTTACCCCATGCTGGACATTGACGATATGGATGAGAAATCCCACAGCTTCTACATTCTGTTGGTCTACTACTCTTGATACCGGTCTTCTTTGGGTCCTTTACATACTGAACAATTTCCTTTTCTTGGGAGGCCATAGACATCACCCTTTTCTTTGCAAGTTCATGCGCCTTACATATGTCCACTGCTGTTTGCAAAGTCAAATTTTTGTCTTGCAATAACCGTTTGCGTAGTGAATCCTCTTTAATACCGATAACGATACGATCCCTTAACAGTGAATCCTCAAGTGTTTGAAATTTACAGGACTTCCCCAACTTGCGCAAAGATGCATAAAAACTCTCAAAAGTCTCACCGTCCTCTTGAACTCGCCGATTGAATATGAAACGTTCATAAATTTCATTAACCTCTCCTACACAATAGTCTTTCATCTTCGTCAGTATTGTACTGATGTTCATTTCATCCTCTCCGCTTTCATACCCAAAATTATCAATGATGTCCAATGCATCTGATCCAATGCATGTCTTGAGAGTGGCCACTCGGATTGCCATATCTTGCCTTATTATACCGGAAGCAATTTCAAAATTCTCCCACAAACTCTGCCATCTGGTCCACTTGCTAGATATGTCACCAACCAACTCAAAAGCTGCAGGTGCCTGCAGATTAGAAGGCACATAAACTATCTTGGAATCACTGCCAACTGCCATCTTGAATATCAGAATTACGAAAAATTCACAAAATTCAAACGTTATTTTTTAATTGGAAGTTTTACTGAAACACTTTAAGAAGAACTTTCACTTCTGACACCATGTTCCGGGCCACCCAGTCCGGATAATGAACATAAATTCTGTAAGCTTTTTATCAAAGATCTTTAATGATCCACAACAGTTCCAAGAACAACAATACAGCCAGAAATCAACAAATAAACAAATAATTGCCAAGGCCTCACCCATCACAAAAATTCAAGTAGAAATATTGGCTGCAACTGCTTCAAACGACGTCCTACTTTTCCCTTATATTCCTTATGAGAGACATTTTAATGTGCTCTGGCATCGAACCCAGGAGGAGTACGGTCTGATCTTAATTTTTTTCTAAATCTCAGTCTTAATATACATCTTCCACATATGCAAGAACTTCCTATCATTTCGATAAGTTCTTCAAAATAAATAATGAAAAACTACCTCAATGTATTTTAAATGACAGATTTTTGCATCGTCCTAACATCGAACTCAGGATAATTTCTGTAAAAGTCATTAATGTTTTCGATAGCTCATGACCATATATATATGTAGGCTCCTTGAGTTTCGATCCTCGAACCATCCGGGAAGTATTTTTTTAATTCCCGAAATTCAAAGCAATGTATTCAAATGGGAAAAATCGGGACTTTGAGGACCTCTGGAATCGAACCCATGACCCAAGAGCGATGTACTGTATTGTAATTACGCTAGTATTTCTGCGGGTGAATATCTTAAATTTATGGGTCATTGCTTTTTATTGCAGATATTTTTTCCCAAACGAAATTAACTTAGAGCAGGGAATTATTTCCTTACACCAATAAGCTTATCTTTCAGCTGCCTCTGATCAACTTGTATCACTTGCATTTACCAAGTACTTAAAATAGGTCACGAAAAACCGTGGAAATTTTTTTTTGCGTTGGTCGATGCGCATTGTCGAATTAAACTCAAATATTTGAATTAAATAACTATTTACAGCTTTGAATAGGAAGAAATATAAATTATAAGAATCAGAAAGATGAACTTTTATACTTATTCTAAATTCATATATCAAATGAAACATGAAAAGTTAATAAGAAAGCCAAAAAAAAATGATTCGACAATCAGCATTGCCATTGAATCGATCTCTCACTCTCAAAAAATGAAAATCCAGATTGTCGAATCAAAGCCTTGATATAATATCAAGTCGAGTTACGGTAATATACCGCAAAATAGAAGCTAAAAATTTTCTTGTTAAGGCATCTTTTCAAGAAGACTTAAAGGGACCGAAAATTGTAGTTCCATTTTTCTGGCACAGCTGGCGTGGTCATGCAAATCAGGAAGTCGTATGAGAAATGGCAGACTGAACCCTTCTGTTGTGAGAGGTGTATGAAAAGGGAACGAACTGCCTACGATTTACGGGATTAATATGACTAAATAGATCGTAATATATGTGTTATTGAATTCGAGTTTATTGTTGTGAAAGTAATATTGCTTATCTAAAGTCATGAGTGATATCGATGTTCTAAGAAGTAATGATTCGATCGATGAGAGGTAAGGCTACGTCTGCTTTACCTGAGGCTGATGTTATGACCGAATTATTTTCTAGCTTAGCGGAAAGGTTACATTTTCTCCTTTCATTATGACGAAAAACGTTGGGTATTACAGTTCATTGTATGCGTGAAGTAGATAGATCGTACGTAAGTTGGATATGGCATTTATTTTGATACGTAAAATTGACATTTTATTCCCACGTACAGTCCAGTTCATGTATACAGTTACGTATCACTGTAGATACCATTTCTTTTTCACTATACTAATTTTAAATTCTTTTTTTTTAAGGCTGATTGAAGAAATCGAAGCTTTGACAGCGATATTACTGGATGAAATACTGGTAAAAACGAACGAAAGGTATGTAATCTGTGTAATTTTTTTCGTATATTTTTTCTGAAGGGAAAGAGGGTATTTGTATTAATGTTCTGATGGCTTAAACTTAAAAAGGTGCGAGAATCGGGAGCGAGTTTGCGAGCGAGAAATTGCGCTTGAACTATTGATTCTGCTGATCTGACAAAAATGCTCTGTTGGAATGAAATTCTAATATTAGTGATTTTCGTCCTTTGGGAAACCTTTCTGAAGATTGTGAAAGAGTTAAATACGCTGATTATTTCAGGTTGTTTTAATAGACACTGTTCACTCTTTGTTAGCCGTTAGTTAACCATTTATTAGTAATTTAGGTCGAATCAAAAGTTTATTTTTTAAGTCATAGGTATTATTATGAAAAATTGAGATTAAAGAATGGTTATAATTCTTTTTATTTATATGACTATCGTTCAATATGATTTTAATTCGAGTAACATCATTTATATCACATTTTTAATGAACTTCATGCTTCAAAACCTTTAATAGAGCTGAAGATAATCTTATGTCATGCAATGCTTCGTCTGTCCTGGTATTGTCCTTCTAAACTTCTACAAAAGCGTGAATATAACATTTTGTAATTAAAAGTTTGGAATGTCATAAAAAAATTTCAGATATTTTCTTCTGCCATTGTACCTTAAAAAAATGAAGTTATGAAAGCCTTAATTTACCACCTGCCGATTCTGCGTAGAAAGCTGTAATTCCTTCAAATCAAGATGTTGTCTTTTGCATTTTTTCAGTAAATGCAATTTCAGATTCTATTTGTTAAGTCATCAAGCCCAACGCCTGGTTGAATCCTCTACCCCTTTGCTATTAGCTAACAAAAGCTTTGGAGAGGGTATTTTGTGTACTTGACTAGTAAAGGAGTGAGCTGGTTTCCCCTTTCTTTTCCTCACTGAGACAAGAAGTTATCAGTGGAACAAGTCCAAAAAAGTTCTGCAAAATGATCTTATGAATGTCAGTTTTCATTGCGTTCAAGAAGAACCAAGTATTTGTGAATGTCAGCATTCAGCCTTTTTAATGTCTAAGCCGCTTACAAATTATCCTTGCCATGAAAAAGACTTAGACAAAGTTACATGAATTATAAAATGTTCTCTATCCTGTACAACTGAAACTCAAAACGTATATTATGCCTCAATTCCATTATTTGTGCATATTTGTATAAGTGTGCCCTTTTTATTTTAGCAAATTATTGATTAAATGAATACCCGCAGATTTGTGACTTGAATTTTTTTGCTTACTCAGAATCTATAATTGATGGATCATCTGTTTGGTTTGATTTGAATATGGTTGAGTAACTCTGGGATTAATAAACATGGCAACAAATATTAAGATATGTATTGCTACATTGATTCTATTCTTAAAGTAAATTCTGATAGTAGAATTTATGAATAATTTTGCTCGTATAATCCTTTCTGAGATGGAGATCTAAAATTTATTATAAATGTGGGGACTATTTAATGAAAATACAAAAAAAGATTTGCACATAAAAGTATGCTCCTAGGAAAATTCTCAAAGAACAACATACTTTGATTAAAGTCTGATAGGACCCGAACTCAAACTAATCCCCCAATTGGGGGTTAATAGATAAGTGGGTAATTCATTTGCTTTTTTGAAAGCGATTCTTGGTTCAATATTCAGTGGGCCCGTATTAGCTCTTATGTTTACATTAATAAAATTACAGCAATAACTTTTTATTGCAAAGTGAAGTTGGAATTCATTAAATTACAAATGATCTACAAATGGCTTCATGATAAAATTCTTTTACTACACAACAAAATTAAAAATGGTGGTGTAGTAAAAGAATTTTATCATGAAGCCGTTTTGTATTAATGAATACCACAAAGTGAAACCTGAGTCTGTTTCGTTTATAAATGATCTCATTAATCTAATATTAGGAGAAATTAGCTTGGGTTACTGCTTCTTTTAGTCTTTGTAAAGTATGTTATGATAAAATATCATTTGTTTATTGAAGGAGAAATAAGCTGTTGATGAGGATTAACTGTTTATAAAAGCTTATGTTAGCATGTGATTGATGTGCTGTGGGTACAAATTAGGAGGTTGTCCCTTCTAGGTTTAGAATGGGTTAAGCTTTTAGGAGATAGATGTATTATTTGCTAGAAAAGAATTTCAATTTTTCATGTTTTAGAAATTCATATATAGTGGAGCACCATATCATATGAGACTGCATCATTTTAAGGGAAATCTTTACTTATATATCTGATGATATTTTGGTTTTGTATTTACCTCCAAGTTTACATGATTCTCTCATTTTTGCTTCTAAATACTTAGGCATCTTGTTCATTTCTCTCCTTGAAAAGATTCTTTTTATTTATTTTTGATAAGTAATGGGGTTTGTTTTCAACCTTAGTGGTTTTAAGAAGACATTAAATATTATTAAGTATATACTTATTTACTTGTGGTCTTCAGATATCTTTTAGGGCATTGTGTTGTCTTTAAGTCTCTTCCTGAAACAAATACTATACTCCTATTTAAATCATTTTTTTTTCTATTCTTGCTATTGTAGCAAAGTGGAAAATATTCTCTCACAGTTTACTCTGCAAACGAATTTGTTTACTCATATTCGATTTTAATGCTCAACCACTAACAAAATAAGCAACACAAGAGTGACATAATGATTTAAAATGCAGCTTTTCTTATGAAACTGAATGTTAAATGTGGTCTTATGATGGATAAGGGTTTCTGACCCCTGGTGAGCTTCGTTCAAGTAAAAATCCTTGTGTATGAATATGTTTCCAACAGCCCTGGGCCTGGCATTCCAGCTTTTCCTGTTGTGGTGGAATCTGTTGTCCTTCCTTCCACTGCTGCAGATGCTGAGCAGCAGTATGTCCGTGTTACTGTCTCTCTGGGTCTTCCCACTGCATATCCTGATGAAAGTCCCCACGTCACTCTACGCAATCCTAGAGGTCTAGCAGATGAAGTTCTTTCTAGGATTGAAGAGGATGTGAAAATTAAGTGTGATGACTTCCTTGGTCTACCAGTTATTTATGAAATTATTGAGGTAAGTTTTCAGTTAAGAGATGATCTAAATAAATTCATGTTTGTTTGCCTTTTATTTGACAAAGCACATCTAAAGTATTAGGTGCTCTGAAGCATTGTCTCATTGAAATTCACCTGCATCTGGAAACTGCATCCTATATAAAGAAGTCTTTCTCACTTGCTTTCTGCTAGTTTATTCCCATATTAATTTCTTAAGCTATGTACTCCACTTAACCCAACCCTAATCAAGCTAACCAAGAATAGACCATTCCATTGTGAAACATATGTCACGTTCACAGTATCATTGTACATTCATTTTCTTCTGCACTGAATCATTTATTGCAAAACGGTAGAGGCAAAAGTGCCTCATGACAGGAAATTGTCCCATTCTATTTTATTCCGTATGAACATAAGTGTATACCTCAAATATTATTAACTTGTCTGGAATTTTTAGTTTTAACTCATTGTAAACTTATATTCAGGGTGTCCGCCAACCTAGAAATCCTGGAAAACTCGGGGAATTTTTTTCTTCTGGAATACTTAGGGAATTTGACGGGAACCTGGAAAAATAGATATTTTACTCTTTTTGCAAAAGATCTTTCCATGACTCTTGTTTTTCACTCTGTTTTAGTTCAGTAAAATTTCCCCTGAGAGGAAGAAACGTTTCAATGAGTACTTTCGTGACCAATTGAAAGCTTATCATACGTAACCCTGCTCTTTCTTTCTACATACTAGTATAGCATGTTGGAAATATTACAGATAAGCAGAATGGGAATGTACTGTGTCCCAGTTTCCAGGAGTACCCTATTTCTGTTTAGAACAGCTTTTTCTTAGAAATGGATTGACGTGAAAATGTAAACTTTTCACATTTTGTAGGATGTTTAGCAGGTTATAACTTACTTTAAGTACTATTGACCGATTTATATTGTACGAATTTATGTATAAGGTCAAATACATGCCCCAAAAGCGTTGTATATGGTCTAGGGTCATCTCTGATGCCAATAAAATATCACTTTGAATCTATGAACTGTTTGTAACCATTTTGTGGACCCTGAGTTTGTAATGATCTAACTATCATTACATGTCTAATATTTGGCTAAAATAATATTCAAATCTGGAACACCCAGGAAAAATGGAAATATTACCCTGGAAAACTCGTAGAATTTCTTAATTGCTGGATAGCAGACACCCTGTATATTTTTTTGAACTTCTAAGTTACCCCTTTATAAGCTCTTCCAATGTACTCATGTTAGATCATTGCTTTATGTTGTATGTGTGAAATTCCAATGTCTTGATAATTATTTCAGTGCTGGAAGTTCTTGTTGTCATTTTGATGGATCAAATTTCAGTTGGTGAAGGAACATTTAACATCCAGCAACTGCCCCAGCTGTGTTTGTGCAGTGTGCCTGTATGGATTTCAGCAAGGTGATGCATTTTCAAAGACGGAATGCTTTCATTACTTCCATTCGCACTGCCTCGCATGCTATGTACGCACCACCCAGCGCACTCTTCAAGAGGAGCGGGAAAAGTTACCATTATGGCAGCAACAGCAGATGCAGAAGGATCGTCTGAATCTACAGAAGGAGCAACAAGATGAAGACTATTTTCAGGTAGGCAAACATTTCTCCCAAATGGCTGGCTCTTCTTCTTCAAATCCTTGCGAGGCACACAGCATGACTTTTTGATTTTCCCTTTATTTTAGTACAGCTTTGGGCAAAACGTATGTGCTGTGAGGATTTGCCTAAGATATAGGATAAGGAGCATAGGGGTTGGCTACCGATGTTGCAACCCTGTAAAACTGTCCCCCTTCTCCACTTTCCCCTCTCCCTCAAACTTTCTCATGCTTCAGTGTCTGTTGAGTGAGTCCTTTTTTCACATAAGATCTAGGTAAATGCTGTATAAAAGAAGGGAATGTAATTGAGATTTTAGAAAGAAAATATTTCTTTCTTAGTGATTTAGAAAAAAGTCAGCATAATCTTTTTAGTTAATATTTTATGATTATCTGTAGCAAATGCTGTAAAAGTATGCTTAAACTAGGAAAAACAGCTGTAAGGCTTAGTCCAGACTGTAAAGATGGTTTTTTAACATTAGTTAACATTTTTTCAATACAGTCTAGATACATTCTTCTGCATCCAGACCTCACACAGTATTTATAATTGTTCCTTAAGCTGTCATGTCCAGCAAAGTTAAGGCAGGACTTAGCAAATTTATACTTATATCCCTCTTCTTCAGTAAATGGTGATTAAAATAAAACCAATTTTCAAGAGAAACTGGTAAAATTATATTCAAGATTCACTTTGGGCAATACCAATACTGATAAATACAAATATTATGCAAAATGAATCTTGACAATGATAGTGATTCTTATGACAGTATTTACTTTGTGTCTGTTTCTTCAGATTCCACATAAATATGTGGGAACAATTGCCATTCTAATCAGTTTGATTTTTTTTGCATGTGTTCTGATGAACATCCTACTGTTCTCGTGTGTTTCTTGTCTACTTTAATAGTCTCCACTTCTAAACTGCTTCTTTTTACCATGGACATTTAAAATTATTTTTAATATTGTGTTATACAAGTTGTTATTGGACATTAAAGAAAAGAACTAAGAAATAGGTCTACTTCAAATGACTGATGCTCACTTAACCAGTGCCTGATTGCCCGACAGCTTGATTAATCGACAGCTCTGTTGACTGTCAGCTTGGTTGAGTGATATCTCAACCCATTCTATCCCATAAAATATTACTTTTAACTTCTGTGACATAAGTATTTGCGATAGCCTTATTTACAATGGAACTAAATTGAGATGTCATTCAATTGAGCTGTTGTCTATTGAGCGTTGGTCATTTATGGGGATTCATTCCCATAAAAGAAAAGGACTAAGAAACTAAAAACTATTTGGATTGCTTGAAAGATCTTTAAATTGACCTAGGAAATCTCCCTCATTGTCTCTTTCCAGGAATAATTGGTTCTGTTTTTCCACCTTCCATTAGTTATAACTTATGAAACTGACTTCATAAGAGAAATAGTTGAACGCAAGTAGTACAGTGCAAACTAGTAGTACTGACTAACAAGTTATGAGGTATTCTGATTTCAGGTATCAGAACTTGCATGCATTGTAGTCTTAGAGTTTAGATTTTTGTAGATTCTTTATTAGGTCTAGCACATGTTGCATACTACAATTATAATTCTATGCACCAATGAAATTCTGTGCCATTCCAAGCCTAAAACCTTGTTAGCTGAGATGTCATGCTGTTTTAGTGATTCAGTAATTTGGCCTGTGTATCCATGAGTATCATCTCTTATTTTAGGGCTTTTCTATTTACAATTATGTTCAAAATGATTTGCATTAGTTTTTTGAATTCATCCTGATGTTAAATGATCACAGGTTCCATGTCCAGTTTGCCGGGAGCCAATAAGTGCAGATTTGGATGCACTTGCATCAGCTCCTCCTCCGTTTGCACTTGAGGCTGCACCTCCATTTGAATTGACCAATGAGCTTCGAGCTCTTCAGCATCAGATGGCAGCCCTCTATGTGCATCAAAAAAATCGTGGTGGAATTATAGATGTGAATGCTGATCAAAGCAAGCTGCTGCTTCTCACCTCAGGAGTAAGTATAGTTAAACATTTTATTTTTCACCAAGTAGCCAGTTTTACTTGGGTTACTTGATAGACTTAAGTGAGGGTTCTCGTTATATCTGTTCTTCTAATGATGATAGTAATTTTCTAAGATTCATTATGTGCATCCTTACATTCTGTTTATCTTGCCTGTTGTTTATTACCAGTCTCTGAAATGGTAGCCTAATGTATAATTATTCTTCCATACTGAATATTGTTTGAACTTTTGGAAGGAAATGACTTTTGGTGCATTATCTTTTAGTTGTAACTGAGATGAGAAACTATATTCCTTTAGTTGAATTCAGTAAGTTTTGCAGTAATTGAATTTAGCTGCTACAGTTTAATCTCAAAACAATTTAAAGTTAAACTTGACATGCCTGATGTATCTAATTATCTCATCAATTGCTTAGTAATTTCCAGAATGAAAGAAGTGGATCATTTACAGACAAATTGCATTACACATTTCAGTTATCAATCAATATTACATGTAGTTTAAATAATAGAATTTAAATTGCTATTTCAGTTCAGCTTCTCTTTGTATATTTTTCCTGCATGAAAAATGAGGCGAGTCAAAAATATTCATGAGCATTGCTCTCTTTTAAAATAAATGAGAGATTAGAAGTTAGCATGTTCCATTCAGGATATAATCTTTGTTGAGCTTATTAAGATAGTTACCTTGATGGAAGGAAAGCTGATTCATACTTCGTTAAACTAAACATCTTAACAAGAGATCAAAATTACTTTCATTTCCATCATAAACTTAATTATTTTGTTGTCCCACTCAGTTGCTGTTGTAAATGTTTCCAGATTGATAATTTTGTCAGAAGTGACAGTAATTCTTCGTTTTATGTTTGATAAATCTTTGAACATACGTTAATAATATTTTGAATCCTTTCCAGTCAGCTGAGAGCACGAGAAATCCCACTGATGTAGCATCAGCGGCCAGGTCCTCTGCCAGGCAGTCAGGATCCGAGCAAAGCAGAACTTCTAAGTCAATTCGAGGGTCTTCATGGTCCAATAGTGGCAATCAGCCAAAACGCTCCTGGAAAGTGAGGAGTGAACCACCGTCCCAAGTTGTAAATGGTTCCAAAAGCATTCCTCCTGTTCAAGCAGAGTTTAGTCTTGGGGAGCCATTAGATAGGCCTTTCCCAGAAGGCCATAATGCAGAAGGGGAATCAGGGGAATGCATCAAAGGGGGAGAGGGTTGGAGAAATGAACGAAGAGGGGGTCGAGGGGGCAGGTGGTCTAATTATCGCTCTAGGGGTCGCCGAGCTTCCAGGGGAAGGCTACGCATGCCATGCAATCTTGCACCATCTAGCTGACGATGGGCTGGTTGTAAACGAAAATGGAGGCTTAAACCGCTTCCGAAACATGTTTATGTACATGTAAGCTAATGTGAGTGTGTCTGGGTGTGTATGTATATGTATGCATAAATATTGCTTCAAATATACAGTAAATTATCATGTGGAAAATTTTGGGGAGTTGCTTACTTAAATCATTTTCTACAGAAACACCTCATTTAGGAGCTCTTCCTTTTTAAATACTCTTTATTCATAGTTAATTTGTTGACATTTGATGATATGCTAATTTATCCTGTACACATTGTATGTAATTTTCTGAAGTCAATTGCTGTCTTCATCGCATTGGACAGGCATCACCAGAGACAACAGTGTCTTGGCACTATTGTAAGTGTTTTTGTGAAAGTGAGCTTCAAGTAATGTTATCATGCTTATCTTGTTTTGATTTCATTGGTAGTTAAAGATTTGAGATTAACTCACTAAATAACCATGAAAACAGTAGGTACCCAGCACTCTGATAACTGCATCATCTGCTTTAACCAATTCATTGCCAATTGTGTAAAACATCTAAGAATTGAAGCTATTACATTTAACTAAATAA
Source organism: Sympetrum striolatum (assembly GCA_947579665.1). Lineage (NCBI taxonomy): Eukaryota > Metazoa > Arthropoda > Insecta > Odonata > Libellulidae > Sympetrum > Sympetrum striolatum. The sequence continues at coordinate 87,249,713 of OX388341.1, forward strand.
AAGCAAATAATTCCTTGACATTGCTTTTGTTGAAAACTTACAATATTTACCATAAGTTATGTACTCTACGTGAAGTTGATGCCAAATGCATAATTTATACATTGATTAAACAAATTGGTAGGAAAATTGTAATAAATGTGTTGTGTTATATTTGGCATTTTATTTATCTGGTGAGGACTGGAGTAACCTTTCATGTTGACAGTGAAATATTATTGCATTAGGTCATCTTGAAGAGAGTATAATTTTTAAAATTTTGAATCATTTGAGAAGATGGATTGTAAAAAAAGATGAAGAAAGAAAGATGAGTTGTTGGAACCATTGGTATTGGGAGAAGTATTTAAATTTACATTTAAGCCCTGCAATCTGCCTGTGGCACGTGGCAGGGGGTGTAAAACACCCACACCCCTATCTAACCTGGACAGCTGTTAGATTCTCTAATACTTCGTGGGAAAAATTACCAAAAGTATCTATCCTGGCAACTACTTACCTGTAATGCTTTTTGTTTTCTCTCGAAGATTGTCAAAGTATGTTACCAAGATAACAATATCAGCTATCTCCTCCCTGAAGTAGGTAGTGAAAACTTTATCAGAAATCCTCCACCGATACCCATGTCTTCTATCACTAACAAGTAAGAGAATCTCATCCGAGAGATTGTATCATAGCTGAAACATTGCTGTCAAATCTGATGAAATCTCACTTGACAAACCTTGCTGCACTACATTGAACCATCTCAAGATCAGAAATCAATGAAGTTGTGGGTTATGATTAATCCTATTCTACTGGCAAACCTTTGCATCCTATTCGCCTTTCCTACTATGCTTTGGATTTGCTCTTTGAAGGAAAAATTACCACTGAGTGTAATTCTTAGGTATTCATGATGCCTTACAAACTCCAAGGAATTTTCAGAAATATTATAAGGTATGCAGGTAACGCTGGTGGACTGGGTATAATTCATAGCAACACCCTTCTTTACATTCAGCTCGAGCTGCCAATCATTACTCTAATCCAAAATAATATTCAGATCATTCTGCAAACCAACAATGTCATGTTGAATAACGTTCTCCCTATCCACAACAGAATCATCAGCAAATTGCCTAACTTTATATTTAACGTTATCTACAACATTGTTAATATAATTTCGGACAAAATAGGCCTTAATAGACTTACCTGTGGTACAACAGAGATGATGCAAACCTCATCAAATAAAATCCATCCAACACAACTCACTGCGATTAGTTTATGAGAAATGATTTTATCCATTCAACAACTTTTCCATTAATCCTGTAAGCTGTCAACTCATGAATTAATTTTACATGTGATACTTGATCAAAAGCTTTTCTGAAATCTAGAAATATGTCATCTGTTCCTAAACCCTTATCAGCTGCTATAATTACATCATTGAGGAAAAGGGCTAACTGGGTATCACATGACCTACCTTTATAGAAACCATGTTGAAATTGACTAATTGCCCCCTAATCACCTAGAAAATACATAATTGAACTTGCTATGATATGTTCAATAGTCTTACAAAATAGACATTTAAAGATATTAGACGGTAATCTTCTGGTTTCGAGGAACGTGCTTTCTTAGGAACTGGAGGGATATGTGCTCTTCTCCATAACATTGGAACAATGCCTTCATCCAAGGTTTTCCTATACAACGTGAAAAGAAAGGGAGCAAGCTCATTTACCAGTGTTTGCGCTTTCTTCTTGTCTACTTATCGCCATCTTCTTGTTTACTTGTTGCAACAACTTTCCTATTCCATCCATTGGAAACTCGATTGATCCCATTTTTGTATCAACTCGCATAGAAAATTCGCATGTGAATCCATCGTTTAAAGTATAGCTTTCCTGGTAGTGTCAATTAGGTTTGCTATTCCTACCAATTCAGTTATTGTTAAACCCACGTTTTTAACAAGGCTAGGTACTGAAAACTGACATCCTTGAGATTTTCCGACATATGACCGAAATTCCCTCTGGTTGCCTCCTAAAGACTCTAAAAGCATTCTAGATCTCTTAGTATACATTGATAGCAACCACAAATATAGGATTTCTCCTTTTTGAGTCTATCTTGAAAGTTAAACAGCTTAATACGATAAATACATTGGACACTGGGATGACTTTATTCATGTATCTTTAATATTAGATTGTTAGTGCTCTGAATTAAAATTAGAGGATTGTTCCAAACATTTCTCAGCCTAAGAAAGAAAATACAAGACTTAAGATATGATTTATTTAATTCTCAACATAGTCATCTCATCAATCAATATATTTAGTCCAATGACTTTCCAACTTTGATTACCCTGAAGTAAAACAAGCTTTAATATGTGCTGCGTAAGCATCAGTCTCAGCTTTGATGACTTATGATAAAAATGTTCATCCTTCTTGCCACTTATTCAGGTTTGTGAACAATAAGGGATTGCTGGGACCTTGACACAGTGGAAGTGGAAGCACTTTAAAGCAAAGATCTGCATATTGCATACTGCAGATTTGCATAAAAATTTAAAGTTTGACATGGAAAAAGAGAAAGACGGTTCGCTCAACTTTTTAGACCTCACTATCTCACTGGAAAACGGGGAACCTTTATTTAAAATCTTCCGAAAGTCCACATATACCGGTCAAGTAATCCCCAATAACTCCACCTATCACCACTCGCACAAACACGCCGCGTTCCATGCAATGATCAATAGATTATTAGAAATTCCTCTTTCTTAAGAAAATTATGAACTTGAGCTTAAGGTAATAAAATGCATAGCAGTTCAGAATGGTTATACCGAAAAACTAATCAATAACATTTTAAGAAGAAAATTAAAGAAACGGGCGGAACTGAAAATATCCCCAGGCCTCTCACCGATGGAAATCCCGAAAGTGAAATGGAGGAGATTGCCGTTCTTGGGAAAGATATCGTACAAGCTGGGAAAAGCCTTACCGGAAAACTTCAAAGCCGGGTATTATACACCGAGGAACATTGGTAAACTACTGGGTAATTCTAAAGACAAGAGGGACGTATTGAATTGTAGTGGGGTCTATGAACTTAAATGTGATATCTGTGAGGCCAGGTATATCGGGAAAACCGCCAGAAATCTGCGGGTGAGGGCCGCGGAACACAATAGGGACTACTGTCTCCGGAGGGGGGCTCCTATGTCCAACTTCGCGCTGCACCTCCTGGAAGAAGGACACCAAAGTGATTTTCAACCCAATTGTCTCCATAGAGAAAAGCAAGGCCGCCGCTTGGACCTTTTGGAGGAGGTAGAAATTATATGCGCCTCCCATGAACATATTTTGACAAATGAGCACCTGTTTCCCAACCCTTCCCCCCTTCTTTCCCTTCCTAGTAAACTCTTTAAACCCCAACCTTCTTCCTAAATTCCCACCATCAGTTATTGTATATAATGAAATCCCAAAATAAGAAATGTGCCAGATGATGCTAGCTCGCTAGCGAAACATGTCGCCCATGAAATAAATCTGTGGAAGTGTACTAGTGTTCTTTTTCATTTATTATGGCCTTCCACGAGGTAACGCCTTCGCACATCGAATTTAAGACAATAAGCGTGGAAGAGAACCTGAAACCATGAATAATATATGAGAATCCATGTTTGCTTGAACTGTTTTGCCTATTTGGTACTTTTTCACCCTTTAACACTCAGTCAATCGACTGCTCCTTTGTCTCTAGTATGTAATGGTCTTTCATCTACTTTTATGTTACATCAGATAAACTCACTTAAATTGTGTTGAATGTCTAAACACCCAAGGCAGATATCTGTTGGAATGCATTTTTGGTCTGTTTTTAGCAGTTGTGGCACCCATTGAGTGAAAACTTTTCTCAATCCCAAAACTGCATGTAAATTGAATTGACAAAGTCTTCTGAGATTGATGTATTGTCAGCAAATCTGTGTACCTTCAGTTGACGATCATTGATTTCAGCATTAATTTTACTAATTAATACAAAATCTAAGGTCATATGGGTTTGTGCTTTTTCAGCAGACCCCTTTCTTACCTTCCAAGTGAATGGGGAAGAATCCTTAGTCTCATTTAACTCCTCCATTATATTTGTCACTGTTAAACCTTTTAAAACAATATCTCTTGTTTTAGGTCACACATTGATTTTATTTTGCAAGAAAATATTTTGACTTGTTTTCGCAATCACCATAAGCAAACAACTAGATGTACGAGTCTGAAACTTTATGGCACATCATCCAAAGATTTGTACATAATAAATATCGCTGTAGTTTGGCTACCATTGTGCCTTTTCTGTGTCAGGCCGAGAACTGTTAGACCGACCCTAACATGTGGTGGTTTCATCCGTCTTTCCAACAAAATTGAACCTTAGATAGGATTAAATTAGATTCCATTAAAGCGAAAACAGCTATTTCTTCAATTAACTAATTAATGGATTTTATGAAACTATTCATAATCCACAGATCTGATAAAGAAGAATCTTTAGGATTTCCAAGTACTCAATTTTCTAATCAATCAATAAATTTAATTTATGGAGTTTATAGTATATTAAATTCATAATTCACAATTTGGAAAGGATAATATTTAAAGGTAAAGTAAAGATGAGGGTAGAATAATGAACTTAATTTATGATCAACAGAAAAAGAGACATTACTTAGAGCATCTATCAACCTAGAACACTCATGGATTTTTTTTCTGGAAATGGGAAAATCCTTTTGTGAATGATCTTATTTGGCCCTGGTTTTGGGCTGCATCTTCTCTCAAAAATAACCTAGGTGGAAGAAACATTTCAATGGGTGTTATTTTAATCCATTTTATGCTTATATGATGTATTTGTGCTCTTTATTTTTGTGCAATCATAAATCACAACAACAATTTAGAATTGAATGTAGTTCCTGTTCTCAGATGAATATAATTTCTTTTTGGGCAAGATAAACAGCAAAAAAATGTGTTATGGCCATAAGTTGACATCGTAATTTCAAATTGGAGTTTCTCTGTGGACGTCAGGCATAGTTCTTGTTCAAAATATAAGTGTAAACAGTTTTAGCTTTGCAGACAACCTTCACTAGTCACGACTTATTTCTTAATCTATTCAAGGTATTTAATCTGGAATGTGTTTTTCATTATATAGAAGAACTATATTGTCTCAAATTTCCCCTGTGCTTCAATTTTAAGAAATGACTTTCGTGTGCTTGTGATGTAGTTCTGGGAATCAGCTTTCCAGAAAATATGCCAAAAGTACATACAAGGAAGAATCTGTAAGTAGTAATTGTTGTCTGCATAGTTTTAAATTTTAACACTTACATGCATGTTTGTGTTAGCAAATGCAAAGCTGTAAGTTTTTGATTTTCAGAAAAGTTTTAGTAGGCTTTGTATTTGCTAACAGTATTGGTTAACATACCGTAACGAATATTAATTTAAAAAAAAGGTAAAAAGTTAGATGCCAATTACAATGAGACAAATTAACTCTAAAACATTGCAAACTTTAAATGAAATGAGATGGTCAAGGGGTCATTACGTTTCATAAAAAAATATGAACCATAATTTCTCTCAATATATCATCATCAATGTATTTAAAATAATTTTCAAAAGACATTACCTTTCCAAAAACACCTAAATCCAACAGAAACCCTACACTCCACAGAAACATGTAAATTTCCAAATAAAACCAATATTGATCACAACCAAGGAAACACAACCCACCACCAACAAATCCTAAACCCCACAGAAACACGTAAATTCCCCAGTAAAAAAACATTGATCACAATCATGAAAATACAAACCACCACCAATAAACCACTACAGTAAAACACCATAGCACACATATAACCACACCTGCATGCAAGCGACTTGATTATTGGGAGTAGAATTAGGTAAACAAAGGGAGGGAACACTTTTCTCAGCTGGAAAAGTTCAGGGTTTGGAACCTGGAGGAGCCTTCTATTCACATTTTAGGAAACCTGCCAATTTTTCTCTCTGATACCTATGTGTCTGCTGAGATAGGATGGTGGTTTTCTAATTAAGCTGTAACGTTCAACTGTTAATGTTTTATTTTTTCTCACACCTCCCATGCCCAAAAGCGCAAATCTTTTGGCATGGGTTTCCACCACCCAATCATCACTTTTCCTTTAAAATATGAGAAACAATGGATATGACCTCTTTCCGCATTCCCTTCCTATCGATGGACACCATATGGCACCACCCGCAGTACATTGGAAAATATCTTGTTGAGGGTCAGAAAAAGGTCTCTGCCATCCCAGAAATTAGGTTCCCAGAAATTTACCATTGCAATACTTAACATCACTTCTTCAAACTTCTGCAACCGTGGGACAGCCCAGCTCATTTATCTCGCAAGTCAGCTCTGAGACACACACATTCTCACAATGGATCTATGAACTTGGATGGATCCTTGTTATTTTCGGGTCCACTGGACTATTATTTAGCCATAAATATACATATTTCTTGGTGTAGAACACCCTGAAAAACGGTATATATTCCCCTGGAAAACTGTGAATTGTGTAATAGCTAGAAAGTGGACAAACTGCATTACATCTTTTTGGTATGAAGTGATCCTTATACATTTGCACCCTTCATTATTTTTAAGCGATACTCTGTCGTGTTTATTACCTATTTATGTACTACTTTGGTTGAATAAGTTCAAGAACTATAGGTTTTATGACTTAAAAACTTTCTAACAAGTTAAATATTATCACCATGCACATTTTAGTTACTGTTTATTTTTTCAAACTATCCAAGTCTGATGTCTGTTATTATCACTTTTTTATTAACAGGATTAACATTTACGACCTTAACTGGAATATTTTGCCAGGTTTTATAGACTTCCTACATTACATGTGGTTTTTAAATAAAATGCTAACTTTTGTTATCTAATCTTTGCCAACATTTAATTCCTTGTTAATAACCATGCTGAACTAAGCATCACATTGAAACTACAAGACTAATTGACATTTAAATAATATGATGAATGATTTTTCAATACAAGTTGAAGACCCTATCAAATAATATTGCAGTGAGCGGGGCATGTTTGTTACTATAGCTTATTTCTTCAATATCAACAAGCTTCCGACTCTGATCCACCATCTTATTTTCAGTCATCAGCAATCTTGGAATCCATCTGATACAGTTTTGTCTCATATAGGAGTTATTGTGCAGAGTGATGGACTATCATAGAAAATCTGTAACATATCTGTTTATTGTTTTCTTTTGATCTTCTAAAAATTACAGCAGCTGTGTTATTCATGGCTTTATTCACTGTTGTTGTTTTGTTGTTGAAACAGAGCCCTTCCGAAGTTCCTTTTATCATCAGACTGTGGATGATTGTGGCAGAAAATCAACTTCTAATGCATACTATAATATATTTGGGCTTCAGAGAAGTCCAATTTTCTAAAACTGACTCAAACATTTTTAATGAGCAACTTTGCTTTCTTAAGTGCTTTCCTAGCGTCCTTCACTCACACACATGCTTGTGTTTACTTCAGAAGATTTCATCCATAATCATGCATGATGTAAAATTTATTTGGTGATTTTTAATTTATTGATTTGAGGATGAGGGGAGATGCCGTCAGGGGAGGGGGTACCTGGGGAGTGGGTATCTGGAGAGGTTGGTATCGGGGATGGGAGGGGACGTTTAGGGAGTGGGCAAGCTTGGGAAAGGAGAGATATGGGGATGGGAGGCGTCTGGGGAGGGGGGCTTCTGGGGTGACGGCGTCTTGGGAGGTATTCTGGGGAGGGCATCCAGAGGGGGGATGACGTCCGAGTAGGGAGGCATCTAGCGAGACAGTATTGAAGGAAGACGGCATCAGGGGAGGCGGGTGCCTGGGGATGGGGGGCATCTGTGGAGGGGGCGTCTGGGTAGGGTGGTATCGGGGGTGGAGTGGTGTCTGGGGGGTGGGCGAGTTTGTGAAAGGGGATGTCTGGGGTGGGGGGCGTTTGGGGAGACGGCGACTGGGGAGGTCATCCGGGGATGTGGAGGGACAGCGGACAGGGACGTTGGTGATGGCTGCATCGGGAACCCGGAGAGACATGGCGTTGGAGGTTCTTCCTTGGGGGACTCGACGGGGGATGGCATCGGTGTACGGCGGTGGGAGACCTCGTCGGCCGACAGTAGAAATCGTTGAAACCGAGCTCATGCTTTTTCCCGTACAAAAACACGTTGAATTTGCTTCCACATAAATGAATAATCTTTTTAAGTTTGATTTCTTGTATTTAGCACGTACTTTAATGTTAAAGATTAAAGTTATAATAGTCTAATCTTGAATTTGGGGAGAGGGGGTAAAACCGACGTTATGGGTCGAAGCAACCCCCTTAGAATTTTTGTGATGGATGCTGCTATAATGCGGAATGAACGCTAAATAGTTGAGCAACAGTCATTGTATGCATGCGGAGCTGTTACCCTCTCGTCATCTGCGTGATCACTTTGAAACATTTTCCGGAAAATTTCAAGAGATTTTTTCCCAGCTTCGGCGATGAGAAGGCTGAATTCTATGTTCATCGGGTCTGAAGGATCATAATTGGTAAATAAACTTCCGAATTCACTGGCTAAGGTAGCTTACTTTAATGTAACATTGAATACCAAATCGCTCACAACCTGAAATTGCCATTATAGATCGGAAATGTACCGCGGGGCAAAACTGACTGGAGTCGGTTCAGCTAGCTCGAGACAAAAATACCATAGTGGTATGTTGACCACCTCATACCACTCACTTTTTCCAGCCTCTGGACGTGTCTCTCATATTTCTATATATAGATACTATAAAACGTTCTGTGTATTAGCCCACTGAGGGTTACTACTGCGACATCGGCAGCGGGACTTCTGGAACAGACAATAGCGTTTGCAACAGTCATCTCCAGTGATTCTGCCGAAATAAACAGTGCGAAAAGTTTAAATTTTTCAGTGTAGTGTTTGTGATCAAACCCAGCTCTGTGGTGAGATCCGATTCGAAGTGCTAGTGATTCCAGCGCCACCTACCTCGGAGTGGTGGACCCTAGAACTACCGCCCTCATCAGGGCCTCTTCCAAAAAATGGAGGCGAACTCACCACTCTCTCCTGGCTCCGCCTCATCCAGTGATAGCGAAACGGAAGCCAACTTCACCGAGGTGACAACCAAAGCCCTGGAGGGCATCATAGGACACTATTGCAATCCTGTGGAAACCATGCACCACGTCTTTAACGGCCTAGCAGTATTACAACAGAGGGTCAAGCAGGATGACTGGATCAGGATCACTCAACACAAACAAGTAAGTGGCATTACAATGTCTCCCTCTCTGACACAGGATAATAATGTCTCTAAACCTAGTGGCTCGGCTCAAAGTGATCCTATCCCAAGTGGCTCGTGAGGGTTCACGGTTGTAACCAATAAACGAAAATTCTCAGCCTTGAAAATTCCCACCCCAGATCCAATACCGACAAAAAACCGCTTTAATCCAATAAATAACTCTTATACGGACCCATCCCCCGCCGAAAGCCCTACGATTCCAGCTCCCATTGTTACCAAAAATTCCGTCCATCAAAATTAAATATGATAAATCATGGCCAAATATCTTGAACGGATTAATCAAATGTACGTCACTGCCACCAGTTTGCCAGTTAGCTGGTCCTAGCGTAATCATAATAAAGAACCAAATAGTTGATGACTATGTTAAAAGCCTCCGCCACCTCAAAAGCATCCAATGCGAATTCTTCACGTACCAAATCTCTGATAAACGTAACATGGATTTTATCATTATGAGTCTCCCCAGTAACTCGCACCCAGAAGCAATTAAACAAGCTCTTATTGATCTAGGATATCCTGTCATTGGGGTCAGCCAGATGTACACCTTTCACCCCACCCAAGCCAAAAAACTTGCCGGCAAAGAAATAGGCGAAAAACGACCATGCCCACTCTTCCGCGCTACAACCGAGCACCTAGACAATGCAGCGGATCTCAAAAACCTTAGCAACTTGTTTCATCTAAAAATCACAGTGGCCGACTATGCTAAGTCTAAGCAACCTGTCCAGTGCATGAGATGCCAATGCATAGGACACACCAGAAATTTCTGTCACATGGCATTTACATTTACATTTACATTTAAACCCTGCAATCCGCCAGTGGCGCGTGGCAGGGGGTGTAAGACACCAAAATACCTATCTAATCTGGAGAGCTATTTGCTTCTCTAATACTACGCGGAAAAAATGACCAAAAGTAGCTATCCGTCCTGGCAACTACTTCCCTGTATCGCTTAGTACATACAACATACAACTGTGTAAAGTGTGGGGGGGCATACAACTGTGTAAAGTGTGGGGTCCCTCACCCCTCCTCAGACTGAAAAAAGGCGAGGGAAGATGAAACCACCTGTTTCAACTGCAAGAAGGCCCCGGCTTACTACAGGGGATGCGATGCATTCATCTCAGCCTAGCAGCCACTGCTGCACCGCAACAGACCAACTATTCTATCAACAGCTTCATCAGCTCCTCAAGCAAATCAACCTCCTGCCTCTTCAACCCCTACCTACTCCCAAATACTCTCCTCCAGCACCCACTCTATCTACAATAACCCAACCAGGCAAACCTTATCCGACTCAGAAGACCTCGTTTCCTAGACAATTAATATTATAAAGCAGGTCAAAAATCTATCTTCACTATAAGAGAAAAACTATTTATTCTAACAGAAATCATGCGCATCCATGGGTTGCAACACCAAAATAATGACATGGAACTGCCAGGGCCTAACCAATAAGCTACCGGAACTTCTGTCTTTCCTGGAAGAGTGGGGCATAAATATCTGTGTCTTACAAGAAACCCACCTCAACGGCCGGAACCGACCTAACGCACCAAATTACCATCAAATTAGAAATGACTGACCCACAAAAGTTGGCGGAGTTGCATTTTTAATCAAAAATAATATTAGCTATAGCATTCTTCCTAGCATTAGTCTTAAAATTGTCGAATATTTAGGTGTAAGTGTCTTCTTCAATAACTTTTGTACTAATTTGTATAGTATTTACATCCATCCACGAAAAAAATACTCTCCAGACATGCTTACCAAAGATCTAACCTACCTGCTAACCTTACCAGGTAGGAATCTTTTCCTAGGCGACTGGAACTCCAAACATAATGCCTGGGGAGCATACAGTACCAACGCTAATGGCATCCTCCTATACAACCTAATAAACAATCTAAAACTTGCAAACCAGAACATCATCATTCATTCACCCCATCAACCCACCCACATTCACTACAATCAATCAGCTGACATCCTAGATCTCGTAATCTCCAATAATTTTCACCAACCTATCCAAATCTCTACTCTGCTCACATTCAACTCAGATTATCTCCCCCTTGTTTTCACCATCAATCACCAAATTCTCACTTTCGATCTAAACACAATCACCCTTACCAACTGGGACAATTTCTACGAATATTTTTAAAACCAGGTCAAGCGCATTCCTTTTCTCCAAGACAACGCTCCCAAACTTATTAATGCCCAAAAAAAGCTTCTTACCGATCGCTATTACCTCGCCAAACCCATGCTTCCAAGTCAACCCTTCCGAAACCTTCACATCAGATAACTCTTACTCCTGCCATAAAAGAGCTTGTATGCCTTCGAAACACATATAGAAGGCAATACATCATGTTTAAACACCCTTCTGACCAATTCAAGTACCATCAATACAAAAACGAAGCCCGTAACAGAATAAAACACATTAAAAACTAACAATGGCAGGAGAAGGTCAACAATCTCACCTTTGGAAACAAGTCTCTGGAGGCTAACCAAAAAACTATTCACGCCTCTCCCACCACAAACACCTTTACTACATAAACACGAATGGGTCAGTGACCCCCAAAATAAAGCCAACATATTCGCTAACTACTTAGAAAGCATCATAACTGCCCCCGCACAAAACCATTCACATGACAGAAAAGTTAAGACATTCATCAAAACACTGCAATACACACCCACCAGCCAACCGGAACTAACTACAGCAGATGAAATTAAGCACTACATCAAAAATCTCCAGACCAAAAAAGCACCAGGGTTTGACAATATAAATAACTATATGCTCAAGTTAACCTCCTCAATCCCACACCTACTCCATCTCCTTTCAGGCCTCTCCAACGCCTGCCTTACCACAACCTACTTCCCTAGCAGCTGGAAGCTTGGCATCTTAATCCTTTTCCCAAAACCCAACAAGAGCCCCACACTACCAGAAACTTGTAGATAATGATATTGTTAAGAATTTATGGTGCTCAGTCGCTGGGAAAAAAGAAAGAGATTAAAAGAGTCAATAGACATATGCAATCTCTGATTAAACAATAGTAAAATAAAATAAATTATTAAAAATAATTATTAAAAAATTAAAAAAAAAACAGAAAATAATAAATAAATAAAATATAAATATATACAAAGGAGGAAAAAAATATAGTCATTGCGGTAACACCAATCCTAGCTTGTAGTTTATCTTATGTTTCCTTAGGCGTAGTCCAACTCCGTAAATAATTAGTTAATAATATAAAGTTTAGCTCCTAAGTCTATTTTTAGTTCCAAAAGAGCTAAGCCACAATCTTGTGACAATATGATTAGGTACAATGGATCAATTTTATTAAAGAGGGAGAAATCCACTGTAATGCCACATTGTGGTAACAGGCCCTTGTACTACAGAAAGACATCCGAACAAGTTTCTGCGTGTTAATGTTGCAAGTTAATAATCATGATTTATCAAAATAGCGTATCATTTCTTAGTTAAAAATAAAATCGGCAGATTTAAATCTTTTGTACGGTTTTGATATGGCTGTCGGTTTTACCCCTACTCATAGGGCAAAATCGTAACTCCGCTGAATTTGGAGCAAAATATTTTTTAAATATAAGCATACGCATTGCGTCATTAATGCGGAGGAAATTCCTTCTTTATTGTATAAGGAACATTTTGCCCTAATGTCATGTTTGACAAAGATTCTGTGGCTACTCTTTGATCCACAACAGCAAGTTTGTATTGTAGATAAGTGTAGCTGTTCAGCAGTTGATTCTATGAGGTATATGCTGAATGAGGTAATGAGGGAGAATCGTTGTAATAAAATGTTCAAATCTTTAAAAATTGAGTTTATCTTCCTTAAATAATTACAGTAAACGCTTACAGAAGGCTGAAAACAGCAGTCTTTCGAAGATTTAGAAATGCAAGCTGGAAATGAAGTAATGATAAAAGAACTATAAAAAATATTCACAAATTGCATACTCCTCTGAAATTGCACATAATTTACAATCGAGAAATATATGTGGGAAAAAGCGAAAATGAGGTTCCTGAAAATAACATGAAATGCCAATGACTCCATCAATGAAACTTCGCACATTAACTTAAAGATACTCCGTGGTACACTTGGATCATGCATTGCACAGTAAAAGTCCATCAAGTACATGAGAAATCGCTCTGTCCGTAATTGAGATGATGCATGTCAATGACGAAGACCATAAGCGGCGAGAAGCGAAGCGAGGGCGAGGATGCAGAAAGGTGCTGGCGCTGCGATGCCGCTGGATCTGGACCGAGAGTCAGAATCTGTGTTATGCAGAACGAATCGATGATTCATGTCCTGCACTGGGCGGAAGTTGTGATACGGCATTTTGAACACCTTCAGCTGAGGAAAACAAGAAAAACGCTCTTAACTAATTCTTAAAGTATCGAGAGCAATGAGATGTTTTCAAGAGACTTGTACAACAGTTACCTGTATCATATTTTCGACTGAAAAATCTTTCAACGACTTAGATAAAGTCGACATCTTTGAGTTTTCTTAGGTTCATGTAACACATACTATTTTTTGATAAGCATAAAATTTTCCATCAAAGAGTAGAGTAAAAGTTTCAAATGTGAGAAAAAGAAGGTTATAGCAACTTGTTGTTGCTATGTAAATAATTTTTATATCAAGGAACTAACAAAAAGATCTCAGAGTAAGGGACTTACGGACTGTACGATGTATAAAAAAGAGTTTCAGGTAAAGTCTAACAATGTATGACGAATATCAAATATTCATACTGAGTTTCATATTCATAGTGATTTCTTTATTTTATCCTCAGAAAAAGGATAATAGTCCGCAACGTTAAACCCCTTGATCTTACGTAAGAGCATGTAGATACAAACTTTCGTATTTTTTATTTTTATTTTTCATATTTATGATTTTTCGGTCATAGGATTAGGAGTCCCTCAGAATTCGAGTTACATAAACCACTCTGAGCGAAGAGGGATCTCTTAGACCGTGGCCTTTGAATTGTCCGGGGGAATTCGTACGCGGGGAATTAATCCCCAGCGCTGATGTTGTACTACTGTTATTCAGTCTTATGTTAATCTACATGCCCTGATTATTGGTTAATGTTACAAATAAATCAACCGGGGGGGTTGGGTTGGGTTGGGTTGAGTGGGGTTGGGTTGGGTGGGGTTGGGTTGGTAGTACAACATCAGCGCGGGGGATCAACTTCCCGCGTACCAATCTGTCGGGAGATCAATTCCCCCCGGACCAATTCAAGCCCTCTTAGACGTCATTGATTTCCAATAATGAAGAATAATTGATTTTTTAAATAGAAGATTTGGCAAGTAAACTGACTGCTACCGAATAGTCATAAATAACAAGAAAGGTCTACGTTACCACGTAAACGAACATGGATTCACTCCACATCCACACTTCTACACCACTCCTTCGTAACGCTAAGTTAACCACTTTTCATACCTGATCCTCCGAAATGGGGACCGTCTCTTTAAACACAGTCCAAACCACAGCTTCGTGGCAACTCGGAGTTGTGAGGGACCCGTAATATCGGAAGAAGTCATCTCTTTCTTCTGGTAATAATGAATCAATGGTCATAATATCACCGTCGCTCTGGGGCAGACGTTCTCTGCTCCCTTCGTCTCCCAGTTCCGCCAGACCGTAAGTCAAGTCCAGCAGGTCAGTGTTCCCTTCCTCGGAGAGCTGTATCGAGAAATGTTTGTTTTTAGGAATACTCATATTTAAAGGGTCATGGAAGGCTTGATTGATACCTTCCCTATCGAACTAAATCATTGTCTTTACAAGATGACATCATTAATGGAATATCGTAAATTAGAATAATCTCAATTGGATTATTTTATAATTTATTTTAGAACGTGAATTTGATATCGGTGCTTTCGATAATATAATTTGTATGCTACTGTTTGGAAGTTTCCAACCCGTGGATCCCAAGCTCAATATGAGTTGCGGAAGAAGTTCTATGGTTCGCGAGGGAGTGGAAAATAAAAGCATCATACAACATAGTGAAGAATCAAACTTAAACCGAATTCCATCCTAATAAATTGAAATTCTTATTTGGCCAAACCCGATGAATAAAAACTATAATCTATGAATTACCTTAATTTATGTTGTTATAATCTATGAATATATTGATCGTTGATGATCATCTTTTATGATTTCGCTGTTGTTCTCGTAAGTAATAAAAATTAAATAGAACATGAAAATCCAAAAGATCAAATGCACTCATCAAATCGGATTTTAACTTAGTGATAAGTATTTATTAACATTTAGACGGGTAGAAATGCGCAAAGTTGTTCAGCGCTCCGATCATACCTTTGCTGTTATAGTTTTTTAATGATGTAAGTATGCACTAATATTCCATAGCACAAGTAGAAAACACAGTTTGTATAACTCAATAAGAAAGAATTGGTCATGCAAAGAGAAATGACAGAGATTCGTGGTTAGACAAAGAACCAATTTCAAATGCTAATTCTACCATTAGTGAAAAGGCTCTTACATGGAATAGCACTCCTAGAACAGCGATTCCATCCCTCATCTTGAGGGCTTCGGGTACGGATGATGCTCGGTGATCGCGGTGTACCAAGTGGGCTTCCAGAGGATACCTGCGTAGAAGCAATGAGTTAGTACTATATGAAAAATACTCTCTCAGAGACAATCTGACGATGCTGCCGACTTTGAGTGATTCTCTAGTGGATATAATTTGATGGTAATGCCGATAGAAAAATATTTAGTCGCTAATCAACAATTATTAATTAAGATAATCAATTTGATTGTATTTATGAAAGGTATATAAAGAATGTCACCGAATTGAGGTTTACTGCGTATAGAAATCAGTAAAACTTAAGGATTATTGCTAAGGATATTCCTTTCCGAGATAGTCATGCAAAAATGCCGAGTAAAATAAATAATTGCTCACCAAAGCCTGCTTTGAACCATTTTTATGGCATTTAGAAAATGGAGTATTTTCCCCTTGATTTTTGTAAGAATGCAACTTGCAGCAATGATTTTTTAATGAATTTATGATAAATTTCAGAATTAATAGTAGAGAATCTTCCCCTCTACATCTTTTATATGCAGCGACAAAAGTTTCTTCGTTATATGGAGAAATTAAAAATTTGCATTAAATATGCTAGTTTATGATGATTAGTGTCTAGGTGTTTGGATTCTAGTTCAGATGGTTTTTTTATGTTAGAAGTACAATTTGAGAATGCCTCGGCATAATTTGTACTCTTTCTTACCTTCTTCCATTCACCGTGTGCTCTGACGGTGCGTGAAAATGAATATGGTCCAGTAAGTACACCGACTCAAGCCCTCCGTCCCTTATACTCGGAGTAGTTCGGTTTTTGAGTGACCCTAACTCCAGCACAACTGGGTAGGAGAATGGAATCATATTAGTACACATGACAGTTGCACATGAAAAGAATTTCACCAAATTTTTAATTCTACGAAAGTGTTAATCTGTTTTACATATTAAATCCATATATATATATTATCAGGATATGCAAGTATATTTGCATAGTTTACTTAAACACTTACATTTATGAATGTGTATGAGTTTAGAAATTATCCTGGATCTAATCACAAATTTATTTCATTTAGACATCACATTATGAAAATATGCCATTGAGGTGGACAAAATCTTGCTGAAAATCTTGACAATTGAGAACTATTTTGAACGAACAGTTATTCTAAGAAACCATATTTTATTTACAATGTAAGTTTTGATTGGCGAAGGTCCTGGTGTTTTGGAAGTCATTATAAAGATAGATCACTAAAAGGTTCACTTACATTAGATGAAAATCCAGTCTATATTATTAAAATATCGATGTTAATATGATAGTAATTAATGTTGTAACATGTGACGTAACGTTATTACATGATTTAAAAGTCATCATTTCAGGATTACGTTTTATGATATAACCTAGAATTCTAACTTACTTTGAATTAGAACGATTAACAAAATTAGTAATTGTTAGTAATTACGATGATAGTAATATTGTTTAGCTGAAAGCCAACGGTGAATTGAGGAAATGCTTTCGGTCATGTTGAAAATTAATTTCTATCACTTAAATATCAGATCATCAACATGAATTAACTTTTTCTGAGAAAAAATTATCAGTATGTATTTTTTAAATTATTTCCTAAGTAAAACTCTCTTACCTGTATGCCCGTTATTGTACAGGGTAGCTCCGTGGCTATGAAGTTCTTGGCCGTAATTATGAAATTCCATGTCTTCGAATTTCACTGGAAAAGTGTGTCTTGGCACAATATCGATGGGCGACTGTCGATTACCCGTTTTGCATGTACCTGGCCAATGCGAAGGACCTGTTCCAAAGACAAATGTCTGATTTAAGAGACATAAGAAATAAAAATACACAGAGTATTAATGTAAAAAACATCACCTCCCTCTGATTACCTATTTCTGATTGCTAGACTTGTGAGAATTGCACATAGTTACAATAATGTCTTAGGCAAAAGATACGTAAACAGCATGTTTACGCGGGTTTGAGGCAGGCAAGTCACATTTTCATTCTAGAGTTGAGTCATTCAATTATATATTGCTTATATTCCATGTATTTCTGTATATGAGAATGATCAGCGGAAATATAAGCGTCCGTTAGAATTCAACGGGGAAAAAAGAGGAAAAATTAACATGACGTGCAAAATATCATTCTGATCTCGTGTAGAAATTGATACTGAAAATATATCTTTCCATATTATTCATCTTCTTTGCTTATCTTTAATCTCAAACTCGCTGCATTAGAGAGAATCATGGCAGAAGTCTTCTTTCCTGCCTTATTCACTGCATTAATCAGAAAACCTTTTTCGCAAATACATATCTTAAAGAAAATCCTTTTCAAATGTTTTTGCGCTATAAAACAGGATTATTTAAAGTTTGAAAGAAATCGGCTGGAAAATCTAAACCGTCTTTTAATCCCTCCAAAGTTCTCTAAATCAGTTACTATTTCAGGAATTTTCATCCATAAATTCATTTTTTCATTCATAATTATTTTAAATATCAATGTCTTTATTATTTATAAGATTTTATTGTTAGAATTAAATCACATAACATATGGTATGAACTACTTTTTGTACGATACACGCTCCGAGAAAAGTTTTGCTTTACTTTCCGTGACGATAATACACTTGAGATTGGCAGAAAGCGTCACAATGATTCCAAAGAGATCATCGGGTCAACAAATCATAACTGGATTTATAACTCTTATAAATCATTCGACGCTGCCTCTTATTTGTCGTCACAGATGTAAACAACTGCTGGTTTGAAGGGTATTATAAATATATTATCTTTTATATCCCTTCTCAATTCACACATATCGTATTAAGGCCCGTCCTTATCAAATTTTTGTGAGATTACGACGGAAAAAAATGTTTGAACATATTCTTCCGTCATTTGGAAAAAAAATGATTTTTTAACGAGTCCTTGGAGAAAGATATCGAGCTGGGGAAGTGGGAAACTTTCAGTTTTCATTAAAAGGACATACGTTAAATTCGAGGAGTTTACTTTGACCACAAATGATTTTTAGAAAAGGAATTAAAGAATAAATTAGGAACTAACCCAAGATAGGGTTGAACAAATGCCAACATATCAGAACCTGGTAGAGCAAGACAAGTTCTTTAGGACAAGGGCTTTAGGATGATTTATACCACTTCAAAACAGACATTATTTGAAAGAATCCAGACAATTCGAAAGTGATAATTTTATTTTTACCAGAGAGATATTTGCTGTGACACTGATTGGAAATATTGATAGTTACAATTGAAATTCAAATTTATTGGAACATTGAAATTTTCTTTAAGGAAAATAACTTTCTAATATAATAAATATTGCTGTGCTCTAATGGACTGAAATGTATTCTTTTTCTCGACTTAGTTAGGCTGAGTCACTTCGTATACAGAGTGTTAATCAATTAAAATATCGTAATATTCATGTTATTGTGCAAGTGGGAAATCGGAATTCTCAAGGCAAAGACAAATAATTAAAAGAGGTGTTATGTATTATAGAGGGAAAAAATAGTTTAGAAGGCGTCGCGTACGACGCGTCAGCGTCGGTACGATAGGTACAAATACATGACCCATTGTCAGACTTCCTATTTTCTGTTCTGCTTTCATTCGGCTCCTGTTTTTTTGAGCAGTAAAGTATTTTGTGATGTTGTTTACAATATCTTTGAATTGTCCGCTTGGGGGAATTCTAATACCGCTTAAGGAAACAAGATTCATTATAGCAAAGGTTAGGAGATAAAATTTGGAGGTTTGTGGACGCCTGTGCGGTTGTTACCCGCACAACTCGGAGGTAGAGTGGGTGAGAAACAATCGGATCAAAAAGTAACTCCATTTCCGCGGCGGCGCCACTATCGCAAGGTTACATGTTTTTCTTGCGTCTACGGAATTTGATGAATGTGAACTTAGAAGCGATGTGGTTGTAATTGAAACTATGTCAAACTGATGTTCAGAGATTTCCAGATAATGAATTGCAATCCTTTAAAATATGATATTGCGAAGCTTCTCAACAAAACGTTATTCAGAAAGAAAAGTTAAAATCAAGAAATGTAGGGAAAAGAATAGATCTACATTCAAATAAAATATCGTACAAGCTCATTTAAAAGGAGCCGTGATTACATAAATTCAATTTGTTTAACAATTCTGCCTACATGAATGAATAGTTCTTTTTTCACATATATTTCTGTACAAGATAAAGAAAAATGTAACTTCATTGCGTTCATATCGGTCAATATTTATTGAATACTATTAAAATTGTTAGCCATAGAGACATTTAGCAGCACTTAATCCAATTTTAGAATTCTGGCTCGATGAGGGAAGCGAGATTGAACTATTGAAAAATTTCCCTTCTAATCTTTATTTCTAACTTTGTTTGTTAAGCTAAAGTTTTAGCTGGCCTTCAGGTTGAGTACTTTACTGACTCCATTTGAATCGTTTTTCGAAGAGACTTATTAGAATTAGACAAAAATATAATATGAAACATGCCACCAATACTCACCATGTTCTCCACTTTTTTCGTAGTCCCATTCCGAAGAAAATACTACACTAGGAATAAATCCTGCAAAGAAATTAAAGAATAAGAAATTAAAAAGGATAATTAGCTTATCAATTTAGTTAAAATCATTTTATTACATAATTATAAAGATTGTGGTGTATTGGAATGGAAATGATTTCCATTTTTCATAACAAAAGGAACAATTGATACAAACTTTTACCCGTACCACGATGTACATACTTTATTTTGCGACTAGATTTCGACGCTTAAGGCTGATTATGACGTGTCATTCACTTTTTACCATATTAAGTCCTTTCACAAATTCGTGCTGGAAGGTATTTAGGTTTCATAGTAACTGCCAAAAACTGTTTTGAATTCAGAGTGTATCGGTGAAAAATTGGAATAAAATTTTGAGGTATCCTGGGATCTGGCTCTCAAAATCCTTTTTGATTTCAATCACTTCTAAAATTAGACGTAATATAAGATCCACTTCCCAGACAATAGATCAAGTTTTTATGGATATTTCTTACTAAAATTAATCATAGACATCATATTTGTGAGAATGCGAAAGAATAAGGAATTGTAACGGTAATATTTATGCAGGTGCTAGTAAACGGAGAGTTTTGTGTTCAAGCTTCTCGGAAATACGTTAAAAACTACCAAATTCAAACTTCTAACAAGAGCTTAAAAAGTTGAAAACAAAGTTATATTTCTTTCTGTCTCACGTTTAACTTTAACTCCGTGCTCCAGAATCATTTTGTAATTGCAGCTATACATATAGGCAGCAATGAAAAAGATTAGCTAAGTTAATATCTTAGCCTTTCCTGACAAATGATCAAGAAAAATAGCTTATTCAGTGTCATAGTTTCAATTTTTTCAAGTTTTTTTTCTCCTTTAATCTATAATTGATCCAAATAAAATGGGTAATCACAAAAATGAAATCCTCCTCTGCAGCTTCGTTTTAGAATGCTGTGTAATCTGCACATGGTAAACTGTCTTAACTATATCACCACTGGCATTCGACCCTATCTTCACTCTCTCCCATTCTAATGTTACCATTATCTTTACATACTTACGCTAAAATTGATATAATAGTGAGCGACAAAAAAGAGAATTTTCCGCAAAAAAGTGCCGTAACTCATAACTTTTTAGCAACTCATTGAAAGGAACTCATTTTTACTTTCTCCATGTACGTAGTATAGAGAAAGTATTGTTTTCATAAAAAAATCGTCTTCGAGATTCCAACGGAAATTCATGTTTTGGGGTCCCTAGAACACGTTTTCACCATTTTCAAAATGATGTCTGTGTGTGTGTGTGTGATAGTGGGCGCTCTAACGTAAAACTATTTGTTGTATCAATGCCAAACTTCATATATAGCACTTTGGTTGGTGTCGTTAGAGTTGATTAGTTTTTGGAGTAAATCGGTTAACCGAAAGTTGAGCTTTATTCTTAGAAGACAATTTCCGGTTTTGATAAATATCTCCATAAATATGATATTTAGGTATATTGTATTACTTATAAAAGTTTTATAAAATGTAATTTACTATAACTTTTGTATTAAACATATTTTTGTGTAGGAGTTCAGGAGTTATTCGTGAAATACTGATAAACCGGAAGTAGCTGATTATGTACTTTGTGGGCACTCTAACATGAAAGCTATTTGTCGTATGAACACCAAATTTCATATATAGCACTTTGGTTGGTGTTGTTAGAATTGATTAGTTTTTGAAGTAAATCGGTTTTCCGAAAGTTGAGCTTTACTTTTCGAAGTTCGTTTCTATTTTTGCAAAATATCTCCATTAATCTGATATTTAAGTATATATTATTATTTATATAAGTTTTAGAAAGAAAAATCACTATAACTTTTGTATGAAACATATTTTTGTATAACTGATTGTTTAGGAGTTATTCATGAAATACTGATAAACCGGAAGTTGCTGATTATGTACTTTGTGGGCGCTCTAAGCGCTGTGGGCGAAAGGCTAATTTCATCGTTTTTCATCGAAAATGTCCCGAAAAACATTATTTATAATGTTAGTGACGTAAAAGATAATATGATATAAATTAATCACTATCTTTCAAGTTTAGATTGAATATAGAGTTCGAAAATACTGTCGTAGATAAACATTTACATCTTATATATGGAGAAAGTCATGTGCTGGCCACATCAGATTTTTTACTCATTCTTTTCAGAAACAATTCGCAATTTTAACGAAAAACTGGTTGGTGTAAACATCCCTGTCACATGCCTATAGGTATATTAAAAATACATCTAAGATAAAAATAACAGTTGAGATTTCTATTTGAATGAATTTCGAAAATAAATATAAACTAAAGTCTTTATTCTTTAAATGAATTGGTAACCTCTGTGCCATTATTTACTTTACTCCAGAATTTCTCATATACTCTCTCCTCCTACTTATATATTTTAAATCACATAGTACACCATCCTAATTTCACGCAGACGCGTGTGTGTCAGAGAAAACAATTAAGATTGAAGTATGGACGCAGAAGTTACATTTATAGCGTTTGCAGGTCTGATATTGCCGTAAGCATTATTTTATCCGAAGGTTATGTTCGTACAGCCATTGATTCAGAGTGGAGTCAATGTATCGAATTTATTCCCAATCAACCAATTGTCAAAGACAATTCGGTGTTTGGCCCTTCGTCTCGTTGTCCGTGGCCATTGCACGTGCGGGAAGAAATTCCCGAAGAGGAGAGTCTGAACAGCAGTGCGCCAAAATAAGATTCTAAACAACAGTGCGCCATATTCTTCATCGGCTGATAAATCAGCGCCACATACATTTCGTTAGGAGAGTCTAAATTACGGGAGACAATAGGTTGTGTCAGATGGGCTGTTAATCACCGCTGCGCGACGTCACCATATAGCTCCTCTGGAAATATATCAGTGTACTGTTCAATGATTAGTTATGTACATGAACGCCTTTATCAAATGCCCTCTTCATTTCTTTTCCGCCTTTTCAACTGCTCGAGAGAATGTATTCTGCACCTTTGTCAAGGACCACAGTTATTTACGAATTGATTTTCGTAGCTTTAGTTACGAAATAGCGTTTTAGCTTTGCTAGCTTTCATATGTATATACTAGAAGGGTAAAGCATTAAAATGAGATATTAAGGAAATATGATCTGCGTCATCATTTAATTTCTTTACTTCGAGATTGAATAAAAATTCATGATACGAGGTTTTACCTTTACTTTAGCCTAGTTCTTTTAAGCCCATAATCCAAGACAGGGATTGCCGTTAAGTAGATTAAAATATTCCAACCGCTGTCGAAGCAATTTTATAAATACTCCTACCGCTTAGTATTTTTTACGGTACGAAAACTTTGCTACGTATCTGGAAATATTCATCTGAATTTGTAAACAGTCTTGTAATAATATTTTTAGAAACCTTTTAAAATAAAGTATCGTTGCAAATAAATAAAATGCGTTAAGTTACTAAATTAAATTATTTAATTAAATCCATTTGTGCTAATATCGCCTATTGAGTTTTAACATATACAATGTGCTGAAATATACCTATTTATTGAAATGTTGCTTGTTCCTTTTTTATCGTTATAATGAAATATACATGTATACATTGAATTTGTACATCTAACATACTTATTATGAGCGGAAGCCAGAATTACTGGAAATTCTGCATTGATACCGTTTTCTTTCAAAAACTACTTTAAAGTTCAATGATTCGTTATGTAATGCTCGCCTTCCTTTTGGAGGAAGAGAATGCTTATCATGAGTATTTACATACGTACATCGTGTGAATACGTAGTGCATACTATTTAAGCTATAATTTACTTGGCTATAAAGTCATCCTTCAACATATGATACAAGGTAGATGAACTCACAAAGTATTATTGCAGATGAAAGGTTTGCAATTTAATAGAGAACGTTTTTTAAAGTCGAGCACAATAAGTTCTCATGAAAATCTTAATACAAAAGAAGGATATAATTGAACATCTGAAGGTTAAATATTATGTTTTCAGTAATCTTACAAGTGGCAAATTCACTACAAAATAGAGCAATGCCGACAGATAAAAATATGATTACGTAATTAAGAAATAGTCAAAATGAGGAAAAAAGTGGCCAACATTTTTACAATACTTCTCAGTGAATGTTTCATACTTAGGAAGCCAATTGGATATTCTTTAATAATTATTGACAATTTTTTGAAACTATATCTTTCTTTAATTGTTGCAATTTTATAAACTTCTACTCGTCGAAAAATAATGTAACATTTTTGAAGAGAGGCCAATCATTGTGGTGAAAAATTATCACTTTTACTGTTGATCAACGTATTTGGACTCGTGAATACTGAAGCACTTGTGCAGTATAGTAACTGTGCATCTACAGTATCAATTTATGGCTCTCAAGCTTCCATATCCAACGTCAAACTTGAACGTTTATAGCATGCCATCAGTCTCCCGAAATGTTATCTTTGATGGTTGCTTGAATTCAAATTAAGCATTAATATTTATGGAAAACATTGAGAATTGTCATATTTCACCGTGGATGTTAATCAATCAAAAACATTTTCTAATTGAAACACCAAAATAGGGTAATATTACATTTAGCTTTTGCAAACAATCTACGACAAGATCATCAAACAGGGCACTGAAGATTGCCACATTATGTCAGAAACTTCCCTAAGTTTGCAATGTTATATTTTAACAACTTTTAATATCAAGAAATACTTCATCGCATGGACCACAGTCTCCCAAACATTTCAATTGTCTTCTTCTTAATTTATCGCCAGACTGAAAGTGAAAAACAAAAGAGTACGGTATTCTGTATTGCGAAAATTAAGTCAATACTGTCTGTCTGCTGTCTCGGAGAAAAATGCGAAGAAGCGAAGTCCTACGGAGTTTCTCCGCGACACCGGTTAAGAAGTGTCTCATAATATTTTCCCTACAATCACCCCTGGCCATGGAAAAGGATAACGGCCTTGCCAACCGAAGAAGCCCTTGCCCAAGGTCGAGAGATAAGGACAGTCAACAACCGTCTGAAAGAACCTATTGCAGGACCCGCGCTGTTTATTAAAGGCCTTTCTTACGATCAACTTTGAGAAGGATATCAAATAGAGGCGGGGCGTTTGAATAGCTTATCGACTTCTGTTGCCAAATACAGCTTTGCTGTTGTTCGCTTCCGATTATCCTCTTCATAAGGAGAGTTGCTGTAAAAAGAACGGAAGTTTCCTGTCGAAGAGGCAGTTCTCAGACCTTCCTTCTTTTCGCCTTTCAGACGCATCAGAGATTTATTGCCCGAGGGAATGATAATCAGAGACTTCCAAAGTTCCTTTTTATTTATAGTTACAGCAGAAGCAATACCCTTACGTGTTTACTGCGTATTTCAGAGTGCTTCTCTTATGTGGATCCTACACATTTCATCAATAGATACATGTCGGTAATATTGATAGATATGAAAATGTTTTGCTATTAGCAGACAAAGTGCACTGAGTGCAAGATTTCCACTGATATTCCACTCCGTTAAACTTCTAAAAATTACAGAAATTCATTCATTTTTTGGGTATAATCATTCTACGCTTAACTTTTTATATTTATTCTAATTAAATGACTGACATAAAAAGGCGCAAAGGAAAAACGAAGCGCCAAATTATGATTTTTTTGTACTTAATATGAAATCTTGATATCTGAATACATCGGAAGTCTAGTAAAATTAGGAATACTACTATTCCGTCCTTCTTAAACAGAGCCTTTTTCCATGGGGACTATTTCAGATGATTTCTGATTAGCGTTACCACTCATTATTCTTTCGACTGAGATTCTGAAATAATTATGTCGATTCAAAAATTAGCTTTTTCCTTGTATTATTTTCGATTTGAGACAAAAGTACATTCAGTATTTTGCCGTACAATTCGTAGCTTTTATCCTTTAAACAAATTATTCTATAACTTTTGCATATCCTAATTTCTTCTCTCTAAATGTAGGAGTCACATTAGACTATTTCCTTTTCTTTTATAGTTAACTGAAGACGCTTTAGTAGGGTCTTTCTTAGTAATAATAATAAAGAAATCATAATAAATATAGTGTCTGTGTCCTGCAGAAGTTTCTTCTTGCGTCAAAAAACCTTTCACTAATATGTTATACTTTTGAATACTGTTCGATTTAATCGTAGTATTATTTTACAGGATATATGAATAATATTTTAAATATTTAATCAGTTTACAGAGTATATTCCGATGACTGTGTTAGCCTTTCTCTACGCCATTTAAAAGATTTTCCAAGTCATCCATGTGAAATCCCTTTGAGAATGATTTTGCAATGGTTCTTTTTTCTTTTACTTTTGCATATCTCATTAGATTCTCCCTGTATGTTTACTGTTTCTTTTGTTCATTTCGCTATATATCTTCGCTTCATATTTTTAACCCTTACCTCCCTTTTTCTCCTTTGATCTGTACTCTTCACTTTCTTCTCTCCCAAGATTATTTTGGATACTTGCCATACCTCATTTACTCCAGTGTCAATAAGACTCGTAAGTATAAGCACAGACGAGATTCTGCGGTACGTTTTAAAAAATATATGTTTTCTCTTGCAAGAGATGAACTTATTCTCTATTCATCTCAACTTTCAGCGATGGATTAGGGATTTTTCAAATTTCTGCAAATAGAACCTATTCTCTTCGAAATTACGTTATCGTGATTGCGAAAGATATTGTTTAATACCTTAATGTCTTTTGGTAATTTTAATCTACAGATTTTTATTTGTGATTGCAAAATAATTCGTAAATGTTAATGCACGTCTTGAAATTAATATCAACAGTCATTATTTACATTCAGTCTTTCACAAGAAGGCTCTGGCGCTTAGGAAATCTCACGAAATTGGATAAGGCCCGTATTTTTTTACTCTATTTTGTTTAATTACTATTTGTTTTAATTATTTAAAGCATCTCTCGAAGAACCCTAGGAAGAATGAAATCTTTCAGTACCCGTCTTATAAGTAATCATAGTTTTAATATATTATTCCTTTAAAATGTTATTTAAATGTTTTATTTCTCCTTATGTGTAAATAAATTATCTTCTTTCCCTTATTTTATTTAAATTGATATTTTAATCTTCCCAAGCTATAGAGTTTTACGAAATCGTATTTATCTTGAGCTAACTAGACGCTGATGTCACCGGTAGCTGTATGTTGAATTTCTCAAACTCTCCCAAAATAACATTGAAAATATCTTGGAAAAGGGGAGATAAATTTCATTCCACGTCATTCAAGATGTGAGTAAAAAATTTCACATCGATGAAAGACATGTGTAAAGAAGGAGGAGCTGTATGTGAAAAAGGATGTCCTATGCGTACATCGGACTTGTAACTTCTCTCTCTACAGTACACATGTTTATCCTTTTTCTCTGTCAAATGTTATCTCACTTTTTCTATTCTGTCTTCATCCTACCTCCTCCACCCTTTTCCTAGGATATATAGACCTTGCTTTGATTTTTCACGCTCTTAAACTCCAATATATAGTAAAAGTATGCAATTGGTGATGGGATTTACTAGAGAAACGGTATGGAACTCTATTCTACCGACTGTTCATCAAAAAGCTATCATTCGGTCAAACAGAAATATCCTAAGGCAATAATTCATCTGTAGGACTAATACAGCTGTTTTGCATCGGTTATGATAGCTTCTAAGCAGAATTCGTCTTCGCTTGCGTTATCTTCTGACGCTATTGGATCCTTACGAATCAAATGAATGGGTTGTTACATTTGCAGAATATCCTATCAAGAGCATTTACGTATGCAGATGGCCTAATTACGTCTTCAGAAGAATTTCTCTCAAACATTAGGATCAATTCTGAGGATCAAAATGATAAGAGAACATTTTTAAGATATCCTTTGCAAGTTATGAAAGTTTTGAAATGAAACGGAATTATGATTTTATTTATACCATCCAATTTTGATTCGAAGTAAAAATATTGAATTAACTTTGCTTTTTTATAAAGGGCATCGGCATGCTGGTTATCTTCTGAGTTTAGTCCGTGGACCTTTTTATTTGATATAGCTTTATGGTAAAAATTTAAGAAAATATATCCCTCTTGCAAGAGGTGAACTTTATTTACTATTGCTTCACATATTATTGTGATGCCTTATGTATTTTTAATTTTTAGGAAATTTTCTTCTCGATATTAAATTACTGAGGTCACTACATATCCCCCTAATCTATCTAATGTCTTTATTAAATTTTTCAGTTTTTTATTTGTGATTAGGTAATCATATTTAAGAGCATGCCTTTAGTGCGCGACTCATGCTTGTGAGCATATTGATATATAATGATAGTATTTATTTATTTTACAATTATCTCGTAATCAATGCTATCCCGAAAATCATATGTTTATAGAATTGAGAGAGGTGGAATACCTATAAAATTGACCTAACAAATATTTTATGAAATATGATCATAATCTTAAAACCGCAATCCTATTTTCATATTCGGTCATTGGAATTTTCTGATAAGCGATTTTTTATCACTCTTGGAATACGTCAGCGCACAACTGGGTCGTTGGGGGAGGACGGTTATCTAAATTTAGAGCAACCGTTAAATATTTGAAAATAAACTGGATTATATCGAAGAGGTGAAAAGATGCTAGTACTGAAACCCAAAAGGAAGTGTCTTATGAAGCCCCGGAGAGCATCTCCTTCAATTATAAGTGGAGAATGTACAGTATACTCTGATTACTAAAAAGTAAGGAAGTATGAGAATCATGTTTTACAAATATTTACGAATTTACAGGCGATTACGTTCCCAAGATGGATTTTGAAAATAGTAAATTCATTTTCTGCGATCAAAGGCCGTCGAGATGTTTATACTGTATCATTTTTTCCTGGCATTTTCTTCGTTACTGTCGTTTTTCCATTAATGCTTGGTATTATTGCTCATGCGTAATTTAAATTCTACC
The DNA here is from genome assembly GCA_947579665.1 of Sympetrum striolatum. Lineage (NCBI taxonomy): Eukaryota > Metazoa > Arthropoda > Insecta > Odonata > Libellulidae > Sympetrum > Sympetrum striolatum. The sequence goes on from OX388341.1 coordinate 87,278,878, forward strand.
AAAGTTCGTAAAATTGCAATCTCTTTTTTCTATCGATATGTTTTAAACTTTAATGTGCCGATTGTTAAAGTTATACGTCATACAACTCTTCCACCTAGCCATAGCCCGGAGCGAAGGGGTTGTTTCCAGGAAGGTATAGGCTCTAAGTTTCCGAATAAAAATACTGAGATGGATTATAATCTTTTTGAGGTTTTATTGGCATTTAAATTTCTAATATTTATAAGTTTTGATACACGGGAGTATTCGGGCATCACTTCTTTTATCGAAATACTCTCTCACTCTTTAACTCACATCTTTCAATAAAGAGTGGAGTGTATTTCGGCTAGAAAAACTAATACTCATTCACTTTTAAATGACTACCAAGTGTAAATAGAATAAAGGTATAATCTGAAGAGCATATAGAAAATCAACTACAATATTTTCTGTCGAGTACCAACGATAGCGAGGATGAGTTAAGAATGGTCATTCTTTTAATAGCTATGTTTTTCTTGATTTTTTAATGCCACAAAATTCATTTCGAAATATTTTTTAAATATTTTCTGTGATCCAAGAAAAGGAGAAAAGATTCCTCAACTATACGATTTTTACTTAAACTGTATATATCTCGAAAAACGAAAGCACTGGTGGCTTTAACCTGATTTCCCTAAACCCTTCCGAAATAATAAGGAAAATATCTTGGCAAAAGGGGAGATAAATTTCGTTCCATAGCATTCAAGCTTCGAGTAAAAAAATCTCGCTCCTTTAAAAGACATGTGCAAGGAAAGAAGAGTCTCGCGTGAAGAAAGGAGGCGCCTATGCGTGCATCGAACGTGTAACTTCTCTCTCTACAGTACAAATATTTACCCTTTTTCTCCCTATGTTATCTCACTGCTTCAATTCTGTCTTCATTCTGCTTCCCCCACCCATTTCCTGGAATATTTAGACCTCGCTTTGATTTCCCACACTCAATCACTCCGTTCAATGTACAGTGGAAGTATGCACTGGAAGATGTGATTTACTGCAAGGATGGCGTGATCTCTATCGCCTTAGGACGTCTTCATGATCCATCTATAATTCTGCCAAACAGAAATATCATAAGAAATATCTAAGATAATTAATCATCAGTGGGACTAATGCAGCTATTTTGCATCGGTTATGACGGCTTCTTTCATCTCTAAGCAGAATTCATCTTCATTTGCACCATCCTCTGACGCAATTCCATACTTACGAATCAAATTAATGTGTTGTCGTACTTCCAAAATTTCCTATGAAGTGCATTGTGTACATGCGGATTCCTTCAATTATCCTTCAGATGAATTTATCGGTAACGTTAGTATCAACCCTGGCTAAATACAGTCTCTTGAAAGTGAATTATGCAAATATTTACTTAATAAGGTAAAATAATGCAATTAATTATAAAAATGATTTTCTTGAACCAGCCATGAAAAAGATTTTAGAGCCAAAGTATTACAAAATGGAAATTTCCTCTGCTTTTCTATAAATTACACCGATATATCGATTGTCTTCTTTGTTCAACAAGGTGGTAGAACCTTTTTACCCCAAACTTGAGAACATGTGGGCAGTTTATACCTTAATAACGTTCTCAGAAGTGAAATTGTTTTCATCCTGCAAATTTTAAACGATAAATCCTTCGTTGGAGATAGGTTGAGTTCGATAAAACTTTCATTTCATTGTATTTCGAATGTGAGAATTTGAATCATGTCTTCCCAATGTTTTCTGAATTAATGTAGGGATTTTTTTCGAGAAAGGTGCAAACAAAGATTTCTTTGGATGATTTAATGAATCAATATCATCTATCCGATTCGAACTCGATGGAGTGAGCAATAGCATAAAATGCTCGCGTGCAGTTTGCGAGTGAATTGCACTATTGCCATTTCTTCAGTTGAACGAGGTTATCTAATGGTGAGATGTTCTTGGAGTTGACATAAGTTGGCGAGCGTCAAATAAGAGTAGAAAGTGTTTGCGGAGGCAATGAACTTCCTGCCGCAGTAATAGGTCGAGTCAATGCCATCAGTGCAAATAAGATATCCTCTTTTTGGCCACCTCGGATAATGATTTTATTAATCGCGGCATCATCAATCAACGTGAGTCACACAGAAAGAAGAATACTAATATTTATAGATAAAATTTCTAATATAAGAAACTCTTCCGTGGTTTCAAAGGTCGTTTAATAAAGGTCGTGGACTTCGGTTCTATATTAAGTTACAACTGCTGGCACGGAAGACGAGATTGAATAAGAAGGTGCGAGTGAGAGAACTGAGTCGCAAAGGCGTGAAAAAGAATGAAAGCGAGAGGAAAAGAGTGACAGCAAAGCAGGGGACTTGTTTAATGGAGCTCTGGAAGTAAATACCATACTATAAGGTGATGAAGATCACCGATCCGTCATTGAAATATTAGTATTTCTCCTTTCAATGAATTCGATTGAAGGTAAAGCGTAGTATAAGTTTCCCTTTCATTTGGCGCTGGTTGACTAGTTTTATTTCACCGAAAATTCTGGGCATACGAGTGGCCGTGCCAAAGTACAACTATTTTTAGCGAAGTGGTTCGATTCCAGGAGGTGCACCGTTTGTAGTGGAGTATTCCCCCGTAGTAAATGTATTGAATTTGCTCTTTCATATTCCTCTTTTATGCTTTTTTCAAAAGACCTCCACCCTTAGTATCCTTTAACACCAAAGTGACTAGGGCAACAAGAAATTTAAGCCGTCCATGAAAGAAAATGTAACTACAGAGAAAAATATAACACCTGAAAGTATTCTGTCCATCTATGAATCAATGAAATAATTTTTGTTCCCTAGTTTTACTGTAGTAATGTGTAGGGAATTAAAGGAATGTTTGATAAATCTATTCAGATATTCAATCGTGTTCTTCCAAATGTAATATATGTCATTATTTCCTTGTGAAATATTTCTAGATTTACTTCTCGAAAATAATGTGATAAATAGAGATCACTTGTTTTCAATAGAGATCAAGCCATCGCATCCGAATGAAATTTTGAGGAAGGGAATACTCAACATGTTAACTTCCGATTGTCTTTGCTGTTTTGACAATATTGGATTGAATCCATGATTCTTTTTCGTTCCCCGCTCTTGCTTAGTTCGTTGTTTTACAGTTAGTGCTGAAAGAACCATCCCTTTCGAAATTTTTTCTCATACGATACCAAACATTCTGATAAGCAAAAGTTTGAATTCGTATGTATACATAATCGATTAGCAAAAAATATATTCAAGCGGAATAAGACAGATAAAACAATAAATAGAATTTAAGTGAAACTATAGTAGCTCGGGAGTAATAAACGTCGAAGTTGAAAACCTATAAAAGCTTCAAAGGTGTAAACATGTCTTAAGTACATTGAGATTTATAGATCGTTAATAATTTAATGCTTTACCTCGTACATTTGTTAGTTTTAGCTCGCTTTTATGCGAGGAAGTGTTTATGTAGCAGCGGACTCCCAAGTTCTCGAGGGAAACTATCCCAAAAATACTATGCATTATATATTTAATTACTTTCTCCATGTTTGTGGCCACAAATATTTTAATTTAAGTGATAATTTGAATTTAATTACTCAAATAAAGAATTACTACTACTCAAGGAAACATATAAGGCATGATAACTCAAATAATAATGAATAGGTTTAAAGAGAAGACTTTGATAAGACATGTCAGAAGCACAAAAAAGATTGATTTATTTTATTCAATATTCTTAATAAAATACTATTATGTATTGATAACTTAGTCCTCATTTCTTCGGGATCATAACACATCACACAATATACATCAATTTAACCTCAAGAAATGCATTTTTTATTCACTTGGTCCCAATATTGTTAATAATTGTCATTAACTCTGTTTCTCAATTACGATTGTGGATTCAGAGTAGCAGATTTCAATTTTTAATAATGTTCTAATTTATTTTTACAACTAATATATTTTCTAAGATATATATGTAGCCAAATACTGGTTAATAAAGTCAGATATATTGCGTATTGATGATATGGATAAGCTGACCAATGAGAACATTTTCAACCGAGATAATTAATCTTATTTGTGCCTGACGGAAAGCCTCGAAGACCGTTTCCACTTTACGCTGTACAAAATTTATCTTCTATTTCTATTTTTCTATTTTAATCTAATAAAGTCCTTAGTCTGTTTGTCTATTGCCCCCACGAAGATATTGACTGAGCAGGGGGGCTTGAATTAGAAGAACCCGCAGGAGGAATGAAAATAGAAATTACATTTGTGACATCATTTAAAAGGATTTATTCTCCACTTAGTGCCTTGTTGACCCCAAATAGGCAGGAAGCCTCCAAAGACGAAGCTCGCTTCAGGTTGTTCTGTATTCATTGCTCCCGCTTTGTTTCTTTTCTCTCTTTTTATTCTCAATTTGATTTAAATGGTTACATATTTCTGACTCATATGACCTCTTATACATTATGATTTATGGGAGGTAATGCATACACGAATCATTTCGTTTCCATAGCTTTGGGAAAATAAGTCTTAAATTAATAATGCATATCACCTCCATAGTATATTCCTACCGACTTGTCTTGACGAATGGAATATTTTAAATTTTTCTTTTGGTGCGGGAAAGAGGAAAATTTATCTTTCACTATAGCCTTGTTTGAGACTTTATATCATGGCTAATATAGAAGCTACTCCTTAATTAGTGATGCTAAATAATGAAATGTGCTGCTTATACTTGGAAATTTTCTACTAAAGTTTTTTCACTAAGTATCGAAGGGAAAACTACCTCACTCCTCATGTTACGTAGCGTTCTTTCCATATTCCTTCAGAAATCTTTCTGTTAATCATGATGTAGGGAATGAGGCCTTCGGGTGTTTGACTTAAGACAATCCGTATTTTTGCGAAACTCAAACGATGTAAATTAAATTAAAGTATTGTGAGAACGTCTTTTTCCGTGCATCGCCTCCTCTCTTCTTTCCCAATCTGTCTATTCTAATTCTCGGTTCCTACGAGCGAGGTTTTAACTGAAACCTCCTCAGTCATCACTTCGTCTCTTTTTCTTTTTTTCGACATCAATTTAGGAGCACGCCATTACGAGATATTGGAATGGCCGACTATTCTACTTTTTCATCTTCAATAGCCGACTCTTATTTCGATGAGCTACGATAAATATCAGGGTCAGATTTTAAAATAATATCAAAAATTATATTAGGGAAGCTAATGAAGAAAAATATTATCTTTGTTTCGAAATTAATATTCTTATTGTTGATTTTTTGTTAATATCTATTATAATCCATAAAGCCTTGGAAAATTAGGATATAATCTTTATTAACGGTAATTTTTTAATTGGTACAAATGAACCGTAGTCGAAGCACTGAAATTCACATCTGCTCATAATCATTTTTAATCGTGGTTTAAAAAAATAACATAAACGTAGACTGGATCATTTAATTAGAATATTCTAAGGCAGATTCGATGATTGACGTCAAGGCTTCACGGATATTCGCAATTGTATTGAATACTACATTATTTGAAACTATTTAGGAATAGTTCATCATTAAGAATTTAATTGATGACAACAAATGAGTAAAGATCTACTGTCCATTAGGGTGATCTTTATAAATTATTTGATTCACCGAGAATATTTATGGAACCAAGATATTCCTCTCTGGAGCTGGACATAATAAAATAATTCATCATAAAATTATTACAGCAATTGTAGTAATTCAACATGAAATAAAACTTTAACGAATAAAATATGGACAAATAAAAATTTGTGCCAACTCAAAAAAGTCATAGAGGTATATTAAGTAATTGCTAGATAATTTCTTGTCGAAGAAATTTGGTATAGTGGAATGGAATGAGGAAGGTATTACTGAATGTGCGTGGGGAGATAGATTAATCTCCTTTAAGGCACGTCGAATGTTTGTAGGTAGGGTTTCTCTCATTTTCATTCTAAAATTATCCTCCATTCTTTCTCTGTGCCGCCTCCTTCCTCAGCACTATTTCTTACCTCCCCCTTCCTTTCCCAAACCTTCTCTTCCCTTCCTCTCCCTCGTCTTTGCTTCCATTTATTTCAATCCTTCATTCTCTACATTTAACGAATGAAATTTCTACATGTTTTCTATATAAAATCATTATTTTTGTGTATTCAATAGGACATTACACGAAAGTATAGAACTGAGATTCCGATTCGCCAGCAGACTAAAAAAACATTGAAGAATTGATTGATTAATTGTACTTTGAGCTATTACGTCGATAGATTCAAATTATTCCTTTGAGAAACTTATAAAATCTCAAGATTAATATTGAGCATTGAATGAGAAGTTGTAAGAACGATTACACCTTTGGAAAGTTTAATATATTGTAATTTTTCTTTAAAAACTTAAGTGTTGAATACAGTCGCCAGTCCTACCTAAAAGAGATTCATTTCTTAAAATACTGGATTCTTTTAAGCAGGCAGTGTTCGAATAGGAAATCAACGTGAAGAGCTTTGAATTGACGTAAACGAAGAATTATGACGCATTCGAAATTCGGACAAACGTGTAAAGAACTACCTCACTTCCCCTCACATCCACTGAATTCAAAATAGATTCGGCGATATCAAAGGCAAAATGGAATTCAATCGCAGACGACGCTAATGGTTCTATATCGAGGAAAAAGAATGTGAATTCTGAAGATCCTAAAGATTTAACTCTCACAAAAATTGGCGTTCTTCCGTAATTTTGATACCAGCTTTATTTGATCACATGTCAATAAAAGCATAGCATACATAATTAATCAATAGACTTGGTATCTTTCTATAAGCAAAATGATTTATATTCTTTAAACAATTACTTTCTTATCGAAGATCCATGAGAAAAGAATGGCACTTCTTCGCAACCTCCATCAAATATTAGTTTATATGTTCTCTTATATGTTCCTTTATACATCAGCTACATCGGAAAAATACGAGATCATTAGTTTATATGTTCTCATACGGACGCTCTTCTTCAATAAACTAACGTTTCAAACTTAAATTTTAATACCTTTATTTTATCTAAATCGACGTTTTTATTTATTATCATAGAACACCTCTCTACAAATTAACATGCATTTTTGGTGTTTAGAATGTTAATCCTTCCTAAAACATCAATGAAGCTTGCAAAGTTCTCTCTAAACGTAAAGCGTTTCTACCATCAATCTATTTCTATAGTTTTCAAGTAACGCTTTTTCCTCGTTGGTAGTCTTTAGTAGTATAGGGTAGTTTATAGTCTTCCGAAAAATCTCTTTCATTCAATTCGCACTGACGTTTCATTTTTCCTCTTCTGCGACTACTTGAATATTTTTCCAAATGATATATCGTGACCCAAGAATATCAATAAATCTGAAATCTGTAATTTATGTCACTTTAGGAATTCTTTCTATTAGCCAACGAGAATTATATGAGATATTAATCCCTGTAAGTGAAGTTTAGATCTTAAAATTGGAGTTAGGTACTTGTCAACTTTTTTCTGTAGTAGAAAAACCAAGTAATAAGAAAATAATGGTAACAAATAGGAAAAATTAAAAGATTTATAACAAATACGACCATGTGAATATACGAATCCCTTTTTAAAGCTTTTTGTTGTATCGTATATGAATGGGCACACATATTTGTGAGCACATTTCCGCTACTGGTTTTGATTTTTCTGATGAGCATGCATTCGTAGATTTCGAGAAATAACAATAATAAGATATTGAAACATAATAATATGTATCTCGACTTGCCTCTTGGGCTGATGGTGGCCGGAGCATTCAAGTGCATCTGTCTGCGGCGCATGTCGGGGTGAAGCAAAAAGAAAGGAATCAAATGATATTCATGGACGACGAAGGGGAAATAGCCCAATGTATTCAGGCGCAGGACACAATGGCTGATCCGATAATGACCCTGATAATGCGGTCACAAGGCCACGCCCTTGGGCTCCCGGACGTATTCCGGGGAAGTTATGGTTTTTAAGTCGTCACAGGAATCTGTTTATTGAATCGGTCCGAGTAAGGCTTGCTAAAATTTTAATGAGAAATCGCCGATAGGCTGGTTTACAAAGCGTTTTTTTGCCCTTCAAATTTACGATGAACCATCAAATATGAGATGGTTTTCTTACGATTACAAGGATCTATTTGAGAACAGAAATAATTTTTAATCGGTTTATTGAATTGGTCGGAATAATGATTACTAAAATTTTTAATTAGATATCGCGGAAAGGTTGGTTTAAAGCTATTTTTGCCCAAGAAATTTACGATCTAAGATGGTTTTCATACGATTGCGACGATCTATTTGAGGACAAAAATAATATTTATTCTTTGAAATATTCAAAACATTTTTTTTATTACTTTAATGCGTTTTTGCATTTATTGTTATTTCAGAATTTCTCTTAGCGATTGACGAATTCTTCACGACGGAAAATTATATTGCCAGCTACATGAACAAAGGGAAACCGGTGTAATGTACGATTATGAATGATCTTCCTTTTATGATAAGTAAGTAAGATGGCAAGCACAAATAGTCATTAATCCAAAGAATTGGAAACAAATGGGTGAACTCTATACTGCTTGAATACGATACCTCTCATTGGAGTATTATAGACTTACTTACTGGTATCTTAACGAAAAGTTTAATGGAATTTCTCGGTACTTGTATCTTAGAGGTTATAACACATGGTAGTCTAATTGTGTCCTACCCCTTTCTGGTAGCATACGTATAGAGAACTGTCGCACAGTCGACCCAAATCGAAAAAAGCTGGACAAAATTAATACCGCTGCTATTATTCCTTACCTACTTGATGTAAAGATTGATATCTGTGGTTTTTGATTCGGTAATTTCGAATTAGAAGTTATTTTCTAGTCTACCCTCGCTGCTTTGAGCTTCGACTTCACGCTATCAAGGTTTTTTTTTTAATATGTGTATTAATTATAATGTTATGATATTTTTAACGTCTTATATGTCTTATTTTCCCTTTTTTAGTATTATGTATTGGGTAATACGACCGTAATGGTGACCGTAGGGTGTTATTTAGTGTTTAGAGGCTTTATTATGTAAAGACGTTTTTTCGTCGGTTATTATTTATTTCGGTCGTTGACAAGTTTTCTACGCTCTAATTACGAAAATATTCGATTAGAAAATGAATTCATTAATAGCGGTAGTCTGTAACTGATTAATCACGGTAAACAAGAGCTGACTGTATATGAATTTAAACGAATTTTACTCGTAAATAAAATAAAATATGTCGTAGCTCTTGGTAACATAAATTCCATCATTAATTGCCAGCTCTCCTTGCTTTCGCTCTTTACCAACATCTTTGCCATTGAAGTAGGATTTAAGTTTTTAAAATGCTATCTTTGACCTTCTAGATTCTCCGAAAAACTCGTGTAACGTAATTTGCTTACTTGGTTGACTTGACGTAACTTTCTTCGAATATTCAGCGTTTATTTATTCAAATTACGCTGCGATTAGGCCATCAGGCCTGATAGCAGTGGTTAAATGGGTTTATCACGTATGGCACGAAAGTATTCCATTCTTAACGTACCGAATTGACTTTTTTCTTTACGTTAGTTCAAAGAGACGCACAAGCATAGAGATAACAGAAGGGCATGAGTCTTGGGGCAGAATGAGCACGTGCACACTGAAAGAATACGTGACGTATAAGTTCGAGCTGCAAGCAAAAAATCAAGCAAAAAGTCAAATTTCCGAATTCTATCTGAAGTGACGAATATTGATTTTTCCGTCTTCAATAGCGAAATGGTTAGCAATGGTTTTTCTATATTTACCTTTTCAAATATGAATTAGTCTTCTTATTTTAGTTTTATCTTCACATTAAAAAGGAATGTAACAAATTAAAGGTAGAGAGCAACGCATGTCTTTCTTCAAAATTACCCTATTTAGTATTGACATTTCAGAATATCGTGAGGAATATATTGACGTACCATAGTTCAGATAATTCATATTCGTTTGCGAAAAATTGGAAAATTGTTTTTTAAGCGTAAGATCCTTATCGTTCATAAAGACAGAAGAAATTCGGTTTGAAATCGTTTAAAAGAATCAACTGATTCTTCTACGAAAATATCGCGGACAGGTTCCTGAAAGATTGTTTTTTTTTTTAAATAATAATGTCTGGTTCATCCTGGTGAAAATATACTCATGCAATTTCATTTCGAATGAAAGATCCTCACATCCTAACTCGGCGGTATATTTTAAAAGTATCATCGAATTTAATTAATTGGAGAAATTTAAGAGAAATTTTACCCTTTGTATTCACATCCTTGAAATCGAATTCTGCGCGAGAATTTCAACAAATAATTCAAAATATCAAAACGATATGAATTTGAGTAGATTATAACTGGAATGTATGTGTTGCGTTTTTCCAGGAAAAGCTTTACAAGTTTCATTATATGTATTGTACACACACAAACGAAAAGGCGATATTGAATCGAAAGAAGACCTGAAATTATGTTTGTGTTTAATGCAATTATTCACATGAAGAGTTTTAGTCATTGGGGTACTTGTTGAACCTTGGGTTTTTTGTCATGAATACTATCATATTTAAATGATTCCTTATTTTTTAGAACTTGTGGGACAGATGTACGTTGTTGCTCTACTTTCTAACTTTTGTATAATGTTAATTGATATAGTAATAATTAAGGAGAGATTCACTTCAACTACGAAGTGAATCTCATATTAATTTTCCCACAGCATTCATATAATGAAAGATATCTCGAGACTCAAAGTACATACGATTCAGAAAAAAGACTGATTCTAATGAGAATAGAGCATGGAAACGCGGAAATTAGATTTGAGCAGCTGAATTCGAGTTCATTGACTGCTTTCCGCTTGTATGGTTCACTAACTTATCTCCAGTCCATTTGAATTCTGTCAGTTTTAAGTGCAGCGATTTAAGTGCATAAAATAAATTGCCTTGCTTACCAAGTCATTAAGATGAAAAGGTCATTGAGTTGCGATATCCTCTAACTTCGAGCTCCAAAAATTCCTTTCTTATCAAATATGTGCTCATTTTGAAAATTATTCGACGAATATAGCACATTTCCTGTGGAGGATTATGAAGCGATAATTTCATCCATAGCAGTTTATTTTTTGTCTCCGTTTTTGTTGGCGTATGTATAATTTTCTCTGGTATTCTAGGGAAGAAAAAATTGTGATCGAGCTAAAATATCATAATAATAATCTCTGTTTTCTGGATATTGATCTTAATATTATAATTTTAATCTCTGTCAACCTTTGTGTGTCTTTGTGTTTAATCCGCACGATTATACGTGCAAAGTTATTCCTATCCTTGTTCCTTATATTTTTAATCTTTAAAATTCATCTGATTGCACTTAAGAAGTTTGTTATTCTTTAAATGTTCAAGGCCTTTAAGATCATATGCATTTGAATAAGTGACCAATATTACTATATTAAGAGTAATTCTAATTTTAATTATGAAATAAATGAAATTAAAATTCTATTATAGACTAAAATTTCGTGGAAATAGAAATATTTGAAATTGAAGAAATCGTTCCATTAAAACATGTTCAAATGATCTTCTCATTGTATAAAATATTCCAGTATTATTAAACGTTTCCCATTATGATTTTCTCTTCCATGGCATCAATCATATCAATTTACGGATGTTTTCCTTTACTGACATTAGCAAAATTTTGATCTAGCTCAGTGAAAACGTAATATGATAGAATGAGGAAACATAATTGCAAATAAAACTCTAAGGGCAGGGCTTCGAAGCTCTTGTTGAGAAGAAATATTGTGCTGAGGTACATACTTCCGCTTTTATGAGTACTTGAGGGAAACCACTTCTAGATGTACTCGTTAAATGCTAACTTAAGGAGAACACAGCTGCTAGGGTATTCAGTGGAAGCAGAAATAGCATTTACTTTCGTTTCGGAAAGTGGACTTCATTCTTCTCGCTAGCTTTGTTATCGATCACTCCCTGCTCCTTTGATATTGATACTCGAATACGCATCTGAAGGTTAAGCATGAATTTTTGATTCGAGAGAATCACCTGTTCTTAATCGATTAACTGGTCATAACTTTATGAAATTTAAAAGCTGCTCTATATAATAACGCGTAGGCTTAGATAGAGATAATATATAGAAGAATATGTTATTTTGCATCCCTCAAAAAGAAGATAATTTTCGAGACATCTCGTAAAGTAACTAAACTCGGATTTCTCATAATTCTATTACTGAAAAAATGAAAATAAATGACTCGTTTTTAGATACGCTAGGAAGGATAATTTATCAGCGCTTTCCCTCATTGGCGTGTGTTAGTTGGCACGTCCTCCATCAGAGATTGCCTCTGACTGCGAAAAGCGCTGGCAAATGGAAGAATGAGTGACAGATGTCAATGGAGAGGCAGTCCCTTTCACTCGGAGGGTGATTCGGAATATGACACCATTGCTATATCTCAGCTGAATATTATGAAGACACCACTTTTAATAGGAATTTCCTTGAATATATCATATTCTGTGATTTATTAGTCTGTGAGGAGTTGAAATACTAAAAATAACAATAAAATGCTTGGCGCAGAAATAAAAATGCTGGTGGAGCGGCGGAGCATTTTCAATTAGTTCATCGACCTTTTATGTAGTAATTTAATGTAAATTTAATGTGCTAAGTCTGTGAGAAAATTTATAATTCGTATCTAGAAAGTTCAAATCGTTATCGTTCGACGGAAATGTAAAGGAGCAATTAACTCTTATTTCGAATAATTATACGAGAGAAGCATTTGTTATCATTTCTGGAATTGCAACTCGTTTTATTTAATCATTCTGTGACAAGACTCTTATTCAGCCCTCCACGACAGGACTGTTCGAGCGGGTAAGGCTTCATTTTCAGTATATGAGACGTTTTAATTAAAAAGATTAGGAATTTCTGTAAGAAAACGCTCATTAATCTCTTCATATTTTTAATATAGTAATAGTAAATATAACGAAAGAAGGCTTATGACAATTCGCCTCAACCAGCGAAATGGCTCCCTGTCTGTAAAGTATTCAGCCCGAATGCCGGTTGGTACCTCACCCCCTTCGGCATAAGCTACTAAGAGCGTGCAGACAAGAATGAGGTTCATTAGGCAGAATGAGGAGTGAGGTAGTTTGCCATTGCTTTCCTCACTGAGCCACAATGCTATTAGCGGAACATGTCCACGCAAGTGAAGTACAATGACTTTATGAGTAACACTTTTCTTGGCATTCCATAAGAAGAGACCAAAATCAGTGCAATTATTCACTCATACCTCAGTAACATTCATTTCATCACAGCCACGATCAAGACTGGGCTCCATGTCCCTGTCCACAATTAAATTCGCAAAGAACTCCATCGTTCGGCTTCTGCTTTGGTAAGTCCATAACAATGTCTTATCGACAAATATTCATTTCCGATGCTATTTAGAACGAATTTCAAGTCTATAATTTCCCCCTTTCTCTCCTATTTTAGCTGTTATCTTTAATAAAAACATTCACAATGCATTGTTATCTTAGTATTATTAATTCTTTAACGGAAACAGGAGCCCATCTTTAATTATTTGAACGATCACAGCCACAGACAACGAGCACAAACACTTAAGCTGTGTTTCCCAATTTTATTTTCGTAGTGCCCCACCTAAGCCTTTTAAAATTCTTATACTCTCCATGTAACATACGCATAATATTAAGATTCTATAGTTATAGGGGAGAGCGGGGCTAGTTGATACAGTTTTAGGTTTTTCATTTTTCATAATTTTTAGAAACAATCTACATCACCAATCTTATGACTAAATTTCAGATTGAAGCAACCTTAATACATGGATGATTATTTTCTGGTCTATCATTTAACTACCTACTACACAATTGTCTTTTTTCAATGATATCCACAGTGTATCGACCTACCCCCGACTGGGGCAAGTTGGTATAGAATTAAATTAGTTGCTAAAAACAAACTGAAACACAAAATTTAACAATAAAGCGTGTTATATTTAATTGGTTCAAATTTAATATAAATAAAAATGTTGAAAATTAATATAAATTCAATATTAAAAAATAAATTTTACTTGAAAAATAGTAAAATTTCCTCACTTTTGGATACGATATTTTTCCTTTCAAAGCCACAATTCAAAGCCAAATGTTTCTTTTGTATGTACGGAACATGAATGGGCTATAAAGTAATAAAACGCAAAGTATTAAAAATACTTCATATAAGATACATTGTATCAACTTGCCCCTTTAGCCGCTATTGAAAATAAATCGATTTTTTAGTTTTACAGAAGGTCCGATAGTGCAAATTAATACTTAATTTTAAATTGGAAAGTGTTTCAAAATAACAAACAAATCGTCTTGCCTTGAATCCACAAGCAGTTTTTACAAGAGATATTCAAACGGCGATAAAAAATATTACTTTTCACATTCAAAAACACTGAAGTGAACACAGCGACGTTCCTCGAAGCAGCACGGCACTCAAACTACACGAGTGCATTCCATAGGGTCTAGGAAGGCGTCTGTAAATATTCAGAGGTGCTGCGACCAGAGAGTATTAAAAGAATTACAGTGCATCAACTTGCCCCTGTATCAACTAGCCCCGCTCTCTCCGCTATATTATATAGTAGAAATTAATTCATTTGCTGAATAAAGCCTATACGATAACTTGTTCAGAACTCAGGCCTTAGGTTTTAAGAATAATTCATTAAGAAATTGTAAGAAATGAGTACATTTTCAAGACAGGCACGTAATTTTTTCCATTGCCCCTTAAATATCGAATTGCCTACTATATGGCGAGGCACCCACCCACCCACCACACCCACGTTGGGAAACACCGATCAAGATGGAAAAACCTGGTTAGATGCTACTCAAACCTGGGACCGGTGTTATAATGCCAGCGAACTAACCATCCCGCTACCGTAGTCGGAAATTCTCTTACAGGGGTTTTGGTGGGGGAGATTTCGGTAAATTAGGTCTTGCTGCAGTGTGGTTGTTTTCGAATACTTTCTGCGGGTAGTGATGTTATTTTTGGAACATTGTTTTCTGCGTAACGTCTTGCGTGAGAGATTAGGGTTTGAATTTAGTTATTCATAGACAATGGGTGGGGCTGCCGCCGGAGGAAATTCTACTTATGTCATATATAATAATAATATCCGCTTCGACTTTTAAAGATTTCATAAATAAATCTTAGCTAATATAAATATATAAGAAGATTCTTCCACCACGTCTTTATGCATATATTCTTTGTCTTTTTGATTCTTAGAAAAAATCTTCACTGAAGAAATCTTCGTACTCATTCCCAGTCTAAGTATGAAATAAATCCACCTGTGCGTATAAAAGAATCTATGCAGAAGGATTTATGTAAATATATTAAGAACATAATGATAGAGGAGAATGACCTTTCTCCCGAGCCATATGATATTGGATACTAGAGTTCGTCGATCAAGAGTCATGAGAAGATGAGTAAAGATTACAATGCAAGAGAGAGCCATCTGAGCTGCCAACGGCCCCATTAATCAGACAGTGAGAGTGAGCGGAAGGGAACGGATAGCCTTCACATTGAGAAAGGGTTAACTGGGCTAACCCATGACCGAGATGACAAAAAAACGCCGACTTTTTTTGTCTGCGATATTTCCGCGCGCCCATTACTTCTACTCGAATGTCTACGAGCGTGATGATGCTTAAGACAAGTGCAGCTGCATTTTCACTTAACCATCGCAAGTCTGCCGAGAATTACCTCCAGAAAATCAAAGCGGCATTTTTTAAGTATATAATATCACCGGAGATTTCTTATCTGACTTATGAAAATTTGAAAAGAAATTATATGCCAACTTCATAAAATTTTCGTGTTCAAGAAAAAGAGGAGATCTGCCTGAGGACCAATTCGTCAAAGCATTTGGTCCCACTGACCTCAGAGGTCATTCAAGGGGAGGAACGCTTGCAGAATTTCCTCTCTCTGACGCAGTTTATGGTAATGGGAGTTAAACCATACTAAACGAACATTATGTTATCCCATTAATTCGTTTAATGGTGAGATTTTTTACGGCCGGAGATAAGATTATCCTCGTAATACTGAGGAAAAAAACATTTTGATCTAAATATATTAAATACAGCCTGCCATAATAAAGAATTTTAGTTTTTAACATAAGGGAAGTAATAATTTCATCGTAAAGATTCTTTCCAACGAAATTTTTTGTAAAATTTTCACATGTAGGCTCCGTTCACTGAGCATTTCCGTGTAAAAGACGATACATACATAAAATCAATTTACTTAAACACACGTATAAAATAGGTAAAAAACCTTGCGATGGTCATATCAAAACTAATAGTGGTTTAGACTTGATAATCTCCAGCCATATTAACTGACTATTCTTCTTCGTCAGTCACAGTCTTCCTTTCTTCATTGTCAGTTTGCGTTTATAACAGCTAGTTCAACTAAAACTGATTTCTTTGTATTAGGTTGTAGATATCAAGTTCATCTGATGAATAAATGAATACGGACCTTTGTAAACTCTAACAACATTTAGAGAAATCTGTTATGCTTTGATTTCAAATAAATCCATCCTCCTTATGAAAATATCGTATAATAATTTTATTAAATCAAAGTGATTCGTGTATTAAAAAACATCCTTTTCAAAATAAGTAAGCATTCAATTCCCAGAATTAGTTACGTTACTATTAATATCTACCTTATTCACGAAATACATATTTAAAATTTAGAAATAAGCCTCTCACAAATATACTTTTCTGCGGTTCTAAAAATAATTATACATAACAGAATAGAGGAAGTTAGTGAGATTAGCAAGTAGGGGTCTGTTATAAGATATAGCGCTGTAGAAACCCTTTAGTTTTCTACGATGCTGTTTTCTTAATTCTTCCTGAATATTCCATCTAGAATACATAGACTCACTGCTTGCTAAAAGGGAGCAGGAGGAGGAGGCTTAATAATGATCTATTCCGAGCCATGTGCTCCAAACTCACACTCGTTACTAATTATATCGTTAAAGTCCAAAATCATACTTTCTAGGAAAACTCATACTTGGAGTTAACGATAAAGATTATCCTTGAATTAAAAATATATTTTTAAAGGTAATATTTTCAATTAAATAATTAACTTCCCATGGGGTTCATATCACTGTTAGAATTGCTACTTTTATATAAGTTTTCTATGAACTTATTTTCCGGGTACATATTTATATAATTTTGTAAACATAGAATTGCTTTTGTAAACAAATATTTTTTGTAAACAAATAATTTTTGTATACAGAAATACCTGCATGTGTTTTTTCTCAATCCGTAATGATAAATGGCCATCTCGAGTTTCCTACGCATGCTATCTGTGTGGTCAATTCATATGGGTTTTTCCTGCTTTATGTTAGCCACGACTAAGTATTCTGTAGATATGGTAAATAAGAGCTCTGGGGAAGCCAATTAATCTGACTTCGATCATCTATCAATGGATACGCTCGATCGAGAGCATGCAATAGACGGCGTGGTTCATATTTCTGAGCGCTTGGAAGTTACACAAATGAAGTGAATTAAAGGGTAATCTCGAGTGAGCTGCGAATAGAAATCAGAATGATGTTGCCATGTGGTCGATGAACCGAAGATGAATGATTCAATTGATGTGAAGATTCACCAGCTTCGGATCACTTCGGAGAAGATACGCACCATCAGAAAGGAATAAAGTCACACAAAGAGAAGGGATCGATGAAAGTTGAAGATTACAATCACCGAAAGGGACATTTGTATGAAGCTTATTAGACGATTTAAATATTAGTATTATTCCTAGTAATTTAAAATTAATTCTGAAGTCAAATTGCTTCCTAAGCAGCCTCTTTTAAATATTTTCATTGGTTTTTATTTGATAATATAAAACTTTTACTGGCATATAAATTACACCCTCCTCTAAGCTAGCAGTTATCTTATTCTATGAATTTTTATTTATTTTTTGTTTAAATAACATTAATTTATTGATGCTTGACTTCGTGGAATATATATTGGTAGACGAATACACTTATTGAGTTCCACAATGAATGTATTAACGACGAAAGAAAACGAAAAATAGGAAAATTATTTCCATTGACGAAACCGTTGGTTAGTAAATTCAATGTGGAATTTACAAAGTGTGTTATTCTTCTAAGATACTCTTTTGTTGTTGGTTTATGAAATCACGAGCCTGTCTTATTAAAATAGCACTTATACTACAATAGCGCCGCATACGATTTGGGATTTTTTTTTTTAAGGCGTTCTTCTATTTCAAAATCTTATATTACAATATAAACGGAAGATTATTGGGAAAAGTTAAAGAATTGATTATTACTAAAAAATTTCAAAAATATAAAAATTAAAGATATCAAAATTAAATTCAGTAAGTGGTAATTCTATATATTTTCAATACAGCATATTAATCAATTATGTAACAGTTAATTGTTCAACAATTAAATGCTCTATCCAAAGAATGCATCCTGTTGAAGGTAAACCAGATTATATTTTGATAAATCCACCTTTTTACACAAAGTCTCTTGGGAATTTTAGTAAAATTCTCGCGGCCCTTAAGAATTGCTGAAATTCATCCGGTAACTCCTGCCTTTAATTCCGCACTAATTAAGTTACTACTTCAAAATAAAACCACAAAACTGCTAAATATTTCATTTAAATTAGACATTATATCTTGATTGACGTAACATTTCATCCAAAAAATACAAGTCAAAGAAACCATGAAGTCTCACACACATGAAAACATTTCATCAATAATGAGTTAAATTTTTTCTTGGCAAAGCGTGCCCTAGAATTTTATAACCCGTAAGAAATGAAACTGTTTCACTCCAACTAGTCAATAAGCTACATAAGATATTTTCCTGGTAATTGTAGAACACATTTATAAATCCGGAGTAAGTAACCGCGGTAATTCAAAGCAGTTTTGGACTTGGATCAATTTTTATTCATCATATCTCGAATGAACTCTTTTAAATTGTATCTAATCTTAATTAAAGTTCCATGTAGATAGCAAAATACTGTCAACAAGTATATCATCTTTCATATATAGCCGTTCTTCGAAAGACATAATGAAAGTAGGAGTACACTAAGCAATTTCCTCTAGATTTAATTTAAAAAACTAAAACGACCGGTTCAGGTCGTATATAAATACTATAAAGTACAAGAAATAGCAAGCATT
Organism: Sympetrum striolatum; assembly: GCA_947579665.1. NCBI lineage: Eukaryota > Metazoa > Arthropoda > Insecta > Odonata > Libellulidae > Sympetrum > Sympetrum striolatum. The sequence goes on from OX388341.1 coordinate 87,297,993, forward strand.
TTCATAGTACAGTTTACAAAAATTTTGAAGAAAGGTTAAGGAGAGGGGAAGAGTTTCTTTGATCAGATGTTCAGCTATTTAGCGATTTTAATGAATTTGGAAGAAAAAACAAATTTACAAGCTCTAAAATTATTGTATTGACAACCAGTTTCGTCAACGATATGACATCTTCAGGTGACCCTTTATTTGTTCTTCTTCCAAAATGTGTTTCTAACGAAGTAAAGCTTGTGCTTATTAATTTTATTTTAATTTTGATGATTTTGGCGATTTAGCAAAACCGATCGTTTTAAAAAAATAATTGAATCGTTCGGAAATTACGTAGTCCGTCTTTGCCTTCATAGTGAATGACAAATATAATTTATTTGCATTTCGAAATTCAAATAGTTAGGCTGCGTTTTACATCTACAAGCCATCTTGCCTTCCTGAGCCAACTGCTTTACTTTTAAGCACTTTACTTGCGTCCTTTTTGAACAGCATAGATTGCAAGCTGTTGGCCTTTACTAGAGAAAGCTGATGGTATCTATGGTGAGAGATTACTCCCAGTCATGGGCGTGGAATGGCTAATGTTTATAGCAACCCTCTGACAGATAGGGGTCTTGGTGTATCCTTTACAAAGAGGTTTACCATAGAAGTGAAACTTACCCTCCCTTTCGGGCCCCTTTCCTAGGTCGCTGACCTTAGGAACCGAAGGGTATTAAAAGGAAGCTAATAACGACTACGTTAGCCATTGGCATTGTTAAAAATGGTTACTTTGAGGACTTCTATTGGCTGTTCCTTCAGCAATCTGGAAGGGATATGTGGAGAGAACTTATATAATGGTTTCAATTTCTCCTTGTTCCACCGAATTGTCCCCAAACAGATGTGAAAGAGCTTGCAGGTTGTTAACCTGACCAGGAAAGTTTTTCTCTTTCGCTATGAGTGAAGACCCTACCGTACCATGATTTCTATAATATTTCTCTTACAGGAGAATGCTCAAACATACATAGCTCTGACTTTTAAAAAGTTGTTTGGATGTTACTGGGACGCACTTAGGAGACCACCCGTAAAATCAAGTGCCCTTTTAATATCAATAAATTATAGATTATACGTAAAAAACAATACTGTACAGATCCTGTAACGCGTATTGTTTGGTCACTCGGCATTGCGGAACCGAACGTGATAACCGATTTAATTAGTAAATTATTTCAAATTCAGAAGTGCCGCGCTCACTTACAGGAGAGCATCTATTATTGGCAAAGAGGGATAATGATCTACAAATAGAGCTGAGATACTCCTTGTTGGTATTTTAACAGTGAGTTGATTGAATGGACATCGAAAGAACAGGTGGCCATCCGTCCAAAATGATGAGGCGAAAGGAATCTCGACAAATAGATTCAATCTGATTTTCAAGAAGTGATAAGAAATATGCGAAAACGGAGACGCACTGAGGAATGAAGGAATGGCTAATGAGAAAAAGAGTACGAGACCAACATTTTAGTGAAGCATCTTGAGCGATAAGAGCTTCCTTCTTCTTCTAAGAGAATACATTTGCATTTTGTATGCAAGAAACGTTCCAAAAACAATGCGATGGAAACCAAAATGAAAAAGTCCAATCGATAAATAGTGGTGGGTGTTTACTAATGACGTCGATCTCGGCTGTCACGTGGGAGACGGCAATTATATTTAGATTTACATGAGTGCCATGCGAGACGCAGGTGCTGCGTTGCGGGGGTTGCAATCACTGCTACTACCGAAAGATCTCGAAGAACTTTTCCTATTGTTTCTTCCTTACCGAAGTATTCCATCAAAAACAACTTTCCGTTTGGCTAAGATATTTTTGTATAAACCTTTGTTGGTTGACCTCGGAGTTTAAGAGCTTTTTCTACTGGAGTTACGAAATTTCGAGCGCATCAGATCATGAAAGCCTGTTCGCTTTCTTCATTCACTGATCATATAATTTTCCAACCGAGCTCTTTAAATTTTAAGGGTTAAATGGAAGATGGGAATTTTTAGTCCCAATTTAGCCTAATTAAGTCGTCAATAAATAAATAAATAATAAATAAATAAAAATGTTTTTTTATTCTTATAAAAGTTGATTCTATTATTTTCGGTGGAAATGAAATGATAACTTAGCGAATTTTCCTGTACAGGAATTTAAAAATGCATCTTAGATCATTGTTTGATGGTAGTTGCAAATTACTATGTTCAGTTCCAGCGATATCGTTTTGTCACACGAGAATCTCCGAATATCTCCGAATATCTCCGAATCTGTATACGGCTCATAGATGTTCACAAGATTAGCTTTGAGAAACGCAATGTTGTTATTTCAGTATTAAATTTTTTTTGTCCCTTTCTATTAGAATTATTTTCATTCATTTTTGTATCATAATTGAAAAAGTAATAAAAAAATGGATCGTATCTATTTAGTGTATAATAACCTGTCTTTAACCAGTTTTAGTTCTCCTTCAAAGGCTAGAAGAATAAATTAAATTAGAGAATAATAAATAAAAAGTCTAACATATTCATTTCAATAGATGAAAATTAAAGCTTATATGGCATTAAAAAATTGCCTTACTAGCTGATGCATTACAATAATCAGTGCAACAGAATTTTTTTAACAATCTGTAATTCAGATAAATTAATAGCAGGATTTCTTTCACTTTCTTGTTCAGTTCTGCTACAATTGTTTGGAAAAATTTCGCAAAAATTATCAATTGATGATATCTTTCTATCGGCGTTTCTAACGACGAGGCACTATTTAAAGGAATCAATTATTAAAAAGGGAATAGAACTTTTAAATTGATAGACAAGAAATAAATCACTTCTCTGTCATCATGAGGACAGGCTGAAAGAGTACGATATAATAATCTTTGAACTTCATCTCATGATTCGATTGCGTCAAAGATAGGATTAATTACCATTTAACGTTTGACCTAATTATCAGATACGCGTCGTGAAATTTGTATTCCGTAATTATTTACAGTTGTAAACTTAGATTGGAGTGATCATCACGCACATGATGACTGAGCTATTTTGCTTCGACATTTTCAAGCTGTACTATGCAGAAATAAATAGAACATAATTCTTAAAAGTATTGAACAGTTATTATTATTTTGTACTTTTTACGGTTACTTTAAAATAAATTGTTTTATAATAAATTAGCAAAATTGATTTCCTGAGGACATTTCTTTGTATTTTAAGGATAATTTTAATGAAAATCATTGTTTAATCAAATTGCGGAACAGGTCTATTAATGAAATTCTCTCTCGGATAGGAACCACTGATAAAGGCATGTGTGTTAAGAGGAAGGGACTGTAGACAGTGCTTAACTAAAGCAGCGGGCGTCCGGTTTGGGGATGATTGAGGAGGTAATCAGTGTGGTGCGCACTAATATCACTGTGCACTAATGCAATTTGGCATTACTCGTAAAAGGAGAGCTTCGAAATTGTTCTGATTTAGTTCTCCCTACTTATTAGTTATCACAATGTAGTATAGCGATGTGCAAAGAGTAATGCGTTGTGGAGAGAGTAATCATTGTATTCAATTAGTTTACAAATCATCTACAATAATTACGATTAATAAATGTAGCTATACTTAGTTAGATAAATATAACTATCTAATCTGATCTACTTAAATTTTAAAACGATAAGACTACGCTGGATATTTTTGTGATCGATAAAATAATCTGACTTAGTAACACTGTAGGCGTTAGTAAAATCCCATATTACACCGTATGAGCGCCAAAAATACGGATTTTTTCTTAACGATGAAGATATTTGCATTCAATTAAATGATCTTCCATTTGCCAGAATATATTCATAAGCGTAAACCTATTGTGTACAGCCTTGCATTCTCTCCGCACCTAAAATGGCAAAAATGACTCATGTATTAAAACTTACAGCATATTCTTCAGAATGATCACTTTTTTATTGAACGTTGGAACATAAAAAACTCAATAAGTTATTCGAAGTAATTGCTTCTCAACGGTCATTATGATTTGCTATTTTGGTGAAGTTTTTACCTCCAAATTAAGTAATTACAGAACGATCTTTCAAAACTGAAATGCTTGGTCTGGTCGTACATGTTTTAGCTATCTTAAATCCTCCCAAATGGAAACATTTACTCAGGGTATCTTGGTTTCATGGAAAAATGTGGGAAAGCATTTCATAACTACCCAAACCACAATTATTTGATTTCAAAATTAAATTCGAATTTAAAGTGTCGCTAAAGCATAGGGATTCACGATAGCTGGTAACTCTCGTGTAACTGTATCTTTATTCCCTTCCGAGATTGTTTCTCGCTTTCTATCTATCTCGAACAAAATCTTATCTATAATTGAAACTGAACTCTACTTATCGCAGTTATTACGAGAACGAAGAATTGAAATTACTTTTGTAAGTGAATTATTATCTATAAATCCTTGGAATTCTCGTGCTTTTACGTTGCTCACATTTTATGCTCTAATTTTCAATGAAAAGTGATTCGTGCAGTTTCCTCTTACATCCTTTCCTATTTCATATATCATTCTCCTATTTATTCTTATATGATTCATGTGTATACTACGATCCATGTTCTTTTCACACCAAGCCCATGTCCTTCAAATGACTATGATAATTCATACATCTGTCATATTTACAGTATTTCCATATAGTTACGGATTCTCAAAGAAGAAAGGACATTAAATATGAAACAGAATAAAAATCTTCGTTTCCGTGAATTCTTGGTGTATGCCTTTACTTGCAAATTTACCTTTACCCTTTAACAACTACAGATTATTATTTTGAATTCAACCCTTAAATATAATGTACTAAGACCAAAAATTCCTACACTTTTTCGATTCTTTCGAGAAGTGCCTCAGATTTACTCGTTTATTGAATACGTATACCAGCCTTTTAAAGCAAATAGTGTCATATATTTACAATAGTCTCCTTCGGGACTCATTCTTCCTTTGTCCAAAAGGTTTTCTTCGCCAGTTTATTTTCGTGCCTTGTTCCTTAAAATCCTAAATTTTTCCTCCGCATACAAACATGTTATCAAGTCTAAGTAAGCTTTGTCGTACATAAATACCCTCATCCGTCGTCTTCGATCACAACAAATCCTAGGTTTACGAAACGTCAATCCGTTTCATCGCCAACTTCTACACTATCACCATCTCTTTTACATCCCACCTTTCAGCTGTAAACATCTGCAACAGAGAACCTCCGCTTAGAACAGTTTTAGCTCTTAAAACAGTCACTCACTACACAATTTTGTCTTACATAAGCTTCAACTCGCAGGATAATAACTTTGACTGTACAAATTCATTCTTTCAGTATCAAACTGAAACATTTCACCAAATACTTCAGCGCTTTCCTTTCCAGAAGAAGATATCGTTCGAGTTGATCATACTTTTTGTACAAACTTGTACGTACGTAGGAACCGAACATAACTATTGTCTTAGAAACTATGAGTGTAAACCTTAAGGTACCGAGGTATGCTTACCTATCTACCCTAACAAATTTAGTTTGAAATGGGATTTGAAATATTCTGCCTGAAAATTTAGTATTGAATCAATGCTCCGTTACTTTTTGTTCAGGAGCAATTATATAGAGAGAAAATCTCTTTTTCTTTCTCTTTCCGAATTGTACAATCCATTACTCGAATTTCCAATTCGTAATACAATTTACAATTACCTTGTGGTTACGAAAATAATTGAATTTAGGACTCATATGGTGACTTATACTTTTGTTCGTTTTCATTTTTATCACTCATTGATTGTATTCACTATCACATTTCATACTCACAAAAATTTTCGCTTTCGTTTAATGTAAACACTAAATTTATTCGTTGATTGAAAATAGTTGTTGCTGTTTATTTTACTGCCGAATTGTTCTCTAGTTATTTACCCTATGCTTTTTTCCCTTCCTCTTGTTTAGCCAGCGTATTCCCTCTCGGAAAAATATTTAGGTTCCTTTTTTACTTTCATTTTTCATGACGATTAAATATTTGGTAGAAAGGATTAACTAATCCCATCTTCTTATAAATCAGCTTTAAAGAACCAACCTCAGACAACACAGAAGGGACGTTTCATTTCCTTTACTTGCCTATATTTGACACACAGCTTGGACATGTGACAGAATCGATAGTACGGTGTGTGGGAGTAGGAAGAAATGTGCAAGAATAGAAGTATTTGCGGATAAATATAAGTCGATGAATTGGAGGGGAGTTCTATAAACGGAGAGAGAGGTAGTAAGGGGAAAAAGGAAGAGGCGGAGGGGCCGATAGGGATGTAGATAAACTCCTTTATTTATTTCGTGTGTCCAAATGAATGGTGCAGCGGACATTGCAATAATATTCGCACGCAGGCCTCCCTCCAAATACGTTTAGTCTCCGATTATTCAAAACCCACGCACAACCGAATTTGTACGAGTGGAAGCCCTTTCGGCCGAGAGCAGAGGGACCGCGCTTCTGGAATTAGGCTTTTGGTCACGTTCCTCATCGTCCCATTGTCAGTGTGTTGAGACAAAGAGCGGAGGACGGAGCAACGCGTGTTAAGGGAGGAAACATCGTCGCAGAGTGAAACTGCTCATAGAATATTAGACCGATAGATGATCGTTTCATTTAGTACAATTCTGATGTCGCCACTCGACAGAAAAATATCGATCTGCAATAACTCAGTAATTTCTGTTACCCTTGAAAACGAATCTTCATAACATATTCTTTCTAAATTGCTATTCGGCTCTTACATTATAAGCAAGATCGTCTCGCAGTTGACTTGGTGGTGTTCTATCGCTCAAACAACAGCAATTCAAGCAACAAAACGTTTTCATTCAATTTTAATTTATACTAACCACGCAGAGTAACAACAACACGGTCTAGGATTCGGGGCTGGGCGAGGACCTAGACCTAGGGTGGTCAAGGTCGTGTTGTTACTCTGCGTGGTCTGTATAAATGAAAATCAAAGTTTGTTGCTTGAACTGATTTTGTTCTCTAAAACTGTCTCGAAATTTCGGTTTTTGACCTAGCAATTAAAATTGATGACAAATCAGTTAAAGTGTACAATAAACCAATTATTAGGCGCTAATATTGTTGGTTAAGAGCCAAAAAAGTTAAGCTTTGGAAGGATCGACCTGAAGGATCTGTCGAATGGAGGTGAAATTTAGATAATTAGAATCAAGAAATGAGCGGATATAAAATGAATTGAAGGTACATTTGAATTCTGTTACTTGAGGAAAACAAACCAGAAAGTCATATTAGGAATAGAATGTACTAGAATTTACTTAGAAACACTTGGATAATTTTCTCCTGGCTATAACATGGATTTTTATGATGATTTTCATTTATGATAATTGCAATAAATCGCTGCGAATATGAGAGTGACGGAAAGTTCATTCCGATGTTTTTTATTGCTAATTGATGAAGCTAAATCTTATTAATTTCTGGTCAGTTACGTTATTGAATTATCTATCTCCTAAAAAGAATTACGAATGGGTACTTAATTTATTAAATTCGCTATGAAATTATTTTTCTTATAGGGTTTGATTCCTGAAATGTTACTGTGTAAATGTTGTAACGCAACTAAATACGTGAAACAACTATTTAGATAACGAAATTAGCATTTAGATTAATTTTACGGTTAGATTCCTTTTGTACCTGTTTGAACTGTTTTATTCGGTAAAAGAGTTGCTCCACGGACAGTGTCAAATTAAACAAAGAGCGAAAAGTGACGTTAATTCGGAGAATTAAGCATAAATAGCTCATAGAAAGGAAGCTCGTAATCATAATCCATATCCCAGGCAAGGTTGACAATTTAACTTAAATTTTCAACTAATTTTCGCCAAGAATACTATCACCAACTATAAAAAGTGACATTGCCAAAATTCATAAGACAGGAAATTAGAGTGGATACCCAAATTGGTTTGATTTCGCTTACATTTCTAATTGCAAACACATTTCTTGATTACTAGGAATTATTCTTCTGTATCTGATCTGAAAAAAGGCCAGATAACTAAAAATGAAGACTTATTTAAATAAAGATTTATTTTAAAAGAAAAACACAGGCCATTAAATTCTTTGAAACAAACCCATCTTTTAGTAAAATAAGTATTTTGCAAGAAGAGGGTGGAAATCCGATAGTCAGAAACCAACGGGACGTGCTTGGCTGTCTGGCGAGTTTTCTAAAAGATATATTATTGAAAAGCCTGAGGAAGTTGGACTGCTGTATGCAGATGTTTTTAGTCGGAACGAAAGAAAACAAGGTCTGTTATATCATGGATCTCCATGGTATAGAGATTACATCATGGAGAAAATCTTAAACAAGCCCTGATAGAACGCATGGAAACTTTTTTCCTGTTTATTGCCAGAAGAAAACTTTATTGCTTTCTTAAAATAATTACTTGTTGAAGTATTATCAGGCTGCTGCATGCTCTCACAACTATTTGTAACAGTAGATATAACGTAAATTTTGTCACATGTTAGAGAAAAGAAAATTCTGCAGTATGATATTGCATATTAAACTAACTACATATATAAATAAGAAAACTCGGAGTCTTTTTTACACGGAACAAGTAAAATTTGCAATTATTTCTACCATGTAATCCTCGACAGCAATCAAAGAAGTAAGAACATGACAATTTTTATTTCTGTAGATTAGTTTATTTCCTTTCGGAGACTAGAGAGAATGAATTGGTGGTTAAGGATAAATGAGGAACCGGATGAATGACTTCCAGGAAAAATATACATACACGCGAAGTTATAATCGTTTCTCAAGTCAATTTGCAGTTTTAATGAGAAAAAATCTCGTCTAAAGTAGAAGTTACGAAATTTCTGCCATGATGGAAATTACGAAATAGTTAAGGAATTTCCGCCCCACATTTGGTCCCTAGTGCCGGGTCTCAGAGCTCGCAATAACCACCGCTGATTTTCTCTTTGAAAGGACCCTCAAACGTCCTTTCGTCGTCCTTTGCCCATCGGAAAACACCACTTCACTTTCGCGGGGCGGAAAGCGCGTCCGGTAGAGGGCAGCACTTTCGCTCGACGAGCACCAATCGCAATGGGTGTCGAAGCAATTCGCGGCAAAAATGATCTTCTAGAAGTGGAAATATAACGGAAATGAAGGATATTTGAGAAAAAGGTTCATCGAATTCTCGTAAAACAGCAATAGGGAGACTGAGTCGAGGAAGCAAAACTATTCTGGGTTAAAGTAAAGCAATAATACTATGAACTAAATTTGAGTTAATTCGGATTCATTAACCTCAATGGACCACCCAATCAGATCGAATATATACTTATGTTACAAGCGATTTTAAACAGTAAAAGTGGTTTATCGTGTCAGATTGAAATCTCCGAGAATACAACACGAACGCCTGATACATGTCGTTTTCAAATGTATCTTCCAACTCTTTTCGTTCTAAGCGTAGAATATTAGAGACTGATCCCATTCTAACACTCTCGCTGCAATAATTAAATAATAACATTTGCTTTCGTACAAAAAACCATACTGGTCATAACGTCAGTAGAATTGACTAAAAACACTATACATTATCATCCAGACAGCTGCACCTTCTGCACTATTTCGGGTACGAGTCACAACCGCATCTTTACCTTCCCGCTGTCAGATTTCGCGGCGTTTATCGCAAATGCCGGTACCGCTCATCCTGCGAATCGCCGATAGGGAAACTAAGATAACAATAATTTAGCACAATTCGCATTTGGAACTTTATTCCTTCATCGGTAATAAAAATATCACCATCAGTCACAAGTGGGGAACAAATTGACGACAACTTAGAGAAACATCACATTGAGGTCGATGGAACACAGCTTCAGGTCCTCCGTCCATCGGAGGAGCATCGGAGCGCCCCAATTCGACGTCGGGTACTCACCGATGGCAATGAGGAAGGCAGTGATGCGGTGACGGGTCGCCATGGCGGTGCGCTGCGTGCTCTCCTGCAGAGGAAGAAGAGCGGGATGATTCGAGATGCGGCGAGCGAGGGAGTGTGTGACGTCGTTCAGGGGAGGGAGGAAGTTGGAGGGGACCCCAGCACATGGGTTCCCACGCGCGCACCGAATTTCGCCCCCACCATCAAGTGATCTGTCCTCCGAGTAAAGGTGAACCAAGGGCGATTTCCTAAATTCGTCTCCAAAGGGCCGAAAGACGCGAGGGATTCCGCTCCCTGGCGCGACGGCGGATCGCGAATGAATTTAATTATTTCCACTTGCGGTGGCCGACGGCGGATTCGAAACGCTCTCTGGGCGAGGATTGCAGATTGATTTGCGATTGAGGCACTTCTCGGACTGAAAGCTTGATTGCTGAAGTCGAAACCACCGGCGATGCCGCAAATAGTAACAAATGAAGATCGAGAGCGTGGCTATTGGCAAATGAGTTACCCGCTCCCGGATAGCCATGTGGGCAGCATGTTCGGCTTCGGCGAAAGCGGTCTCGGGTTCGATTCCCGGTGGGAGCACACATACGAAATGATCTATGCTGTCGAAGCAATTTTAACATACTGCTATATTGTCTACAAAGTATTCAGCCCGAATGCTGGTTGGTGGCTCACCCTCTTCGACATAAGCTACTAAAAGCTTGTATGAGGAGTGAGGGGGTGCTTTCCTTCTTTTCTAATTGAGCCAGAATTCTATGAGCATTTCCACGGAAGTGAAGCACAATGATTCTACTAGTAACACTTTTCATGTCAGTCCATAGTTCCACCTTAATCAGCGCAATTATCCACTCATACCTCATGAACTTTCATTTCATCAAAACCATGATCAAGACTGCGAGAAAAGGAAGTGAAATATAAATTTTTCCCTATCCTGTACCAAAATATAAATGATAATTTTCTATTCTTTAGGATATGGTTGCTGGAACCTTTGTTAGTAAAAAGTAATTAGAATGGTGCTCCAAAGTTTTAGAGAAGAAGATAGTTTTATTCCTTCAGATACCTTTCTCGTCAATTCATTCTGATTGTTTTTTTATTTTTATATAAAAAAGAGATAGAAAGAAATGGAATTACCGAAATATACTTCTTTTCCCATTTCAGTTTTCAAATCAGAGAAGAATAAGCGAGTAAAGAAAAGCTGCGCTGAGTGTCACGTAAGGCTCTTCCCCCCCGCGGTAGCTATTTTGTGCGGAATCTATGACTTGTTTGTGAAACTGAGAAGAATATTTGCGGCAAATGCTCGCATCTTATTCCTGCTATCTAAGTGTAAGCTGGAGAAATAAGAGCTAGAGATCAATCTATAAGACATCATGATGATTCCACTGGAATGTAAATAGAGCATGTAATTTTCATGGAATCACGAAATTCGATATCCCGCACATAAAATACTCTTTATAGATATAAAATTATACTGATTATTCTATCTGGTATCAACACTAATTATGAACCTGAAAATAGGAAAGCGAATCAAGATTATTTAGTAAATTACATTAATATTAGATTCTTTGATCAGTGGAAATAATACGACGTGAACTTAGATAAAATAAAATTGATTATTTTAATACTTATAAAATGTTATAATTGGCGGATGTAACTAAAATTTAGCCATTAAAAACGATCGAGAACTAAGCAAAAAAGAAGACGGAAAATTTTCTCAAGAAGAATGATATTTTCAGTAACCGCAAAAAAGTCCCAGACATATCTGTTTAACGTGAAAAGAACCGAAATAGTGCAATAGTACGAGCTACCATAGTAGCACACATAATGATTTCAATCTACATATCTACTTTATCAAATTCACTATGCATTTGTCTTTAAATCGTCATATTCTGATATAATCACAAAATATCACGGAGTACCAATTTTAGTGATCTATATGGGGAAACAATTAGAAGAAAAATGAATAGAAGGAAAACAATGTAAAATCTTTCTTAGGTTGATAAATTATAATTCTATTTCCGGATGACATTGGCTCTCCTTAAGAGCCTGTGCCCGGAAATTTCCTTAAACCTATAAAATTTCAAGTTTAATAAAATACTATCCGTTTAATTGCGCACAAATCTCGTTCAAAATAATTACTAATTGAATTTTCCTGGTTTGGAAAAACCGTAGCTAAATCAACCGCAAATACCATATAGTTCCCGCAATGTCATATTTCAGGTCGTTCTATTGCTTTCGATTAAGTTAAGTAATTCATCAAATTTTTTTTATATCCAAGCGTAAACTTGGGTATCGCGAAATCACGGATAGCCATACAAATTCAAATTTTCATGGAATTTCTTTTTCAAATTCTTCGAGCGTACAATTTAGAGGTACGTGAAGAATAATTTACTCTTTGATAGAAAATCGTAATATTTGCAGAATATCCGGATTTACGAGGATTGGGAATGTATTAAATAATCAGAGATTATGGGTTTAATAATTATTATCGCAGATTGATGACATTACCCAAAGTGTGGAGCTTCATGCTCTTGAAAAGCTCATTGAACAACAACTGTGATTTTCAGCTAGCATCTAATATATCTAGCGGCTAATAGCATCTTCGTATATAAGAGCAATTCCATGTCTGCAGCCGAAATGGAAGAACTCACATGTACTATACCAGTGTGATGTGATGTCGCCTAACTGATTGACAATGTCCGCGACAGTGGTCAGGGTCAAGGTATTGTATTAGAGGACGCGCAGAATTCCTGTAAGGAATAGCTCCTGTTGTCTCTCTCCCGTATCACCCCTCCAGTACTTTAATTTATACTGCCCAATTTCTTCCCATTTAGAGCAACTACTAGCTACTCAAATGATTACCAATATCTTCGATACACTAGCAATTAAAAACCCATAGTTCACATTCACATGTTTCATTTAAGGAAAAATAATGAAGTAGGAAAAGCTTATGTAGCTGGGACTCGACATTGCTAGCTTCTGTAAGTCCAATATGATGGTGAGGTGTTATCTTTGATGTCTCTCGTGTGCTTAGGAGTAGTGCTATCATCGATGGATCCTCCGGAGCAAATCGTGGTCCGCCATAGCTCAAAAATCAAAAGAGTTCATTCTGTTGTGAAAGATCGACTGATTAGGACAACCACCCGGGAGCTGAGAAAACCGGGTTCGAGTACCGGCTATATCAGGCGTTTTCTCTTTTATTAATGTTGATAGCTGTAATATGTGCGGATGAATATCAAGGAGGACACTGTTTGTTTGATTGAGGTGAGATCATAATTAGAAAACCTTACCGAAATAAAAAATGAGAATAACGTATATAATTTGGAATGACCGACTGAAAAACCCAAGGAGTATGTTCCTTTCCAGCCCAAGGTTAAATGTAAAATGTTTGTGAATATGACTTGGAATCTTATAGAAAATTTCCTCTGTAATCAGTGCAAACATGTGGGACAACCGTAGGCTTCTGTGACGTAGAAGTAGCAAAATCTCACCGATAGGTTAAAGTCTTTCCGATAAAGTTGAATTAAAGATTTTAGATTAACAGTAGCTGAGCCTACCTGTGATTCTGTGAAATGCTCCGTATCCTGGCCTCGACTATAAGTTCGCCCTCTTCGCTTACTCCTCCACGCAAAGCGAAACTTAAGAATCAGTCTCCTCGAGAACGTCTTGCACCTGGATGCCAAGGCGAGGCTCTGATAAGGAGCACATTCAGCTAACAGACAGCTGGACTTGAAATCTGTAAATTCTTGGAAGTTATGGAAGAGATGCTCCTAAAACCGATCGATTTGCAAAAGAATAATAACAATAATAATAAAAGGGTTTTATTCGGGCGATATTGAGACTAAAAGTCTCCTCTTCCATCTAACTCAAGAATCAAATCATGCGAACATCATCCTCTCCTATTATAAAGTTGAATTAAGGAAATTTGACGACAGTTAAAGGAGAATTGGAAATATAATAGCAGTATAAGGAAACGATGACGATCTTCTAAACTAATATTACAAAAGCTAAGGTTCTCATTTTACAAACAACAATTCGTTGAAAATTAAATTAATCAGAGTTATGAGGTACTTTTATTTGAGACAGCTAAATACAGCCGTTGACCACATAACGGAGGAGGTTAAAAGTATGAAGCGAAAGCAAAAAATTAAAAACGTTAAAAATTCAAGGGAAATGAGAAAAACAAATCAAAATCTGCAGTTCTTCTGAAGAGGAAACTTTCCACGATGAGCTCAGTTTATCACATTCTAAAAATGTCGAATTTACAAACTGTAAATTTAAATTATTCAGCTTCAAAAGAAATATCATAGAATTATAGATGTGTCATTTATTTATACCATATATCATCATCATATTAAAGAATCTAGACTTTATTTTGCTGAAATTTTCAAGTACAACTTTTACATTATAATAGACTGATTTGAAATTATTACATATCATAGATTCCAGTGATTTAAGTTGGATGCAATAGAACACAATCACCTTGCAATAAATGAGGTTTAGGGGAGAATGGGGTACATTTAAATTTACATTTACATTTACATTGAAACCCTGCAATCCACCAGTGGCGCGTGGCAGGGGGCGTAAGACACCGAAATTAGACACCGTAAGACACCGAAAAAAGGGGGCGTAAGACACCGACACCCTCCCCGAAATTGGTAGTGATAAATTTATCAAAAATCTTCCGTCGATATTCAAGTCTTCTATCACTAAGAGAGTTCCATCCGAGGGATTCTATCATAGCCGAAACACTGCTGTCAAATCTGAAATCTCCCTTGATGAACCTTGCTGCTCTACGTTGAACCACCTCGAGATCGGAAATTAATCCTACTTCGTGAGGATCCCAAACTGCACAGCAATACTCAAGTAGAGGTTGAATTAGGGAAAAGTACGCTATTTCTTTTACCCCCGGTAGGTACCTTATCAGCAGCAGGGGTCTGTTAGTGTGTGGTTTGGTTGGTGCCTTACTCTTCGAATCAACTACGAGATCTAACTGAGCGGTCTTCTTCATTCCGCCGTTACATGTAGCAGAGTTAGAGATGATCAAAGTTTTCAGTGCAATTACTTATAATTTTTGTGTGTTGGTTCACCAATGCAAATATGGTATCTGATTGAAATTTGATTTTTTATCTATCACAATCTAATAATTTAATTATTAAGCCTTAGTTTAATATATCTATCAAGAATTTTATATGGTTCTGTCTAGGTTATAAGTATGATTTTAGTAAACCATGCAATATGAGTAGCCCCGGTAGGACGCCATTGGGTAATGGAAGTTTGACTACCGGCACTCCAAATCGTTTTTATTGGTTATTGTAAGCATTTTACAATGCATGATTTAGAATATAAAAATGCTTACTGGTTTGGCACTTTTGTAGATGCCGAGAAAATGGGTGCGATAGACAACTAGAGGAATTGGACTGAAGAAACTATGAAGTTTGTTGAAAGGTTTTTATTTTTAAGTTGTATTTTATTCTTAATTTCCCAGGGGTATTCACGATTAAAAGTTCTTTATGTAAATATATTCATATCATAAGTACTAGTATAATTTTACCTTAAGAAATTCATACGGGATCCTTCTATCGGTCGGGGAAAACGGGTGTGTATGGGTCTTGTATTATAATTTTTTAACGACTTTTTAATTTTGCATAGTCATGTAAATTCAATACATTGAACTACAAACAATAAAATAGTAAATAAAAATGTTTATTCCAAAATTTAAAAAATTGAGCAGGCTTGATGGATGAAACTGCTTAGCCTACCGGCATTCCCCCATTCTCCCCTATATACAACTTTTATTTGATTTACCTCTCAGTCAATTACCACGTAGTTCGAAGTGGCGATAATGGTTCTAGAATGGCTTCTAAATGCAGGACCCCATGACCAAAGTTCGTATGAAGGGACGCCCCACCGTTCTAATCTAATCAAACAGATTTCAACCACTTTGCTGAGTGTATTTTATGAGCCAAGCTCGGGAGAGTCCTATATAGTCTATTGGCGGAATCAAAGCAGTGTTTTCTTCTTTAAGCTACAGTGACGATTTTTGACATTGTTTAAAGTCTTTACGCTACCCTCATTAAGAAATGATTTTATAAACTCCATATTTCAAAATTCTCTATCATATGGCGAGGCTTATAAATGTATTAATAGAGGAATCGACTTTTATTTTATATGAAGGCTCATTGCTTTTATTTTATGTTCGTATTGTCGGTTTCTAATTAAGGATGTAATAATAGATTGAATTTAATTTTTATATTTTTATATTTACTGCATGGGTTCTCTTTTGAGAGGAAAAATGTCACGTGAATGATCTAAAAATGGGCAGAGGAAATTTTTATGCATGAAACTAATAAATCCATTAAGGGTTAGAAAACAACTTAAATCGTACGAGATTCAAACGCTCACCATTAATTCCTTTTATTGATATCGCAAAACTTTGGTAAGTGTCGAAACAGTCCATTCAAGACATTCAGTGTTCGTAAACATTCATTTTAATATTAATTATTGCAAATATGTTTGTATTTATTATTATATTGCCGAAGACTCTTCTTTGGCTTTTTATATTTTCTCCTATCACAATAAAGATAATAATACTGTGAAAGTAAAATATAAAAAAGAGAGTCAAGTTTCATTTTCAACGAAATAGTTTGAAGTTCAAATGGGCATAATTTTAGTTGAAAATATATATCTCAGCTACCCAGAAGAGGGTAGGTTTTACTTTTCTTCTTTTATCTATATACATGTTAAGCTTTCAACATTGGTCCCAATTTATATCCTCCACCGTTCTACCAATATGGCAACTCTTTCCTA
The DNA here is from genome assembly GCA_947579665.1 of Sympetrum striolatum. NCBI lineage: Eukaryota > Metazoa > Arthropoda > Insecta > Odonata > Libellulidae > Sympetrum > Sympetrum striolatum. The sequence goes on from OX388341.1 coordinate 87,314,639, forward strand.
ACCAAATGACACTGATTAAAAATTTAATAAATCTAGGAAGAAAAGCGTTTTCGTAAATGATTGTAGAATGAGCTAGTAAGAGCAAATATGCATTGTCAAAATCTGCATCAAATCAGCTAAGATTCGGAAGATATAGGAAATATTAAATCAAACCTTGTTTCAAAGGTGTGAGTTTTGCAACTTGCATTTCAAGAAAAGAAGAGTACTGTAGTAAACCTCCAGTAGCACTTCCCCAGTCACACGAGATCCTCCCAGTCTCGATCACAACACAGTTGACCTCGCACTGAGCGTCATCGCCATATATCATTTCTTAAAAGATCGGATTCGGGTAACGCGGTCTTCTGAAGACCTTTCCAGTCGTCTTGATCTTCAACAGATAACGAAAAATGATTGTTATTCATCGCCTTCCGCTTCCCACTTCTACTTCATTTGGAAGTGCAGAAGTAGAGCGACAGACACTGGTATCCTGCTGCGGGGACACGATCCTCACGTGGGCATCGGCGTAAGCATATCGATTGCGAGAACACACTTAGATTCGTGATTTTTGCTGAAAAATAGTTCGAACAAAGTTAAATCGGAAAATGTCCGTTACCGAAGACCAGAAGAGGATATCCTTTCGCTCCGCTAACCTAAATTTCAGGGATACCGGTAATGGTTCGCAGCTGCGATATGCTCTAAATTTACTCTCAAACGAAAGAGCTCGCAAGTTGGGTGCATTTCCCACTAGAGTGCATAAACCAGATGACGGGATTCGCTTCCAAGTGATTAATTACGGCAGTTGGAGCTCTTGTGTCCAAAAATTACGCACCATGATCCTCCCAACGCAGGTTAGTAAGAGAACCAGTAGCGCATATATAGAATCAATGCCATCTGAAAGTAAGAAACCAAAGAAATGAATGATTATAACATTGTTTATCAGCATTATCTCTTACATTATAAAATCAAGAAATTGAATGTAGAATTGATTGGACTATTTAGAATAGGTGTTAAGTGGATAGCTGGTGTGACGTTAGGCAGAATTTTGCAGAATAATGCACTAAACTAGTGAAGATCAAGTATTCAAAATGAAATCCTCATTTTTATTTGTTGTCTAAACGTTAAACTTACATTGGGAAATCAGCGAAAGAACTGAGCGGCTCGCAAAAGTAAGAAATCATTATATACTAGTTTTATTTTGAAAATATTTCTTCTTTCTGTTTCCTAGAGCATTTCCTATTTTTCAATCGCGAGGTATATACTCGTATGAATTTAAGTATTTTATGATACTGGCTCCAAATTTCGTTTTAAGATATAATATATTCATGAATAAACTGCCCGACTTTCATCTTAAATTATTTATGTAACCTTTTTCATTTATTTGACGATGAAATCATTGCTCAAAGAAGATATCTTCACACTTTTTTCTCAAAAAGAAATTCAATAACGTTCAAGAATAATAAACCACGAATTTAGGGTTCATATTTCATTAATTTATGATTGCGGAATTTATTAAAAAATAAATGAGAGCTATAGTTGAATTGCCTTATAAATTATTGCCATTGCCTAACAGCTGTGTAAATATTTGTGTATAGCTAATGTTAACAAATCGTCTGCCGATGTGCTCTTTATTCATAGAGAACAAAATATGAAAATTCGAATATTTATATCTCCAGGTTGCTAAAGATTGACTTCAGAGAATGGATTCAAAAGAGAAATGTGGATAAATTGTCTTAGAATGAGAAAAACTGTAATATATTTTATGAATTTCCGTAATCTTGAATTTATCTTATTCTTAAAATTCGATATTTCCGTATTATTAAATAATTTTTAGTAATAAATCTCATTTTATGATACCTCTTATGTCACTCTTATTATGAACATCTAATAAAGAAAGAACTGGGGTTCAATTTTGAAACTTGGCGTTACATATGGAATTCAGTCTTTAGGTGAATTGTTTGCCATCTTGTTACTTTGAAGCAATGAAAGGATAGTTTTCACTCAAAGCTGAATTACATATGCAACGCTTATTTACAAAATTGGATCACTTCGGCTCTTACATAAATATCACGTGTACCAGCATGTAATTTTGACCTATTTCAACACATCATCGTTTTAGTAAAAGTCAGTGGAATGTCAGTGGAATTAAGATATACTCCTCGATGACTCAGGGAATTCGATTAGTAAAATAACTTTGACTAAGTAGTCAAGGAAAGTAATTAGAATCTTTCTAAAAAATTATTTTGTATCCATTTAGCATATACAGGGAAACTTAGTAACATGCAATTGTCACCCTGAATTGAGCTAAAAATTAAATGGCATAAAATATCAAAACCTCAATATTCCCAAATTCTTTTAGTGACTTCTGATTAGCGTTTTATCTTTCGCAACCACATGTCCTAATTCACTGAGGGTCAGTCATGGGCTAGCGAATCCTTTTAGGATAAGCCAATTATGATACAGCAGAAAGCAATGCGCTAAACGTATTCCCAGCAGTTAACGCTGCCTCACTTGCCTTAGCACCTTTAAGTGATGTCGCCTCGTCGGAATCTAAGTCCTAATGAAGCGCCTGAGATTTTTAGTGCTCTAAGTTCCTTTATAATTAATTAAGAATCGTAAGGAAGATTTCACTTCTCCTAAAATATGTAAACTAGGGTAAAAAATGCATTATATTGCTGTTAAATACTGCTTGCTTTGCTATTTCTCGATTCAATCGTAAAGTGACATAAAATCTTTGAGCATGACGTATACATTCAAATTTAGCCTCGTGTATATTCTTCACTGTTTGCATCCAATTCTTGTTTATTTTCCAGATTGCGGTTACCGAAACCAATTTAGATAGGAAATATGCTATAATTATTTGTTGGTAATTTATATAAATTCTGAAATAGATAGTCTTGGATCTTTTAAATGGCCGATATATCAGGTGAAGACCATTATATACAAAGCTACGAGAATTTAAAAAACTGAGAGAAAAAGTGTTAATTTGAGAAATCTAGGTTACCATTGATCGTAAAAAAGCAATTAATTACTGTAAACTTAAATAAATAAATAAAATGCTGGCAATGATGAATGATGTGAATAATTTAAAAAGCATTTAGGGGATGAATTTGATGAATTTTATCGAAGAATTACATCACATGTGATTAACGAATAGTGGAATATTGCATCAATGGAATTGGTGAGAGGTGAAAGAGAGATAAAATGACCAAAAGAAATTATCACGATGACGATTTTTTTGATTTCATGGAACATCTTCGTGAAATACATAGATATTTTTTATTCAGTAATTTGAGAATTTTGGTTAATTACTTAATGTGCATACTTAATTCCGTAAGGGGGAGTTTGAAAGTGCTTTTGCAAATGAAAATCCATCGAATAAATGTTTTAATATTGCTACGATCAGTCGTAATTAGTCTAAGGTCCCTTAGAGGGTAGACTGAAATTTAAATGCTATTAATTTTTGTTTTATATATAAACAATTCTTGAATAAACCCCAAGCTGAATCTACACGAAGATATGACTCCTTCCCTGAATTTTAATTTACAAACTATCAATGACAAGCAATATTTTCATAATCATGTTCTTCCCTCACTGATATACGTGATCATTACGTCTTATTTTCGACAGGAAGTTTTAATTTAGAAATATTTTTGCTTGGATGCGTTTTAAACCTCTGTTATCATTGTAATCGGATATTTATCAAAAGAGAAGATAAGGAATTGATCAAAATGAAAATATAATTTTATGAAATTATATAAATAATGATCGGGTACAGACAGCTAAGAAGCTATATTCGCGCGCCACTTAATCGTTAACATTCGAAGTCATGAATTACATAACTTTTAAAATGATAAAACATATTTCAAAATTTATATTGCTGACAAAACATAGAAGATTTTCTCGTGCAGCCTTAATAATTCAATTTGGTAAATGTAGGCTACTTGAATTCAAGGGAAGGGGTGAAGGCAATGGAAATGGAGAAAATGAATTGAGGCAACATCATTCATTACATGATGATAAGGCTTTTGGAGAGTCCGACGGATGGAAATTCGCTCAAAATGGCCTTTTTATTCAGAGTCACGAATTCAGCCATCGAAACGAATCGCATCACTTGCGTTCTTTTTTTGCTCCGCCATCATAATCTCCATGAAAGGGAAACCGTTCGCTGCGTTTGACATTTTACATTTGACATCTGATCTCCGTTGAGACGACCTCTCATCGCAGCTTTTTCTGCTCGGCGGAGGAAATTCTCAGCAGACCGTGATGATGCCATCATTTATTCCAGCTTTTTGTATGGACACCGATAAATTTAGCATCTTTAACTTTCAGGAATGTTTTGTACATAATCTGTCTATCTCCCACGGTGACCAAAATAACGTCTATTCATTTACGCCTTGCTTCCCTAATAATATCACCTATCGTGCTCCTGGAATCCTGACAATGTGAACTTTCACTGGTTAATGGTAGTTATGCGGGGGTTATACCCTTACCTTTTTGTTAAATAATAAAAATATATCTTTAATTCTAAAGTTTATTTTCCGAACGTTTTAACTGAGTATGCCCCTTTTCCGATATGGAAATGATTTTTAAATCATCCCCGCCTAAAATGTAAATAGTTTATGGTATCTGTAAGCTTTGGATTGTTTACCATGTTCATTTCCCTTTTCGTCAAAATTCATTATTGTAACATTATTCAAATTGAACCTTAAGTTTATGATATTATTTATACATTTACATCTACATAAGTTCTCTGCAAGCAGCTAGTCGGTGGGTGGAAGAGGGTGTAAGCATCAAGTGATTGACCCATTTTTTTGTTTATTGCTATCGTTCATAGAAATAATGAGTTTTTAAGATGTCTTTTCCTGCGACTATTTCACAAATTTTATTCTTTTTGTCTTTACCTGAAGATGCTTCCACGGAAGTGAAATCAGTAGTGACTAATAAATTTATTGTGGAAATCACGACGTTACGCTTTCTCATATCGACTATATTTTATTCTTCTTTGTGGACGGATATTCTATTTTATATGACTGCAAAATATTTCTTTCCAAGGTCCCTGATTCTGGATCATAAACATAGAATTAGACAAAAATTCTAAAATGCCGCTACGCTGCATCTCCGACTTTCAGCTCTTAACGAGACTTGTAAAAGACAAAGATGTCAAGCGAATTAGACCCTGCTGCCCGCCGTTAAAGTCATGTAGAAACATTCTTATGCATTTTAGCACTATATTTGGTAAATTAAAAAATTCTTTCTCTAACTAAAGGGTCAGGCGAGTAACTGCGAAAACCCTGTTAGATGTTCCACAGTTCCGAGAGGAGGAGGTTCAGCTATGTTAAGCACTTCCTTTTTTTCTGAAGAAAGCAGCTGCCATCTCCTTCGATCTTTTCCTTTATTTTGGTTGTTTCCTGTCTGCAGTTGAGGAAAGCCCTCTCTCAGAGTAAACTTCCCGGCAATCTCTTGCGAAGAGGGCGAGTACACTTCGAGGAGTTGTTTGATTTTTCTTCTGGATTAAGGGAAGGAAATAGGATAAATTGGTTCTCGTTTTAGAGGCAAGTAAGGGCAAAAGCACTGCTCACTGATCTGACATAATTAAAAAAAACGAGAGAAGCCGTTTTCATGTTTCTGCAGAAAAAAATCACAGCAATTCGGGTGGAAAATGAATTGTTGATAGATCCAAAATATCCCTATGATTTGATAGTTTTAGCAAACTTATGTCAATCAGAGACAAGGAGTATGTCTTTGATATATGTGAAATACTTGGAGGCTTCAACGGAAAACAGCACTATCAAAATTGAAAATTAGGACGGAGCACAGTGTAGCAAATGAGCAACATTATACGAGTGATTAAAGGAGAAAATCGCGTTCGTAATTACCTTAAAAGATGTAGTGCAGTACTTTGTGAAGCTCCAATCTTTATAGGAACTCTGGAAGTAATGAAAGAATGTATTCTTGATTAATATTCTGACAGTTACGAAATTAGTGGCTGTGGTGATTCATGGAAATTAAAATCAGAACAAGTCCATAGTTCCCTCCGATGCTGTCTTCGGGACACTACAGCGCTTTTGTGCGAGACCAATTAAATATCCCCTTCTTCTTAGTAATGTTTTCTCGAGAATTCCATATCTTCATTTTTCCATTTACCTTCATCATTCTTCTATATCGTATCTCCATATCTTCTTATTTTCTTCTCTCTTCTTTTGTTACAGTCTGTGTTCTGTAGCCGTAAAATAGGGCATTTCTAATGAATAATGAGCAACCGCACGGCAAATCCAGAATCCTGTGAAAGTTTTTATCCGTTTTCCCTTGGGATATGAGTTTCCCGTTGTATTCGGTATCGTAGTACTATAGCAGTTAAAATAAATACTTTACACAGACTGAGTGATTCTGTACAGGCTATTTTGACCTCTGGTTCCATGTTAAAATCCTGATTTTATTTTACTAATAACTTAAAATTGAAAGTAATAGAGCGAAAGTGACGTTTTAGATACTTTACGACCCCTTCAAAGGAAACCAATTAGCAGAAATATATACATACCAGAAAAGATGTCGTCCTGATCTGGATTAGACGGGAGAGGCGATGGCTGTCAAAATCGCTCAGAAAGAGGCGCCGACAACAACATGGATAACGGGAGCTTTCTAATCTTCTAATCGTGAAAAAAGACGCTTTGATTTCACTAGTTTTCTTAGTCGAAATACTGAGTGTTGTGGGTAAACTCGTTGTTCATCCCAAGAGTTGACTTATCCACTCCGGAACCTTATTTAGCGTGGCCTACATCTCCATAGAATGCCAACCTTACTACTTCTTATTCCTACCTAGTAAACTAAGCTATATCTAGGCTGTCAGTGGAGATAAAAACAAAAAGCTCAATGAAATGCAAATTATATGGTTTGATGTTGTAACTTCCTCCCAAAGAACTCATTTAATTTTACTATTACTTTAACTGTATAACCGCATTGTTTCTCATCTTTAGGAAATCACTCCAAATTTTATCTCGCATATGAAGTGTGCACTATCATTCTTAATATTCTTTTCCAAAAAATAACGAATTGGCAATGTTTAATGATATACCTGATTTATGGAAGTCTTTATTTCTCAGCATAGGATATGTGTCTCTCATTCATCATTCATCTTGGTGAGCAATCTGAAAATATTATAAGATCTCAGTGTTCTTATCAAGTAAAACTATTTCGAGATAACAAAAACTATATTTTGTTATAGATCCGAGGATAAATCGGAGCAGTTGTTTTTTAGATTTAAATGACACTCGATGTATGATGATATTAATTCTTTAACATGTCACCAAGATTTGACAATTGAAAATTTTCCACTGTAAAAACTATTCCATTTAATTAATGTAAGGATCTACTTCGTGCTTTAGGAAATTTGTTTAGTTGAATAATTTCTATACATTGGATATAATTGAACGGTTCAGCTCTCACAAATATAATATTGGTCTCATAATATTTGTCTTACTGTACGCTGGTTGGCTATTATTACGAGCTGGAACTTATCAAGGCCTCTTTTTGCGGCTCCTTATATTCACTAAATAACTTTTCGGCAGCCTAAGCTATTACTCACTTCCGATAAATATTTCACTTCGAGTGGTGTCCATGAAAAACTTGACCACACGGGAGATTCTCTTCAAAGCATTCTTCCACTGTGAAAGGCAATATATTTTATAACAGACTCCTTTTAATAACTTTAAATGCTATAATTGGGAATGCCGAGATCAAATTAAGTGCTCGTGTAAGGATATTGCGTCATTTTGCATTGCCGTAACCGCCCCAATAGATTGCGTGGGAATAAAGAGGATGCTAATTGCTCGGTAATCACTGGTAAGTTGTTTGAAGCGGAGGTAAAACTGTGGCGTGTTTCTATACTCAAATGAAATGCAAAACGGAAAAGTCAATCGTGTTCAGCAAAATCTGAAATGTTGTAAATTTAGTTGCTTACAAGATATATTTAATTCGAGAAAAGCAAGTAAAAGGACCGAGCAAACAAAGAAGAACCAAGGAAGCTAAACAAATGAAAATGGATATTGAATACTATAACATAATATATTATATTTTATGTATAGAGACGATACAGCGCCATAAGGAATAAATGAATGCGAAATTTTCGAACGTGAAATTGCTTTTTATTTACACGAATACTTGATTAATTTGTTAGGAATCTGATAAATTTCATTACATGTGTACGAAGGACAATTTGATGCTTATTATTCCCAATTTTCCATTTCTTTAACTGAGCATATATCTGCAATTTTCGTTTCATTTCGCAGATAGTGTTAACTTATGAAGAAAACTTGGATAAATGTGAAAATGGAATTATAAAGAAACGGTTCAGTGAAACGTTCCTGTCATAATGATGAGTTCAAGATTTCGACTCTAATAGTTATTACCAGCTAACATCGAATTACAAATTAACATATAATCTGGCTCGCGTTGGAAAAGACAAGGTAGCCATCGAACATAAAAAGCTCTCTGGAGCTCGGGAGCCGTCGGAAAAAGTTTAAATTCGATCACCTCGAGCGCTTGGCTCATTGCCTAATATTTCTGGTTTAAAACCCCAATAGTTTGCCACTTGAGGAAACATAAAAGTCGATATGAAGTATACATTGGTCCAAAATAAATTTTGCAGAATGTCGTATCGTAAAATCGCAGAACGTACATCTGTTGTCTAAAATATTTCGACAACAGATGTAGCCTTAAAATTAATTTTAGCCAAACGATGTTACATTCTGAGAATATACACAGTATTCATTTCACTTAACAGAAACATTTGTCTTAAATTTGGAATTCTTGCCATTTTTGATGAAGCATTTTCGAAATTTCTTTGCAGCTGTGAAATAAATCGCCGTCTCATTGTTTTCACTAATAAAATTCCTTCAATTGCCAATAACTCAATTTAGTTATTAAATTATAATAATCGTTATCCTTTCTCTTAATTTTATGAAGTCGGGATCCAACCATAGGTACTACAAAAACAGATTTTAAACTTTAACCCATAAAAAATTAACGTATCTTTGCAAAAGAAGGCTTTAAATTTCCGATGAATGAAAATCGACGTATTTTTCGCAGCAGCATTTCGCATGCTTCATAAAATACCGACGTGACTCTTGTAATAAGCGATGAGAAAACGAAAATCTCTGATAGAGTTATCTTAATTGGAATTTATATTACCTATAGATTATTTTTACTTACGGATTATTAGTTTACTATTTTTCTTTTATGGCCAAATTTTTCTATCAACTACCTAAGTACAGCTTAGCCTACGTCCATTTCGAAGTATCTTGTTTTATATCTATGGGGAATAAATTTATTTTCCTTATGTCACTCCGTGATTACTCTTACGTGAATACTCTCAACCTAAATACATTGCCTAACGGTTTCGCAAATTTCACTTAATTTAATGGCAACATTGTAAAGCCTTGGTGTTTCTAACCATAAGTTGCAAAGTTTTTTGATGATCATACAATCACCCCATTGGGTTTTATTTTCCGTGTCTGCATATGTATATTATCATGAATTTTAACTACATAACATATATTATTATTTTACTACATATTTCAAGTCTAACTTCATTTGATTCTTATTTTTCATCTTATTGTTAGTAGTGCTACCATTACATCTATAAGCCTATGTTGCTTCTGCTCGGCAAATTCTATTCCAATATAGCTTCAGAGATAATAATATCCCTATCCAAAGATTGACTCGTATCTAGATTGCTGGCATTATGCAGGGTCTCCCACGAATATGACAATTAAAGCGGCTTTAATTAAATTAGGATCCATATTTATGTGATGCTTAAAAATAAGGAAGTAATCAAATTAAATATAAATTCATCAATCACGAAACAGTCGACCATCTTTAGGAACTTAGATTATGAATCATATTACGCTACCTAAGAGAACATCATTTCTTAACTCCGCACAGCGCGCTAAAATCGAAAAAAGCTGGCCAAAAATAAAAAAATGTTTTTTTTTGGTGCGGACTTTAAAACGTCACATGGTCATTCTTGAATAAATTTTGCATAAAAATACCAAATCATTTGCGTCTATTTTCCGCGCATTGCGATTCTACATGGGGTCAAAGTTGATCAAACCTTACGAAAAATAACGGTCTTTGATTTTTCGCAAAATTCTTCAACTTTAAGCCAATGCTGAACCAAAATGAGCAAAATCATCCGGTAAAAAAACGATATCTTAACCTATATCTTATTACTTAATAATACTTGGTTTTAATGATCAAGGTTGAATATTCGAATTATTTATGCAAAAAAATGGCGAACCATTATTTTACGACAAATTTTCACCTTAAGTGAGGAAAACATTTGTGATGTACCAGGACGTACGCAAGATAACTTATACCACAATGTTCTTTGATTTTTTTTAAGAGAAATCTGAAATAAAACCCTGTGACAATTTGTGACGCCGATAAAAAAAGCGACTTTTCGATGACGATGCAAGACCAATACCCGCGCGGCGGAGCGCCAGGTTCTGAGACGATCTTAAGAAGATATGCGGAGAAAAACACATCTGAATGGTATTTTTAGTAGTTAATAACTACAAATTAATACTCTTAACACATTATATGATAGAATTACTTCAGAAAATCCTAATGATTTGAAGGAAAAAATCTCCTTTTCTTATGTGTTATAAAACTTTGTGTGCATAATTATAAACTTTGTGTGCATAATTATAAACTTTGTGTGCATAAAACTTTAAGTGCAAAATTTTCGCTCATATCAGTATCAATAAATATTTTGTTTAAAATATGCCGCTAAGGTATTAAGTATATGTTAAATTAAATTAATGAGCTCTCACCTGCCTTTAATGCACTCTTCGTCAGAGGAATCTTCTCCTCCACACGCCATCTCCTCTTCATTGCTTATGATCAGGAGCTCCTTCATATCTTTGCCCATATTCCTTGATTTTCTTGTTAAAGTTATAGGTGCGGACATCGATTTCATAGGATCGGATGCGAGTAGCAATAATCGTAGCAATTCCTCAATGGTAGCCACTCGCGTTTCCTTGTGAATCGTTCGCGATCCTTCATTTAAGGCTTCCGTCGCCTCTTCCGAGAGTTGCCATCTCTAAGAAATAATGTGAAATTTTTAGTGAAATTTAAAAATCATTCATCTTGAATAAATTTCTCCCCAATTGATTGCTTTAGAGAATATTTATAATTAATCTTAATTTGATTGATTCATGGTTTTACTGTTCTCATGCTTCTGTATTTCCGCTCAATATCTATTTCGTTGTTACTTGGAAAATCTTTCTTTTCTTCCTATTGTCTCAGTCTACTTTTTCATTAAGTCATAATTTTTATTTTCCTGTGGTAATATTTCTGAATTTTCTTTAACATGGGCAGAGTGAACAGCTGACATCTGTTTGGGCTACCTGTCAATTACTTGGGATGTAATTCATTTGGCAATTTTCTAGAAGCTCTGTAATTGTGATGTTTGTATAGTTTCCAGAACTGTTCATAGGTAAGAGCTGCTTTAGCAAAAACTTTCTTTGAGAGGACTAGTAATTTGTTTTAAATTTCTCTCCCTTATGTTTGTTTGGTTTATGATCTTACTTGAAATAATACTTTTCCCCAAAAATCACTTAATGTTTTGCATTATTCTTCCTTGCACAATGATGCTATGATTCGGTCGGATAGGAATTGATATAATGACATATTTCTCATATGCTCTCTCTCTCTCTCTCTCTGTTGGAGTGTATTTAATCTCTCAGTCAAAATTTCCAAGAGTAAATTTTCACAATATTCTAACTACAGTAAATGAAGACTTGTCTCTTCATGAACTTTACCATTTGATAATAATTAGGATTATTTTTATTAGAATTTCTCTTGGAAGACATTCAGTAGCATTTAAACTCTGACTTTGAGTATGTTTTGAAAAATAAAGGATAAAAAACACTATTAGGATCACTCAGTTTGGCTCGTTTAGATTGAGTTTTTTTTAATTGCTATTACTGCTTTCTAAGTTTGAATTTAATGTATAATGAATCTTATATGTTTTTGATCTGTCTGTTTTCAAATTCTATAACATGTACATAATATTACTTTTCTTTTATAATTATGAATGTCTTTTCCATATGCCTTTATGTTTTTTGAATGCTGATTATAATTTAAGTGAAATAAGGTTCTTAAAACTTGTGGACTATATTGACTATATTTTCTTAAATATTACTCCATAATAGTGATGCAGTGAAAACTTAGCCTTCAGGTTTCTGTTGTGTAAGCTAGCAGTCCTTCAAGCTTTAGGAAGTTGATCAGATTTGCTTCATTTTCCCAATATATTTCAATATATGTAATCCTGATCATATCTTTGGAAAAAAATTGATTGTTGGTAATTGTAAAAGGGCAATTCATTACTCACAGGTTCTTTTAATGAAATATTGTCTCAACTATTACATGAGTGTATGAGTTAATATTAATAGGATTTAAGATGCATTTGATGATTAGCTTAAGACAGCATCTTGTTTATAAATACTTTGTGTACAATGCTGGCCAAAATTATCAACACTTCAACTCAATATGAAATACTATATGTTTGCTGATGAATTTAATTCATTTTTGAATCATAGAAAATTTTTAATTCATATTAAACTTTTATGGAAGTAAAAATTATACTGATTACCTTAACAAGGAAGTGAATTGATATTGTGTATTGTGTTCAGAAGTGCCCTTTCATTAATATCAATCTTTACAAACATTTTATTCTAAAGTGGGAATGACTTTGTGGCTGAAATCTGAAATTGCTACTTCTTCCTCTAGATATAGAACCTAAATTGTTAACCATGGTAAAGCAGAATAGAAAGGTCCCACTTAGACTGGCATCTTCAGAGGTGCAGCAGCAGAAGAGTTGATGGAAAGCATTGGCAGAAGCAGAGTATGCTGCCTGTGACATCATGGATATCGTGATTTAATTTACCTTTAGAATATTGGAGACTGGTGGGGCAATTGTCCATCGAACTTCAAACTTAGCCTACTCCATCAGGCAGTCAATCCTTTTGATTCAACAAGTTTTTCATTAGTTTAATTTCATTCTCTGTTATGTAAATAACTCAGGGACACTTGCATTGTAACTGCATCTTGATATAATTTAAATTATTTTTAATGTCATTGATTTTATTGTTTGACATTTACAAGAGCAATTATTACTGTTGACTTTTTCATAAATGTTACAAGCAGTCTTGCTTAGTTACAGATCATTCAAAGTATAAGTGATGTGTGCATAGCTAAACTGCTGGAAAACTTTTTCTTATATTATGTCATTATGTAAATGAGTGTCTTATTACATCAATAGAATTTCCTCATCATAAAAATATTGTTTATGATATGAATTTTCTTTTCCTCTCAACCTCTTTTTATTGATTCACTTATTCTATAGTTATTTTCATTGCTCAAATTTCACTTGTTGAATATTAATGAATGGAATATAATGCTCAATTCAGTGTTGCAGATGCCTGGATATTTAAATAGAACAATTTTATCTAATGAAAAGAAAATTGAATATGTAATATGCTTCATTTGATTCTAGTGTTCCTTATTGCCTCAATAATCGTGTCAACTTATATTTTTAGAAAGCCCATTATATCTAGTTTATCTTGAAACTAGATATAATAGAGCAGACAACTTTCTACACGTTTTTGAAAGAGGATTAAGTTACCATTAAGATGACTGAAACCAGGTACCTGATGGATTCTAATGATTTACTCTCTCTAGTCATCTGTGTTATTTATATGTAGCTTAATACCTTATTGAACACTATCATCCGCTATATTAAAAAAAGAATTAGCTAGGTACCTTATTGTAAATTTTAAGCATTACTCATCTTCTGTGTTTAGAAACACAATAATAATCTGATTATTTTTGAGAAACATTTGATTTCACAAATCTCTTCATCTACACTGTGCTAGCCAGCTTGGCTTTTATCTTTGGATATGGACATTTTTTTACTGTTTCTCTTTTTACTTTGATCTGATGCAACTTCAGCTGTATATGACTAGCTCTGTATTTTTATTTCTGCTGAAGAGTACAAAACCCCAATAATCAGGCAAGTATTACTGGTCTGCTAACTGCTGGTCATGTGTTTGCTTGATAAATTCAGCGAAAGCTTTGCATACCTGTGAATATGGCTACGATGTCAGCTAAGGTGATGTTTTCGGTAAAAGAATAGGCCTAGAGGGCACCGTACGAATGGGGAGCTATGATACGAGTGTTTCGAACACAATGTTCAAGGCGTGCACTTCTTAAGCCTATCCTTTAGTAAGATAACTCACGCAATAAGATAAGATTCCCATGAGAAATATTCGAAAGTGCTGATTTGTTTACTCCTCACAAAAACACAAGGGAACCTTAGAGAAGTAATTCTAAACTTCACACTGAAAACAGAGATTAAGATTACGTTTGAGAGACAAACTGATTGATAAAACGCTCAGTTAGATTTTTCTTCTTTTGTTTGAATGCAAAGCTAGGCTTCTGAGTAGTGCTTTTGAGAAATTCACAGTGAACATTTCGAAGGAGAGTTTAGTTTGGATTTCATAACGTAGAGATGGACATGCTAAAATTATTTTCAAAATCCGGTAATAGCTCTAGGCCGCTATCGGAAAAAAACGTAAGTTAATGGCTATGTGGTTTTTTGTGAATTAACCATTATTACGATAGATGCATAAATTAGGATTTTCTTATTTTAGGGCTGTTATTGGTGAGCACATCTCAAGATGAGTTTAGCGACAATTGCAAAGCTACTTCTTCCTTTATTAAGCATTCTGGACAATTAAAAGTCTGCACAGTAGACACTCAGAATGATAAAAAATCTACTGATCTGTATTTTATGATTGCCTGTTAATTTGATGTTTATTTACAAAACCGAATTTCCGTGGAAATTTGAAATAGTATTGGTGTTAAGATATCAGTAAAAATTAATTTGCGATGATATGATTAATAATATACCATTTTGGAAGCAAATCAGTTAGCTGAAAGGTATTGTGCGAGTAAGTTACGCACATATTTATCGGAACTCTGACTTGATGACTTGAAATAAATTTGATAAACTGTTAAAACTGTGACTTAAATTCTTCAGTTTCCTTTTCGATGCAGCGATTTTTTTCTCTGGTAATAGAATCTCACGAATCTCATGACTTGTCCTGTCAACCACGTGGTCATGTAATGCCCATTCCAAATTTAAATTCATGGAAAATTTTTGTTTTCTTGGAACACTCAGTGCGTAAGACTGGGTTTGCATTAGCTCTCTGCTGGTTATACCATCTATTACTTAGTATAAATAATTGTAAGTTGACGTCTTCATTTTTTTGCACCTTCGTATGTGACTTTAATTCTCCAAGTTCAACTATAATATAAACTATAATCAAGAGTCTACTGTAATTTTTAATGTTGCCGAATTTTTAATATTCGTTATGTGACGTATTCAATTGAATACTTAGCTAATACATAAATAACGAAGTCAGTCTTAATATTAAGCCTACCATAAAATTTCATCTGATATAAATGAGTTTTTTGTTTATTATATAAACCTTGCGCAATAAGCTGTATATATACTCCATATCATTATTTTTATACATTAATGGCATTTTCTTAGCAGGCGAAATTTCAATCAAATTCCAAAATTTGCTGATGATATAGTCAAATAACGAAAGATATTGAAATAAGCATGGGCGCGCCAATGTGGGGTATCTAATGAGTGGATATTTACGTTTTATATCGCTTGCCAAATAACCGTAACTAATTTTTCCTTCCCCCGCTTTGCAACCTCTTGGAAGAAAGAACTCTCAAAGACTCGTGACGTTTATATCTACAACACTAAAAAACTTCAGCATAGAAAAAAATGAGTTTTTAATAGATGTCGGACGTATCTAAACCAGAAATCCAAACAACAATAATGATAAGTTTCCAATTGTTCGCTTATGTAAACTACTATCTTGGAAAGTGTAATAAGTCGGCCATATACGCGTTAAATTCCTCTACTTTTCAATGCGTTTAGTTTTTGAAAGAATTTACATATATTGTAGAAAATGGTGGGCATGAATATTTTAGCCCCTTTTAGGTAGGTATTTTCTAGTTTTCTCGGCAACCTTGGACCCTCCCCATTGGCAAATCCTGGCTGCGCCACTGATGTAGAATAAAACATTTCCATCAATTCTTGAAGAATGAGCTTTTGCTTTCTGTAAACAATATAATATAATAATTGAATCATGCTTTATTGAAATATAATGTAATGTTTAATTTGCATTGGAATCATTATGTGCATTAATCAAACTATTTGCTTCTTCCTCATCCAGACTTCTTTTTGTGTAAATCTAAAGAATGCAAAATCACAATTTTTTAGAACGAACTTCAATCCAAAGAGGAACTGCTGACCATAGAAAAATTACCTAATTATAAATTTTGGCAAAAAGATACAGAACAGCAGAAACTTTAATTTTGAAAGGTTTCTACAGTTGCTAAAACTTTGTATGACTGCATGATAATGATTTCACTGATATTTTTTGTCAGAAGTTGATATGCATTTTCATAGCTTACAATCATTAAAAATGATCCTTTATAATACCAGCTGAATTTAATTTTTTATTGTTTTTTTTGATTTCCCCCCCAAAAAAAAACTAAATCCAATTTGCAAACTTTCAGAAGAAATATAATTCTCAAAAGTAAACATTAAAATTATTTATAAGTTCAAAACGTAAACACAAAAAATAATCTTACTCTCAATTTTGTCTGGGATTTTGATTAAAATTTTTGTGGTGATGCAGGAAGTGGATTAATGAAATAGTGTATTGGCGTTCGATGACGGAGAGCCTCAAGGTCCGTTTCCAAAATATACCTTTGCAGTCGGCGTATATTCGATAAAGAGAATCTTTCATGGGATGATTCACAGCGGAAAATATCGGAGAGATCATGAATTTCGAGCTTTTGGTAGTTGTTTCGACAAAACTTGTGAAAACACGTTTTTTTCGTAAAATTTCACAAAAAGTGAAAAATTTTAGAAAAGATTGAGCATAACTCGGAATTGATCGTGATGATGGTTCCAGTTGAAGAATTGGTTGGTTGTACGTAAACGAATTGCGAACAAGTCAATTTAGCCTTAAAAATATCATGCAAGCGAAGAGTTTTACTGCTAACTCTCGAGCGGTTGCTTTGGAGGATAAAGTACGTCAATGATATTACGCTGAATTTGGCAGATATGATAATGAATTTTACTGTGTGATATTGTGAGTATCCCTTCATAATGATTCGGAGTCCAGCTACGTTTTGGTTTTGCATTTCGATATTTTAATAGCATATAAATCGGTTTTTATATATATTGCATTTGTCAGTGCTATCTATTGGTGGTCATCTGAATACCCCGCGGACATTCTATAACGATATAGCTCCTTAACATGATCCGGGGAATAATTTTCATTCGAAGAACGGACAAACCTCTCTTTAGAGTTAGGTGTTGATATACATAATTATATTTTACAAATAAATTTGTATATTAGTGTTTCCTTTCATGGAAAATTATTCCTAAGTAATTCAATAGGCATAAAAAGTAATACCATTACATTAAACCAATAACTGTACAAGAAGTATTTGCGTCTTTCTTATTTTGCTATGGACAAAGAACGCCTTATCGTGTAATATAAAGAATAGCGCTTGATTGAGAGCAAAGGAGAACTGTTATCAACGGCTCAGTATTGGAGAAATGCGCTAGGTATGTGGCCTTCTTTTCCTCTAAGTGAGCCTCGCATGTTGGACTCATCATTTGAAGAATTTTTGCGCCGAAGAAGTTTGTTGAACAGCGTGATAGGAATCCTTTGTCATCCCTAGTAGATTTCGAAGGGCGCAGATCGGAATGGACGCTACGAGCAGCACCTGACGCATTTAACGGAGCTAAGATCTGTTATAGTTTCCTTTGAAATACATTGGAATTCATACCTGCAAACCTACCCTCTAGTGGCAAATCGAAAAAACTGCCGTTATTCAACGTCGAGCATTTGACGCGCACGGACTTATTCAGTTAGAACAGCATAGGATTTCTAGCCTCTATTAGTTTGTAAGTATTTATTTTAAAATTTTGGTATCAACTATTATATAAACAATATTAAGGTTGTTCTATCTTGTGTTAAATTAGACATATGTGAGTAGATCTTGTGAAATTACGTCATATTATTCATGATTTCCTTTAATATTCTTGATGGTTTTAGTTTTTAACAATTTTAACCCACACGGATGCATATGCAGTCAATAAGGCGATATCCCCTCAAGCTTTGCCTTCTTTTCAGTGTTGCCACATTTACCCTACTCCTATACTACGAGCAATGAAACTCATAGATTATACGAGTAAAATGTAGCTTGCATACTGCAAGCAGATCGGCAAAACTAATTTCATATCGGCATCATATCGGGACGGTTCTCAAACGAACAAAAAAAATATTCAAAATATTCTTAAAATTCGCTGTTATTTTATCGTCTGGCATCGAACCCGGGTCTTACTGGTAAACTTACTATGCAGCACAATAGAAGATCAACATCTCTAACTATGTGTGAAAATTCAAGCAGAAACATTGGATACAACTGCCTCAAAAAACGTTCTAATTTTCAGGAATGTAAATGCCTCTCGGGACTCGAACCAAGGACGATCTCGGAAATCTAAAGCATGATTTTGAAATGTATCTATGATATCTAACTACATGCCGAATTTCAAGTTTCTATATTGTTGGGAAGGGTTCAAAATTATTATTGAAAATAGGATCAGTTACTGATTGTAGAGACGCCTGGTGTCGAACCCAGGACACACTGGTAACTGTGAATGCACAGTTAGATTTCTATGAACTTGATCTTATTTTATGCAAAGTTTGAAGTCAATATCATGCCGAGAAGTACCTAAAATTTGTTTCCGTTATCCCCATAAGAAATGCATTGTGGAGTGCAAATGGCCCTCTGGGATCGAACCAAGCACCATAAGCGAATAAAAAAATTTTATTATGAAATATATTTATGATTTCTAACCCCATGCCAAATTTCAAGTTTCCATGCATTCGGAAAGGGGTCCAAAAAAAATCTTCAAAATCGCCACAATGCGTTTTCAACGGCCGATTTTTGCCCCGACCTAGCATCGAACCCAGGATATTTTCCGTAAAACTCATTTGTTTTCGATAGATCATGTTCAAATATATAGGCTCCTTGAGTTTTAATTCTCTACCTATCCGGAAAGTATTTTTTTTTAATTCCCGAAAATCAAAGCAATGCATTTAAACGGGAAAAATCGAGACTTTGGGGCCCTCTGGAATCGAACCCATGACACTGAGGTTCAAAATCGCAATTTTTCTGGTGGTTACACGTTATGGCCAATATGTTGTAAAAATTTCAAGTCAATGACGCTTGTGGTTTGGCCTGTGAGTTTGTATCCTCTCTATATATCTTTTATACGAGTAAAATGTAGCTTGCATACTGCAAGCAGATCGGCAATACTAATTTCATATCCGCATCACATCGGGACGGTCCTCATAAGAAAAAAAAAGGATTTAATTTTTTCTTAAAATTCGCTGAAATTTCATCGTCTGGCATCGAACCCGGGTCTTACTGGTAAACCTACTATGACACACAATAGAAGATTACCAATTCCAATTATGTGTGAAAATTCAAGCAGAAATATTGGCTGCAACTGCCTCAAAAGACGCTCTAATGTTCACGAATGTAAATGGCTCTCGGGACTCGAACCAAGGACGACCTCTAAAATTTAAAAAATGTTTCTGAAAGTTATTAATCATCTCAATCTATATGCCAAATTTCAAGTTTCTATATTATTGTAAAAGGTTTCAAAATAATTCATAAAAATCGGATCAACTTCTGATTGCAGAGACACCTGGTGTCGAACCCAGGACACATTGATAGCTGTGAGTGCATAGTTTGATTTGTTAATACTTGCTCTTCTATCATGCAAAGTTTGAAGTCGATAGCATGCCGGGAAGTACCTAAAATTTATTTCCGTTATCTCTGTAAGAAATGCATTGAGGAATTTAAATGTCCCTCTGGGATCGAACCAAGGACCATCAGCGAATATTTAAAATTTGATTATGATATATTTTTATAGTATCTAACCTCATACCAAATTTCAAGTTTCTATGCGATCGGAAAAGGGTCCAAAAAAATCTTAAAAATCGCCACAATGCATTTTAAACGGCCGATTTTTGCCCCGACCTAGCATCGAACCCAGGATATTTTTAGTAAAACTCATTTATGTTTTCGATAGATCATGACTATATATATCGGCTCCTTGAGTTTAAAGGCCCTACCTATCCGGCAAGTATTTTTTTAAAATTCCTGAAAATCAAAGCAATGTATTTAAACGGGAAAAATCGGGACTTTGGGGCCCTCTGGAATCGAACCTATGACACTGAAGATCAAAGTCGCTTTTTTCCTGGCGGTTACACGTTATGGCCAATATGTCGTAAAAATTTCAAGTCAATGACTCTTGTGGTTTAGGCTGTGAGTTTGTATCCTCTCTATATATATATATATATGGATACATGAATGAATCCGGAGAAGCATCTATATATAATAGACGAGTAAAATGTTGCTTGCATACTGCAAGCAGATCGACAACACTATTTTCATGTCGGTATCATATCGGGATGGCCATCAAAAGAAAAAAATGGATTGAAATTTTTTCTTAAAATTCGCTGAAATTCCATCGTCTGGCATCGATCCCGGGTCTTTACTGTTGAACTTACCATGCAGCATAATAGAACATCGCCATCTCTAACTATGTGTGAAAATTCAAGAAGAAATATGGGCTACAACTGCCTCAAAAGACGTTCCAATTTTTCACGAATTTAAATGGCTCTCTAGATTCGAACCAAGGACGATCTTGGAAATGTAAAAAATGTTTCTGAAAGTTATTTATGATCTCTATCTACATTCCGAATTTCAAGTTTCTATATTGTTGGGAAAGGGTTCAAAATAATTATTGAAAATCGGATCAGTTACTGATTGTAGAGACGCCTGGTGTCGAACCCAGGACACATTTACAGCTGGGAATGCACAGTTTGATTTGTATACACTTAATCTTTCATAATACAAAGTTTGAAGTCTTTATCGTGCCGGGAAGTACCTATAATTTGTTTCCGTTATCTCCGTAAGAAATGCATTGTGGAATTTAAATGGTCCTCTGGGATCGAACCAAGGACCATCAGCGAATACGTAAAATTTGATCCTAAAATTTATTATTGATCTCCAACTCCATGCCGAATTTCAAGTTTCCATGCCATCGGGAAAGGGTCCAAAAAAAATCTTAAAAATCGCCACAATGCAATTTAAACGGCCGATTTTTGCCCCGACTTAGCATCGAACCCAGGAAATTGGAACATCGGAAACAAAATTAAGGTACTTCCCGGCATGCTATCGACTTCAAACTTTGCATGATAGAGGAGCCAGTCATTACAAATCAAACGTTGCATTCACAGCATACAATATTTCCTGGGTTCGACACCAGGTGTCTCTGCAATCAGAAGTTGATCCAATTTTTAGGAATTATTTTGAAACCTTTCCCAATTATATAGAAACTTCAAATTCGGCATATAAAGAGAAATCATAAATAACTTTCAGAAACATCTTTTAGATTTCCAAGATCGTCCTTGGTTCGAATCCAGAGAGCCATTTACATTCGTAAAAATTAGAACGTCTTTTGAGGCAGTTGTAGCCAATATTTCTACTTGAATTTTCACACATACTTAGAGATGGTGATCTTCTATTGTGTTGCATAGTATGTTCACAGTAAAGACCCAGGTTCGATGCCAGACACTTAAATTGAAGCGTATTCTAAGAATATTTTCAATCTTTTTTTTTTCTTTTGAGGACCGTCCCGATATGATGCATATATGAAATTAGTATTGCCGATCTGCTTGCAGTATGCAAGCTACATTTTACTCGTATATAATAGATATCCGGAGAAGCGTCTATATATAAAAGATATATATAGATGCTTCTCCGGATTCATTCATATATCATATATATATATATATAGAGAGGATACAAACTCACAGCCTAAACCACAAGAGTGATTGAGCTGAAATTTTTACGGCGTATTGGCCATAACGTGTAACCACCAGAAAAATTGCGATTATGATCCTCAGTGTCATGGGTTCGATGCCAGGGGGCTCCAAAGTCCCGATTTTTCCCGTTTAAATGCATTGCTTTGATTTTCGGGAATTAAAAAAAAATACTTTCTGGATAGGTAGAGAATCGAAACTCAAGGAGCCTATATATATGGCCATGATCTATCGAAAACATAAATGAGTTTTACGGAAAATATCCTGGGTTCGATGCTAGGTTGAGGCGAAAATCGGCCGTTTAAAATGCGTTGTGGCGATTTTGAAGATTTTTTTTGGACCCCTTTCCGAATGCATGGAAACTTGAAATTTGGCATGGGGTTAGAAATCGTAAGTATATTTCATAATCAAATTTTACGTATTCGCTGATGGTCCTTGGTTCGATCCCAGAGGGCCATTTGTACTCCACAATGCATTTCTTATGGGGATAACGGAAACACATTTTAGGTACTTCCCGGTATGATATCGACTTCAAACTTTGTATGAAATTAGATCAAGTTCTAGAAAGTCATTTTGTGCTTTTACAGCTTACAATACGTCCAGGGTTCGACACCAGGCGTCTCTACAATCAGTCACTGATCCGATTTTTAAGAATTATTTTGAACCCCTTCCCAATAATATTAAAACTTGAAATTCGGCATATATATAGAACTTATAAATACATTTCGAAAACATATTTTATATTTCCTAGATCGTCCTTGGTTCGAATCCAGAGAGCTATTAACATTCGTGAAAAGTAGGTCTTCGTTTGAGACAGTTCAGCTTTTAGCAATTCAGCATATAGATAAAACATTATATATAACTTTCAGAAACATTTTTTAGATTTCCAAAATCGTCCTTGGGTCGAATCCAGGGAGCCATTAAATTCGTGAAAATTAGAACGTCCTTTTAGGCAGTTGTAGCCCATATTTCTGCTTGAATTTTCACACATAGTAAGAGATGGTGATTTTCTATTGTGCTGAATAGTAAGTTCATAGTAAAGACCCGGGTTCGATGCCAGACGATGGAACTTCATCGAATTTAAGAAAAATTTCAATCCATTTTTTCTTTTGATGGCCGTCCCGATATGATGACGACATAAAAATAGTGTTGTCCATCTGCTTGCAGTATGCAAGCAACATTTTACTCGTACCTATAATACACATTCATTCATAGGGGATCAAAATTCTAACCATGTTCCACAAGTGCCACCGACTTGAAATTTTTACGACGTTATGGCCATGACGTGTAACCTCCAGGAAAAATCCGACTTTGAACCTAGGTGTCATGGGTTCGACTCCAGAAGGCCCCAAAGTCGCGATTTTCCCCATAAGATTACATGGCGGGGATCTTCGAAAATTTTTTTGAGGCACTTCCCGGAAGAGTTGAGAGTTGAAATTCAAGAGATCGCTAGATGCCGTGTATATCTAAAGGAAACCACAAAGACATCTACAAATATTATCCTTGGTTCGATGCTAGGCCAGGGTAAATATTCCCCCGTTTAATTTACATTGCGATTTTTAAGATTTTTTTAAATTACTTACAGCTGACTTGGAAACCTGAAACTTGGCACGTGGATATATATCATAAATATATTCCATAAGAAAGTTTTAGAACTCCCTGATGGTCCTTGGTTCGATCCCAGAGGGCCGTTTACATCCTACAATGCATTTCTTATGGAGATTACGGAAGCAAATTTTAGGTACTTCCTGGCAAGTTGTTGACTTCAAACTTTCCATTTAATAAGATCAGGTCAAACCAAGTCATAATATGTAATCACAGCTGCCAGTAGGTCCTGGGTTCGACACCAGGCGTCTCTACAATCAGTAATTGATGAATTTTTTAGGAACTATTTTGAACCCTTTCCCAATAATATAGAAACTTCAAATTCGGCATATAGATAGATATCATAAATAACTTTCAGAAATATGTTATAGATTTCCAAGATCGTCCTTGGTTCGAATCCAGAGAGCCATTTAAATTCGTGAAAATTAGAACGTCTTTTGAGGCAGTTGTAGCCCATATTTCTGCTTGAATTTTCACACATAGTTAGAGATGGTGATATTCTATTGTGTTTCATAGCAGGTTCACCAGTAAGACCCGGGTTCAATGCGAGACGATGGAATTTCAGTGAATTTTAAGAAAAATTTCAATCCACTTTTTTCTTTTGATGGCCGTCCCGATATGATGCCGACATGAAAATAGTGTTGTCGATCTGCTTGCAGTATGCAAGCTACATTTTACTCGTATATATATATATATAGGGATACATGAATGAATCCGGAGAAGCATCTATATATAATAGATACAAGATCACCAATAATTTGCTTATAATTTTAAGATAACCGCTATTCTGTTTTTCTAATGATTCCAAATAAGAAAATTCCATAACAGAAAGAATTAGCAGCCTATATTGTTGAACTGTTTTAGACTTCTTGTCGATTATTCAGTTGATCGGATAGCCTTTGCGAAGAATTGTTCTATCTTGACATTTATCTAGATGTATATCATTGTAATCCCATTTCAAGAACTTATTTTATTGCTTTTTTCCCTCAGGTGATGTCAGACGTTCGTGGTGACGGCACCAGCTCGAAGGAAGGTTACGGTCACTTTCATTGCGAATCTATTGGTAAGCTTTTTAATATTAGGTATGCAATGCCTTTCTTTACTGATTCTTGTCCTAGTTTACTTATTATGCATCGCGTCTGATAGCATCGTCATATGCATTAAAGATATAATAACAATTCACTGTTATCATCATGAAATAGTAGAAAATCGCAGTGTGGCCTTCTTAAGAGGTGTAGCAGTTCACCAGAATAAGGCTTTAATACATCCTGATGTATTAACGATACCGGTACACAGCTGATAAAAATTAGGTCTATGACAACACAACTCACATTTCCATGGCTTCATCTAGTTTTCCTCATGAAGTATGTACGCTGATATTGCGCGTAAATTTTATCTAGAAGCGACAGAATGGTTGGAATGTGAAATTTACTCGAAGTTGGTTCTTAATTTTCTCAAGAAAAAAAATTCTCTTTCTGTAACCCAATACCTTTTTTGAAGTAGGTACTCCAAAAAATTGGTTGAGATATCCCTAAGATATTGTGAATTTTATAATTTACTTATCACGCTGCGTTTCCGACTGTGACAATACTCTGGCATGCACTTACGTCTCTCTTGTTTCTGTATCATTTTTACTTTCTTCCTATACGTAGTATAGAGAAAGTATTGTATTCGCAAAAAAATTCGATCTCCAGATTTCGACGGAAATAAATGTTTTGGGGACCATAGAGCATGTTTTAGCTATTTTCCCGAACATGTCTGTGTGTGTCTGTCTGTCTGTGGTTAAAAAGTTTGTGGGCGCTCTATCTTAAAAAGTAATTATTCGATCATTTTCAAAATTTATATGTAGGATTTTCCTAACAATGCCAAAAGTGGATAAGTTTTTGGTGAATATCGCTTAACCGGAAGTTGCTAAATTTTGTTTCTTAAATATCTCTGTAAATTGGCATCGTAGGTATATACATTTACACACAAAAAATGTAGATAATGTATTTTACTACAACTTTTGTATGAAACAGTTTTCCGTAACACTGATTATTTAGGAGTTATTCTTCAATAATGGTTAGCCGGAAGTTGTTGTTTAACCATAAATTGAAGTTTTTCATACTTATCTCTGTCAGAATGCAATATAATGTACCAAAGTTATATATTTTTTTTTACTACTAAGCTTGTATGAAACATTTTCCTGTAACACTCATTGTTTTGGAGTTTTTTATATATTACCGGCATAGGCTTCTGTTTTCTATAAATACGGAGAAAGTCACGTGTTGGCCACATCAGATTTTTTAATAATTAGCGGTTGAAATTCTGCTGCTCATCTTATTTGTTTATGCTATATTTTGTTTGAATTAATTGTAATTCATAAATGTAAAATACATTGTATATTAATTATATTTAGGAAGCTTACGAAAAATGAAAGGAATTTGGAAGTGGTTGCATCTTGAGTCGTTCCTTAAGAGAAATAGAAACAATTATCCATCAGCTGTAGAGATCCTTATTCCAGGCTCTAATTCAATTCGCTGTACAGCTTCTAACGAATGTATCTCAAGTTGCGCCTCTAATATCCGCGTAAATATTTTTTTTTCGCGTTATAATTTTCTTTCGAGTTTCTTAAATTTTGCGAGGATTGTTTTAATTTTCCTTTTTGTTCAGTAACAACAGTCAATATTGAACACACAAAGGTATTTTAATACCCTCTTCTTCTTTTACAATTTGCATTTCGACAAACAAACGTGGTATTCAGTGTTTCTCGTCCATAGTCTATTATCTTGATTTTTCGAAAGGATCCTTAGCTTGTCGTACCCTAATTGTAAGTATTAATTGGTTGCATTATGTGCTGATAAGTCATTTACTGATTAAGATTGACTGTTCTGTGATGTAGAAAATCTACTTCGAAATCATCAGTCTTATTTTGTCCTCTAACATAATTCAAGTAATGGTACAGCTATATACGCCATTAAACTATACATCAGATAATACATAAGAATTAATTATTCCTCTTCATAGTAAAAATGTGATCTAATATCTCTCATCCTTGCTTAATTCAAAGGGATAGGTCATCATCGAAAAAGAAAATTTTCCGTGAAAATGTCGTATCAACAGTCAACGAATCAACCAATCATCAACCAATGTCTTATCAACGCTCTCATAATTTATTTCCGGATTATTTATTTACTCCTAGACATATGATTCCTTTTAATTTGAATTTTCTATTGGTATGAATGCACTTAAATTTACACGTACTTCTTGTTGAAATGGTATTTGAAATTAAAACTCATCTGAGATCGTAACGGAGACCAATATATATTTATAAATGTCTTATCATCCTATAAAAGTCTTATCATCTATTAGGAGTCGACTCTTAATTATTTTCAAATTTGATAGTTATCCTTCTGGTTCTCGACTTTTAATCGAACCCTCGTACATAACTCCCAATATACAACTGCCAATTGATTTACAACGGGAATGGGAATGCTAAATACCACATTAATAATGGCGAGTGCATTGTTGGTAAGACTCGTTCTTAATTTGTGTAGAATTTCAATTTCCCCCTCAATAAAATTCCTTTTCTTATGATTAAGAGTATTATCCGATGTTATATTCATTTTAATGCCTATACATTTTACTGGCAGAACTATTGAATATGAGGCAAGAATCCTCAATTTTTAGTACTATCATGAATTTGATGATTATTTAAGAAGAGGTCGAGGAAAAATTTTATTTATTAGCTCATTTATTTTATAAAGCTGATATGCCTAAACTTAAATGTGTGGAAAAAATAGCACGCATTTAAAAAAATCACTTTTTAACCTACAGATAACGAAACTAAAGCAATCGTAACTAACCTAAAAATTGTGTTCACACAATGTATTTCTTATTCTTCATTTTTTTCCTCCAGGTAATGGAGTAGATCACCTGCAGATCGTGGTAACTGCTTGAAGGAAGCCAACGATCAACGCATTTGCAAGACTACGGGTAAGCTTTTCTTTATTATTATGTATTTCCATATTTTACCGATGTACCTTATTGCCAGAGCATTATTCATCACAGTAAATTTATTTGCGGTATTTCTTCCAAAATTGATATCGCTGCTCTGCCATCCTCTTGAATTGGTAAAAACTCGTTATTTGCAGTAATAGATTCGGTTTTTTTATGAAGTGGCACTTGTCCCCAGAGTAAAATGCTACATCCTAATACATTGATGACGTTTGTATGTTACTGTACAAAATAATTATGTGTGAATGTATTTCGTATTTTCATTACTATAGAGTTATAATCGATCCAAATTATCGAATTATTCCAATATAATTATCGAAATTATATCCCAATGCGATAAAGTGTAGAGTGAAAAATGTTCTCTAATATAATCGTAATTTACACTAAAACGTTTTTTGCTGCGGAAATTCCATTTATCAGTTATTCATAAGAAAAATTCCATTTATCAGTTATTCATAAGAGTTAACCCGAGATATTAAATTCCCATTCATTCATATATTTTTTCAATTGTGCTATGGCGATTTAGACGCAATTTTTTCAGTCCAAACAAAAAAAAAGCACACGAAATGTACTTAAATTTATTACTAGTAGCTATTTTTCGCATTTCTATTTTTTTACTTTTTTCACAATCAAATCAGAAAGAATTGTAGTAGGAATACTATATAGGCACCGAAGGAAAAACGACTTACGTGATGATATTCATTTTGATTGATTGATGTTGAAAATTGCCAGAGCTTAGATAAAGAAAGTGAAAATAATATAAAGTATATACTTTTTAAGGGCTTATTGTCACAATTAACTTCTTCCCAGTGCATCAATCATGTTGAGTCACTTCATCCTATTGCTTTTGATACACAAGCGAGAGTTCGGTTACTTTATTTAATTTAGGTTATTATTCATCCATTACCTTCATCGCCCGAGCATCTGATTTTATACTCTCCCGCGTAATTTTCTCCGCGAAACTTACGGTCACGCGGTTCTACATAGTCCGCGCGCCGAAATATCTCCAAGACAATTTTTGTCTTTTCTTGCTTTGGTTTTTACATTTTACGAAGTAAAATTTTAAGAATTTTAAAAATAAATGATATTTCGGTCATTTCCCATTTTTTAAATCTTATTTAACAATTTATTATATAATTTATAAACTTTGTCCTGTTAGGTCGCACTTTGATATTAAAAATGAGTTAAAAATATTATTGTTTAATAATAAATATATTTAATGAGCCATTTTAGTGGATTTAGTACGTAATGAAACAGGCACAAATGAAAATGTCCCTGGCAAGAGTTGAAGACGAGTTAAGTTACAACTCATTCTATAATACAATTATTTCAGCATATAATTGAATATTTATTTTTAGCTATTCCTGCGCTTTCAGAACGATGCACTGTTGGACCTGAGTTGTGGAAATGATTTTTAGAATACAGTCAATCCGTTCGAAAATGCCATTCTGTGCATGTTGACTGGATTTTAAAATTCTTTTCGCCTTCTTTGAGTCCAGCAGTGCATTTTTTGAAAGTGATATTCAAGAGGAACTCGAAGTTGAAATTTTTCGTAGCCGAAAAAATAAAACTAGAAAAATGATAGAAATGAATGATTGGACCGCCCGCCAAGCGGGTTCGAGGGCTGACGCGGGTCTGAGGCTCCCGCAACACTAAAAGTACGGGCTAGAATCCAGTTCAGATGAAAATACGAAATTAGGTTGGTGAAAGTCTTCCGGTGGGTTTGGCGGCTCTCTAATCCCGGAAGATCTCCCGACCGGATTCGAACCCGTGACAGTCAGCGTCGCACCTAGGTGCCTCGACCACTGCGCCAGCCTGTCGAACGGTTTTAGACACGCAGAATAAGCTACTGCTTTGTCGTCCAAGGCTGTCCCAGAGGAGGGAATTCAAAACGGAATGCGCGCGCAGAGCTTAGTTTCCTTAAGTTTCTCGCGCGATGTATGAATGAGTCTACTGAAAGAAACCCGTTTTTTTTCCTTGCGCCAGGAATATAACTTATTCTCAGGTTACGATATTTTCTCGCCACCTCGATCGTAACAATATATCATATTAATGTCTCAATGTCAATCGGACAATGTCAGATATGAAGCAATCCTTCGTGGTCGAAAATTTCACCTCACGATAAAAATCAGAAAGTGTTTTCATTTTAAATAGTGAATCATTAATTCTTGTATTTTCCTAAATGTATGCTCGTAATAAGCCATCTTATTTCCTAAGGACATATTCACTTTCATTTCTAAAAGTTTTTCTATTTAATTTAACATATTTTATGTTATTAATAGAAATTATACGTATTGTAAACCTTTTCTTGGTGTACATTTTATTAAGAAATGTTCCTCGTGCCATTGTCGCCTTCTAGGTAAAGTTTTTTGCACATCCTTTTGACTATTTGTGATTTATGAATATCATTTGAATTCGATATAGATTGCAACTAATCGCTCCTTTTCTGTGGTTTAGTGAAAATCCCACATCATGGAGTTTTTTAGTATTAATATGTACCACAAAGTGGTACCTGACTCTGTATTATCAAGAATTTATCGATTCAATTTTGTAAAAGATTCTCTTGTTTACTTCTTGAAAATAAATTGATATTATTACCTCTATTTGGGTCCAAATTCAATGTATTATTATGGGATAAATAAATATACTTGCTGTCGTAGTGGTTGCCAATTGGAAGGCATGTTCGTTACTACAAAATATACATTTATTTATCAGATCTTTTAAAATTTTGAATAGATCACAGTATTTTACAATCAAATTAAAAACTATGTATAATCCATGCCTTTATCCGTTTTAATCTTATACCGCTATAATGAAATTCCACTATGAGGACCGCAGTGACTCAATTAGTGATTTCCGAAAAATGGATATCTGTAATTACTTTGTGCACTTTGAATGAAGACTTATTGTTCACCGGGCTATAATTTATAGAATAATTGTGTAATTTTACAATTTTCTTTAGATAAAAAATGTGAAAATTTCCCGATCTTGTATAGTTATACTTATTTATTAAATTTCCAAAAGAAATAGAAGCCGCAAACTATTAACTTTACATTCATACTTGTAACAAATGGAAAGAAGCAACGGTCGTACATAGAAAGAGAGGTCAATTTGTTTAGGATTTTGGCATTTACTGTTTCGATGAGATAATTCTGTTGCAAATTATTTGTTTTTCATGATTGAGAAAGCGAAAAAATTAGGGATAGGTACGAGAAATAATCGCGGGGATGCATAAAGGAAAGCACGTGAGAGACTGAAAGATATATTCAGCAAAATGAGAACTACAATGAGAATTTATTTGTTAATATGCTCAGGCGTGACTTTGTGGAGAGCCATAATAAATTAATATACTTCGTAATTTTCCCCAGATTTTATTTCGCGATCGGTTACGTAAAAAGTTCTTACATCTTCAGGCAAGAATGAAAATTTTTACAGCAGTATATATGTATATTATAAGAAGGTTAGGGGAAGGGAGGGAAAAGAGCATCATGGAAAAATCTGGCTTGGTAAAGAGAGAAGGGGAGAAGGATTCGTGAACAATAGCTAGTTAACCAGCATTCCATCTTTAGGGAAGTTTCTGATCTCCACTTCCTCCAGGAGGTCCAGTCGACGGGAGTTCTCTTCTTGGTGCAGGCGACTTGGCTTGAAATCACTTCTTTGGTCATCAGAAATCAGCTGTGGAATCAGAAATTATCTGTTTTTTATGTGTAACGCCTTATGATCTCCTCTTGGATATAGCGTTCATTCTTTACTGGAAGTAAAATTTCATTTACTTCGTCATAATGTTCTTAACCGATGATTTTTTCGAAGAGCTTCCTTCGGTATTCAGATATTCCATTCAGCGAATATCTGAATACTGAGGGACTTAATTGCACGAACAATGCTGTCGAACCTGAGATTTCTAACGAAACGGGGTGCACCACGTTGGACCGTCTCTAAATCTGAGATGAATAAATCGCGCAGTAGTATTCGAGATTATTAGTATTAGGTCGAATAAAAGAAAAATGAGCTATTTCTTTGACTATCGATGGGCATCCCCTCTAGTTTTATGAGTTAACCTTGGCACTCCATTCGTTTCTCTCACATCTCGAATATATTCTTTAAAAGATAAGCTATGACTCCTAGTTATTTTATAACACGCGCGAACTTTAAGGGTTGTCCCGAAAATTAAATTTTAGTCTTTTTTTCCTAATCTTAGCTTGCATAATCAACATATATAGATAATAATTTCAGGAAAGAACGTTTTCCGTCATCGTGTTTCAGCGTATAGGACGGTAATAATTTTCCTTGCGATTCAATAAAAACGCAAACATTTGATTTTGTTGCAACATCTCGCTGTTGACACCTTCGAACCCGTTTCTCCGCATTAATTACATGCTTTAATTAGATGATATTAAATATAGTCTTGGAGCAAAACTTGCAATTTTAAAATAAGAGCTGGACTGATTGCAGTATCTTAAATAAGTTTTTTTTCTGTTGCGTACTTACGTTCAACAGCGCTTCGTGAAGAATTGTTACGACAGAGCAGTGGTATTGGTTTATTCGCCATATTATTTTTCGCTATTTTGTTGTTGAATACTGTTATTTCCAAGAGTTTTCCAGGTTTCGAAAATGTTTTCTTTTTACTCTTGCTGAAATTTTATCATATTTTATGTTTTAAGATAATATCTGTATGTGCTTTACGTGAAGTTACAGTAGCCAAATTTTTTTTAGAGGTGCCAGCAGAGATTCTATTGAGAAAGCATCAGAAATCCTTTAAATTTTGTAAAGCTTCCTGGTCCAACATGAACGATTCTCGCGGAATTAACCAAATGTCATCACTGTGTAATAAGGCATTTTGGCTGCTTACTATACACCCTTCTTCAGGCTGCATAGTTAGCAGCTGAAATGTTAGTAAAACACCATGAAGGTATTCGTTTAGTTTTCGGAAAATTGTTCATGCTGAACCAGGAATGTTTTCCTCAATTTTCTGGAATATTGAATTTATGTTTTAAAAAATTGTATGAAAGCTATTTTGTTGAATTTTATGATTTCATTATTATAATTTATTTTGTAATTTTTTTAATACGCATGGTCTACATTTTATATTATTTAACTAATTGAATGGCTTGTGTATTATTTGCCAAGTAAATGAAGATTCGATAACCCCGAAACAGGTGGCTGTCACCTTAGGGGTACCTATATTCCTGACAATTGCTGTATAAAATGTAATTTTTGCAGGGCCGAGGAATGAAAAGATTTTATTATTATATTGTAGGTTTCAATTGGATTTCTTCTGGTATACTTCTCAGTAAAAATTGGCCACAGTAATTTCACTTTGAGGGTGTACGAGTATGATTAATAAAATATGATAAAATTTCAGCAAGAGAAATAAGGGAAAATATTATTGAAACCTTGAAAACTCAATTAAAAATTTCCACCAATTATTTATTGTGGAAATTAATTCAAGTCCATAAATTCAATCGGTTGGTTAAAAATAAACATTGTTTTCATTTAAAACTTTTTTTAATTTCTACTTGTACATTTTTCAGAGAAATACTATTACCCTCTGTACTTACTCTCCGTTTGATGTGTTAATGGCTGTGTTCAGAATGATTTTTACAACAGAGTAAATTTGTTGTAGAAATTATTCTGAACACGGTCATTAAGTAGCACAACAAACGGAGTGTAAGTACATAGGGCAAATATGATCCAGGCGGCTGCAGCAGCTGGAGTCAAGCAGTGGTTCTGCCAGGCCATCTCCTTTTATACCGAGAAGTTTGAAGTATCGGGATTTGGATCTGTTTTGAATGAAATTAGAAGTGGACTAGTGTATTAATTAGCATAAGATATTTTTAAAACTCTTTTTTAACTTAGTAAAATTCATTGCGTAAACTTCCGCCTTACTTCAATCAACTGCATTTTAAAATTAAATGCTTAACAATTTTTCAGATGTTTGTAAATAACTAATTTAACTTGATACGTTGTTGATTTATTGTATAATATTTCGCTTTTTTAATATCTTTATTAAACTAAAACCTAAAAATAGTCGATCTTAATGTAAGCACGAAATATTTATTTCATGCCAAATATATCAATAATGTAACTAATTAAATGTGTAATCGATAGTTGTTTTCCTTTCAAACACACAGATCTTTAAGAATCTCTAGATCCGTGATGTTTATTAGCAACCTCTGGAGGTAATGAGATATTTTGAATGGTATACTTCTTACAAGAAATTTTTAAATGATTCAAAGAACGCCTCATGAAAAATCTTATTTTTCTTTAAATTTAATCTTTTCGATATGCATGTACTTTATCAACAATTCTTGCGGTTTACTGAAAGTTTAATTCGCCTCTCACTGTATTCTTTAATGGTAAACCAAATTCTGCTATTCGTTAAGATCTTCGAAGGAAAACGCACGGTTTGCGGTAGATGACGCTGTATGGCACTAAACGATTATTTTGCGTGGCTTAAATCGTAACACAATTCGAGTCAATGTGTCCATGTTTTATAATAAAATGTATACAAAATTATACACAAGTTTTATGCTCATCAGCTTAAATATTCACCTTAATTTTTCGTTTCAAGTCATGCAACAGGATAGCGCAATAACCAAGATGCAAGACGAATTACGTTCGAGTCACGAGTCCATGCGTTCGAATCCTGATTGAAATACCTTTTGTCTCCTAATTCCTATTGTGATTTTCATATATTTTGTCAAGTGAAAATTAATTGTAACACTGATGCATGAAACTCTTTCTTTTCAATTTTCCATGCCTAAGTTAATTTCTTAAGTTTTTATGCGTAGGGTATTTTTGTTAAAGAAATTACTCCATTAAAAGATTGGATACCATGATAACTACATTTATCGGGGTTGAATGTCTATTGATCTAACGTCATCGAACAATTCTAGTTCTTAAATATAAGTAGTATTACGAATTTATGATTGACTATACGAAGATGTGGAAATTATCTGTTGTTTTATCATTTTCAGTTACAATTTACTAACTAATGCGCCAAACTTATGGAATGGAATAAATTTTGTTTTGTTTCCGTGTCTAATTTCTTTCAAAGAACGGTAAGTATACATTGTGAGAGAAAAACTATATTTTCCTTCAGAGTTCAGCATGTCACTATTTATGCATTATTATTAATCAGTTTATTATCTTACCTTTAAGAACATATGCTCGCTTTTGCAATTCTGTATTATAGTTTGGGTGGTTTTGTGTATCTAAAAACGGAATTTCGAAAATTCGCTAGCTTGCGTATTATTAATCGTTCCGAGTCTGATATTTCTATGGCAAAATCAAATTAAAAAGAAACATCGTATTAGATTGTGAAGTTTCGTGAGAAAGAAATTTAATAAAGATTGATATTCCAATCGTTGATTGTAGAGTTTAGCAACAAATTATAGGAAAATTGATAAGATAAAACATTTTTGTTTTCATTACCCACTTCCTCTGATATATAAGTTAACGCGAGAGATGTTTGATAATTCTCTTCTATACAAAAGAAACTACTCTGTTTACTGGTATTTCCTTTTTCCCCGCTGAAACTCGTTGGGCTCTTTAGCTAGTTCCTGAACTGATCACTTTGGAATATATGGGTGGAAAATATAACCGAATGATTGAGAATGAGATACAAACATATGCACAGAAATCAGCTAAAGAAGGAGTTAAAATGAATACGTAAATCCACATAGCAATCCAACCATCAAACAAAAATGGATTTTCTGATCTCGTATTTTCCCGGCGCACAGTGGGCTAGAATCGAATCGAGAACGCGCGGATCTTGCATCGCCCTCAAATATTCGCTTTATTTATCGGCTTAGCCAATTGTCGCAAGATTCCATTTCAGATTTCTCTTTAGAAAGCTTCAAAGATCATTGTGGTATAAGTTAGCGCGTGTTCATCACTTTAGGTGAAAATTTGCTGTAAAATAAGAGTTCGCTATTTTGTTGTATAAATAATGCAAATATTCAATTGTGATCATTCACACCCAGTAATAGGAAGCATAAAAATTAGGTCTATAATACTGCATCGTTTTTTACCTGATGATTTTGCTCATTTTGGCTCAGGATTTGCTTGAAGTTGAAGACCTTTGCGAAAAATCGAAGACCGGCATTTTTCGTACAATTTGGTCAACTTTGACCCCCCTGTAGTATTGTAATGCGCGGTAACCAACGCAAATAATTTCGTAGTTATATGCAGAATTTATTCAAGAATTAAACGCGAAGTTTCAAAGTCCGCACTCAAAAAAACTACTTTCATATTTTTGGCCAGCAATTTTCGATTCTAGCCCACTTGCGGCGTAGCTGATGTATGAAGTTTTCTCAAAATAACTTTGCTAAATATCTCCCAAATTCTCCCAAATGCTATCCATTTTCTGTCTATTTAATGACTAATATCTTGTTTCTCGGTTTCATGATTATGTAAAAGAAATATCTAACTGTCCATATTCAATGTCAGAATGATGGATCTTACAACGTTGAACATATTAATAATTTGAATTGTTCTGATACTGCTAGAGAAATAGCAATTCAATAAATATAGTTTTCGTGGTATCTAATCTCATAATGGAGCAATTTATTTACCGAAAACTTCATTACAAATAAAAACCTTAAGAAATGAACATAGTCCTGGAAAATTGAAAAAAATTGTATACATCAGTGTTCATCATTTTCCATTGCTAAAAATGGATGAAATTTACAATAGGAAAAATATAAGATAAAATATATTCCAACCAGAATTAGAATGCTCGAACACGCAAATGTAGCGTATAGTGTCTAGCACTTTGACCACTGTCCTATTCTGTTGCAGGACACACATGTAAAACCTAAGCTCAATAAGCATAAAAATTATGCACAAGTTCTGTATGCATTTTAATATAAAACTAGGACGAATTGACTGGAACTGGGATACTTCTCCCATCGACTTTCGCCACGCAATATAATCGTTGAGTGCAGTGGTTCCCAGCCTTTTTCAGCTGGCGACCCACCTTTCCTTATCGGAATATCTCCACGGTACATCGGTCCATGGCGGAGTGAAAAAACCATATTTGTATCGTATCCCTTCCTTATGTATTTATAATTTACCATTTTCCTATCTTTTCTGATGGTTTATTCGATGGTATCTGATAGTTTTAGGATCGAGTCGCGACCCATCTGTAACCCTTCCGCGACACGCCGGTTGGGAACCGCTGGTTTAGTGCCATACAGGAAAGTTTACCGCAAACAGTACGGTTCCCTTTTAAGATCTTAACTATTAGAAGAGTAAAGTTTTCCCATTAAAGGATACTTCGAGAGACGAAATTAACTTCCAGTAAAATGCAAGAGATGCATTTAAACATATCGAAAAGATTAAATGTAATGAAAATTAAAATTTTTCATGAGACATTGCTTGAAACATAAAAATCCCTGTATGAGAATAATCCTCTCAATCACCCATTACCTCTCATGTTTGAAAATAAAAGTCACATACCTGGAGATTCTTAAGGATATAAGCAGTTCATAGGAAAACAACTCACGATTACGCATTTACTTAGTTACGATATTGATATTGATTTGGCATGAAATATATGCCATGAAATCATAACGATCGAATAATTTTTAGTTTTAGTCTAATGTTAAAAACACAATAAATATATTTAGAGCCACGAAATATAATTTAATAAAACTACTAAGTATCAAGTGAAATTAGCTATTTAGAAACATTTATGATGTCGTTAAGCATTTAGTTTTAAAATGAAGTTGACACACACGTTTTCGGAAGTAAACATGTGTGTCCTGCAACTATTACTAGTAGTATTAGTATTCCTACAAAACTACTCAGTGGATGATTATGAACGATCTCTTAAAGCTTACCCGAGTTACCGAAAGGCTTTCAAAAATAGCAAATTTGGAGCAGCTATTTCTATTTTGGTAGGTATTGGTATACCTTACTTTTAGATATCACTTTTAACTATTGAAAATCACTAGACTCTCAAAAGAGTTTTGATTCAGCCAAAGTTTTGCTTTAGATATAAAATTGTAGACAATAATTGCATAAGGCATATTTGAAATATTTTACAAATTATCGTTTGGATGATACAGAACAGCTAGTTTCATCTGAAATCCAAGCAAAAGGTTCGGTAATAGGAATCTGAAATTAAATTACGCTACGCGAAATTAAATCGATATCTTGTTAATTTTCAGAATTCAATTCCTGAATTTCCACAATTCTAAGGCACCTCGCGTAATTATCGAGCATACATTTTGAATAAAATGTTTCTACCCATTTACTTAAGACTAGAGACTAAAAGTGATCAACCCAAAGAGTCAGAGGACGAAAATGTTAAGAATCCATTTTGAAAGTTAGCGACTACTTACAATTAACCAACATACCTCTGCATTCAGTTCATGGTGACAAGGGATGATCCATCAGTAAGCCGCATTCCAAGCAGTGCCTGGCTGTCCGTTGCTAACGACTCTTATAAGGCGCTGATGCATCACCAACTTCAAGAGAGGAGAATGAGCTTGGGTCACAATGCAATCAAAGGAAGACAAATTAGATACATGTTAAGCTCTCTTTAAATACATTGAATAAGTCCAATGATAACCGACGACAGCCTCCCAAAGTCCAACCCCTACGTCCTCGTCGTGGGAGGTGGTAACTAGAAAAGTAGCAGAGTGCTTACCAGGGTGATGTACAGTGGGAGGAGTCCCGAGACCGCTACGGTAGCTGATAAGGCCTGGTAAGAACTGTGAAACCCTTGGCTAACAGGGGCACTGGTGAAGTCATCGCTGTTCTGATCATGATGGTTTAAGCTTATTCAAAGGAATAAAGGTAGCCTCGGACAGGATTGGACAACAAGAAGACGACCGGCGAGTAAGCGGACTACACCAAATGGCAAAACATCGATTGAGATGAGGAGAATGATGAGAAATCGGACGGAAAGGAGGGAATGGGTGGAGAAGAAGAGATGATGGGCTGAGGCAGCCTCCCCGACGCTCAAAGGCAGAAAGGGGAAGAAAAAGAAGATAACCGACGACAAATTGAAAGAAAGATTCTCAAATATTCGTAATAACTGACCGCTAATCTATTCAATAATCTCAGCCAATAATTTACAACGCGCGTCAACCCTCGCTCGATTATGCAACAGCGTACATAAATTTACACGGGAAGAGATAGGAGGTTAAGAAAAAAAAACTTTCTTATACCTTATCTTAAAGTAACAATAATCTTTTGTATTTAATCTTTCAACCATTTGGTATCAAGATATCATAATTAAAGCAATATATTTACTGCATCCATAGGAATATGTTGCTCTCACTGATTAGTTTGACCTCATCATTATACCGTAAAAATAATCCACCGTAAGAACTTATATTGGGGAGGATGACCTCTATTCTTACTACCACCTACCACTTATTCATATCCATTGATATGTATACCTTGTAACGAATTTAGATAGAGCAGAATTTCATAATTCAATCCTTCTTATAGGCAATAAATTGTTTAAGATTCTACACTTTACGGTAATATATGAAATCCAACTAAGCCAAATACTAATATGTGAAAATAATTGAAAAATAATATCTGTAACAAATGTAATTCTAAAAAACAAAATCGAGACTTTTTCGTGAATTGGTTAGAGATATAGGTAAAGTTCTCTACTTTTTCAAGGTCATTGCGGTGGAATAGCCAATTGATGGCAAAGCCAATTACTTCAAAAACACAAACCGCTGTCTCTGGCATTGATGGGTCAAAGGCATTTAAGTTTTATAATTCTATGCTTGATGATATGAAAAATAAATTCATATAGAATGTCCTTCTTATAAAACATGTCTCAAGCTTGTAAGCAATAATACTCATAAATTTTTGAATAGAAATAGAAAATGCTACCACATAAATTTATGTTTATGTTCAAAATGCAAACGGAGGCCTATGGTATAATAGATACATGGGATAGGTGCATTGTCAGCGGAGCGTCAATTCGTATTAAAAAATATGCAGTTTTCCTAGTAGTTATCTGGGTCTCGGGTATAAGACAAACATTCACACATAGACCATAAAAAGATAGGCTGAAGTGCCAGTTGATATCTACTGGGAAATATAATCGATAACTGCTATAATAATTATGAAAGAATGCTTAAAATACTCGTTCTTATTTATGTCCACTAATTTGAATTTATCTCCCCGATGAATTCCTTTCCATAAGGTACACTGTCGCGAGGTAAATCCGTCATAATTATTATACATCCATTTAGTAAAACTACGTATATTAGGCCAAAATTAATCAATTCTACTAAAATCATGATGATTATCTGAAGGGGGTAGAGACAGAATATGCCAATATTTCGCTTACTTATGTTCATTAATATGATCAACAAAATGAAAAAAATGAGGCAAAACTTGAAAAACTATTATGCAATAATAGAAAAATGCTTGTTAAAAAATTCAATAAGTTGCAATTGATATTGCTAATCACAAGTAACCCAATAGTATCAGCAAACACTTTAACTAAAAGGTCACAAGAAAAGTCTCTTAATTTTCATGAATATATATACCGAGAAAAGTTTTACAATACGTATATTTTCTATTAATAACATAAAATATGTTAAATGAAATAGAAAAGCCTTTAGAAATGAAAGTGAATATGTCCTTAGGAAATAAGATGGCATATTATAAACATACATGTATATAGGAAAAGACAAGAATTAATGATTAACTATTTAAAATGAGGAAACTTTCTGATTTTTATAGTGTTGCGGGAGCCTCAGACCCGCGTCAGCCCTCGAACCCGCTTGGCTGGCGGTCCAATCATTCATTTCTATCACTTTTCTAGTTTTATTTTTTTGGCTACGAAAAATTTCAATTTCGAGTCCCTCTTGAATATCACTTTCAAAAAATGCACTGCTGGACTCAAAGAAGGCGAAAAGAATTTTAAAATCCAGTCAACGTGCACAGAATGGCATTTTTGAACGGATTGACTGTATTCTAAAAATCATTTCCACAACTCAGGTCCAACAGTGCATCGCACTGTGGGCTAGAATCGAAAAAAGCTGGCCAAAAATACGAAAGTGGTTTTTTTGAGTGCGGACTTTGAAACTTCGCATGGTCATTCTTGAATAAATTTTTCATGTAATTGCGAAATAATTTCTCTTGATTCCCACGCGTTACAATTCTACAGGGGGTCAAAGTTGACCAAATTTTGCGAAAAATGCCGGTCTTCGATTTTTCGAGAAATTCTTCAACTTCAAAACGATGCTGAACCCATTAAACGTAAGTTATTGGATAAAAAACAACGCCACGTTATAAACCTGTACTTTATCTTTCACAACCTATAATTAAATGATTGCGAATGAATAATTGCATATTTTATGCAACAAAATGGCGGACTCTCGTTTTAGAGAAACTTTTTACCTAAAGCGAGGAAAATAGTTGAGACGGACTTCGAGGGACATGAAGATATTTATACCACGTTATTCTTTGAAGCTTTCTGAAGAGGAATCTGAAATAAACCTTGCAACAATTTGCTCCCCCGATAATAATAACGAATTTTCGACAACACTGCATGGGCAAATCCGCGCGGCGGCCAATGGCCCTCCGGGAAGATCTCGGTGTGAGAGGAACTAGGAACGTACCAACGCTTTTCGATGATATGTTTTGATGTTTATAAGCAAAGTTTTTCTGCTATTAATATTAGAAATGAGAATTCATAATTTAAAACCCCAGTTTCATTCCGTGTGATCGGTGAAAATGTCCAATTTGGCTGTATTTTAAGACATAGGTCTATTCCTACGTCTATGACGTCGCATTTATTTAATATATCGCTATATCGCTAATTTATCATCAAAATCATGCAGTCAAGAATAACTCTAAAGAAATTCCTAGTTTGCACCTTACCTTCTGCCTTATATAGAATCATCATCTGAGGAGTCTACATCTCCATACGTGATCACCTCTTCTTCATTCAGGATGAGGAGCTGCTTCACTTCTCTACTTAGAATCCTGGATCTATTTGCTGCCCGAATTGGTGCTGACATAGATATTAGTGGATCAGAAGTAAGAAGCAATCTTCGCACTAAGTCTTCATTCGTAGCAACTCGGGAGTGTT
Source organism: Sympetrum striolatum (assembly GCA_947579665.1). Classification (NCBI taxonomy): domain Eukaryota; kingdom Metazoa; phylum Arthropoda; class Insecta; order Odonata; family Libellulidae; genus Sympetrum; species Sympetrum striolatum. The sequence goes on from OX388341.1 coordinate 87,356,363, forward strand.
TCCTTGTAAAACGTTCTTGGAATCTCCTCGTGTCCTTATTTCTTGCTTCTATCGCCTCTTCTGAGAGTTGGCCCAGTGGTAGAATTGCTTCTTTTGCAATTTCAGCTCCGTGAATCAGCACTTTATGAATTGTTGGTGGCATAAGGTACCATGGATACAACTTTACATACATCTCTGCTGTAGCCCCGCAATAATCGTCAAATGCTCTTTCATTCAGAGTTAATCCGCTTGAAATTGCCTTTAAGATCGTAGCAAATCTTTTTATAAGATCCTCGTTTATCCCTGAAAAGTAAATGTTTATGTATTCAATAGTGAAGTATCATAGCTTAAGTAAGAGTTACACATTTCAAAAGATCACTCACATATCTCTAAATATTCTAAATGACAATATATTTCATATACGTTCTAATGCTTCTGTTTCATAAAAGAGCAAACATGAAGGAAAATAATTATAATTTCGAACCTGTTATTTCAGCTGCTAAATTTGGGCAGTCAAAGAAACGCCTTGCAGTGTTTCCATCGTTGCTGTTCCCATATCCCGGTTTTGGTACATCCACAATCATCCCCATCTTTTTTTTAAATTCCCTTTGGACATCAGATTTCCTCTCCTCGAGGAGTAATTTTGTATTGCCACGAGCCTATTTTTGAATCATAAAATACTTTTAATGGATTTTTCTTATAAAATAACATCATAGTCATCAATATTGTATTCTCACCTGCCATTGCTTAAAGTTTAGTCGATATGATATATGTAATAGACACTCAAAAAATCTAATATAGCAATGTAGCGTTGAAATACCAAATGATAGTTTTTCTACGTCAACTGGTCGAGTCTTCACCGCCCGTAGATCGTTCATCTCGGAAATTTTCGCCCCGCAAATATAGCATTTCATGCTTGAGCTTTCGGTCAGCGCATTACAGATCTAAAAGATGAATTTCAACAGATGAAACAAAGCATTTTGTGTTATATTTTATCAGTGTAAGAAAACTTTACCTTTCCGTTTATCATTGTAAGCAACAAACAGAATTTGATGTGGTGAATTCCGACATTAACCGGTTTTAAATCTACTATTTCCTTTGAAAGATAGCTTTCTTCCGCCTTGATGATTGCCTTCGTTTCTTTTGTCCACTGAAGGCGAATCGGTCTGCAAAATCTTGCTGATGAAGGCCGAGGATTTTCCCAGATTATTTCATCTATATGAATGAAAAGGAATTGCAAATTAATTACTTAATAGTTGATCATAATACAATCAATGTTGACCTCGTTGATTTCGTACCTGATTCATCGTTAACCAAACGCAGAGGCACCATTGAGCTCATGAATAAGAATTCATCTGACTTATCTTCCGTTTGCCAGATTTGCTTGTATTGAGAATGGCCAGAGCTACCATCAAAGCCGTACTTGCATATCATCGTGGTATTGATTTTCCTTCTTGAAGAAGGAACAGTCGAAACTGATGCTACAATACGGGATGCTGTGTGCAACAGAAGATCTCTCAAATTGACTTCGCACACATCTTCCGTAACACGAATCCCATCTGGATACGCAGCGGATTTGGCTTCCTTTACTACTTCGTAGCTAGGATACAGCCTATGACCATGACTTTTAGCTGTTTCACGGAGAATTTTATATTGAGTTTTACTGAACTCAGGAGATATAATTAGTGATAATGCTTCTTCTCCTGACAACTGAGATTGCACATGATCGCTTTTCTTCCACCTAGAAAGAACCCTCTTTGCCCTCGTAGGTGTCGTTGTGGTAATTTCTTTCAGCAACTTCGAAGCAGCTTCATTTCCTTCATCTCTTAGAGTCATCCTTGCAGCATAAGACAGTTCAGCTGTGGAGAGTGTGGATCTAATTGTTTCTGTTTTCCTCCGTTTCGATCTGTCACTTGAAAAATGGAAATCTACTTCCGGCCGTCCTCTTGCGTCTACCAAAATGAATTTAATTTAAGTCCGATTGTTCGTTTCTTAGATGTAAATTATCAATTTCAAATACTAAACATTTCAAATCACTATTTTATACGTACCTGGGGTCATGGAAGTACTTGGTAAGTTCTGGATAACAATATCAGGAAAATTAATATTTACATTGAGCCAACTGGAATTGCGCAGAATAAACCTTTCATTAACACGGAAACTTTGTTTCCATTTTCTTGAATATGCCGGAAAAAAACTATTCTTCAGATAAACAGTAAGAGCTTCCTGCCCATCTATGGATCTTTCTAAGTGAAGTTTTCTTGTCAAAAAATCCATTAAATGCTGCTTTTTACTAGAAAATGATTCATTCTTTTCCTCCATCATTTTATTATGTAGCGTTAACCGACTAATTCGCAGATTAGTCATGTTTTTTTACGGAATTACAAGCAACGTATAAAGACGATAAACTAGAAACCCAATACAATGTTTCTAATGTCTGAAAATGGAAAAGAGATTCCATAACTATATCTATTCTACAGTATGACGTTAAGAAAATAATACAGTAGACAGTTTCAAATAACGATGAGAACATTTCACATGCATAGAGAAAATAATTGTTTTTCACCAGGATACTTAGAATTTACAAATAAAAAAGAGAAAATAATGTAACAAAACAACTTACCATAAAAATATCCTCCAAAATGTGTCGACAAGTGAACCAGGAAATGCTGAAGGGAACTTCATGAATATACTACTTAAAGAATGCAAGGAGCTACTGAGAGAGCACAAGAGCACAACTTACTTCTTCCACAGGCTAAGCCAAACTGTAGTTTTCATAGTTTGCGAAAATTTTGAACTAGAAAGCACGAAAATGCAGTTTGAAGGGTAACCGTTAATCCGCAAGAAGCACAGCTGCATGCAATAAAACGAGCCCTAAACCGAAAGTTTAACTCGGGGACACCGCGGCACACGCCCACGTGTGGGCTGGTTTCCAATGGTATTGATGGTCTGTGAGAAATAGTATAGCTCAAAAACATCAAAGACAGCTTTCATAATATTTTACAAAGTGAAAATAAAAAAAATGGTAACTCTATTCTGATACTTGATGAAAGATATACGCTGTTGCTAAATTCACTCTTCCTTTAAGAATGATGGTTGAATGTATATTATTTTGCTCATTATTTCTTCGTCTACAGTTTGTAAAAAGTTAATTTCAGCATTTAAAAGTTATCATTGAGAGGCATGAAGGTTCGAAGTTCTTCAAACACTTCTCTTCCTTGAGGGCCGTACTCCGCCGCGCGGATTGGCCCATGCAGTGTTGTCGAAAATTCGTTATTATTATCGGGGGAGCAAATTGTTGCAAGGTTTATTTCAGATTCCTCTTCAGAAAGCTTCAAAGAATAACGTGGTATAAATATCTTCATGTCCCTCGAAGTCCGTCTCAACTATTTTCCTCGCTTTAGGTAAAAAGTTTCTCTAAAACGAGAGTCCGCCATTTTGTTGCATAAAATATGCAATTATTCATTCGCAATCATTTAATTATAGGTTGTGAAAGATAAAGTACAGGTTTATAACGTGGCGTTGTTTTTTATCCAATAACTTACGTTTAATGGGTTCAGCATCGTTTTGAAGTTGAAGAATTTCTCGAAAAATCGAAGACCGGCATTTTTCGCAAAATTTGGTCAACTTTGACCCCCTGTAGAATTGTAACGCGTGGGAATCAAGAGAAATTATTTCGCAATTACATGAAAAATTTATTCAAGAATGACCATGCGAAGTTTCAAAGTCCGCACTCAAAAAAACCACTTTCGTATTTTTGGCCAGCTTTTTTCGATTCTAGCCCGCTGTGCATCGTTCTGAAAGCGCAGGAATAGCTAAAAATAAATTTTCAATTATATGCTGAAATAATTGTATTATAGAATGAGTTGTAACTTAACTCGTCTTCAATTCTTGCCAAGGACATTTTCATTTGTGCCTGTTTCATTACGTACTAAATCCACTAAAATGGCTCATTAAATATATTAATTATTAAAAAATATTATTGTTAACTTATTTTTAATATCAAAGTGCGACCTAACGGGACAAAGTTTTAAATTACATAATAAATAGTTAAATAAGATTTAAAAAATGGGAAATGACCGAAATATCATTTATTTTCAAAATTCTTAAAATTTTACTTCGTAAAATGTAAAATCCAAAGCAAAAAAAGACAAAAATTGTCTTAGAGATATTTCCGCGCGCGGACTATGTAGAACCAAGTGGCCGTAAGTTTCGCGGAGAAAATTACGCGGGAGAGTATACAATCAGATGCTCGGGCGATGAAGGTAATGGATGAATAATAAAGTATCCGAACTCTCGTTTGTGTATCCAAAGCAATAGGATGAAGTGACTCAACATGATTGATGCACTGCGAAGAAGTAAATTTTGACAATAAGCCCTTAAAAGTATATACGATCATATTATTTTCTTTTTTTATCTAAGCTCTAGCAATATTTAACTTCAATCGATCAAAATTAATATCATAACGTAAGTCTGATTCCTTATTCAGTTTCTTTTCTTTCGGTGCTTATCTCGAATTCCTACTACAATTCTTTCTGATTTGATTGTGAAAAAGAAACAAAATTTAAATACGAAAAAATGCCAATAGTTATAAATTTAAGTACATTTCGTGTGCTTTATTGGTTTGGACGGAAGCAATGCGTCTGAATTGCCATAGCACAATTGAAAAATGCTCTGAATGAATATGAGTTAAATACCTCGGGTTAACTCTTATGAATAACTGATAAATGGACTATCCGCTGCAAAATCGTTTTAGTGTAAATTACGATAATTAGAGAAATATTTTCACTCTACACTTTATCGCATCGTGATGTAATTTCGATAATTATTTTTTTAATATTCGAAAATTTGGATCGAGAATTACTGTATAGAAATGGAATTACGAAATATATTTACACATACTTATTTTGTACAGTAACATACCAACGTCATCAATATTTTAGGGTGTAGCATCGACCCTACTATGTGGACAAGTGTCACTTCTAAAGAACCCGAATCTATTACTGCAAATAACGAGTTTTTATCAATTTGGGAGGAAGGCAGAACATCGATATCAATTTTGGAAGGAACATCACAAAGAAATTTACTGTGATGAATAATGCTCTCGCAATTAGGTACATACATCGGTAAAAGATGGAAATACATAATAATAAAGAAAAGCTTACCAGTAGTCTCGCAAATAAGTTGATCGTTGCCTTCCTTCAAGCAGTTACTACGATCTGCAGGTGATCTACTCGATTACCTGGAGGAAAAAATGAAGATTCAGAAATACTGTGTGCGAACATAACGTTTTCAGTTAGTTACGATTGATTTAGTTTCGTAATCTGTAGGTTAAAAAGTGATTTTTAGATAGATTCTATTTAATTCCACACGTTTATGTTTAGGCATATCAACTTTATGAAATGAATGAGCCAATAATTAACATTTTTCTCCACTCTTCTTAAATAATCATCAAATTCATGATAGTAGTAAAAATTGAGGATACTTGCCTTATATTCAATAGTTCTGCCAGTAAAATGTATAGGTATTCAGATGAATATAACATGGGATAATACTCTTTATCATAAGAAAAAGAATTTTATTGAAAGGGAAAATTGAAATTCTACACAAATTAACCACGAGTAATATGCATTCCCATTCCCGTTTAAATTCAACTGGCAGTTGTGTATTGGGAGTTATGAACGAGGGTTCGATTAAAAATCGAGAACCAGAAGGATAACTCTCAAATTTGCAAATCAATAAGAGTCGACACCTAGTAGATGATAAGACTTCATTTATAAATATCTTTTGGTCTCCGTTACGATCTCAGATGAGTTTTAATTTCAATAACCATTTCAACAAGAAGTACGTGTAAATTTAAGTGCCTTGAAATCAATAGTAAATTCAAATTAAAAGGAATCATGAGCTCAAAATGTCTAGGATTAAATAAAGAATTCGGCAATAAAGTATGAGAGCGTTGATAAGACATTGGTTGATGATTGGTTGATTCGTTGACTGTTGATACGATATTTTCACGGAAAATTTTCTTTTTCGATGTTGATCTCTATCCCTGTTTTGAGCAGATGGAAATTCTTTTACATCAAAGGAGTTTTTTTAATCTCACCAATGTCCACCTTTTCAACGCTTCCCCCCCCCCCCCTGCTCTCTCTAGTTAAACTGCTTCCTCAAATTTCTCAGCCTTCCCCACCTCCTTAACTCATTACAACTCACCACTCTCCCCTCCCTTAACGATGTTTTTGTGTTTTCAGGTGTTAGTCCTCCCCATTGCCTGAAGATGACTATCTCATAGTTGAAACTGGTTGTGTGTTTTATGAATAAACGTGTGAAACTTCGACAAAGTGTTTTTATTGTTTCATTAAATGTTTTAATATCTTAGTTATCAAATCAAATTAACTTTAGATTCCTGTAGCGAAATTCTGGCACGGCGCATATAAACCTTGTGCAATAAGCTATATATATATATATATATATACTTCATACCATTATTGAAGGTGTTTTCTGAGCAGGCGACAATTCAATTAAATTCCAAAATCCGCTGATGAAATGGTCTAATAACGAAAGATATTGAAATAAGCATGGGCGCACCAATGTGGGGGATATAATGAGTGGATATTACCTTTTATATGGCATGTCAAATAACCGTGACTTATGTTTTCCTTCTCACTCTTGTCAACCTCTTGGAAGAAAGAACACTCAAAGACTCGGGAAGTTTATATCTACAACACTAAAAATCTTCAGCATATAAAAAAATGGCTTTTAATAAATATTAGACGCATCCCAGCTAGAAATCAAAACAACACTTCATGTAGGTGAACTATTGGAAACTTATCATAAGTGTTGTTTTGAACTACTATCTTAGAAAGTTTAATAAGTTGGCTACATAACCATTAAACTCCTCTAGTTTTCAATGCATTTAGTTTTCGAAAGAATTGACACATATAGTAGTAAGTAGCCGGCATAAATATACTAGCCCCTGTAAGGTAGGTATTTTTTCGTTTAGTCTGCAGCCTTGGATCCCCCCCGTTTGGCAAATCCTGGCTGCGCCACTGCTTGAATGCATATGACACTGCTATCAGCCGAGATGCATAGTAAACTAGTACAAGAATCGGTAAAGAAAGGCATTGTATACCTAATATTTAAAAGCTTACCAATAGATTCGCAACGAAAGTGACCGTAACCTTCCTTCGAGCTGGTGCCATCATCAAGAACGTCTGACATCACCTGAGGGAAGAAAGCAATAAAATAAGTTCTTGAAATGGGATTACAATGATATACATCTAGATAAATGTCAAGATAGAACAATTCTTCGCAAAGGCTATCCGATCAATTGAATAATCGACAAGAAGTCTAAAACAGTTCAAAAATATCGGCTGCCAATTCTTTCTGTGTATGGAATTTTCTTATTTGGAATCATTAGAAAAGCAGAATAGCGGTTATCTTAAAATTATAAGCAAATTATTGGTAATCTTGTGTATAATCTATGAGTTTCATTGCTCGTAGTAAAGGAGTATGGTGAATGTGGCAACACTGAAAAGAAGGCAAAGCTTAAGGGGATATCGCCTTATTGACTGCATATGCATCCGTGTGGGTTAAAATTGTTAAAAACGAAAACTATCAATAATATTAAAGGAAATCATGAATAATATGACGTAATTTCACAAGATCTACTCACATATGTCTAATTTGACAAAAGATAGAACAACCTTAATATCGTTCATATAATAGTTGATACCAAAATTTTAAAATAAATACTTACAAACTAATGGAGGCTAGGAATCCTGTGCTGTCCTAACTGAATAAGTCCTCGCGCGTCAAATGCTCGACGTTGAATAACCGAAGTTTTTTCGATTCACCACTAGAGGGTAGGTTTAGAGGTATAAATTCCAATGTATTTCAAAGAAAACTATAACAGATCTTAGCTATGCTAGATGCGTCAGGTGCTGCTGGTTGCGTACACTCCTAGGGTGCCCTTCAAAATTTACTAGGGATGACTAAGGATTCTTATCACGCTGTTTAACAAACTTCTTCGGCGCAAAAATTCTTCAAAAGATGATTCCAACAAGCGAGACTCACTTAAAGGAAAGAAGGTCACATACCTAGCGTATTTCTCCAATATTGAGCCGTTGATAACAATTCTCCTTTGCTCTCGATCAAGCGCTCCTCTTTATATTACACGATAAGGCGTTCTATGTCCAAAGCAAATTAAAAAAGACGCAAATATTTTTTGAACAATTATTGGTTTAATGTTATGGTAATACTTTTTATGCCTATTGAATTACGTAGGAATAGTTTTCCACCAAAGGAAACGCTAATATAAAAATTTATTCGTAAAATATAATTAAGTATATCATCGCCTAACTCTCATTTTTCTTGACCTGAGTCTAGAAGTGAAAGGACGTGTTTTCTCCGGTGCTCCTGAAGGGACCCCCAAAGTGACTAGCCAACGTCATTACAAGCACTCATTAACCGGTGTTGTTTTTCAGTGTTGTCCGTCTTAGCAGAGCAGCAGTTTTGTGTAGCACAAAGCCCTTGTTATTTATTAATTTTCTGTTTTTACAGTCATCCCTCTATCGCTTTAGCCGAGTTTTTTTTGTTTTGCAAAGGTTAGTTTTTTGTATTTTTATTTCCTCGTAAACTTGTTGTGGGCACAATTATTCTTATTGCGAATTTTATTGTCGTAATTACTTCATCATCGTATTCCTTGTTGTCTTATTAGTTAACCGGTCTTTATCGTTCCCATAAGTGATGTATTCGTCCTTTCGTCTTCTCAAACATATTTGGTCAGTTGCGTATTTCGTCTCAGGTCAAACGCAAGTGCTAGTGTCAGCTTAAGTTAACTCGTTTCATTTGCTCGCGTGTTCTTATTTTCGTATTTTCAAGCATTCCATTGGGTTCTCAGTTTTTAGTCATTTAAAGTCAATTGCATAATTAGTTAGGATGGCCTCTCTTAGGACTCCCGTTTCCTCTTTCTTGGGAACTGCTTGTCTCGTGTCCCTTTGGTTCGAGATGGTGGAACTCCGAGGGATGGTGGCGGATCTCAGCTCTAAGGTGGAAATGTTGGAGGCTTCCTCCTCACGTGTGGGATCCTAGGGTAGCACCCCGAAAGCTCGTTGCGCCAAGTTGGCGGCTCGGGGTTCCCCGAGTGCGGAAGCCGGCCGAGCGATCGAGGGTGCCCCGAAGGTTTCATCGAGGGCGGGGATGTCGACGGCCAACAAACCTTACGCGACATAGATAAATTATTCAGAAGGAAAAGTTGTAATAAAATATTTATAAACATTGAAGAAGATAACATAAAAGCGGTCGATTCAAATAAATGTTTCGGGATCATATTCATAATTAACATAAACTGAAATGCATACATCATGAGAATCTCTAATAAAGAAATTAAAAACACACCTTCTATAATCCTGAAGTTTCCTTGAAGAGATACAGTGTAGATTTTTCAACTTCATCCTTGAATAATCTTACTACTTACATGGCTTTTCTGATTATCATCATTGATATATGGTCTCCTATCCTACACATAAACTTATGTTATTATAATATGTATTCATGATTAATTCATTTCCCGTGCAGATATTTACTGTTTATTTTGATGAAAATTAGAAAATTATTAATTATGATAACGTATATTGAAAGAAACATTAAAAAATATTCAAAATAAATCATACTTTGATCACGGCGTATGAAATAAGAATTGTAATTTGTATTCGACGTAAATAATGGTCGTTACCATAGATTTAATCTTCGAAAGGAGGAAAATAAACAATAAATTGGCGTTAAAACTGAAATTCTGCTAATTTTGTGCCGGCATATTTAAATCCATCACAAGAAAAAAACTTTGATCTTTTAGACATAATATAGCTCAAGTTTAGCTGCTCTACGCATACTTTTTCATATTTTAATGAATGGAAGAAATTTGTTCTACATGACCATTTTTCGTTTCTCCCGCTTAATCCAATTGACAAATATATATCCTCTCTGGGATCAAACCTAGAACAAACTCTCGGGATCCCGACTAGACTATGAATTATAAACCTCCCCTGAATATTTCAGCCTTCTAGCTTGATTGAAAATGCCCATGAATTCGTATGCATGAGTGAGTCAGGAGTGTAGCTTTATACAAAGGGTGTCCGGGTTAAACATGTAATAATACAAAATTTAATAACTTGAGAAGTTATTGAGACATTTATTTATTAAGTTTGCTTCAACAAGTTTGGTAACTCAAGATATTTTCTGTTTGCTTCATGATGGCACACTGTGCCATTATGCAATAATTGTGAGGGATTTCTTGGATAATGAGTTCCTAGTTCGCTTGATTGGTAGAGGCAGTCTATCAATTGCTTTGCCACCTAGAAATCCAGACATGAGGCCACTTGATTTTTTCTTTGGGTGTTTATCAAAAATCAAGCGTACTAGATACCAGTTCATGATCTACCAGAACTGCACCATCGAATTCCTGCAGTTATTGCAAATGTTACACCAGCAATGCTGCACATATAAGGGGCTATTAATTGTGTAAAATAACAATTTGAGTTATCATATTTCTAGAAACAAACCACCAATAAATATCTCAATTAACTCATAAGTGATTACATTTTGTATTGTTATACGTTTAACCTGGACTCCCTGTTTAGTAATATTTGCTTAAAAGGAGAGAGCCAAAAGATTCATAACTTGCTAATATTCAAATTTTTAAAAGCCAACTCCCTTAAGAAGATACACAGCCCCTTTAAATTGTGTATATTAAAATATTAGATCCATTTATATTTTTATGACAAAACTACTTCTCAAGTATACATTGGCCTCCGTTACTATCCCAGATGAGTTGAATGATTCCCTTAAGAAGTGCGAGTAAGTTGTTGTTCGCAGGCTATATTTCAATTTCAAAATCAACTTAAGAAAAATCATTGTAATAACCTGATATAATTTTGGTAGAATTATTCTATAAGAATTAATATCCATTTTGTTCAAGTTATGAGAGCATAAGATATTTGGATTTTCTTGGTAAAGTTTCATTTACCTGTCCAATTGAACGAAGCTAAAATGAGAATGCTAGATCATCTTCTATTTAAAGGACGACTGTATTTAATCCTACTTCTACTCTCCGCTTCGAGAATCATCAGGCACCTCAGATAATATATTATATAATACAACTATTTCAAAAATTGCTAAATCAAGTGATTGAAACATTGGTTGTCAGTACGGAAATTGTACTGTTAACATGAGTACAAAGGTGGGTGGTAGGCTGAAAGCTACACTGTGATACTTGGTGATATCCTCCGCTTGCTTTTCCAACAGAAATGTTATAGGTATAACTAGGTTTCTTCACAGCCTAACATCTTCAGGTGAAAAACCGAGGTAGTTCTTATTAAGAAATTCATTTTGTGTACTCTCCCAAATGGATTTACTTTATTAACAATTATGAAGGAATTCCACCGAATAACTCCCCAATCATGTTTACCATATATCAGAAGTATTCTCATTCCTCTTTGGAAATATGAGCATTCCATCTCACTTGTAAACATTAAATTGAATGAAAATAGAACTTCATTTGGTCGCTGAAGCATTTTTTTTAAGCTACTGTTGCCCTTCACCAGTGAGGTCCTCCTAAGCTCTGATGAACTTGTCAGGAGGTACTTCACCAAGGCAACAGTAACAACGAACACACAACCATTCCCTGAATCAGAAAAATCCAATCAGCCGGGATTTGAACCCAGGACCTTCAGGTCGGAGCAATAGCTTAGATGGCATGCCATCCACTCGGTCACCATGGCCGGCCATTAATACATTTATTACCTTTTTGACTCAAGGAGGCTACCAAACAGATGAGCCATTGCACTCTCTGTATTTTTGGCATCAGTTAAATACACAGAAATCACACCATGGAATTACACAACGCAAATATACTCACTATTGGAATCAACTTTGGAAAGCCTGAGGTTGAGAAAATATATAAAATAAATATTTTTTTGAAAATCTAACTACTTTAAGTATTGTGGATCTTTTTTGAGAATACCATGACGCAGCTTCTCAAAAAAACTTGGAGAAGGTGCTACAGATACTTTATTATTTTCATAAAGCTGATTACCCCAGAAGAAACAGAAAACAATTTGAAGGCTTACCACAATTTTCAGGGAAATTCTCAGATCCTTAGCATGAAATTAGGATTGTAATTTGTATTCGACGTAAATAATGGTCGTTACCATAGATTTAATCTTCGAAAGGAGGAAAATAAATGCAATAAATTGGCGTTAAAACTGAATTTCTGCTAATGTACATAATTCTAATAATTCTGCACAATCATTACATCATGTTCATTATTATCCTTGTGATAGATTTACAAGTGTTAATGGGGATTCAAATTTATGTTTTGAAATCAGCATAATATAAAGGTCAGGAAACTGCAGCATTTTTTTAATATCAGGAAATTATTAGATATCAATTAATAAATATAAGACTGACAGAAACAGAGCATTGTGCTGGCAGGTTTTCATTCCATTACATTCAATGTGATCGTGGGGCATCCAAATTGCTGCTTACCATTCAGACCAATACTATTCTTGGTAGACATTCATTACTAAGTAATCAGGATGGCAGTCAAGTGGCAGATTTTTGCAGATAACATGGTCATATATGTGGGAGTAGATAGTAATTGCAATGTAATTCTTTCTAAGAAACTCTTACCAAAATTTTCATTCTTGATTTAAATACTGTTCTTATGTAAGGGTCCAAGTCACATGTCTATGTTTGGTAGTTGCATAATGCACAGCATCAATAAACATTCTTATTCTTGCAAATACTTTGAGTGATTACTCCCATGACTATAAAATTACGTTTTAGGGACATGTAGACTCAAGGAAAATAATCCTACCAGATAATTATAATGGTAATTCTCACAAGTGCCCAATATATAAGTGTAACTTTCAAAAATAATTAGTGATTTTCTTCAGAGCATCCTCATTAAGTCCATACAAATAAGAGATGATAAACATTCTTGCAATACACTACAACTTCCAAAAGAGACATACTGTGAAATTTTCAAATACTTGTGATTAATAAGTTATTTACAAATACATGTACCCTAGAGCATACTTAACTGAAACTCAAAGATAAGGATATGAATATTAAGTATGAGCATACGTTATTCAAGGGTAATATTATGCATAAAAATGACGAAACACAGTTCCATGACATTTACTGTTATTATATTTGAAAAATCAAAATTAAATTTGTATACATAAATTTCTCTCTCACATAGATATATTTTCTTGATTGAAAAGTATGGAATCTTTAATACGTGCAAACAATATTTATATTTTTCTCCAATAAATATATATACAAAATGATTCCGACATGTGGGTTACAAATCCACCTGTAGGTTGGACAAATTGGAACTAAATAGTTCTATAAAACAGAGATCATATTGTCTTGTAGATTCAGGTATGTCTGGAAGTATTAAAAGACATAATCAAATGTCCAAAACATCAAGCTTCCACAGGCAGATGAATATCGTCACATGAAAGAACAAAGGCATTCACACAGTCCTGGAGTTTTCCATATCCCCACCATTTTGTATCCTCTACCAGACCAGAAACACATTTACAGTTGCTCTCAATTACCCAGAATTATGGAAATCGATGGTATAAATAATGCAAAAGCCAGAGGAAGCTTGCAAGAATGCAACTGACAGGCATTCTGAACTTTTGCTTCGACAAAGTTCCAGATGATTCCAGACATTTTTACCTCGGCTTTTATTTTTGACCTTTGTATACAGGTGCATTTTTGTTTTATTACCTTCACCCAACCTATGAATGACTTTGTGACCCACATTTGGAATCCTCCTGTACATACATACATACACACAGACCACATTTCTATATCACCAGTTTCTAAATGGCTCCAGAAATCAATTTATCCATTGATAAAATTTCTACTTTAATTCTGCAGCAAGAATTTCACCCACAAAAAGCTACTGGAAATGTTATAAAAATAAGATCAAAATTGAGCCACTTAATATGCAGCCAGCAAATTCAAAGATTTTGAATCTAGGGTATAACGAAGAAATGTTTTTTAAATATATTTATGCTTCTGGTGACATGTTAGCTTCATCAATCAAGTATATCCAAATAATGAGACTATGAGGAAAACTTTGATTTACAAAATAATGCTGCATCTTTAAAAGACCACAAATCTCACAGAATAGGCTTTTAATATGTAGCGGATATGTGTATGCAAGAATATACACACACTCATATAGATGCATATATTACAATACATACATAAATATGTACAGAGAATAAGTAAATTAACAATAATGATACAGAAAATAGAATTGTAAGTATTCATGGCTATACCAACAATTAGCTATACCTCACAATAGAATACACCCAACTTGGGCAGAAATTTATTCATCTCCCTTAATTCGGTATCTAAGCAGGGAAATAATCTTTGGTTCAACAATAGGAGTTATTTAAATCGAATGATGTACTAAGGAAGTGTTAATTCAAGGTCAGCACAGCAGAATAAAGGAAAAGCATACATTTCACATTTGGATTTTTTAGATGAGCACATAAAAATTCCATCAAATACACTTAGAACTGCAAGAAAATATGAAATATCAGACAAATCTCCCAAAAAATCATTCATTCACACCAATCACTAATTATCTATCACCAATATGAAATCTGTCAATGGTTTTCATTAGGATATCTCGAGATACAGACTGTTTGAAGAAAAATTGGATTTTTTTTATTATTTCGTCATTGTCAGGAAAGGCTTTGTGGCCTAAATAAACAGTTAAAGGTATAGATGAAAAGGTTTAAAATTTTAGAAAGTGGAAACCATTCCTAAAATCAGTACTCCAATGAAATAAATTGATCAAGAGGTTTACCTCAAATTCCATATAACTGGCAATTTTCTCTCAGCTCAACTTGTGCGTTTTCCCATTACTGCATGCACTGCTTTCTTTTCATATGGCGTTTGGAGTGTCAGGAATGAGAGAAGCAAAGAAAGAAGTGAAAAATGTCCATGTCAGAGCAAAAACTGTTGGCCTCTCTATGCCTTCCGTAACTGGCCCTGTCGTCCGTTGTTCAGTCTCCCTCTGTGAAACCACTTCTTCATTTGCCTCTTCCTCCGTTGTTTCCGGTATCACCCTGTTTGCTTGTTCAGTTGCTTCATTTGCCACCTCTTCTTCCTCTGGTTCCCTTCGTGGATTAGGCATTGGATTCGGTTGCTGCAGACGGAAGAAACCAACTTGCCACCTGAAAAAGAGTTGTGAAAATTCAGGAAGAGAGTTCCTAACTTAGTCAGCAGTATAAATTTGTTTATCTCTCTAAGCCAGACAGATTTAAAAGAGGGAATCATGCAAAAATAATACAGATTACAAGCAGATGATAATTTGTCTATAATTATCAATATGTTGTCCATACGGTTTGTTAAATTTTATGAAGCATGTCACGACACAAAAAATTATTTCTCTAAATAATATTATACCAATTAGTGCACAATTTTAATAAGACAATTTTAAAAAGAAAAACTACCTACTCTTCTTAATTACTGGTAAATTACTAATGAAAATAAAATACAGTGATACTGTTTGATTCTGAAATGCATGTAACAAATAGACACAAACTTAAGAGATTGAACAAATACTAAATATAACTTTACAATTATCGATAATACATTTTCACTTAAACTTACCAGTTATACAAATAATGCAGAAAATTTTGAAGTTATAAACCAATCGCCTAATTACTAAAGCAGAATGATGAATTATATCAAAAACGTTATGCTAGATATAAAAGTACCAAACACCTCCAAAAGGAACAGCCCTGACAAAACCAAAATATGGATGGATAAGTACCGTATTTCTTTGAATATAAGATGCACCTGACTTACAACAACCTAAAACAAAAAAATTAACAGGCGATTCTAAGACAGCATATATTAGGCAGAACGATTCATGCGATGAACAGGGTTAGTGTTGCGGCAGTGAACATCGATTTGTCAGAAGATTCCATCGGACTTAGAACAAATTGGTGTCTTACACATACTAGATCTTCAAAAGAAAAGGAATGTCATGCAGGGGCAGATGGCTAATGCAGACAAGATGGCAATTTACTTGGATATCCTGCCAAATTACATGCATGAGAGAAAGGGGGCCAAAAGAAGTTCTTCTGAAGACAACAGAGCATGAAAAGCTACAAGTGACAGTGTTGTTGGCTGCTACATCTGACGGTCGCAACTTGCCACCATTTCTTATCTTATAAAGAAAAACAATCCTAAAAGATGAGGTTTTCCCAAAAGATGTCAACGTTTGGGCCCAAGAAAAAGGCTGGATGGCAGAAGAATAAATTATTGACTGATAAAACACTGTGTGGAGACAAGGCCAGGTGTCGGTTTGAATCAGCCCTGTATTTATCTAATGGACTCTTTCCGGGGCCATCTTACCAATGCCGTGAAAGATAAATTCACAAGGATGAAGTTGGAACTTTGGTCATTCCTTGAGAATGATATCCATGGACAGCACAGAAGATGACACACGTGTTTTCAAACCCGTAGGTTATAACTAAGTCTGTCCCTTCCTCCAGATTTTCAACATGCGTTTACATGCATCTTCAGATGCTGAGTGTGAGCAAAGTGATTTGTCTCGCACTTCAGACAAAGATGACGACAATTTAGGGGGTTACCTAATATTGTATCAAAACAATGACTTGAAGCAACCTGAGCAATGAATTAACCTTGTACCAACTTTTCCATTACTGTGCTTTATTTTAAGTTCCTTAATCAAACTTAAGAAAATAAGAAAAACTTATACCTTTACCACAGTATATTTATTAACTTACGACCATGGTTTCGATCTATAAGATCATCTTCAGGTGTCTTCACCTGAAGATGATCTTATAGATCGAAACCATGGTCGTAAGTTAATAAATATACTGTGGTAAAGGTATAAGTTTTTCTTATTTTCTTAAGTTTGATTATGGAGAACTACCACAAAGTCAAAACCGAAGTAGTAGATTTTATTAAGTTCCTTTTTAATCAATTACTAAGATGTATTTCATTTCCATTTTAATAAGCCTACACGTATAACGGTACAGTGCTGAAAGGTTCGGGAGTAATACAGCACAATAATGTGGGTTGCATACGTCGTCTCTCACCCGTTCTTACGTCCAATCTTAACCTGCGAATCTAAGACGCCCATGAATTTCAAATGCACCCTGATTTTTGAGGGAAAGAATTACTAAAAAAGGTATGTTTTAGATTCTAAGAAATACGGAGCCCAACAACAACAGGGGGGATTAAATAAATCTTATTTAAAAGAGAAAGGAAGGATGAGAATTTTGAGTTATCACAGAAAACACAAAATATACTACCTAAATTTCTTTCTACAAGAAGGTTATAATAAAATAATCGTCAGCATATTGATATAGCACTTAACGGCAGAAGCTATTTGCTGAGGAAAAAATTGAAAATACAACTGAAAAATAAATGTTAATATAAATTTGATGGCATCACTTTATCTTGACCAAAATAGTGAATCAAATTCAGTACTTACAAGTACATTGCCATGCCAATTCCAGTGACAAGGAGAAACCGAGCAAGAGTAGAGTAAAAGTAGACAATGCTTAGAAACACCATCAATCTGCTGCCGTAGTAGATCCAGTCAATCCAATCCCTGTTCTGTCCTTGTCCACCCTGAAGAGGATCTCCAACCAATCCATCCACTTCTTCAGCTCCGCCAACGCCACCATCTGTCATCGGAAATAAAATCAATAATTAGAAGAGTATGAACTTATGTGCAAAAAACTGGATGCATGCAATAGATGCATTATGACTTAAAAATACAACTGCCAAGAGCCAATTTAGATAAGAATAAAAGATTCATACAAGTCATGTAGTAGAATTATCAATTTCAAATAAAAGTACAGATGAATAATTGAATTAAAACATGGGAAACTCTCATGGAAGAAATATTGCAATTATGATGTTTTAACATGGAATGTAAACAACTTCAACAAAAGCAATAAAAATACTAGCAACAATATTAGCTGTTTTATGTAAATTTACCTTGCAAAACAGGCTCATTATTGTTATTTGCAGCAGGTGGAAATACAGGAGTGCCAACAGGTGTTGTATCACCATTATTGAATCCACTGGCATCAGGAGACAGCCCAGGTCCAAATGGAGTAGGAACAAAGAAGCCTTGGGGAGCTGCACCAGACTGTATCCTAATTTGCCATAAATGTATAAAAGACAAATAATTTTGTATAAGTGTAACATTCATTAACTAATGTAATGAATTAAATTTCTCATATCTCCAATATGAACATAGCAGGAAATCTCTTAATCTTTGCTACCTATATTTAGACTCAAATCCTTTGAAATCCTATCATTAAAACCTTTTATATTTCGTAACTACCTCTAATGCAACTTGAAGCATTTGATTTCATATGATGAAGAGAATGCTTATCAACAATTGTAAAAATGTGACACAATTTATCATCATCTATAATATAAAATAGAGTGTGTGTGTATGTATGTTCGCTATAAACTCGAGAACCTAGAGTTGCAAAAGTCTTCTAATAAAATTGGCAAATTTTTCAGCAATTCAAAAGACCCTCTTACAATAATTTTCAATCTTTTATTGTAACACTGTACATTGACATTGAATGCACAAAGCTAGCAGCATGATTTTCATACCGCTTGCTTACTCTTCAGTTGCCCAAAACAAAAGTCATCATTTTCAGACAGATTTTCTCACTTAAAAAAAAAAAAGGCAACTGAAGACAAGTGAGTTATTACCATTTGATAATTTTGTGAGGTCAAATTAAAAAGTATCCAAAATGTCCAAATGGATATTTATACATACAGTCTTATTGCAAATAATAAAATGGAGAGTTCCATGTCCTCCACCACATAATCAGATAATGGTATCACTTAAAAAGGGTTTTCAGTTCTGTCAGAAAGGGTACTTCTGAAGCAATGCTTGGTGGTAATCCATTCTAAACAATTCAAGATCCAAAACAGTAGGTTTGATGCCATAAGATCGTGAATTCAATTCATAATACCAAAAGATTATCAATACAATTCATAATCTTATGTATTAGCAGTAGATAATGGTATACCTTTTGGGATCGTTAATATATTGTGTAGAAAAGGTATGCCTTCCTCTATGCTAGGTTTAACTACCTCAAATTCTATTAGAGGATACAGCTTGCTGATAGAGCGGTAGCAAAGTAAGATAGAATGGCAGTTACATTAAAAATCATAAAAAATTACAATGCTTTGATCTAAGAAAATAATTTCTGTGAGTCATAGACAAATTTAATAAGTTATGCAATAACTGAAAATTTCACAACACATATTTCTAGAAACAAAATTTGATTAATGTATTTCGAAAGCAAGAAGAAAAAGAATTCAAAATCCTGTAAAAGAAGGTAGGATGCAGATGGGTCCAAGTGATACGAGGAAGCTCTCATTTTCAGCAATCGTATTACATCATCTTCATGTATTACATAATAAATTCAAGGTTGAATGGAGAGAAAACAGTGAACCTGATAGGGGCAGGTTCAATTCTTCCACATCCTATTATCCTTGGGTTTACTGGCACATGCCATTGTGTACTAAAATAAACCCTTTTTCTAATATATATGAAAATCCTCACAGATTATATTTAGATTGTTCCTAAAAAAATCAACTTTGAAAGATATATGTTTCATAAATAAGCATATGCCATAACACCTTACAGAGGATGCTACTCTTGAGATGCATTTTGTCTCACTGCTTTTTTTCCACTATTTATTGTTTGTAATACAAATATTACTATTGATTTCTATATATAGGAAGTTCTTCCATCTCACATAGCATTAGAAAAACATGTTAGAAATTTTAGAAAATCCATTTTAAGGCCTCTTTTGGGATGCACATTTAAGTTTACAGCAAGAACTCATCAATGTAACGATGAGCTGCTTTTCAAATTTAAAGAGGGGAATTTGTTGAATTGAGGGGACTGTTGAATTTGTATAAGAGACATTTGCGATCAAGCATTTTTCATCGATGAAGATAATTAAATCAAAAACTATAAATCAGCTGCTAGATGAAAATTATTATTCAATAGCAAAAATACATCCCAATAACATCTCACAGGAAATGAAATCAATGCAGCTGAGGTTATGCAAGGCTATTCTCTCAACACTTCATAGAGTACTCACAGAGATTTCTGTGTTTCCTCAATAAACATTTAAATACCTGGTCTGAAACAAGTTAATACAGCTAAGTAAATATCTCTCTTGCCAAGAAAGGTTGTGTATCAATTCTGTATGGATTTATGTGCATATTTTACTTCTGTATACTTGAAATGAATTTCTTTCCTAAATAACATATAAATTAACAAAAGGAAATAATATTCATTATTTATCTATTATATATAGATGCTTCTCCGGATTCATTCATGTATACATGCAGATAGATAGATAGGATACTAATTCACAGGCTAAACCACAAGCATCATTGACTTGAAAGTTTTACGACATATTGGCCATAACATGTAACCGCCAGAAAAATTGAGATTTTGAACCTCAGTGTCATGGGTTCAATACCAGAGGGCCCCAAAGTCCTAATTTTTCCTATTTAAAAGTATTGCTTCGATTTTTGAGAATTAAAAAAAAATACTTCCTGGTTAGGTAGAGAATAAAAACTCAAGGAGCCTATGGATATGGTTATGATCTATCCAAAATATAAATGACTTTCATGGAAAAAATTGTGGGTTCGATGCTAGGACGATGCAAAAATCACCCCTTTACAAAAAAAGGTAGTTTTTCATTATTTTTTTGATGCACTTATCGAAATGATAGGAAGTTCTCGCTTTGCTAGAAGATGTGTATTAAGAATCTATTTAAGAAAGGAAATTATACAAGACCATGCTGTTATTGGGTTTGATGCCAAAGCACATTGTAATTTCTCACATAAGGAATACAGGTGAAAAGTAGGACGTTGTTTGAGGCAGTTGCAGCCAATATTTCTGCTTGAATTTTAACACATAGTTAGAGATGGTGATCTTCTGTTGTGCTGCATACTAAGTATGACCAGGAAGACCTGGGTTTGATGCAGGACGGAGAAATTGAAGAGAATTTCAAGAATATTTTTAATACTTTTTCTAGGACCCTCTCGATATGATGTCGACTTAAAATTTGTGTTATCAATATGCTTGCAGTATGCAAGCAACATTTTACTCGTATATAATAATATATAAGTCATAAACTATCCCACCAATGTCTACACAACCTTAGTCAGTGTCCTTCCATTACCTTTTCCCTTACATTTTATCTTCAGTTACTG
Source organism: Sympetrum striolatum (assembly GCA_947579665.1). NCBI lineage: Eukaryota > Metazoa > Arthropoda > Insecta > Odonata > Libellulidae > Sympetrum > Sympetrum striolatum. Next base: position 87,377,684 of record OX388341.1, read on the forward strand.
CCTTTAACAATTCCTATCCTCTTATTATCAATATTAGACCTATCCATTTTCACTGCTGTCCAGTAAATACTTAAATTGAAGCTTTATTTCTTATCACAATCTCCAGCAGTTCCAGCTTTTTCTGCATATTAAGCTTACATTAATATAATGCAATAATAACATTTTTTGCCACATCCATAATTTGAATGTCTCGATTCTTGGGAAATGTTTCATACCTTTTCATCAGAACACTTCAAACGGAGGACTAGTGACATGTTGCAGACTTAACTAGAAATTTCAGTATTTAACTAACTTTCTGTAAAACTGTCAACTTGACAGTGAGAACATTTTATCATCAATAATACCTTAATAACTCCATAAAACTTGCAAAACTATCCTAAAGTAGCATTGTTTTGCATTATTTAGCTAAAATACCTCCCAAATTCATTGAGATTACTAAAGGCTGTAGCAGGATATTTTACATTAAATTTTATGGAGCACACGATGCCACTGTTTTCCAAGGAGAAACAAAAGTGAAAAATATCAACATGACTAGCACTCAAACCAAGGTATCCCATTTCATGGGAGAGTGTTCTATCCACCTAAATATACCAATCCTTGTTTTTTGTCATTCTTAATGCAATTGCTATATAAATATTAAGGTTGGAAAAGGAACTTGATGGGAAGGTCAAAATTTATTTTCTCTAAAATCTAAAGAGAACATTTTTAACTTGCCCACTAACAATATTTATAAAAATAAAAGTAAATCAGATCAATAACTTCAGCAACCCAGGAAAATAACCCAAGTCAACAATGAGTGAAAGTCTCCCAGTTTGCAGTTTATGATGTAAACAGTGACTAGAATACATGAAATGTACTTCATTAATCTAAATGAAGTAAGGGCCATAAGAAACAACTAGATAGATAGGAAGAAATAGGTGGTGTTAGTGATCTAAATAAATCAAATCAAATGTCTAACATTAAGCTACCTGTTATGAGAACGGAGTGAAGCAATATATACTTACAGTTGCATGTACTGTGCAAGATACTGAGCATACGCTTGCTGCATCCATTGCATTTGCCAATGCTGCTGTGAAGCGATTCCAACAGGAGGTTCAATGCCGTCAGTGGCTTGCATTGCCCACGCAGCCCATGGATTGACGAAAACACCCCCACCAACGCTAACGCCCATTTCAGCACCAGTACGCACTTGAGGGTGCCTATGCCTTAACCCGTCGCTAGAACTTCCATTACCGGAATTTTCATCATTGACTTGACGATCATTTGAGTTATCCTGAGCTTGCTCCCCCACAGCAGGAACCCTCGGAGAATTTTCCACAGGAGGCGATGGCGTTCTTGTAGATGAAGTTGAATTCGTCGATGGCACTGGCTGTACACGCTGCATAGGCACTGAAGCTGTACAGACTAGATGCAGTGTGTGAGTAGAAGGACCTTCTTCTTGGCCTTCATAACGTCGAAGAATTTCTTTTAATGTAGAAGAATCGTGCAGTAAATGTCCGGAGTAAATAAGCTTCTGGTCTTCGGCTCGCTAAAAGAATTGATAGATAGAATTTAGATTAAACGATGTTCCGTAGGCAATACATAATAATATGTCGAATGAATAATATTTTTACCGGTTTGCTGGGGTAAACTTCCGAAAGATGTGTCTTCAATCGCTTAACAGTCCAATTTAGTTGGCACTGAATCGTCTGATCACCGATTTGCTGATTTGGAGCTTTAACGATCAGTGTTACTGGCATTTCAAGGTTTTCCATCGTGGTTTGATTCGATGATTCAATATTTATGGAATGAATCTATAATGTAAAACGAAGTCAGTATAGATAAGGATCTTCCACAGAAACGGCCCATATCAGATCAAACAGATAAAGAAAATAACATGGTACGCAGTGTTTTGTAAACACTGCCCGAAGAAGATTTCGAGGTGATGATAAAGAATAACATAAAGCACCATTAAACTTGAAGTTTCAATACTCGCAATATAATAACTTCAAGATCACTTACACCTTCGCAAAATTAAATACGCTAAAGAATTTGATCAAAGTTGCTAATCTATTTAAAGGTCTTCTTAAGCGAGGCCTTGATGTCAATTCACTTCTATACTCTAATGACAAACATTACGCAAGCATACATCATGCAATATAGCCACAAAACTAAAAGTGGGTAAAATATAAAGATAAAGGATGAAAATAATTTCACTAAACCTACCTTATTTACTATAGAACTGACGAACCCATCACAGTACAGAGTATTTGGCAAAACAGGATTGGTTAAAGATACCTTCTATTCGAATTGTGATTGGTCCAAATCATTGGCAGTAATCAAGTCTATCAGGTCGAAATGTCGTCATATGTATTTTGAAATGAAGAGCGAAGTTCGCAAGTTAATCATGGTTTGGCAACAAGTACATTTTGGACGATAATTCGATAAAAAACGTTAAGTATCTAATAAATTTGTATAAATTCAAAAATATAAAAGTTTCAGATATACTTTTGATCTCTTGATTCAACATGTCAAAGTATTGGAAAGAAGCTGCTAGCGTTTTAGTCTTGGCAAGGTCAATGCAGAACACATCTCTCTCCAAAGGAAATTATGCGAAAACGATATTTAAATGTCAGGCTGATTATAAAATACTCGTAGTAAAACGAGCAGCCAAAAGTTCATTTATGCCAAGTGGCTATGTGTTTCCTGGAGGAATATGCGACGGAGCCGACGCTAGTAATGAATGGATGGAACTTTTTAAGACGATGAATATGGGACCTACAAGTAATACATATCCCTTTTCTCCAGAAAAAGATGACAATAAAGTACGAACTAATAATTGCTTGTCATTTAATGGCAATGGAAGTCTACCGAAACCACTGTCACTAAGGATAACCGCAATAAGAGAATTGTTTGAAGAAAGTGGAGTACTTCTTGTTAGGAATAAGAAAATTGACGCAAAGACAGATTATTTCAACTCTACTTGTGCCTCTTATTTGTATAGTGATGAGATAATGGAATGGCAATCTCGAATTCAACAGGATCCTAGCGAATTCTTAAATTTTTGCCATCATTTCAACTGCGTACCTGACGTTTGGAGCTTGAAAGACTGGAGCTTTTGGTTGACACCTTTGCATCTTCCTTCTAAGAGATTTGATACTGCATTTTTCATAGCTGCTTTAAACCATATACCTCCAACACGGCCAGACGACAAAGAGGTGTCCGATTTGAAGGTATCTGAAAGTTATAGGTAGAAATCGTTTTTTTTAAACTATAATTGAGTCAAGGTCTTCCATGATTACGCTCTTTAACTTTGGAAAATTAAACCAAATGGTGGTAAAAAAACAAAAAGAATGCATAATTGTCAATCACATTAACGTTAAATATACTATTCAATGATTTATGCATGACTAGTTTGCATTTTGATTTATACAATCCAAGTAAAGTGATGCAGCAAAATGATGAGGCGATTCTAGCTAAATAATTATCATATCAATTTGTATCTAACAGTGGTCAACTCCAACAGAACTCTTAGAAAATCATAAATTGCAGAAATTATGGTTACCACCGCCTCAGTATTATGAACTGTCAAGGATAAGAGATAATTTTGAAAGTATTCAGAAGGCTATGGAGCATTCATCTAGGTGGGTTGGATGCGAACGATGGATGCCAGTAGAAATTAAAGCAAATGATGGACGGGTATACTTATTCCCAGGTAATTATTTGGAAATATTTGCTTAAAAATTCAAGCGGTATAAGTGAAAATTGCTTAATTTTCCGGAATTATAAACTACAGCATTCTCATGATATATTATTGTGCATATACAGAAAACCTAAGCAATGTGAATTATCTGAATAAAATTTTCAATGATTAATATCCTGAGAAGTAGCTTATTGATTTAGGCAAATTATCTCAGACTACATTAAAAGGTAAAATTCCAGTTGTACCCCCTTCAGAATAAGTCTGGTTTCATATAATCTGTGTAAGGTAGCCCTACTCATTCTTTCAGTGTACAAAGTTTATTTAAAAGACAAACTCATTCTTTACCCTCTAATTTCTAATCTTCATTACATACGTTTTTCTGTTCTACTGAAAATCCTTTCTTATATTTACTCATAAATATATATTTATGAGTATTAACAAATATATTACTTAAGTTTGAGATAAAAGCTTATCACACCATGTGTACAGTTGTGGAAGACTGTAACATTAACTCTTGTGCTCTTCCAGTTTCCTTATGTGTACCCTCGAATGGCATGTGTAAGGATTTTTTTTTTTTATTTTCATTCCTCAGTGCAACTAAGTAAAACTCAACCAAGCACCCTCAGTACTACTGCTTTTTTCTGTTTTTACTAATCACAATACATTTTACTAATAAGGAAAGAAAATTGGTACACAGCAGTTAATTCAGCTAAGTCAGTCCACAACTTAATCATAGAAAAGGTTTTTTACTTACTAAAATGTATTAGAGGTTAAAAATCTCCAATTACTGTCTTGGCTGGTGATCTGCATCTCTTTGCCTCCAATAACTGGAAAACGTCAGATACACCTGGATTACAGACACCAATTTAAATGGCAATGCTCTCATCCTCAGGGGTAGAAATGTGCCTTGTGTAACAGTTGGTAATCCAGCCTTTTCTGTTGTTTTTCAAATACCAGTAGCAACAAGGTGCAGAGCTCCAACAAGGCAGCTATTGGCAAATTTAAGCCTTTTATACACTTAAGTACATAAAAAACCTTTTCTAATATTTAGTTAAGGTTTTTAAAGTATATTATGTAAATTAGTTAACATTCCTACTAAATCGTTCCTTTGATCAAATGTATATGTTAAAGGCTTTATTAATTGTAATTTGACTGTTATATATTTCACATGGTTTTATTATAAATTTACTAATAAAGGTTGAAAAACGATACACAAATTCTTAATCAGCTCTACTTGAGGGTGATTTAAGTTTTATTTCAATTATTCATAGGAGATGAAGAATATCCCAAAGTTCCTGATTATGAGGGTTCAAAAGTTAATGAAAAAGCAAATGAAACTGCTGGTGCCCAGAGCATGAAAGAATTGAGGGCAAATAGTTCAAAGCTTCATCGCTTCGAATTCCGTAGTCTTCATGATCAAGATATCATCATCAGTCATTCTCCAAGTTCCGACCATGTTTATCCCAAGCTGGTAAAAGTCGATGATGGTTCACATTGAATCAATTAAGTTAACCAAAAAGGATTTAACATCATAGCACTGCCAAGGCATGCAGAAAAATGAGGAATAAGCTACTTGTACATATAATTTTCACTTACTATTTTATCAATAAAATATTTTGGAAATATATTTTTCCCTTTATTATTCAAAACATGATAGCATGAAAAATAAATAACAGTTATTATTCTAAGTCACTTATAACTCAACAAAAAGTTATGGAAATAGATTATAAGGGATCAGTGATAAAATTCTGAAAAACTTTAAAACCTTTATGGAGAAAATTAATGCAACAAATTTCACACAAAATGAAACAATGAAAGGATCATAAATCATAGAACATTCTAAATATTTTCAACATAATTACGATTAATTTCCTCCATTATCAATCATATAAATTAAGAAATAAATTCAAAAAATACAGTCTTTCACCAAATTATAAAAAAGCTTTGGTAATATCAATACTGCTGCACTCAACAATAAATACTTTAGGTAAAGAATTGTTTGAAATCAATGACATAGCCAATGGTGAAAAAGATACTCATTAAGATTTGTAAAAACATGTTTGAAAATTTGTTATTAAAATAAACAACTTCTCATTTAAAAATGATTAGTTAGAGGTAAAATTCTATTCCTGATGGGTTAAGAATGAAACAAAGTTAAAAGAGAGGATACATATGCTCTAAGAGTGCCCAATATTGCTGAGTGTGATAATACTTTCAATAAAACTACATTATGTAATCCCAGAAGCAGCAATACTAAACTCAATTAAATTTTGATTGTTTTTTTTTTAATTTCCCAAAGGAATAATTGTATTTTAAGCACACATATTTCATAATAGAAGAAACAATCACCAACTATCATTTTTTAAATTGATTGTTTCATAGGTATTGCCTAGTCTTTTTGTAAATTCAAATTTTTTTAAACATAAAAACAATTAATGCTTCTAAAATGATTTTTTTGTTTAAACATACTTTGCACGACCTTTTTGATTCCTCTCTAAAGTAAACCACGTAAACATGTTATTATTCTTTAATCTGCAATTGATCTTTTTAAAATAAATAAGACGTGTTAAACAGTCAATGGAATAAAACTGTGAAACATTCTTCCATATGAGCAATCATATTGCCACTTCTAGGACTAATAATTACTACCATATCGATATAAATATAACACAGTTTTACTGAAATGGCACAGTAAAGGTAGCAATCTTGTCATAATCTGTGTAGAACATTCTTTGTAAGTAACCTGCTGTATTTATTGAATGCAATGTTTCAAACGTTACATTCAGGGAACTGTTAATATTTGTGAAACAGTGCCACCAATTTTAAAACAAAAATCAATATTAAAATCTGGAACATAACTGATGGCGTGTGCTTAAGTGTTCTTAAAGCCAGCATGTTACATATTATACACTTTACAAAATATACAATTTTTTACAAATCTCATTCCTAGCAAACCTTAAACATGTGTGCTACATTTCAGGCTGTATTACATTCATCAATTGCAGTTTTGCATAATGCATATTGAGTTCTGATACACAGCTTCATATAAATTTAACAATTCTGATGATTGGAAGTACAAGATAGATATTTGAAAATTTTAGTTAGTGATGTAGTATTAAAGGTAAATATGATAAGAAACAATAACTGCCTACCTAGACATTCACACAAAACTTTGTAAAATTTTAACAAATATAAAAACATTTCAACTTAACATTCTTCAAAGATATCAAAGTCAATGTGATTGAAAATTGTTCACTAGAAATCACGTCTAATGCACCCACCGATGAACTGAACATTACAAACACCATACAAAAAGAAAATCAGTTATCAATTAAAATTCTTTTCATACCGATGGATTTGTCCCTCTGATGCTGCCAACCAGCCCTGTCACACCATTTCCACTAAGAAGTCTTGATGTCCCCACCCTACCGGTGCGAATGCGCTTTCTTTTGCGTCCCCTAAATCCAACAACTGTCCGACCACGGCAGATATAACCACAAGCCCATAATCCAACAGCTGCTGAGAGAAGGACCACTGCCAAGAGTGGAAAAGGGCCATCGCTATGGATACCACCATCCATCAAGTACGAGTCTGCATTCAAATTACTCACATAATCAGGACTGCCTCCTGCACCAGCAATTGCTGGAGTAGGTCCAAGACCTAGATCTGAGGGCCTCCAGTGAGGTAAATGCTGCCCCTCCATTCCACCAACAGACAGCAACTTCTGAGACTTGTACAGGTTACTAAAAGTAAAACAAACAACAAGGTTTATCAGAAGGAAGCATCACAAAATGCTGAATAAATTAAGAAGTAGTCATAATTTTTTTCCAATCAAAATATCTGCAAGTTTTCTATATCAAGGCAACTTATAAATAGTAAAGCAAATGAATATTTTATTACAGTAAGTACTTTAATAATTGCATTAATTAATGTATCAACTGGAAAGAAAAATTAAGGGATTTATGAAATGGAACTTAAGTCATGGCAATACACTAGGTACAATGATTGCTAAAAAAAGGGTAAATAATATTAAACGATGGTTAACACTCAAGTGTTTTTCAGGGCCTCATTTCCCAAAATATATGAGATAACGTAATACTCTTGAACTACTGATCTACATCTACATTAATACCCTACAAGCTGCCTTTCGGCGTGTGGGAGTGGGTGTAAACACAAGTTGAATCTAAACTACTTCCTTATTTGGTTATTGTCGCGTATTGTTCGCGGAAAGAATGAATTTTTAAAATGATTTGTCCTAGCATCTATTTCTCTTAACTTACGGTCATTATCGGATCGACCGAGGTAGCAGGGGGGCTGCATGATACCGATTGTATCTTCCGCAAATGTAGTTTCCCTGAATTTATTAAGCAATCGCAGCCTAGCTTCCAATCTCCTTTCTTTCAAGGATTCCCCACTGTTGAACTGATTCTTAAAGTAGTAGTAATATTTCTAAAAGTACTTTGACAGCTGAGGTTATATTGTGCTTATAGGATCCTACCAGGATTCTGTAACCCAAAAACCCAGGACTGCTTTTACCAAAGGGGAATGCACAACCCATTTGGCTGTTTGTGAGCTCTCTTTACTTAAAATTAGTTCCTCTTCTATACACATCCTTCCAGGTGAGGGCATAATTCATGACAATGATATTTCATCTTTCTTAAAAATTGAACTCATTAAGCTATATTTATAATAAGCAAAGATAAGCAACAGTTGAGGTTAAAAGTTCAATTAACTTGAATAATTTACTATATTGCATAAGCTTCAGCCAAATGCAGACATTGGAATCAATGTTCATTATTTAAAATAAATAGAAATCAAAAGAATATGAAACCCATTCTCTCATACTTCAGCCTAGCCTTCTGATTCTTTTTTTGAAGTAACTGTCATATCATCTTGAAGAATACCCCTTAATTTCACAGGTATTATTAGTAATTGTATGGGAACTCAACTTCCAACCTTCAAAAGGTTATAACAAAAAAAGGAGCATAAAAGTGCCTGTGGTGCTGATTCCCTCTCTTCACCACTAAATGTACTAATGAGGCAAACAGAAAATTATTATATTTAATAAAGCAACATTAAATTACTTACGTTGGTGCAGATTTGTTGAGAGGAAGTGGTATGGCCCAAGAGAGATGAGGGCATGGTGGCAAAGGTCTTGCTTGTAGTGGTCCTATTTTGTTCTCCAACACTTTTGAATACCTTAAATGGAAAAGAAATCAGATGAACCACAATATGTATTTATATAAAAATAAGTTGGAAGATTTCTTAAGACCAAAGTAGATAACCTAGTGATTAAAGTAATAGACAAGCATCATACTATGCTTATGTACAGTCCTGGCCAAAATTAATGCAGCACCGGCCGTAAGGATCGCTTGGGAGGTGCTGCGTTAATTTTGGCCAGGAGTGTACTTCACTCAAAAGTCATAAAAAATACTTTGGTATTTTGACCATAATAAAAATCTGGAATGAAAAGCTCCAAAATCTATGTGAGAGATCCAAAGCAATATTAACTGAATTACATATACTTCCAGGAAAGATAGAGGTACAAGCCATTTAAAATACTTCAAACATTCCTACATCCCATGATCAAGGATTTACTGAATAATTACTCAACAACAATGCAGCATTAAATGTAATTTACCCCCAAGATTGAGCGTCTGAAAAATAAAAATCATTTGCCTCCCATTTGCAGCTCTGCATACTAAATACCTGTATTCATCACTGAAAGTCTTACGTAAGTGCACACATTAACCAATTAAAATGTTTGAGGGGGATTCCCTTTCAATTTAAAACTATCGGCCGGCAGTTTAGTTTTTATGGGCTCTTACATTCAAAACATAGATAGGACATGGAACCATGGTAAGCAGAGGATCTGGCCAGCCATGCTATACAGGACATGTCCGCAAGGAAAATGGAGCCAAATCTAGGTCACCATTCATTCTAATATGCACTTTGATTTTTGAGCCGAAGGGTTGAAGGTATTTAAGAGTAAATATAGTGATATGATGAGGTATTTGTGACAAGGTAAAAAATAAACAGCTAAAATCATCAAAATTAAACAAAAAATCCACAATACATAAAATGTTGTGGTTAGAGTAAAAATATCTAATGTGGCTTGATTAGAAAGTAATGCAAAGAAAATTAACATTTGCAATGGCAAGACTTTAATGTTGACTTGGATCCTTAAGATGGCTGGCCAATCTACTGTGAAAGGTCCAATAAAACCTATGCTGGTAAGAGAGCTAAATCAATAATCTTCTACAAAGAAACTTACAAGCACATTTGAAGACATAGACTAGCTTTGTGTTTAGTAACTGTTAATACTAATTGAATAATTTGCAAATAAAATTTAAACAAAACTGAACAACAGTTAAAATTATCACATTATAACACACCTGTACAAATGATTTCCTTCCATTCGAACCGGTAGCTCAGCATCGGAAAGTATAGGCTTTGACTGGTGCTCGGCAAATACAGATGGTATTCTTCCAGTAGATGTGAATTCTAAGAATGCATCCAGCATCCAAAAGCAATCTACAAATAAAAAAGTTGCATTTATTTTACTTTCCAACCACTTTGATTCCCTCTATACCATGAATGAAAGATGATGTTAAAGACTTGAAAATCAAATTATAATTTTCATAAACAGAAGTGAGCATTTTCAATTGAGTCAGCGTCAGTACAACAGGGTTGGTGATAGATTTTTAAATTGATAGGCAAATAACACTGATTTCTCGTCATCAAGATAAAATTACACACATAAGAAAGATCAATCTGCATAGGCGAAAAAACATGTAGCCGAAAGAGTTGGAAACCATTATGAAGACAGCAAAACTTAATTATTGAAGGTTACAAGTCTATTCTCATTTTTCAAAATGTGAGGATACTGGTTGTTTAGTTTGACAAACATGGATTATGGCCCTTTAAATGTCACTGAAAGATTTGATTTATGTACATCATTAAATTTTCTGGTATTAAACATATGAAAAGTATTGATTATCACTAAACTGCAATTAATAGATTGAAAATAACACAAAATAGTTTATTTTAAATTGAATTTAGCAAAGAATTAGCTACTGTAACTGTACTATTAACCCTCGAGCACTTGCGCCCCATGGCTTAACATTAAAATTCATGCCAGAGCACTCAGTGCACCAGTGATTACTTTTTAAATATTTTCATCAAATCAGATGATTTCTTTAAATTTATAATTTATAGCCATTAAACAATAGTTTAAGCCTTGAAAATCGATTGATCGCATTAATTTTTTAATAGATTTTTAATGATAAACGGAATAAATCACGCTTTAACATTTTTAAACGCTTGAAACCTTCAAGGAAATAACTTATGTATAAAGTTGTGCACAAACCTTTACAGTTCACATTCATTTAATAATACACAGAAATGGTCCTATTATCCCAAAAAAATTACTCCTCTTTGCAGTAAAATATTCAGTTGAACCTGGGCACAGGGAGCGCCAGCACGACATGAGCTTCAACGGAATTTTTTTGTTGCCATAAATTGAAACCAATTTATGCAAAACTCGGGTGGTACATAGAGAACATTATTGTAGGAAGACTTGAGGGACACAGAATGATTACAAGGAAAGATAAAAAAGTTACGAATGAAAATGTATACACTGGCACACTCAGTGTGCTAGCACGAGGGTTAAACTGCACCATAAAGGAAGGCCAGCTGTATTTACACAATGGCTGTTAAATGAATGAGACACAAACAGCCATTTTTCGTCAGAGAGTAAGGCTATATGATAAAACAACTCAACTGACCTTTCTGCAAATGACTATTATCTAAACAATTAGAGTCTCCATAGACAACAATCCTTCCAGCATTATGACCAGAGGTGCTTTTGGGTTGCAGCAGACCCAGTATTGGCACATTCTCCACTCTATGGGAATCTTCCCCAAGGACTTCTCTTCCTAAACAAACAATACAAAATGCACATAATTATTGCAGGATTGAACCGAGTAATTTCATAAATTATAAGAGGGGATTTACGGATATTTCAAGAATACTGAAAAAGTTATCACTCTGAAGCAAAGAGTAGAGCTCTCTAAAGACTTATTGGACTAAATAAGTATGAACAAATTTATGCACAGAATTCAAGTAGTAAATCAGTCAGATATCTCACAAAACTCTATGGGTGATATTTCAACAATTATCAGTTTTCATAAACATATGATCAGCCCCAAAATTAAAGAGACATTTCTGAAAAATTGTTCAGAAGGCAAGTTCAAATAAACTTCATATTATTTATCAAAATTCTTGAATTTTGATTCTCACAAGCTCACTGTGATTGAAGTTTTATTGATGGAAATAAGGTTATTGAGGATTCAGGATTGAAGTCTTCAATCCTGAAGATGGCTCCAGAGAGCGGAGTCAAAACATCAATCATCATCAATGCACATCAGTCACCTAGATGGAAACCCTAGAGTACTTCATTCAAAATCACTTTTCTTTAAATGACTCCAAAAAATTTACATTAGCATACCTTGGTCATTTAATGAAGCAGCTATTACTATGCCATCTTCAGGAAATTTAGCTAGGCTTGTTCCTGAAGCATAATGCATTGGATGCTGTCCAAGCATGAAGTCCCCTTCATATACACCATCCCCAAGAGCTATGCCCCATGATGAAAGCAAATCATTCAATGCCGGAACATTGGCACCTCCTGTGTCTGGCATCCACCATTGCCTGCAATAGTAAAAGTGTGATGGTTAGAGATTGAAGCGAATTCACCTATTCAGATTATTTTGATTAACAGAAAAAAAACAGTAAAACTAGTTTGCCAACAATAAAGTAGAAGTTGCAAGTATTAGGTAAAAGAGGGCAAATGTTGGCCAACTAATGCCTCAAATGCCAATCTCATATTTCCTTATTCCTTAGATTGAAACTAATTGTAGTTCATCAAAGTAGTGGCACAGCAATGTTGGGGGTGTGTTTAAAAGCTAAAATCTATCTGTAAGGGCAAAAGTTTAAAAAAATGTTAAGACTATTATTTAGTTGGAAGAGTATACATGTCATACAGAAACTCAAAATATGTATTTTTTCTAATTATATTTTCTTGTATTCTGCTTTGGAGATAGTTGACAGGATTAAAACCTTTGATTCTTTGAGATAGAGCTGAAAATTGTATGGAGTGCTGAGCACCTTTTTATAGAGAGCTAATCTCAAGAAACATGAGGAGAAAACTGTTCATTTGTGATCTTGTTTAAACAACTCTAGGGTGGGAAAAAGTGGAGGAGATGGGGGAATTTTAAGGCAACTGTCTACCATGTGTCTTGCATAGTAACTGATTTTGGTTTGGAGCAGTTCTTTGTTTACTCATGGCTCCCCTCTCACTAAGCCCTGCCTCACCTATTTTCTGAGTGGCCCATCAGCACAGTAGGCTACCGAGTGGATGCCTCAATTTTGCAAATGGACTATAAAGACCCCCACACACGGGCAGTCCAAAAGGCCAAAATGTCCAAACCACTCACCGGGGGGACACAAGGATGGATTTTTGGAGTCGAGTAGGCCACGCCAGATTTCCAACTGAGCCAAAATCCGAGGCCAAACTTGGAGTGGACGTTTGTCCTGCCCATTAGTGGGGAATCCCGAAGCCAAATCTAGGGAAAAGTTTATGGCAGGAGGTGACCGTCATAAACAACCACAACTAAATTTTGGCTCAAGGGTTCATTTTATGACACAAGATTTGCATTTTCCGGTCTGACAGCAAGCCTTCGTATCGTATTTTCCGAAATTTCTTATTCGAAATCCATTATTGCGAGCTAACATGTTTTAATGATATTTTTCTCTTTACTAATATCGTTCTATGCATTGCAAATTCTTCGAAAAGTTGTGAAGCGTTCCCTTTTTGCGCTATCTACAAGGTCAAATTTGAATTTGCAAGAAAAGCAGTGCTTCGTTTTTTCACAATAATAATTTATATTTTGTTTTTGTTTAATTTAGATTTTTTAATAACAATCTTCAATATGAAGCTGATACTGAAAACATACAAACAAGATCATCGAGTAAAAATAACACCATGCTATAAGCCTATTTTTCAAGCATTATATTACTCCATTTACAAGATCATAATTTCATATTTGCTTACTTTATTAAAGTAATGGCAAATCTTACTTTTAGGTCAAACGTTCACCAAAAGAGATGAAATAAAGCAGCATTTATAGACATATTATACTTCGATGTTTTTATGTTTATTAATGAGAAATTTGAAATGAAATACCATGACAATATGCGATGCCGATAAAGAAATCATCCTTTTAGCAACGCTGCTTGCTTCCCGCTTTTTTCCGCATTATTACAATGCAAGTGGCAATGGCAGCTTAATTTAAAAAATCCTCCTAGCTCATAGTAGTTAAAAGTTGAAATAAATCACTGCGTTAAAAGAAAAAATTAAACTGACATGTGCATCTTCCCACCGCAAGGATCTTTACTCTATGGAGACATAAACTAAAGAGGCTGGGATGGCTTGGCCTTGTCGTGCGGGACCCCATGATTTTGCCCGAGGACTAGTTGGCTCAGACGGATTTGCCGAGGGCCAAATGGACCGCTTGTGTGTGGGGGAATTAACAAAGCCAAGAAGGCTCATGCTCACCATAAGCTACAGAAGGAATAGGATATTTTGCAAACCACCAATAAATGATTTTAAAACCATTATATAGTGATACAGCAAGCATATACATAAGGAATTTATAGATTTTGCTTTGAATGCTGCTACATCTATTAAAAAGTCATGGGAAAAAGTTGAATTAGGATGAAAATATGATGGTGATTTACATACAAAACATCAACCTGCTTGTAATCACCCAAAGAAATAAGGACTTTCACTCCCAAAGAGGAACTTAACTCCTGTCATATGTATGTACAGTCCTGGCCAAAATTAACGCAGCACCGGCCGTAAGGATCGCTAGGGAGGTACTGCGTTAATTTTGGCCAGGAGTGTACACAAAGTATCACAAAATTATTAAGAAATAAAAGCATAAAACCATTTTATTTTTGAGCTACTAGGTAAAGTAGCAAATACGTTAAAAAAGTTATCAAGTATCTTGTTCCAATTTTATTACATATTCACTAAATTACAATCAATTTATGTTTCAAGCCTCTCAATGGTAAGCATTTTGTGTTTCCTCTAATGTTCAAATCACCCCATAGACAAATTTAGGCTGAGCCATTGCACTTAGAAATATTTAAATATTAAAGAAATTGATGCGAGTTATGCACAAGCAGATAAAGTACCACAGCAACAGAAATCAGAAACTTATACCTCTGACTTTACCAGTTTTTGTAGCGAAATCATTAAAATGTCTATTGCAAGAAAGAAATATTTCAAGGGTGCAATTTATTCAGTGTTCAGCAGGTTAAACATGAATGTAAACTAAGATGCATTATCATGTCCTTACCTCGTGTTTTCATCATAGAACTTCACTCTTCTCATCACAGATGAATTGTACCAATCAGCAAAAACAATTAGAGAGAGCCCACGATTGAGTACATCATCTCGCAGTTTGTCAACCTCCTCTGGGAAGAACTCTTCTTCCGGATCAACTAACAAAAGTGCACCATAAGATCGTGCATCGAAACAAGTGAATGGAGATCCAAGAACCTCCACATATCTCCCTCCAGACCTAAGGTGCCGGTACATGTCCTGTATTGATAAGCAAAACCTTTTTCAATTCATCACTATAAAAAAGTTAAGGTACAGTTCAGAAGTTACAGGGACAATTTTATACTTCTATTTCAATAACCTCAATAAATACTGAATTGGAAACAACTAGGTATAAATCACATAACTAAGTAGGTCTTCATTTACAATAAGAACAATTAGAATAACATTAAAAACGAGCAAATATTAGATAATCAACAGCTATCCGAAATTGAACAATTCTTTTCCAACTGGAAAGAATCATATGGAAAGGCTTAGGAGAATAGAAATGTCCACCTCCTCCCAATTATTCTCAAATATTTTTCACAAACTGCAACAATAATACTTCCCATTTTAATCTGGAGTCAATAAGGAATCCATATAAACCTTTGATAAAATAATGGAAAAATCACACTTTTGGAAAGCCTACAAGAGCAAGAAGAGAAGGCAAGCTAAACACAAATTCCATGAAGAGAAGTTCCATAGATAGAAAACTCAAATTCATCACACATATAAAAAAATATGACTCTTAGATCAAGAGATTTTCATAAAGATCCGTAATGATGATGAGATAAGATACTCAGGAACGAATTACAATTCTACAAATCAATGATAGGTTGGGGAAAGAAGGATTTTTCATTGAAAATAAAATGAAGATATTAAATGATCACAGATATATGCAAAGATATTCTTCTTACATATAGAATTTCTAAAAGCTAATCAATCTGAGTGTATGTGATAGGACTATAGTTGAATAAGTCCATACATGGTGCATAATGAGTAAGCATCCTTTTGATGGGGTCCAAAGTAAAGGAAAAATTGAAAATTACTCACTAGATGAGGCGATAATGAACCAAACAAAGACAACATTAACACAACCACCCACTCCCTAAAGGTTCATTAATTAGAGTACAAGCAGAAAACTTGCTTAATTAAAATTTAAATGTGTGAGATACATCACACACACATAGACACAGTGCACAATAGACACTAGAAGGGTTGGATGATACATCGTTTTCTTTGCTCTGAAGTAGTTGAGAATAGCAAACTTAATGAATTTTCACAAATATACTGTTGATATAATATGTTCATAGGAAAGCCCATAAATAAATATCTAATAATTCAAGCTGCATAAAAATTGGAGAAACCTGCTTCACAGATTTGGCTCAAAATAGATTTTCAGTAAAGGGAGGAAGGTTACATTCTACAACAATAAAGGAATTCATTGAATATATACCTTAAAATTGGTGTGAATATGATCTCCGTTCCAATCAAGAGGAGCATTTTTCATTCTCAAATTATCTCGAGGAAAATAGCCAGGTGGATATCTTAAATTGTGGTACTGATCCCATAAAACACGTTTGCTGAAGAGAAAAACCAATCAGTTAGTAATAAATGGCACTGATACAGAATAAAACATGAAATCAATTGAAATGAAAATCACCACAGAGGCTATTTCATAAAGTATGTCACGCTAAATTAATTCACTTCGGAAAATGATGATCAATAGATGCATCCTTTCAGATTAATTCATATTAATGTGGTCATATTTAAATTTCTTTGGAAGATGTTCATGGGGTTTAAGCAATCAAGTCTGCACAGCACTAGGTCTACCAAAGCTGTGGTACTGAGGAAAGAAAAGATTTGAATTATCTATGACTCAATCAGATAGAAAAGTTTCAATGTAGAGCGTGTTTGTAAAAGACACAGGAATCCTACTATTTTCTAAATGATAGTTTACTTTGTGTTCCGATGATTTAGAAGAGGCAGATCCTCTAGAGAAGAAGAAGAGGGGGTGGTTCCAGCAACGGAAGTCAGTGACAGAATTATGAAAAAAATATATTGTGCCAGCAATCCAATGGACTTTGATGGCTGGACAATAAGTAACAAATTTTAACAAAGGAAAATTTCATCCAAGTGGGTTAGCCTGTAGACAAGGAATGTAAGTACATATTGAGAACTGTATTTACTGGTTTTAATCCTAGAAATAATCACTAATTGGCTATATGGTTTTCCTTATCATAGTTTACTACTAAAGATGAAACAGCTGATGAATCATAGGAAATAAAGTGTTAGCAACTTTCTTAATGAAAATCAACTAAAGACTAAAAACTATTGGAGGAGGATAGTATTGTGACGAATTTCTAGGGAAATTTGGCCATAGTAAGTTGCCCATTTTTAAGTTGCCCGTTTACAAGTTGCTGTCAGAATGGCTCAGTCAGAAAGGCCTCAGGCAGAAGGGCCGAACGGCGGAGGGCCGTTAGAAAACACGACTTTTATACTGACCAGTGCAGTGATACTGTCGGCGATCGGACTAATTAACACGGCGGAGTTCTGTGACAGTTTCTAGCAACGTGATTGGCCAATTTGCGGAACCCCTTTCGTTGCGAATTTCTGTGCTTCGTTTTTTTTCCCTCTTTTTCACCAAACACGGGCTCCTCCGAAGAGAAGGTCATTTCGCCCGAGAGCGTTCGTCGCTGAACATTACCCATCCACGCCTGTGGCGGCAGACTTTCTTTCTTTCCTCGTGAATTTACGTGGGACACTCTCTAAAGGCTAAGTTCATATCATTATTATTTGTGCAAACTGAACTATATTATTTAATTTGTGTATAAGAATCTGTTATTTTCACTTGTTCACATTTACTTAGTATTATTTTTCTGTGGTATCGTGCTTGAGTGTATTATCCTTGATAAAGGTCTTATAGAGTCATTGTTTCTCATTATTTCGTATTTGGTCGTTTGTGTCGCTGGCCCTGTTGACTTTCTAACAGGTATTTCACGAAAATAATCGAATGCCGTGTACCGGTGGATGACAAGGTGGGTTCGCCTTCCTTTCTATTGGGTATACTGCAACAGTATGCAATTGTATGAAAACAGATAGCCTGGACAGCTGTACTAATAGTTCCAGAAAAAAATTTCTAAGAGGGTTCAAAAGCACAGCAGTGAATGCCAGAATGGGTAATCTTTTGAGTAATGACAGTTTCACTCTGCAAAGTCAATACTATCATACAATTCATCAACTATAACTCCAAATTCACAAACTCTCACTTGGCTTAGAAGAATTATTTTTCATTTAAGGAAAATAAATTAGGGATGGGACGTTCGAATCTTCGAATCCTCGAATCCCTCGAATAATGCCTCTTTTCTCGAATCTTCGAATCCTCGAATCCATTGTGTTTCACCTCGAATCCGAATCCTTAAAAATCTAAGTCACTTACATCCTCAGCAGATGAAAATCCTTGCGTTTATTTCAACCAACCAGCAGTTTCAACGTTACCACCATTACCATGAGTGCAATCGAAAGCAATGATAGAATCGATTCTTCGCGAGTGATAAATTCCTATTTCCTGAGCGGGTAAATTCAGAATATGCGCCAGGGTGACCAGATGTGCGCACAAGACGCCAAATTGGCGATTTTTCATACTACTTGGCTACCTAATAGGGGCATTGGTGACTGGCGATTTTTAAGGTGACTTTCGAGAATTCAAAGCTGAAAAACAGCGAGTTGAGGGCACGCGTATCCAAAAACTCAAATGCTTCGGAAGCGAATGTATAGATGAGACCGGCGTGGCGGCCGTGTCATCTGATATCCAGGCGCAAATTGTCGGTGGGAAATCGCATAGCATGAGCGCAATGAAGAAACACATGAGGAAGCATTGCTTTCAAATGTTTGCCGCTAAAAGTGACGAGGAGGGAGAAAGGTAAGTAAAAATAAAACACATCTTTGAACTTACATACCATTTATGTTGATTATTTATCGAAGTAGCAAATTTACCATGGGAATACCATCTTTTCAGTTTTTCAATGGTATTTACCTTATATTTCTATTGATTTACCAGAGTCACCATCCCTTGATTCCAATGCAGAGGAGACAATGCACTCTGCTTCCTCAAGTTTCTCTGTTGCAATGGACAGCCCTTCACGCTACTTGAGCCCTAATTACCCTTTGCCGAAAAGGAAAAACTCTGGGCCATCACAATTGACATTGAAAAGTTTCATGGAGAAAAAGGGAAAATTCAAGCCAGGTGATCAACGAAGTAAAGAAATCACAAGATCAATTGCTGAGATGGTGTGCCTGGATAATCAGCCCCTGTCAGTTGTAGAGAATAAAGGTTTTCAGGCTCTGGTTTTCCATTTAGAGCCAAAATACACAATGGCATCTAGGAAGCATATTGGAAGTAAATTAATTCCAGAAATGTATGATGAAACAAAAATAAAAGTCAAGGCCATTCTCAGCAAAGCAGAGAGTATTTTCATTACAACAGATATGTGGACGTCAACGAGTAATGATGATTACCTCAGTATAACTGCTCACTTCATTGATGCTGACTTTAAATCTCACCATTTGTGTTCAGAGGTAGTGCCTTTTCCTGAAGTTTCACACACTGGTCAAAACTTGAGGGTATTTATTTGTGAAACTCTTAAAAGCTGGGACATAGAAGACAAAATATTTTTGATTGTGCGTGATAATGGGAGGAACGTATGCTGTGGTCTTAATGAGTCTGATTTCAGCCATATTCCATGTCTTGCTCACACACTGCAGTTGGTGGTCAAAGATGGACTTCTTAATAATAAGATGGTGAGTGGTTTGATTGCTACATGTCGGCGTATTGTAGGTCATTTTAAGCACTCTTCCAAAGCTACCAAAGTTTTATGAAAACCCCAAGTGACTCTGGGAGTTAAGCAACACAGGCTACTGCAGGATGAGCCCACCAGATGGAACTCATCATTGCATATGCTTACAAGGTTGCTTGAACAAAAGGTAGCAGTTACACTGGCAGCGACATATCTTACTGTTCCTTTTGAATTAACTTCTCATCATTGTGAGCAGATTGTAAGTGTTGCAGGCATTGCAAACATTTTTAATCAAGCAACTTTTGCTGTGAGTTCAGCTGATGTAACCATATCAGAAGTTATCCCCATCATTAACAGTGCAATGCATGAATTGAAGAAACCTGCACCAGTCTCTTCTGGCTTACAAGGTGTGAAGAACGACTTATTGACTGCACTGAAGTGCCGATACCCATCAGTGGAAAGTAATGAATTCTACGCTGTTGCAACTCTCCTTGATCCAAGGTTCAAAGGAAGTGTTTTCTAAAGTAAGGAGCTTTTTCAACAAGCCAAAACCCAGCTAATTCAGGAGGTTAAAAACATAAGTGGAACATATCCTGAGGAAAGGAGAGAACTGGTAAGTAGGCTAGCGTAAGCAATTTATCTTTTGATTGCTTCTTATTTCATGGTTTATATAGACATGTTAAAATCTTTCCATTTTCTTTCTTATCATAGGCTCCTACATCAGATGTCAAGACGTCGATGCATGGAATGTGGTCATTTTATAGCCGTATTATGAGCCCTGTACAAACATGTAATCATTCTGCTACTGCTGAGGAAGAAGTGGAAAGGTATTTGCGAGAAGAGCTTATTCCTCCTGAAAACAATGCCTTAGAATACTGGAAAAGAGTTGTACATCAGTTTTCAGTGCTACCAAAACTGGCTAGGAAGTACCTTTCAGCACCACCCGCGACAGTGCAATCAGAGAGACTGTTCAGCACAGCTGGCATTATATGTGATAAGAAGAGGAATAGGCTTGATCCTGAACATGTTAAAATACTCATTTTTTTAAATAAAAACTTAAGCAATAAAGTTTTTATATGCTTGCAGTTGGAGTGTTTAATTCTCTAGTGTGGAAAATTAATATTAGAATTCAAAATGAATACAAGCTTATCTAAAAAGGAAAAGGCAACATTTAGGTTTTAGATAAAATTTAGGATTCAAGGTAAAGTTAAGATTTGGATTCGAAATAAGATTCGAGATTCGAGGGTGAATTTAAGATTCGGGTTCGAGATTCGGATTCGAGAAAAACTGGATTCGACCCATCTCTAAAATAAATAATTGAAGAAAGTTCTTCAGGATTGAAAAATAAAGTAAGAACTACAAACAAGAACTTACAGCATCTAAAAGAGTGGAAAGAGTTCTCAAAAGATTGAGAAATGATGCCAAGAGTGCTTCTAGTTGAGGTGATTACTTGGAAAAAATTTAGTCATCATAAAAATACATTTATTCCTTAAGATTTTTACTCCACGAAAAGGTAGAGAGAAACTTGCAAATTACTTAAGTTTACTTTAAGAGTATGTAACTAAGTTTATCTAATCTACATGAAAGAACAGTAAAAATACTTTAATTAAAACATATTCTACATATTAAGAAAAATACTAATTTTATCTTTCAATTTATATGACTTGAAATCATATGTTAGCGAATTAGATGAGCAAATATATTTTTGTGGGGAATGTAAACCTAAACATGAGAAAATCTCCATTAATAATAAATTAAATTTTGGTGAGAGTGATAGCAAGTCCATTCTATATAACAATAATAATACATATGATCCAATTCAGTAAGAGTATTTCATGCTAGCAAACATGGAAAATAATAACCTTAAATGTTGTAGGTCCATTATAAATTTTGATGATGAATTTAGAATATTAATAAATATGAAATTGCTTGGAATAGCTCTAAAGAGAAACTTAGTGACTTCTGAATGACTAACGATTGCTTCCGGAATTGATTTCAAGTTAAAATCTGATAAAAAATGATCTTTCTTGAGTATCATTTTTAATGAATGTATGCTCTTATGCATCTTTCTTGGTTTATAGTACTTTCTGGAACCTTTGGTTTGGTGTAACCATATGGTAGAGACATGGAGTATGGATGTGTTCCTGCTACAATATTCTGATGAATGGAATATATTCATATGTCATTTGGTACAGATTAGAGAAAAATGTATCTTTCATTTCTTTACATCATGGTCTTGATCATGGCTGTGATGAAATTAAAGCTACCGAGGTATGAGTGGATAATTGCACTGATCAAGGTCTCTGCTTATGGACTGACAAAAAAGTAATACTCATAGAGTCATTGTGCTTCTGTTTCTTAAACATGTTCTGTTTACAGCGTTCTGGCTCAGTGAGGAAAGCAAGGGCAAACTACCTCACTCCTCATCCTGCTTAGTAAACCGCATTCTTCTCTGCACACTCTTAGTTGCTTATGTCAGAGGGTGTGAGGCACCAACACCCTTTGGGCTGAATATTGTACGGACAGGTATTTGAATGTACATGCGTAATATCTGATGAATGGGTGCAACTCCATTGATAACAACCAAGAAACATAAAACAGTGACAAAAGAACATTGCTAACAACAGAATTTTAAGATTGAACCCCAGCATTATAGGTAGTCCAAAATAAAAATCTTACTCACTGCCTTGGAGGGGTTGGGATGATTTTGGCTTTGATTGGCAGGCGGACAGTGGAGCGTTTCACCCTCTCACCATCCTGAGTAGACGTGGTGCCAGCACCATCCTCCTCAGCAGGTGACTCAACAGTTATTGACACATGGCCTTGTGCTATGCCTTCCCATCCAGCAGCACTCTTTGGAACTCCTAAAGCAACAGCCAAATATCCTGCCCATGGCCATAAGACATCCGAGTGTTGAAGGGCAACTTCAAGCCGCCCTCCATTTTGAGGAGCATACGGATGCCATTGAGGACTATTTGCAGCTATCTTCCCTGACACTCCCAATCCATTCAATATGGTAACATTCACCCAGGTAGGCATTGCACCATGGTAGAGCGGCTGGGTGCAATATGGCCACATGTACTGGCATTCAGTGAGATCTACGTAACTTAAGAAGGAAACATAAATCAGATGAAAAGAAATAATAAAATTATGAATAACTAAGTAATTTCATCACCTTGGTAAGCAACTGACATTTAAAGGAAATAAGATTTGGATGTAAATATTGACAGCTGGCCAAGGATGTCAAATTAATTCTCATTAAAATATATATAATGGATACTGCCAAAAGCTTCTCATATTAGATAGTTCAAGCTTAATTGCTCTGGCAAATTAAGAGACTCGAAACCAAAGAGGTTAATCCAAAACAATGAAGAAATCCATAGAATAAAGTATTGAATTCTGGATTCAATTCCTATCAACATCAAGTTCCTTACATCATACTAACCTTGGACTTAAACTAGCTTGAGGTTTGTAAGTAGTAAGTAGTCTGTAAGCTCTCAAAAGATCAAGTTTGCCATGACCTTGTTCGAACATTCCCACTCCTGGGAGACGTCTTGCAGAGGCCATCAAAGCCTGCTTCATACTTGCAGGGTTTATAACATTTCCTCGGTGAAGGACTCCACTATTTCAAATAAAATAAAATAGAAAAGTAAAAATCTTTCCATAGCTTGAGGGTGTCAATTGGGGCAACTATACTGAAGGTATCTCGTTTAATTTTCATTTCAGAGATTTGCTCCAGATAAACCAAAATAGTTACAAAATGAACCTAATGCACTGCCAATATTCTTTTAAAACAAAGAGTTTATATTGAAAATGATTATCATACCTGGCAAGAAGAGTAACAGCACCAGCTACAACAGGAGAGGCTACACTTGTCCCAGATAATGTGCGGCAGCCTCCCTTGATACTCGATCCCCTCACTGCAGATCCATAAGTGACTATATCTGGTTTGACTCTTCCATACCTAATTGGATGATATAAGAATAGATATTTTCTCACAGAAAACACCAAACTGATACTGACAGAAGACAGCTTAAATGCTGTATTTTATAAATTCCTTCATCACAAAATATGAATGAAATAGTATCGTAGGCCTCACTAACAAAGAACAGCTTGGACATATTATCAATTTCAGACAGTTAAAACAATCCCTCAATATCAATTGGGTTTGCACAGTGTTTGCAGATGAAAATACATTAAAACAAAAATAGAATGAAAAGCTTACATTTAAGGTACGCTAATTGTTCTGAAATAGAACTTGAAAATATATCAATAGAATTTGATTGAACAAGCACTAGCAGCATTAAATTAAATTAACAGTATCCAAGCAAAGACACATTTTGCATTATTTACTAAGAATACATAGATAAAAATATGAAAATGAAATTACGTAAAATGATGAAAATTACAGGATGATATATTATGGATCGAGGTTAAGATGGGAAAATATTCAATTATCTATAACATCTAGGATAAGAAATGTTTGTTACCTCATTCATTTTTTTATAGAAGGTCATAATGAAATTTTTAATGCATGTCAGTCATACAAATTAACAAAAGATCAACCATAACAAAATATTTGGGATCCCAAAAAGCTAAATGGGTAGTGCATTCATCTTAGGTGAAAAAAGTCCTGCGTTCAACTCCTGATGGGAACCCATGTGTGCAAAATTATCTCAGCAGTCCAATCACTTCGAACGATAATACAACTACAAAATATTTCAATATACATAAAAAAGGTACTCATAACTTTATTAGAAAATATGATAACAAAAATTTAGATTTTTAGTAGTTACTTAACCCTTTTGCGCCTAGCGTCGGCTATAGCCGTCGTGAATTTTTCTACGCAAACGAACGAATGTCGGCTCCAGCCGACGGAGAAAAACCTGCGCAAAACACCGAATGTCGGCTATTGCCGACGCGAGGGAAGGGAAGTGACCGCTGGGGAAGCAATAATCCAAGGTATGAAATACCCCCTTGCGACCCAGCTTAGGGAGAGCTCACACCCTTTCCTCGACAATGAGCTCGACCCTTCCCCTCATTAGTAGCCCTCATTGCTGCCTGAATCCGCGGTTTATTTATCATATTTGAAATGATTTTTCCAGGGAATAAGTTTTTGCATACAACAAAATTTTTAACTTAGAAATGAATTATTTGTTTTTCGCCTAGCCTGAGCAAATTTCAAACGTAATTTTAGCGTTAATACTAACGGAGTTTCACTTTGGTACTCTATTTAGTTTGTGTGTACATATATCAATGGTGAAAAATACATAACTGTAGAAAAGACTACGTTTAAAGCCCGGATGAAAAAGAAGGATGGGAAATATGATTTTGCAGTTAGTAATTGGAGAAATACTTGATAATATAATATATAATACTTGATAAGTCATAATTTGCAGAAATAATAGATAAAAATTAAATTCGTTAAAAATAACACCAGAATGTCGTTTAAAATTGTCAAACGCTCAGAATAACATTACGAATTAATTTTAAAGTATATATTTTTGGAGCATACAGCAAAAGATTATTTAAAAAAACCAATGCTAATGTATATAATTTATAGCAGCAACCTGCTGGGAGAGGGGCTGCCGAGGGTTGAAGGGTTGAGCCGAGAAGCCTGGGGAAGGGACGGTGTCCCGCTGTGCAAGGTTCCAAAACGGTCGAAAAATATACCTGTGCGATTCCTCCTGCCCAGAGAGCTCCGTACACAGATGTAAAAAAAATTTCAAGCAACCCGTAGCAGGAGAAGTATTTTCCTTCGAGAGGCTTCGGCGCGAAAGGGTTAATATACGCAAGAAAATAAATTTTTTACACCTGTTTTAGTAGTAAGTAACAGAGGCAATATGATAGTCATATTAAGAATAGCTACTAAAAATTTCATTCATTATTAATAATTTTCAATTTGCAAACAGTTAAATGAAATATTGGTGCTGTATCAGTGACAATGGATCAATTTTAAATTATTAGAGAAAGGCATATCACACATATTATAACATAGAGAAATGAAAAGATAAAACTTTTACCTGTACCTTTGGGATAATTTATTATGCTACCTAGGTTTCAACGCCTCGCATCATCATCAGCGATGCAACACGTTGAAACCTAGGTAACATAATAAATTATCCCAAAGGTACGGGTAAAAGTTTTATTTTTTCATTTATTTACATTATGGATTCCTACCACAAAGTTATGCCTGAGACTATTGACATTATAACCAATATTGTAATATATATTTCCTTATCATCATCATTGTGCTTCTGTCCGCGGACAGGTCTCAACGGAACTTGCTCCTCCAGGCATCTCTATCCTGTGCCTCTCTTTTTAGAACTTGATATTCTTTTCCTTGTTTTAAACCAGTCAGCATTCCGAATTTTCTTCTTCCTCTTCGTCGTTTCCCCTCGATCTTTCCTTCAAAAATCGTCTTCTGTAGGCATTCTGTTCTTAGTATATGGCCTATCCATCTTGCTTTCCTTTTCCTTATGTTTCCCAAAATTACTCGTTCTTCTCCAACCCTCCTCAGTACCTCTTCATTTTTTATCTTGTCTTTCCAACTTATTTTCTCCATTCTTCGCCATAGCCACATTTCAAAGCTCTCTATGTATTTTTCTTCTCTCCTTCTCAATGTCCATGTTTCGGATCCATATAACACAATACTCCAGATAAAGCACTTAGCAAATCTTTTCCTTAGCTCCATCTTGATGTTCTTTGCTGTCAAAAGATCTTTTATCTTCTGGAACGTTGCCTTTCCCTGAGCTATTCTACTTCTTATTTCCTCTGTACAACTGCCATTAGATGTGATGGTGCTTCCCAAATATTTAAATTTCTCGACCTGCTCCAATTCCTTCCCATTTAACTTAATTTGTACTGGGCCAGCCTTCGTTGATATTTTCATCACCTTCGACTTTTCAATGTTAACTTTCATTCCATATTCCTCTCCTTTTATACTGATTTTCTCTACCATTTCTTGCAGCATTTCTTCACTCTCTGCTATCACAGCCTGATCATCTGCATATTTAATGGTTTTCATACTTTCTCCTCCTACCACTATCCCTCCAATCCCCTCCAAGGCTTCCTCTACCAGTTTGTCACCATATATATTAAATAAAATTGGTGACAAGCAACACCCTTGTCTCACACCTCTGCCTATCGATGTCTGCTTCGTCTCGTCTCCCCCTATCCTCACCACTACTCTTTGTCCTTTATACAGTTCTTTTAATGCCCTCCTATCCTTCCAATCCACTCCAATTTCCTTTAGAATCACCATCAGTTTATCCCATTTCACCCTGTCAAATGCTTTCTCGTAATCAATAAAGCAGATGAACATCTCTCTGCCTACCTCCAGTACCCTTTCGCTCAGCATTCTCATGCACCCTATTGCATCCCTTGTTCCCTTTCCTCTTCGAAATCCAAACTGGTCCTCTCCCAAGTTTTCCTCTATCCTAGTCTCAATCCTCTTCATTATTATTCTGGTCATCATCTTTGTCACATGCGCTATAAAACTGATTGTACGGAAATCTTTGCAAGCTTGAGCGTTATTTTTCTTAGGCAATGGCATCATTATTGTTTTCAGAAAATCCTCAGGCCATTCTCCTGTGTCATATATCTTGTTAGCAAGATTAGTGATTCTACTAATTGCACCTTCCCCTAAGGCCTTCAACACCTCTGCTGGGATTCCATCAGAGCCCACTGTCTTATTGTCCCTCAGGTCTCTTATTGCTCTCTCAACTTCATCTTTCCAAATCCTTGGACCCTTCGAATCCTCCTCGCATGTGCTCTCATCCTCTAGATCTACACTTCCATTGCATTCATGTGTACAGTACAGTTCTTCTATGTAATCCTTCCACAGAATCTTAATCTCTTCCTCATCTGTAGTTATTTTCCCATTTTTGTCTATCATTCCTTTCTTACTTATCCTTCTATGGTCTCTCTTAGTTAGACATCTTGCGGTTTTATACATTTCTTCTATTTTCCCAGTCCTCTCCAATTCCTCTATCATGTGGCACTGTCTTTTTATCCAATCCTCTCTGGCTTTATCTGTCTCCCTCCTCAGCTCGTTATTTAGCTTCCTGTATTTTCTTCTCCCATGTTCTGTATTATCACATTTCCACTTTCTTCTTTCTTCCATCTTGTCTATCATTTCCTGAGTGATCCACTCTTTTTTATTTCTTTGACTTCTCTCAATCCCCACCTCCTGTTCTAGAACCTCTATAATACCAGATTTAATATCAATCCATTCTTCTTTAACACATTCTTTCTTTTCTTGCATTCGAAATTTTTCTTCTAGAGCTATAGTGAATGCGGTTCCATCTGATTTCAACTTTTTTACGTCCCATTTCTTTTCTTCCCTTATTTCCCTTTTCACGTGTTTCAGTTTTGTCTTCAGGTCTGCAATTAACAGGTTGTGGTCCGAGTCTATGTCAGCACCTGGAAGGGTTTTGGCATTCTTAACGCTGTTCTTAAATCTTTGGTTAATTAAAATAAAGTCTATTTGGTATCTATTTATATCCCCGGACTTTTCCAGGTGTACAACCTCCGATCATGATTCCTAAACCATGTGTTTGCCACCCATAGGTTGTTCTCTATACAGAACTCCAGCATTTTCTCTCCTCTGTCATTCCTTTTTCCCAGACCGTATTCCCCCACCACATTATCTTTTCTACCTTTACCTATGACACTATTCCAATCTCCCATTATCACAACTCTCACCTGTCCCTTTCCATTTTCTTCATACATCTGGGATACTTGTTCGTATACTACCTCCACATCTTCATCTTTTGCATCTGAAGTGGGCATGTACACTTGGATGACTAGAGTATCCACTGGCTCACTCCTTATTTTGACTGCTATCACCCTTTCACTAATTGCGATCACTTTAGTGACACAATTTTCTATTTCTTTTTTCATAATTATAGCCACTCCTCCAGTTCTTCTACTCTCCCCTTTGTACACAATCTTGTATCCATCTAATATTGCTTCCCCTTCTCCCTCCCATCTTACCTCTCCCAATCCAAGAATATCTATTTTGTTTTTCTCCATTTCTCTCTTTATGTTCTCTAATTTTCCCTTTCTATTCAATGATTTCCTTATACATATCTTTAAAAAAAAAAGTAAAATAGGCCACTAATTTTGAACTTGAGTTGTATCATCTCCTTTAATACTGGTATTTCAATTGCTTTCTTTAAAAAACTTAAAACCAACATAATCAAAATTTATAAGATCAAAGGTCTTCTTCTATCTTAGGGTCAAAGATAAATTTGACATTTGGAAGCTGTAAAAACACAAAAAAGGTCTTAGATTTGAGAATGAACAGTATCATCATCCATAATTCATTAACACAATAAAATCACCAAATAAGCAGTAACTAAATGACTTCATAGTTGAAATGTTTTTGAATTTGCGTGATCTTACTGAAATCAAGCAGATTATCATGAGAGATTGAAGTTAAATGATAATGCCCAACCAATTATAAAGAATATTTGTAATCATTAATGAATATTTGATTCAATAATAATAAATTTGCTCTGAATTATCTTAGATGTTCATAATATGAATAGGATATAAGACATTTTGATATCCTCTAATCATTAATTTTTTTCACTAATAGAGAAATTATATGTTTACCCTTGTGGCAATTCCCAGGTAGTCATTCCTCTAGATGAAAATTTAGCAATTTGATCCTCAAAATTAATACCTCCTACACCAATGACATCCATCTGATCAGCAGGATTATTCAGAGTACTGAAACAAATAATTAGGTAGTATTACAAATACGGCAAAAAATATTTTAGAAAATAAGTAATCCTAATGAATGCTTTAGCACTGTTGTATTCCTTGGAGGAGTTTACATCCATCAACTTAAGGTATTTTATTGAAATTTCCATAGCTTTAATTTAGTTCATATTACAAATAGAGCACTAATTCATAATTTTCTTCAAATATAGAGGTCACAGTTAACAATACCAACTCACCCATAAAGAGGTCCATCATTACCAATTGCTGATACCATTATCACACGATTTGCAGTTAATTCCCAAACTTTATCAACGAAAGGGCGATCCATGAAATCTGGACCTCCAATACTTAGGTTAAGCACACCAATACGCTTCAGGATTGCGTAGTTAAATGCATCCAAAAACCATGAAGTATATGACACCTGCAAAGTAAATTTTTAAATTACAAATAAAATGTCCCAAAATTGTCCTGATGGAAAGGGAGAAGACAGGTAAAAAACTGAACTATAAGATTCTTCGAAGAAAGAAAAATTATTTACAATTTCTACATAACTCTAATTTGGTGATCAAGTTTGCAGACAGTTTTCTTGGTCAAATATGATAATTTGGTAGACTCGTGCCAAACAATACAACAACATGTAAGATATGAGTTAAGATCCTTACCAAAAATTCAACAATTTCATTGCATAGTAATACTTGGTGGTGGAATGATTAGTGCGCTAGCTTTCCAGCACTTAAGTCCCAGGTTCACGTCCCCTCCCAACCAAATTTTTCATGACTGTTTTTGTTCATCATGTTTATGTGTATGTACGTCAAGGAATAATTGTAAGAGTGGTCTGCAAAACTAAAATTCACCCTAATAGTGTCAATTATTATGTTATGTGGTAATGTAGGATTGACAAAAATAGGGTAAAATGAATTTGCAATGTCTTTGTTAAACTTAGCATATAATTATACTAAATTCGGTTAAATTGATACCCAGGACAACAACTCTAAAAGAAAATAATAAAATTGGAATTTTCTTCACATATAAATACATAAAATATAGTGAGTGCAATATATAATACATACAATGCAATATCAATGACTTCATAAAATAAATCAAAATTCTGACGACATTAAGTCTTTCTTTTTTAATGCAGAGTTTCTTTATAGCAAGCTAATATTTTTTTATCCTTCCTTTGTGATTATAATGCATTCTTCATACTTAAAAGAAATGTATTCTTAAATTGTAAATATAAGACAACCTCGCATTTTCTAAGGTTAAATTTAAAAACCTCCCATTTCTTATATTTGAATATATACTACATTTTTTAGGGAACTAACGCATACCAAAACTCACAGAAACATATCTAAAATAATGTCAATTAGAATTTTACTCCTATATTCAATAGTTAACACCAAGAACTGGTAAAAAAATATTGTTCTTCCATGCACTAAGCAGGATTACAGCTTAAAATTCAAACTCGGTATAATGAAGGAAAGAGAATTGGTACTTTTTCCACAGATTTATAAAAGCACGAATGGTTTCGACAATTAATTGTCATTTTCTGGTGAAGTGTCAATAAATAAGGCAAATATATATAAGACAACTAGCATGGAAAAAAGGCAGCAGGGCAGCAAAGAAAGGGGGAGGATAGGGTGAAGGAGGCAAAGGGGAAAAATTGGGAAATCAGGAAGGTGAGAGCAGGATAAAGGGATAGTGTCAGTAGGAGAGTGGAAGGCACAAATCAGGGAGTAAAAAGGGTAAAGAAGATCATTAACCACAGAAAACTTCTGGAGATTGGAATGTTGAGACAGTGTCTGTTGTTGCTTTAATAAATCTGCAGAAAAAGTACCACTTCTCTTTCCTTAATTATACATTATGGATTTCCACACTATATCGCCTCTGTGAATTTCATTCTGGAACCTCAGTATTAAAAATCTGATGTGCTCATGACTTGTACTGCCAGCAACACATTACTTTAACCCATTAAGCTAATTTTTAATAATTATAATCACATATATATATTACCTGAGCATTAGTAAATACACGATAAACATGAAGTTCAGCATCGGGTGCCATTCCTAAACAATGTCCTTTGGCAGCTGCTACAAGTCCAGCAACAAAAGTTCCATGCCCAAGACCATCCTCTAGAGTGCGTTCGTGGGTCCAATCTGTTCGCTCTTGAACACGGCGAAAGTGAGGGTGACCTTTGGGCAATCCTGTATCAAAAACAGCTACTCTAACACCAGCACCTGTGAATCAATGAAGTATAAAAGTATTTCAGTTTTATCTCCTAATAGTTGGGACAATATACAAGAATAGTAAAGTAATGAATGGGGTATGAATGCAAGGAAAATGTTGATTCGAGTAATCTGCTAAGGCAGAGGCTGAATCAATAAGGACCAATTACATCTTAATTTTGTGAGGGGTTGGGAAAATAATATTCCAGAAGGATTTCAGAACTGTTAGGAGCCGATAATACAGCTTTAAAGAGTCACAGAGAATTTGGGTTCCTAGATGAAAATGTTGGTTTCCAGTAATCTGGAATTAAGTAATAACCCAGTGACTTGTCCCTTTCAGGTTTTTAAACCAAGATGTTTATTAAGATTTTCAGAACTTGGAAACTAAGGGACTTGTCAACAGTTCCAAAAACAGCTAAAAAAATTGGAGCCAATTTATAACTCAGAAATCTAATGGCACAACTGTGGGTTGGTGTATAGCTAAATAAAACCTACATACTTTTTATTACAGCACAGGTCCATAAGAGATGCCCATATAAAGGACAAATCAGACAGTATTTATTTCCTAACAAGATAAGATTTTAAAAATGGGT
Source organism: Sympetrum striolatum (assembly GCA_947579665.1). NCBI lineage: Eukaryota > Metazoa > Arthropoda > Insecta > Odonata > Libellulidae > Sympetrum > Sympetrum striolatum. The sequence goes on from OX388341.1 coordinate 87,410,158, forward strand.
AATGGGCAAATGGTAATACCCTTGGTATTACTTACATCCAAACAGAGAGCAAACTTATGGGTGATAACATTGAAAATTAAAAATCAAGTGTCACTGCTGCCTCCAAGAATATATACACAGTAAATTTAACAACCCCAAAGGCCATCCAGGTAACCCTTCCAGTCCTTCAGGAAGGAAATAGCAGGACAATATCCAACATTTTCCAATGTTTGGAATACAGAGGAAGAAAAGTGATAAAGAAATACAATCCCTCCATTAGCCAGACTTCTGATATGTAACATTAAAATTGTGAGAGAATCACACAAATTTTGAGAAGATTTTATTTCAAAAGGACAGATTTTCTTCTTACTTTCCCCTCAAAACATTTATTAATTAAATCCAAAGAGATATGTAGGAAAACTACTAAATTGTTTTACAAAATATAATGGTTTAACTGCAGACACTATGCTTAAGAAGATCAACAACAGGGATTAGCACACCCATTGAAATATTACATTAAGGGATGTAGAGATGCAAATATTTGAAACTGAATTAATTCAAAAAATCAAAAAATTCGAAACAAAATCGTTTGGAAAATTGAAATACAGGAAGTATGAATACACTAACCAGTAATCCCCATGGACCATAGTGCATCAGCCTGCAAAACGCTTGTTATCTGTCGGGGTATAGCACGTAGAAGACGCCTACTTGACAGTCTTCCTGTTGAGTGCCAAAAAGCACTCCCTTCTCCAAAACCACCCCCAGTATTTTCATTTTCCTGAAAAGATATATATGAATCCAAATTTTCAATCTGCAAGAAAAGCAGAATAATAAATCTAAATTTAAAATTTCATGAAAGGCAGACTCTTTCTTGATACATGTCAATTAATATCAAAATTTGATCAAGAGATCAAGTAAAGAAAAACAGTTTTCATAAACAATGATGAACTATACTTAAACTGTGTGGAAGTTATGAATCTTTCCCTCGCAAGTAAATAAAACCAAAAATATCACCAGCCACTTAGACCAGGAAATTTCTTTATAAGTGATGACCAAATTCTGGCATACAATAAGCTTTGACAGAGTTCATTATCATTACTTAAAAAATGAGACTTAACGATAAATAGGGTTAATAAGAATTCCTCCACACAAATTACCAAAGTATGAGGAAAATTAAAACAAACTTCGTAACTTAATTTTCATCATGTCTTCCTTCCACAAAGTGATAACTTTTACTCTTGATGAAATTAGTATGAAGTTAAGAGAGGGAGTACATAAATAGCTTAGAAAACAGCTACTTCTCTAATGTGAATGAATACCTCAACATTCTAAATATCAATTGAAGAGGAAATGGCATCTCTAAGTTTCTTCTCTAAAAAAGCAAAAAATATCTAAATGAAGAAGGTTAACAATTATCAATGGAATAAAACCAAGCTAATTAGCAAAATTTTGTATAAAACCCAAATAATTGATGGAATCAATAGGAAATATGGTCTAATTCAGACATAGATCTTCAAATACTAAGGTAAGAGAGAGAGTTTCAGAATAGAAGATTTAAGTAAAACGACAAAGGTAAGACAATAACAATGGATATGGGGAACAGAAAGGGCAGAACAATATATCAAGAAATAAAGAAAATCTCTCAATACTCAGATATTTTTTTAATTCGCATTAATTCCAACATGATATTTCTAAATGAATTAACATAATCAGATTGATGTGATTTATATTTTATTCCTAAAAAATTTCTATTGTCTAAACTATAAAATCTTACACACAGAATCTAACAGCATCTATGGTGAATTAACTGAAAATCTATACATCCAACTGACAGTTAATAATAAATATTTATAATTCTAGTAAGATGAAAATTATTTTTACAGTAATAAAATATTTATCTATACTGAACCTCTTCTTGTAAATGTAATTTTATACTAAACAGATCATAACTCACATTCTGGAAGTAAATTATTTACTCAAGATCGATGTTAGATTGTCATATAAAAATTATAATTAACAAAATCAACCAAATGCTGAGTTTGTAATTATTTTAATAATATCATTTGATAATAATTATTGTAAACAACTTAGTGTATCCTCAACATGATAATGGTACAAAAATGTAGTATTTGCCAATTACAGATATTGTAACCCTCATAACTTTTAAAATTCCTCTACGACTTATTTGCAGTTCTGATGCATTTACAGTATGATACATAAATATGATAATTTTTATATGACTATTCTCTTACATTTCCAATGGAAGAACTTCTCACTCATTCTCTGAAATTTATAACAACACAAGCTAATATTTCCTTTTACACTTAATATGTATTAAAACTATTCCATGAAAATGGCATTACTTGAATAGAGCCAATTTCTATGAGAAGGAAAAATATATGAGAGAGAATGTGCCACAAACAAGATAACTTCCAGCTATGAAAACATCATCGACATTTCCATGTAGACCATTGAATAATATCAAACTTTTGATCATTGTAAAAAGAGAAATATTACAATATTCTACCCTCAAAGGTTACAAATATCTTAGTAGTAAATGTCAATTAAAAACAAAGCCCAATGACCTTATTACAAAAATTTATAAAATATTGTATACTTCAATGCCTTTAAAACCGCTGTACATAAATTACTCCTGGAAAAATGTCTCTACAATATAGTTGAATTTTTTAATGACTAATCTTTCATCTAAGTTAATCTACATCTTGTAGACTAATTGACAAAGTGTACCTTATCTTCTTTTTTTATTTTGTAAATATAGTATTTTGTGTATTATAATTACTTGATAATTCTATTTATTTGTCGATTCCTATACATGTATTTTTCATGTCATTGGACAAAAAAAGTATTATTATTATTATTACAGTTTTAAAAAGGAATTAAAACCACTAAAAATAATTTACTGCCAGAAACTATATTCGGTAAATTTCTAGCTTTTTTCTTTAACCCTACAATTACCATTACTTACTACTTAGACTTACTTGGCTTATGGATGAAACTACTTAATGAAATATTTTTATCGGTAAAATTTCACTTTGGTACAAGTGAAATTTTACCTTATCTGTAAAATTTCGTCCTAAAGTGAAATTTTACCTTTTTATCTCTTAAATCTTCCATTTTTAATACTAACCTCATAGCTAAGTGAATTTTCTCTAAGGGATCTCGACGACACCCAACGTTCGTACTCGACCGAATTCTCTTCATCCGTTCCGTCATCTTGCAATTCAGAAGCGTTGAAAAATTTCAAAGATCTCTTGACTAAGCGTTGAGGAGTAACTCTTTTCACACAAGGATGATCACTCAGAGCTGCGAGATCATCTTTTACTCGATTTTCCCAAGCAATGTCTTCATCTCCATTTCGATCCAAAGCCAACACATCGAAATCACTAGGATAGTCACTAGCTGGATTTACGCGGGGTAAAACCTTCCAAGATGAGGTCGACTTCTTACCCAGTGCAGCTCGTACAAATTTTTGTCGAGCTTCAGACCTATAATAACCTCGATAAGTTACGATATACTCATCTTGAATTATTTTCGACGAAAATCCAACCTTCACATGGTGCAACGTGCCTGAGGCATCGCTACATAAACTGCCTACGGTATCGTCTTCTGTTCGAGCAAAATGGGTTAGAAGTAACAGAAGAGTTAGTATCGTTCTTGGATGTCGTTGGCGCAAACGCACTTTTAGCTTCATTTTCTAAACCTATCTTTCAGCTTTAACAATTCACATTTTTGCTCACTTCCACCTCAATATTACATGAGTGGATTATTTTTGTGATACATTTCCCTCTTCAAAGAGTTTTAGAATGGGACAAAATATACACAGAGTTTGACACATCATGGAAGAGAAGGGTCATGAAATATATGGCCAACTATACGGCGAGAAACTTTCCTCAGTGTATTCTTTTTGAAGAAATATTAAAACTTAGCGAGTACAGTCCTCAGCAATCCGCACAAAGAATACTTGGGAAACATTATCACTTCCAAATGTCACTTAGTTAAAACATTTTGCTCCCAGCCCGTACGAGCCTCACGCTTCTTCTGTTTCACATAAAAGTTGAATAACGGAATTAATCGAATTCTGATCGCAAAAGCGGAAAAGGAGAAAAATATTGTAGTTGCTAGCACTTCTACATTTATTGTGAGAGTACTGCGTCGTTTGAGTAAGTAACATATTTAATTTCCAAATTTATTCAGTCTATTATGTTTTGTCGTTTTAATTGTTGCTTTTATGCGAATAACCATGATAGCGACAAGTCTCGACCATGGAAGATCGATGAATTTGAGTGACCCTGAGTATCTATTTCAAAGGGTTTTATTTTCCAATACGATGTGAGGAATCGCGTCACTCATTCATAAAGTAAACTTTATCACCTTCTCGCTGAATGGTTTCAATTCCAGCCTATATTTAAGCTATTAATGAAGCATGATTTGAATGTTGTTTCCTTTGAACGTAATCTTTGGGAGGCATTTTAGTCCGTAAGGAAATATTTTTTACTTCTCATTTTATTAATCAACTTTGGTACGTTTTTACATATAAAGCATGAGCCATTTACTTGTGATAATACCAATTTTTGCCATTGTTTTACGTTTTAAAAGTATGACGTAATGCTACAGAAACAGTATATTTAAATTATGAGGTGTGATCTTTAATCTTGCACTTCCTTGAGTGAATTTTGGCATTAGGAAAAAATGTGAATTTTGTTATTGATAATAATGGTTTTTCTGTGATCCTGACTTTTGTGAGTTTAAACTGTTGTTTCGATATGAGTATTTCTTATTTAACGTTACGGATTGATTATCTTGTAAGGATGTACTTTTCTGCCACAAATATTGTGATTTTTTTCAAAGCATGCCTTATGCTTGTCTATGTGTGGAAATGTATGTAATTTTGGCAAATTTAATCATATGGTAATTAGTAAAATTTTTTGAACTCCCTCTGTAAAAAGTGGCCCAAAAGACTAACAATTGGCAAGCAACAATCTACTTTGTAGAAAATTATAAGTGGACGAATGTAGCTAGGCCACCAGAAATTCGACAATAACATTCAACACATTGGAAGTTTAAGTAATGTATCATGGAGGTTATTCATAGAGCTCTATCTTCATTTGTTCTTCGCAAGACTTGATAATTATTTATTCATTCTGCACATTTTATTTGCTTTTTTTCTTTAGCGCTCAACCTCTTTAACTATTCATCTCTGCTGTTGTTTTAGTCAATGTTACATAATATTGGCCTTAGTGGGTGGCTTTTATGAACAGTTTCTTATTTTCATGCTTGTACTTTTTTATTTAGGAAATCTCAATCGCCTCTATGAGCTTTTCCTCAGGTTAATGTACTTCGGTATCAGTTCAGATTAATTGCCATGTATTGAACAGCTCTATGACGTTATCAGCTCAATACTATTCCTTTATTTATATCTCCTTATTAAACCTAGCATACATATCATTGTAATTAATAAATCTTGGATTATTTTTTACTACGGCAGTTTCCCAATCCTTAGATTAGGAGAAGACGTAGTTCAAGTAAATTCTTCTTTGTAAACATTGGAATTGTAGCATACCATGGCCAAAACTTATTCGAAGAACGTGGTTTCTATAGCGTGATGTAATCCATCTTAAGTAGGTGGAAAGGTGCCATACTTAAAAAGAAAGCAACTTTTAATTTCCTACAAATATTTCCTGTGCAACTAGTTTTGTTTTACAGGCATCATTAATTCTGATATAAGTAAGATTGAGCTACTTACACCTAAAATATATGTGTAAATTTCAAAGCTCCTTTCTTTATTAGCAATTCGACATTGTCAATTTCATTTTTCTTCGAAAAAATGCTTATTCACGTACCTTGCTTTGGCTTGGATATCTCTATGTATCATTAATGTTCACTAGCCTTTGTTAATCATGTGTTCTATTAAAGTATGAAGCTTCATGAAATAAGATTATATTTTATTTATTACAGGTACCTTAGATTATAATATTCAAGAGAAACTATTTTTGTGCCGAAATGGGAGCAAACAATGCCAAACCCGAAGTGCCCTCAAATGAAAAGAAATTGAAACCATGCTGTGCATGTCCTGAAACAAAAAAGCTGAGAGATGCTTGCATAATAGAAAAAGGAGAGGAAAACTGCAAGGACTTAATTGAAGCCCATAAGGAGTGCATGAGGAAACATGGATTTAAAATTTGAACAATCGAAGCTAATGAGAAGTGTAGTGTTACCAATACTTTGTGATAAATAATGCCAGAAGTTATGGGTGGTAGATTTTTTTTGTGACTAAGGCTGAAGAGTAAGACTGTTTTTGATTAATAATGCACTTATTGTTACCTTAACAAATGCCAGTATTCTTTTGTTCATAATCCTTTCATTTTTCCATAGTTTTCTTGAACCATGCCATGTACTTATCTTGTAGATTTAGTAAATTATGAGACAATGAATTTTTGATTTATTTCCTTGTTGAAAGTCTATCAACTTTTTAAGATAATTGAGGAGCAATCACCACATATTTACTTTGAGCTTTCTCCCATTAGCTACCAAAAGCTCTTGAGAGGGGGATTGATTGGTGGGGAAGATGAGTATCGACTTAGTTTCTTTGCTTTCTCAATTGAGTGTAATTCTATGAAAAGAATACGACCACCTGAGTGCGGCATGATGATTCAATGAATAACACTTTCCATAGCTTTCAGCGTGGAAATGACTAAGAAATGCAATTATCCCACATCATTCCTCGGTAGCTTTTTCGCTAACACAAACAAGAACAAAATTGAGGCAAACATAATTATTTCTTTGACCAAAACAAGAATGTAGAACCTCATCATTGACTACAAATGAGAAATTGACAGTACATTTCTTATAGGAAAATCAAATCATAATAAAATATCTGGCATATAATTAAAATCTTCGTCGTTAACCTTAGGATTCTAAACGACAATTATTTAAAATCGACGAAGATCAATAAAAATACTCTATTGATATTAGTTGATGAATGTTGAACAATACAAGAATAAAATGGCAGAATATGTACGTTTCGCGTTAAATTTACGGATTATTAAGTGTCTACTGGTACATAAGGTTTTAACCGGCATACCTTGAAGGAAAGGTGGAATTGTCAAATAACCTCCATTATTATTCATAAACTCATTTTATTGCGAAAATAACGATCTCCTTTCAACAAAGTCATAATGATATTAAGGCGAAGAGGGAGCCAGATCCTGAAAATAAAATAATTGGGATATTAACTCAAATCGCTTGGTTGGAAAAATATATATCAAAATTGCTTCTTATGATCTACTTACCAGAGAATTAACTACTTTTAGTATAATTGGCAGCAATGTAATGATACAAAACTACCAACAGAAATAGCGTCACTCCTAGTACATTTGCAAACACAGCTAATTGAACGTCCGTAATCATTCTGAAAATGAAGATTAGCTATCAAATAAACACTATAAACTAAACATAAAATTGTATTGTTTTATAAATTCAAGAAGCTATTGGATATACTTTACATTTTATTGCTTGTTTCACCGACTATATAAAGTTACGATTACAATAACGTGGCTCACTTGCTTATCTCATGCGCAAACGCCTCCAACGCATCTGCCTTGTCAAAGCAAATGGATATCGCAATAATCGCTCCACAGACAGCGCTAGTAGTAGCACAAAATTTCGATGGCGCCAAACTTGCATCCAGCTCCCAATAGCTAAGTATTATGAACATACAACATGCAGTCTATAGAACAAAAGATTTCCTTATAAACTCTTATGCCCTTATCCGTTGTAGAGCATATTTTTCTAGCGCCTCGGATTTAGAAAAACCAACCAAGTGAAACATAATTAAATCGGCACAATATAATTCATGTTGTCCCGATGATGCTAAAAAGCTTCACTCATCGCGGTGGAATCCGAAAGACATCATGGGTACAACCAATCGCCGCTAAAACCTTTGAATTTACATAATTCATGTTGACTCACCAAGTTAATCCTTATTATATATATGTACCTACCATTCGTCTTGCGCTGCTGAAAATGGATTTTTAACTTTTGTTTGCAGCAATTCAAGGGCTAGAACAGTTACACAAGAGTGAAATTTATCACAGTTCTATTTTACTTTCTTTTATATACTACATGACTCGGTATCAGAACATAGGATGATGGAAGTGCTTTATAGGATGAGGCTAATTATATTTTTAATCAGATTACTCAAGCAAGGCAGATGGGTCACTGTCATTACTGCGAAGATAAATGTTGCTTTACTGATAATTACTCTTGGCACTCAGAACTGAACATATGTAATATCATTATATATCAGGTAACAATACCATAAACTTGAAAAATTCCCAACTTTCATAATTACAATCTTTAATAAGGAATGTAAACCTCATCTAAATCTAATTTACCAATTACCAGGGACGGATCCAGGGGGGTGGTCCTGGGGGTCCGGACCCCCCCCCGAAATATCACTTGTGCCTATTTTTTCGAAAATGAAACTCGAATAACGCAAATAAAACACAATTTAATAAGCAATCACTAGCGAAAATATTCGAATTTGTCTAACAAAATTCTTACATCACGTTTGTGAAAGCCGAAATGTCTTTTATTTTTAAATATTTTGATCGGACCCTCCCCAAAATTTTTCTCTAGATCCGTTCCTGCCAATTACCATACGTCTGGCATAGTAAAAAATTGGCAAGTAAATTCCTTACTTGCTCAATTAACAATTCATTGTTAATATTCTCTGCAGTAGCATCTGTCGGGAGTTGAAGTATTGAAAAAAATCATGTTTGATTGGGCAACCTCGGATTTTCCAGCCTGGGCTTATACTTGTGTCAATTGGTTTTCCCAATATTTTGGGGTCAAATTAGATGCCCTGGCTTATACTTGAGTATATAGAGTAAATCACTCACAGATAGATAAATCCCAATATTTCATCAACACGGCATTATAAAATAATACAAAATTTCAATAGCTTTGTTATAACTAAAGAAAGGAAACTTTGTAAGGTTTCCGGAAAGAAAAATCCCATCTTAAAATATATCACATCAAAATGATTTTATTAACAAAATAAATGCACATTTATAATTTACAAGAACAGCCAATTCAATCTTCATTTTATTTACAAGTGAAAAGAGCTCATCAGTCACATTCATGAGGACCAGCACAAACTTTGGGTTTCCATCTCATATACTGCAAGCGAAGTACATCTGGCGGAAATGTATGTTCTTCATTACTCAAATACTGGTCTTCAACACATAATTTCTCACAAAATTCCATATAAACATTACTTGTAGGATAATCCAACCTAAATTAACCAGAAAAAATACTTAATGAGCCTCAAAGTCACCCTTTCTACACTTTAAAACCAAGAAATTAACATGATGCAAAATCCACCAGAGAATTTCAACATCCGAATGGAAGGGTACATGGAAAATAGTATTATAGAGCAAAAATAACTTTACAACTAAATAGGAATACTCAAGTTTATTATATATATTGACTGATTACTTTAAAATAGTTTAATTTATCAGGGGAGCAGGTTATTCCTGATACAATTAAAAATTAAATTGATTAATGAAAAATTCATATTGATAGATCTCATGGCCCATTTGAAAAATTAAGGAAAACTGGCACTGTCAACGACTTTGAAGATTTAAAATATGTACTATGATTTATAATGGCTTCTGATTAAAGACAGTGAAAATTAATTTTTCAGAATTTCAATTTAACAGAATTTACAGATATTACTTAAACTCAATTATTTCCTTTTTCAATAAATTCCTAAAATATTATATTTTTCCATGGGATTAATATTCCTCTGTTTTCATACAGATTTTCTATAAGTGCCACTCAGCTAAGGATCTATTTTGAAACAGTTGCATCCCTATCCAATGAATTGTCTTTATAGAAGTGGCAATGTAGCAATTCTATTGTCCAGCAATTACTCTTATGACCAGCTCAGTCATACTTCATGAAATACCTACAAGGGTTGTAAGTATGTTTTCTTTGCAATAAGGCATGGAAACTTAACTATTTTATAGCATTATTACATCTTTTGAAATTTAACAGTTTGGTTTTATGGCAGCTTCATGCTAACAAAAAACATTGAGTAAAAACAACAACAATAATGTTATTTTCTTCATGAGTTGTTGATTTCTATAAATTGGAAGCTTCAACATTCCAGTGAAATATTGGTGAAAATTATGGCAAATTAAAGAGGTCAGACCTATATGAGGAAGAACACTATAGTGTTTATTATAATTATAATTATGCTAAGCTTAAATTATACCAGGTTAATTTGAAAACTTACTTCTTTGTTATGCTCTTCTTCATCTTATTGCAACCATTCTTGGATACATATGGTAGAGGGACTCTTATGAACTTCAGCAACTGGCATTTTTTAATCAAATTCAGAATAGTTTCCTGTAAATTATCCTTGCCCTTTAGACTGCTACTTCCCAATGCATTAGAATTATAGATGCAAACACACTCTAATTTAGGGCAGTGACTCAGTCCCAGTAACAGATCCTTGAGAAAGTCAGCAATATGTCCTTGCTGTACACTAGAAATTGATAAAAATTAACAAATAAACTGAGTAAATTGGTGAATATATGATAAAAATATTTAATTATCCTCAAATTGAAGCAGAACTTAGGCTATGATATTGTCCACACAATTTTCCCAAAAAACAAGGTACATACAATATATAAACAAGGTTTACAAGGTATATATACAAGGCATATATATATAGCCCCTCCTCATCACCGCCACAGTTCATTGCCTCATCGAGGCGGAGTGGTGTTAACGGAGGTTGGAGGCGATGCATAGCCCAGGTTCAACCATGCTAAGAAGGCTTCAACAATATCTCCGGCCAAATAATGAAAGTGGTATTCACCAACCAGCAGTAGAACAGCCTAGTGAATTATTGTCCTAACCCCCCTAAATACAAGTACAATTTTCATGATGAACTTCTTTAATGGAAACTTATCCAGACCTAAAAGCACCACCCATTCAGATGTCTGGGAGGTGGTGGCATTGAAGAAGTCCATCATGAAGAAAAGAATTACTACCCTGCAATTCACAACCTACAACTGCCGCAGCTTGAAGAGTGAAGAACGATTGCTGGAACTACTCAATGAAGCAGAGAAGATAAAATGGGATATCATCGGTCTCAGCAAAGTCAGAAGAAAATCAGAAGAGCTACTTACACTGAAGGAAGGACACTTATTCTTTTACAGGGGTACCAAGGATGGAAGAATTGGAGGCGTTGGATTTTTGATCAACAAGAGATGGAAGGATAATGTGGTAAAAATCGAAGGTGTATCAGATAGAATTTGTAAACTCATACTAAATATCAATGAGCGTTACTCAGTACAGGTCATCCAAGTCTATGCACCAACAGCGGCAAGCAGCGAAGAGGAAGTTGAAAAATTCCACCAAACTCTCGGCAATGAACATGACAAGGAGGCCAACTACTATAAAGTCATTATGGGTGATTTTAATGCTTGTGTAGGTCAGCGGGAAGCTGATGACACTGTCGCAGGACAATACAGACTGGGCCAGAGAAATGAGCGAGGTCACCGCTTAGTAGAGTTTGCAGAATGCACCAATATGTATATAACAAATACATACTTTAAGAAAAATCCTACAAGGAAATGGACGCAGAGAGGTCCCAATGGAACAAAAAATGAAATAGACTACATATTGGTACACAGGCTCCACACTGTAACTAACTGTGAAGTTTTGAATAACTTCAACACTGGAAGTAACCACAGAATTGTTAGATGCAGAATTAATATTAACCCCCGAATGGAACGAAAGAAGTTGGTTTCTTGCAAGAAGGAGGAGATAAATATTGGTAAACTATCAGATAACGAGAAGCCGTTTCAGCTGGAACTTAGAAATAAATTCTCAGCACTTCAGGAGGAAGAACTCGAAACCAAAGTTATGGAAGTCGTGAAGAAAGCGGCAGAGGAAGTAGCAAGCATGCCAAGAAAACCTAAGGATAAGAAATTTAGTGATAGAACCTGGCAAATGATGAAACGACGGAAGGAACTGAAGAATTCAGACACTCTAAGAGATAACATCGAATATGCCGAGCTTTGCAAAGCCATCAGAGTAGCAATCAAAGGAGATGTGAGGAATTTTAATGAAAAGAGTACGTCCTTCACTTTCTGGGAAAATAGTTCATCCTCTGCAGAACAATTCCACTCTGTTAAGGAAATGCTTTTTAAGAAAGGCAAATGTGGCAACACATTGTGGCACCAATCACTACCAGAGGTTTTCATATGGGTAACCAAGAGATATTTGATGGAGTTTTGGGATCAGCATAAATTAGTAGTAGCAAAAAGCATATTTCAGAACAACAATTGGAGAGAATATATATGGAAAATGTTTGTGGATAGAAGGAGATCATGAATAGGATCATCTAGGAAAACAGCACTTAAGATATCCTATGGATGCCTGAAAATTGAATGGGATCAATTCCAATAAGGACATTATTGGAAGGAATGGTGAAAGGGGTAATTTTAGTAGACCTAGAATGAATTACGAGAAACAATTTGTGATCAGTTTTAATAGACTTACTGCCAACTTCCATCTGGTGTTACATGCAAAATCAGAAATTTGGAGGGCAGGGAGCTATTTAATAAATTACTGGGCAATTGTTAACTGCACAACTTCTATTTTTTCCCTTACATGTTTTGTTTTCTTAATGATTGGTTCATATGGCTGTGTTCAGAGGGTTTTCATGAAAATTTTTGGACAACTATAAGAAATATGTAAAGAAATTGATGCCTCTATATGAAGCCAGGACAAGAACTAAAGAAGACAAAAGTTTCATGAAAGCAATATAGTAATTCAACACTTGAATGAAAAAACATTCTGACACAGATAATACTAATGAGCTATATATGGTTCACTTTGTTATTTTTATAATTTGTTGACATGGTGAACTTACCTAAAATTCTTCAAGTTATGGAAGTATGGAAGGGCATTTGAAACATCTTTAATGTACATGCAGTGACCATGAGGACCAATTTCCCTAAAGCGTAACTCTTCAAGGTTGACACAAGCTTGAGCTACCTAAAGAGCAGAAGAAGCATAAGGAACAAGAAAAATTAATTTCTTTCAAACAAACACAAATTCTCACTGCCTTAGCAAAAATAGAATATTTACGGTAAACACTTCAGAGTGCAGATTCAGAGATAAGAGAATGACAAAGCAATGTAGAGGCATGAGAGGATTATACAAGAAAAAATGGTGAAGAAAATAGAATTAAAGTAAGAATCAAAGCCCAAGAATAACCAGAGATAAAAAATGCAGCAACAGTATTTTATTTTCCCTTTATTTAAGAGCTTGAATGAGTTTGCAACATAATTCAAGGTACGAAACCAGAAAATTCAGGAGCAAGTTATCTAAATGATTTTATGAATGGAGGGTCCAGGAAAATTTTGTAAATGCTCTTATCACCATAGATAGACCTAAAGCATTGATTTTCACTCCATTTAGCTTCAATATAAACTAAATGCAAAAAGAAATCTTTCTGCACATTCTAGGAAGTAGAGGAGAGTTGCTTCATTGTCATTTGCACTGATGGATGTCACATAGTGATAAAGCAAGAGTCAATTTTTGGTTTGCATGCAAGTTTGAACACAGGTGCACAAAGTCTCAATCCAACAGCTGATCAATTTTAGTACTGATATCCGCAGATTGTTTTGATATGGGGTTGTAACATTGGTTGTGATCCAATTTATCAGTTTTATCCTTAATCTCATGTTAAACTGCAAATAGTATAGAATGCTTTTTCTTGCCTACAGCTATACATACTGAAGATTGCCATGCATGATTTCACATTATTTCGGATGAGAATCATATTTGCCAATTCTGCTATTTTATTGTTACACCTAGCAATTTTTCCTTCTTTTGGCCACTTATTTTTAGTTTTAACAACATCTTTAAGTATTTCTAGCAAATTGTGGTATATAATCCTACCTCTCAAAACATAAAGCATGTTTGACTTTTTCATAACATCCATGAATAAATTAGTCACAAAAAAAGCCACAAATAAATTGACATCTCTAATACTACAATTTTCAAATCCGATTACCGGATAAAGTTCTTCAAATTAGAATTGTATTTATGAATTACAAAACATTACATTCAATGTGCTTACCATGATAACTAGTGGCTTGAAATTAAAATTTTCTAAGAAATTATATTGCTACTAAAATTAGCTATTATGATAATTTGGTGAGAAGCAATTATCTATGAAGATAAACAGTATCACTTGAATAGATACATTGGTAAAATGGTTGAATTTATAGAATTTAATCCTTTACAACTCATAGTTTTCTACTAGAGAATTGTAAAGTAATGTTGTTAAGCAACCAAGAATAATTAATATGAGACAGCCTGACTTCATAAAATGCCTTAATAATGCACACAAAATCTGAATTTGTTGGAAAATAAATGTACTTGAGTTAAATATAAAAACTGAAAAGATTGCAAATCATACATCTCTAAATTAATCAATACAGCCAAATTACTAGAAAATCAAACATAATAAGTAAGTACTAAGATAATGTAATGTATAACTCACCAATATGAAATTATCAAATTTTCTCATAAGAGGAATAGAATCAAAGGTGAGAGAAGTTAAGCTTTTCCATGTTGATATGGCACCAATACTTGGCATCACAAAGAATGATCTACATCTGTAGTTAGAGGGGGGAGTTAAGTGGGAGGGAGGTGTTCTGTGGATAAAGGAATAAAACACATAAATCAATTATGGTTTATTAAAAGTTCAATTTTTATCAAACATTCATTATTTTTACCTATCATAATATAAAGCACTAATGTAACCAGTCATTGCTATTTTGATAAATATCATAGGCTAGTCCAATGATTTTGAATAACCTCAAGCCAAACCTTATTTAATATACCATATTTGTCAGCGTGTAACATGCACCATTATTTTAAGAAGAATATTTTAATTAAAAATTAAAAGTGAAAATAAAAGACTGTTTCCCATGTGAAGACTAGTGTACATTTGAGTGTAGATCGGCTGATTTTAAAAAGTATTGCAGAAAGTTGTTTTCAGGAGATGAGAAATGTTCCAAATAAATTACCATAAAATACCTGAAAAAAGAGGTTTTAAACTGAATTATAAATTGATATAAATTTTTTCATGTAATTGAGTTTAAATAAAAAATGTAATGTATACATATTGCAGCATGAATTTCAGGTCTGAAGTTTTGAAAGAAGTGTAGGTAGGTGCTATATGCTGACAAATATGGTAATATCTATTAATTATCATTTTATAGTTTGTACAACATGCAGTGAAAATTGAAAACAAATGGTATATTTAGAAATTAAAATGGATGTAAAAATTAATAACACTTAATTTTGCATTAATATGAATTACATTAAGGACTTGCATTGTGTGTGCAATTTATATTATAGTCTAACACAGAGTAATAGATGAAGCTTGTATAAAAGGTTTCAAAATTTATGTCTAGCTCACTTACCCAGAAAGCTGAAACACTTCCAAATGATCTAAATTTATTCTCTCTGACAATCCTTGAGGCAAACTGAGGTTTCCTTCTCCCTGTCTGGACTGTCCAGCTAAAAGAATATTACTAAGAGCTAAAAACCTTAAACTAACATTATATCGATAGGAAAATTATCTCAAATGAATTATTGGCAGATAAAAGTTGATGGCTTTCTTTGTCCAAAAAAATTAAAATAAATTGAAAGGAAATGGAAGATAAATTGATCTACCTTCAATTCCTTGTGGAAGACAAATTTGCTCTATAATTAAACACTAACCTAGTCCTGTTATGGCACAGGATTCAAGAGCTAGTTTTCTAAGGGAAGCAAAATTGTTGATAAGAGTCCACAGTTTGTTTAAACATTGATTATTTCTACACACGTGAACTGAGACCAGATTTAATTCCACAATATACTTCAGTCTTTCAAGATATAGAGTTATACTATCCATATGCACCTAAAAAAAGAATAGAGAAGAATTTATTAAAAATATGGTACTGTATATACTATATAGTAATTTAAAAGTCTTTGGATTAAGTTTTCAAACACTTCTTTGTGATTCTACCAATCACAATAGATGTATTTATATTAATGGTATTCTGAGATTAAGTATGGAAAGAAGGTTTCTAATGACCCTACATTTAAATTCAAGTTGATTCTCACACCTGGAGATATGGAGTTGAGTTTTGGTCATTATATTCAATTTAAAATTTTTTATTTCCATCATCTAGCAGTCTGATATGGAAGATGACCCATTCATTTTTTATCCTTAAAATTTTTGAAGGAAACTTTTGTGTTATTTATTTCTTTTATTCTTCCTCATTCCAAATTGATTGAATATCATTAAAATTGGACGTACCAGTGACATAAGACTGTTAGGCCTAAGCTTAGGAGCCAGACAAAGAGAATTGTCCTGGTGGTGCTTAAGGCTAAGAGTTATCTTAAAATTAGAGGGTACAATAAATGAATTCATGAACAATATCATAAAAATACTCTAAGTATTTATAGTGATGATAGCTTTAGGAAGAAATACAAAGGTTGCCCAGAAAGTAATGCACCACATTTATTTCCTCAGCCAACAACAATGCTGCGAATGCAACATTTTAAGTGTGCCTTATTTGAGGTTTCCTGAGTGGATGTGCAAAACTTCTGGCTCTTCTGACAGATATCATAACTGCAGGCCTGTTTCAAAATGGCATCTGTAAGTGATGTGGGCTACAAGCAGCGTGCCATCATTGAATTTCTCACTGCAGAGAAAGAAACTCTGGGGAGTATTTACAAACGTTTGTGCAAAATCTTTGTAGAATCTGCTATCGACATGAGTATAGTTAGTCGATGGGCACAGAGGACGAGGATATCACAAGGCATTTCGGCGGAGCTCCAAGATTTTCAGCGGTCGGGGAGATCATCCACAGCTGTTACACCTGACATGTTGCAGCAAGCTGATGCTGTCATTCGGGAAGACAGACACAATATGACTTGGCAGTTGGCACTGAATCTGCCAATCAGCAAAGGAAGTGTGGATACCATTATCTGCACTCTTGAATTCTCAAAAGTGTGTGCAAGATGAGTCCCGCGGTGCCTAACAGTGGATAACAAATCTCTCAGAAAAATCATTTGTTCTGATTTGTTGCAACGTTTTGAAACCGAGGGGGTCTTTTTATCCCGGATTGTGACAGGTGATGAACCTGGGTTCACCATTTTGAGCATGAAACAAAACGGCAATTGATGAAATGGAATCATTCTCGCTCTCCAGAGAAAAAATAATTCAAAGCAACTGCATCCACCAGTAAGGTCATGATCACTGTGTTTTGGGACAATGAGGGTGTGATTCTCATTGATGAGATGAAAAGAGGCAGTACCATTAATTCAGAAGCTTCTGTTAACACATTAACAAAACCCAAGATGCGCTTCCAGCGACTTTGGCGACGTACCAACCCAGGAGATGTTTTCATTCAACATGATAACGCTCAGCCCCACACAAGTTTGGGGACTGCTGAACACATGGCAAAACTAGGTTGGACAGTGTTACCCCATTTTCCCTACAGCCCTGACCTGGCTCCCTCGGACTTCCACTTGTTTGGGCCATTGAAAGATGCCACTTGTGGAAGACGTTTTGGGGACGATGAGGAGGTGATTCACACAGAGAAGAAATGGCTCTGTGACCAGAACATGATTTGGCATCGACAGGGCATACACGCCCTTGTTTTGCATTAGAGGAAGTCCATAGGATGAGACGGAGATAAAGTGGAAAAATAGGGTGTGCAGATAAAACATCATTCCTTCGTGCGTGTAATTCTTATTATGTGCAATGAATAATTGTTGAAGAAAAAATGTGGTGCATTACTTTCTGGGCAACCCTGGTATAATATGCAAAAAAAGTTTCCTGCCTAAGCTGGTAGCAATAGTAATATTACTGCACATAGGCAAGGATTTTCACTAAAAACGCCTTGCGAAGGTTAAAACTTGCATAACTTGGATGGAAATCTATATTTTTATTTAGTTGGTACCCTCACAAACAACCCGTTGACTTCCCTTATGAATAACTAGTATTTAGGCTTAAATAAGGAGGAATAAAATTTTCTTGCTTTCAAAACTATTTACCATTAGCTTGCTTCTCTTCCAAGTTCATTCATTATTTCAAAAAAATGAACAATGAATGAATTGTTGATGCCTGTATTCAGAATTTTAAAGGGACTTTCCTATTATAACTCTGTTTTCCCCTAAATTATACTATTTCAATGAAACTGAGGCATTACACAATTGTGTATGTTGTTATTTAGTGCATATTTAAATATTCACTAAATAACGATTCATTGTGTTAACTAGCCTAAGCTGGAAAATTTACTCAGCCACACTGGCTTCAGCCTTAGATAAGTTTTACCACATTAATACAAAATATGTCTCAAAGCCATACACTGCCTCTGAGACCAGTTTCCTGTGGCCTTTGTCTAATCTGCCTATATCCAATACCTATATCATATTTTTCAGAATTTCTATGAACGTGGTGCCAGATAATGCTAATATTGGGACCAAATTGGTAGGCCTAAAGCCCTCCTTCACTTTATTTGCAATGCCTTTCCTACCTTTTCCATCCATCACTAATATATACTGCATATAAACGAAAAGTTAGACAATGCTTAATCTTAAGACCATACTTACCATTGACTCAGCAAATTGAATGGTCAGCTTTTCAACTTTGGGAGCAAGCTCATGTATCATAGGTAAAGAAAAGTCATCAACGACCATAGTGAGATCAGTGGCTTCAAGATCCTGATCGATTTCAGGAATCATTGATGTAGAAATATTGGCATATTTGAATTTTGAAATAAATTTAGGAAAATTTTCTGTCAGTCGAGTAGTAGGGAATGGCCAAAAATTCTCCCATGAGCTGTCATAAATAAAGAACATATGAATTATATTTAATTTAGGAAATAAACTGTAAGATAAAACTGTATATAGTACAATAACTTACTTAGACAATCCACCAGTATCATTCCATACTTTTATTAGTAAACTGTCAAGCATAGATTTAATCATATCAATTGTATGGGTATCAATGCAGTTACCATAACTGACTTGAAAACCACAAAAAGATTTAAGTTTGAAAGTAAAAACCTTGTCATTATCAACATTCTGAAAAATTAAAATACATAAATGAATAAAATTACTTTCAAAAGATCAATTCCTCGGAAGAATGAATAATACATAATAGACAAAGATGTAACAAATACTTGCTTACAATAATATTAGTATCTTCATTACCATAACAATCATTAAGATGATATGCCGCTAAGTAAAGACCAATGCATAATACATACAATCATTAAAATGGATATAATCCATATTTATTTATAAATCTAACAAATCCAAAAGTTTACTGAGAAATAAACCCTGATTTAGGCTCTTATGCATGTTTAGAATATTATACTGACAGAATCGTAAGGGTCTGGGACCTGTAAGTCCTAAATAAATTATAGTATGTTGAGAACATGCCAACCTTGCTTTAATATTTTGTAGTTGCCAAGGCAGTCATGGGTACAATTCCTTATGAATGGCATAGTAAGAAAATGGAAATACTGATAACATTAAATATTGAGATATAGAGAATGAAATCATAAACTTATAATTACAAACCTTAGGTGTAGGCAGCTTTCTAAGAGCTGGGTCTATCTGCAACGTAAGGTGGGCAAGTCCACTGCAATAAATGAGGAACGTCCGCATAGCATAGGAAAACGGATCAGGCACACATATATGTAATCGTTTCAATTTAGATAAAGCTTCCTTGCTTTCCCAAAGAACACTGGTCCATGTCTCATCAATGTGCTTATCATCACTTTTCCAGGTCCAAGATAATTCTTCAATCTTAAAATTTAAATCTTTATTTCAATTACATATACATAAGTATTTTGTAGCATTACAAAATTTTAAATAGCATCTATAAGAGACAGTTGACATAATCAGGGTATGTAGCTAGTTTTTGTTGAATGTCATAAAGAGAGCAAAGATTTTTTATTACAATACACTCTGGCATGCAAGAGATAAAATACCAAGAAATTGAGATATCAAGAATTAGAGGATGAAGGAGATTAGAATTAGAGGATATATATATGATTACACTTTCTAAAAGTTAAAACTTAGCTGTCCGAAGACAAAATTTCAAGAGTTTCAGAAAGATGATCTGGAATGAAAAAGCATTCAAGCCATTAATGAAAGTATTTAAAACAGCATTTATTTTCTTACATACATTCTCTGCTAATGAAAGTAATGTTGACAATTAGGGATGAGAAGGTGATTTCCTGAAATTTTTATTCATACATTTAATAATAAAAGATTGCAATTTGGTCTGTATACAAGGTGGCAGCAGTCAGGGGGAATCTGAGAAAAATGGTGATTCGCATTCGCACAACAGTACAGATCTTATAAATGTACACAGAGTTTTTACAACACTGGCAACAAACACTCTGTCAATGAGATGTTGCCAAGTCATGCATAGAAACGTCAATATATAAGGAAATATTTATTAAAAATATTTAAATATATATGAATGAATTCATAAATGTCTCTATTTAATGCAAACAATTTCAAAGCCTTCTCAGCTTTGTTATGAACAATTTTGCATTTTCCAGCATTGGAATGAGAAGTTCTCCAGGTAAAGCATTTTATTCCCTTAAACCTTCATTGATGATAGAATATTTTCCACATTGGTTTTCTGTTCCTCTTCCTTTTTTTTAAACTGTAAACCTCTTTTTAGTTCATTCCAACCATCTACACAGTTCCACATGTTAAATATGCCTGTTATCCTAAAAGTCTTCTTTCTCAGTGCTAACGATTCTCATCCAAACTGATCTAACATTAAATGGCCCATTGCTCCTCCTACTACTACGGGTATACATTGGTAGAACTGGGTTCCCTTACAGGAATTGAAACCAGGAAAACAACTAAGAAAGATCAGATCTTTATCAATTTTGGTAGCTGGTAACCCCATGATAACTTCTTCGGAATATCTAACACTAACAGTTGAAACAGAGGCTGTTGCAGGATAAAGTTACATTTTTAAAACTGAAGATAATAAGAAATAAGCTACAATGATGAAAAACAAATCATAATTAAGACAAAACATAACTTAAGACTACTACCTAAAATTATCCTTACAAAATAAAATATGATCTTGGACTACAGATGATATACTATACAATTTTCAGTAATCATTATACATTCAGAGACTACTTGATTCATTCAATGGTTGATAAAGACAGCAAAGACATTTTAAAATAATTTCTTTGTGACTTTCTCATCAAACTCAACCTCCATGTAATTGAGATTTTTGCATTGAAGTATTACTATAAATCTTGTAAGAGAGGCAAAATTATCTAATACTACGACTAAAGCTTCAGAAAATTTGAATTGTTTATCTCCGATAAGGTACTTTGTGGTCAATTTCAATTTTATTATGTACAAAAATACCTTGGATTCATTGTAGGAGTTATATTGAAAGATGAGATAGTAAAATAAAAAGAAGAAAAAAATATCCATTTATCTTTTACATACTTGTTTTGTGAGCAATTTACAAGTCGAAGCATGTGATTCCTTAGTATAATAAAACTATAAAAACTTGACTCATACACAAGTGTATCTCTAATATTAGTATCAACATCTATGATATGTAATTTCTCAGTATCAAAAATTCCTTTGAGACTTAATAGCCTCGGATAGCACAAAGTAAATTGGTATTTTAAAAATGAATATATCAAATGTTCATATCTCCTGAAATGTTGATAATTGCAGTGTTCGAAAGCCCCATTCAATTTTACAATTATTTTGACTTCCTGAGCTATCCCTACTACTACATTAACAGAATAAATATATTCCATTAGTGTGATTTATACAGCAGTTATTCTCTCAGTTACCTAGTAGAGATTTATGGAAGCAAAATATTTTATGAAAATATGATGCAAATGGGATGAGTGTATGCTGTTAATTCATAGAACACATATCAGCAAATTTGACTCCTTTATTAAAAGGTCCAATATATACTGTACCTGCATGCTCTGCCTTAGAACTCCACAGAGAACAGAAACAGGGATGAATATATTCATCACATGTAAACTACGAAGATTAGTTAGTCCTTTCGTCATCATATTGATCTGTTTCATTGGAATTCTATCACAGCTGTTGATATTAAATGAATAAATAAATGTTCTTCTGTGTTGCAAGTAGGATCCCACATGTTTTAGGGAAGAGTCATTGTGCTTTGGTGATATCTCAAAATCCCTGTGGAAATACATGAACGATTTGGAGAAATTGAAAATTTCACCATTTTACAGAGAAAAATAAAATTCTGCATTTTCTGGTAATCTATCCCTGTTAATACCAACAAAAATTGCCAAAACTAAATGACTTGTTACTTAAATCAATAACAAAGCAACATTTAAGGGATTTTACGTCATTTACTGATAAGTTTTCTTTTCTTCATTTGAATTTTTTTATGATACTGTTCAATGAATAATACAAAACAGTGTTCAGTCTCGAATATTTACACAGTGAAATATAGATGATTTCTGAATGAGAAAAATGTAAATTCTGACTTAAAAACAAAAAAAATACTGTGAAATAAGTTATGAACACTTGCATCTCCACACTTAAATGCCCATTTTGGCCATGCCTACATATCGTAGAGCTTGTAACAAGTAAAGTGATGTTGAGAGCCATTATAATGACCCTCTCCTTGGAATCATAATTCCTTCAAGGCCTGTAATAACTTGTCCACTAAATAATTAATTCCTTGGAACACAACTCGAACCAACTGAAACTTCCAATTCTTTCAGTTACCTCAAAATAATTCAGCATTGTCAGATATACCTAGAAACAACCATAATTATGCTTGATATATTGTATTAACTCAAGCAGGAGGTTGTTATTCATGAGAGGGTGTTCAGAGAAAAAATATTTTTTGTGTTTTTGTGGGTAGTCTCCGACTTGTTTTGTAACATTGATTTTCGAAGAACATGCTGAATGTCACGATAACGGATTTTATTAATGAATAATATATTAGAATAAGCATTTAGGTAAAATTTTACCAGTACTTAAAACAGGCGAGAGAATTACCTTAATTATGTGATTCGTTAGCAATTCTTTCAATTAAAATTACAATACACTAACCTCTTCTTACCATCTTAAATTACGAACGAAACATACAGGAACTCACCTATTCAATCTCTTATCAAATAGTACACTGTCAAACCTACGGCATACTTGCGAAAGTAATATTTTCTCCTCAGTACCGAGAAAACGAAATATTAAGAGGAGAACTTCATCGCTTAACGACAGCAAAGTTTTGTAAGCTGGGTTTTCCATTATCAGGACTGAAGACAATACCACTCAGAGCTTATTTCTTTAAGAAGATTGCCATTTTAACATGTAATACACTAATAAAAAAATCACATTCATAATTGTCAGGATCTGAGATGCCATGTGTTTACTACCGAAATTCGTGCTTCAGCTTGCGAAATCTTGTTTTTTTTTTTTTGATCTTTTAGAGTACAGTGCTACAAATCCCGCTGAAAACAAGAACACAAAGTCTCATAGTAAAAAATTTAAATTGCTTTACAATTCCGAGTAATTAATAACAAAATTGAAACACCCGGAGGAATAATGAGTGAACAAGAGAAAAAAAAACCAACACCCGGACAATAGGGGTTGATAGGGGTCAAACCCGTAGAGGTGGTAACTCTCAATTTATTCCTGTCATGTTGCTGATTTTCTACCTGAGGCTGGTAATTTAAATTATTTTAAGTTTAGTCGACTTTAGTCCGTTTAGTCATTGATTGCGATACCTCGATGCAAAAAGTCTCATCAATAAATTGAAGAAATAAAAATGAGACTTTGTTTACAATCTACACTAAAGACAATTTAGGACTTAGCTAGGCACCATTAATATATGAAGGATCACATATCTAGGCTCTGAATAATGAATTATTACTTTTAAATTATGTCATTTTATGTTTTAATAAGTGTTTTTAAAGCTATAAAGAGTTGAAAGCCGTAAAGAATTTCATCTTCTAACTTGCATCTTGTATTATAAATTAAAATATTTCAGTAGGTATCTGATTGTATGCTACACTTTATAAGCTTTCCATTATTCCCCATTTTCTTTGACTTTGGTGAAATTCTAAAAATTCTATTTTTTTAAGCTCATTTATCTACTGAAAAATATTTCCAAGTTTCTTTAATAACCTCTTTCATCCTGATTTCTCTTGTCAGGTGATAAAGATCTGTCCAGTTGTCCCTCAGAGAAGATGTGATAAAGAAAATCATTTAGCTCTCTAAGTGGTGGTATGGTTGCTTCCACTCTTGAAAATAGCTGCTGCATGATGGCCACTTGTGGTCAGTTGAGTGGCATAGGGTGCCGCAATTCTTAATTGTTTTGCTCTTTCCTATTTTTGTCATGCCTGCTTTATCTCAGTCAGCTCTTGTCTGGTCACTTGGCCACCTTTTATCTGCTCTTCCATATGTCAGAACTTTCTGTGAACTACATGTATACATAGCTACATATAACTATAGTTTTTCCATGGAGTAAATTTCTCTATTACTTATGATATTGTATTCCGTGTGCAGAATTTTCTACTTTCTAAGGAAGTTTTCATTGGAAAGGAGTAAACCATTCATGTTTTTTTGATTATGTAAGATGAATTATGAAAAATTAAGAATAATTGATCTCGTCTTCTCAAACTTTATTGAGGATTATACATAATCTATACATTACCTTTCTATTTTGGAACTTCAAATGCTCTGTAAATTGTTAAAACTAGGTCCTTTTTCTGTATACACTAGACTCTTGCTATTCCGGCCTCTTAGTAATTCGGTAACCTTCCCTGATGTAAAAGAAAACCATGGAGTAACGTGACATGTGCAAGCGTGGAAGAAAAATTAGAAAAGATACAGGTGCAAAGGAGAATGGTTATTTTTAGACCAGTAGTTGCAGTAGGTGCTAACTATATTTCTATGTAATACCGAAAACATATATTAATTCATCAAAACCTGTATGAATTCTATAAAGAAAGTAATGACTAATCTTCCATTTACATACTGCATATAGATAAAAGCCTTAACCTTAAATTAGCTTGCCACCTTGTATCTGTGGAATTATCCCACATTGTTTATTTTAAGTTCTACATTACCATATATATCCTACGTAATACATTAAAAGTATGTAAACAATTCACTGACTAAATTATCTTAAAATAAGATAAGATATCTTGTATCCTAAGGTTTCACAATTTTCTTTGAAAATTTCTGCTATTCCAGTAAATGAGTCTTGAGAAGGTAGGTTTAGGGGGCAGTTAATTAATCAGAGGCTCTGCTTGCTACCAGTCTTAACTTGTATCCTGGACTGTAAATAAATGTCTCTTTTTTATCTCAACAACTCCTTGGGTAATTGCATGGTTATTAACACTTTATTAACTTTAGTCATTCCAAAGTCTAGCCATTGAGGCTTCGAAATAATTCTCTTTATGGCTGTGCACCGAAAACTGTCACAGCACTATGGTCTTTTACTCACTCTTAGTAATCTGGTACTCACATTAATCCGGCATCCCTCTGTGCAAGGAATAGCCAGATTAGCATGAGTCTAGCATATTAAATAAGCTACACATATCAGGTGTATACAGGTGTGGATTTTTAAAATTCCTTTATTATTGATAATTTGAACATAGAGACTTAGGAGTGAAAAAAGTGACTCAAACCCTGATCTCCTACTTTCCAGTTAGGTGTTCTAACCAAATAAACTACCAAGCCAGGTCCTTCTCACCTCTGGTAACAGGAGCTTATATGAGCAAGGAAGTTAAGACATCACCTTTGTTGCAGTTAAGCTTGGGTTAAGACTCACACTTTCTTGTATATAGTTAAACTTCATTTCTATAATCTGTTTGGAGATTTGTTTCTGTAGAGATTAACTGTCTTACCTGATTTCAAACATACATTCTGAATTCAATTACAATAAAGCTTCAAATAATAAAGGCTAAAAAATTCTCCTAATATCTTCAAGATCTCTCATTTTCAGCTTATTTCACATGTTGTCAACATCTTCCTATTTTGTATACTAGATAAAGGAATTAAATGTTTATAAAATATCATCCTGTAATCTAGTCTTGAAAAATTTAGGTGTAACAGGTTAGAAGAAGCCCATTTAAAGTTGAGACCTATTTTAAAGTAGTGGAGAATGGGGTAGTCCTGGTATTCAGGTAGCCCTGGTAGGTAGTGTATCAGGAACAGGTTTGTTTGTGTGTGGTTTGGTTGGTGCAAAACACTTTGGATCAACTATAGGAACTAACTGTGCGACTGTCACCGTTCTGCTGCTACAGGTACAGTTGGTCAATGTTTTCAGTACAGTTGGTTATAACTTTTGTGAGTTAGCTTGCCTGTGAAAGTATTGCAGCTGATTAAAATTTGATCATTTATTTCTCATAAACTAATAATTTACTTATAAAGCCATAGTTATATGCATCTATCAAGTATTATTATATGATTCTGACTAGGTTATAAGTATGATTTTAGTTGACCATGCATTTTGGGTAGCCAAAAACAATAAAAAATTTAGGCAAAACTACATATGGTTAACTGAATAAAGGATCTTTAGTATGATTCAAAATTAGAAATAAATTAAAAAGTATTTTAAAATCTTCCAGAAATCTTGATCATTTTTTTTGTGTTAAGCTGTATTTTATTCTTAATTCCCCATAGCTATTTACACTTAAAAGTTCTCTATGGAAATATATTCATATCATAAGCACTAGTATAATTTTGCCTTAAATTAATTCATAGGGGATCCTCCTACTGATCCAAGGGGTTGGCATAAATGAGTATGCGTAATGGTTTTGTATCATAATTTTTTTAGCTAACTTTTAGCAACAAAAGTTTAATTTTGTATAATCTTCCACATTTCATTCATTCAATTAAAAAAATTAAACTAGTAAATAAGAACGTATTTTTCCCAAAATATCAACATTTAGCAGACTTTATAGATGAAACTGCTTAGTCTACTGCCATTCTCCCTTCCTCCCCTAGTAGTTTCTCTATTATAAAAGATCAAAATTAATTAACAGGGTATTAAATTAATTAACAGAGTTTGCTGGTACAAATTGAATGGAGTAAAGGTAACATAGTCAGCGCTACAATCTACAACATTTTATTGCTTACATATTTGGTATTCATTATTATAAGCTGAGTCAATCTCTGGCATTAAATCCTAAAAAAATGGAGGAAGATAAACTGTTGACTGTTGATAAATTTGTGTTTTAATCCCAACCAACTACATCACAGGTGATATCCTTAACCGGTATTCCTTGGAGATCAAAAAACAAAATTTTATAATAAGCAGTCTTCAATTGGATGTCAACAATTTTATGTATCAATCCCTTTTGTTTAATGATGTCCCTACAGACAGAATTTATATCAGCAGCATAAAAATGAAACAGCATCTTAATTCAGTTTTGATCCATTAAAAAAACTGTGACTAACTTTTATGTTAACTGATTAATTTACGAGTATAACTTCTTCCCTGATTCTCTATTCCTCATCAAAGTATGAAGAGAAGATATGCTTTGGTCCACATATCAGGATGCTAACTTTTTATACAGGAAATGTTAGATCAGTAGTAAAATTATCTACATTTTAGGAATATATTTTGAGTATATTAGGAAAGGCTGATTAAGAAATAATGATGAAACATTATATCAAGTAGCCATGAAATTTCTATGAAGTAAGTATATAATCCTATATCACTAAGGAATGGGAGGAAAAAATATTACCTAATCTTTTCAATTAAACAAAAGACTAGAATTTTAAGATTTTTATGGAATTAAATGCAAGTGATATTGCTTTCATATAAAACCTGTGTTGTCTAAAAAATATATTTTTCCCGGAGATATCTGGATGTACTGAATGGTAACGCTAAGTTAAGGGTTGTCATTGATCAAGAGTACGCTCCAAAAGAGGCCGAGAAAGGTTAAAAATTACGACAAGTAAATTTATTATTACATAAAATTTAAGGCCCATTTAGGACAAGCATCATTTTGCTTTTGTTAAATTCCACCTTCTCTACCATAATAAATATTTCGTTCAAATGGTTCAAATGGAAATGGTTCAAATCTCCCGAACAACTCAGTTGGACTCTCCTTGACAGATTAAGGGTTTTTAAAAATGAATCAATCTAATAAGATTTGCAAAGCCAATAATATCTGACTCAGCAGATCGAGTCACTTTCTCATAATGTAAACGCTACTTTTGTCCAGCAAGAGCAAGAAAGACATCAAAAAAAGGGAGAAATTACCCAAAATAAATTCGGCACCACCAGTAAGAGTCAATGAGGTGATATACTAGTCGATGGGCTTTCGATCTCTTGAAACATATTCTAGATACAACGCGAAGCCTAGTCATTAATATTAAGCAACATACAAGTAATATATGTATTTAATTGCCATTAAATTACTTAGGAAACATCGAGAAATCATCAGAAGAAATTGCAAAAATTATACTTATTTCATAAAAATTTAAAATTTTGGCTAAAATTCGCAGGACTTAATCCGCTCGAGCTGAAATTTTTTATTGATTATAAGAACCACCAACCACAAACTTTAAGCAATAGCCATTGACCGATTTCGAAAAAAAACCGTTTTTTCGATCCACCCTCATGCAAGTGCCACCTCACTTCGATCCTTTATAATATAGGATATCCAGATTGAGTCAATAAGTAATCGTCATCACCATTTATCGCAATGGGAAGAGAGGTTCGGGCTTATGACCTGAGACATCTTCGATTAAGCCGTACCTCACACTTTCCACGTATTCGAGTTTTTCAAGGTTTTCACATTAGGGGAATCGAAAAAACTTTTTATCGAAATTGGTCAACGGCCACTCCTTAAGCTTGTGGTTGGCAGTCCTTATAACCCATAAAGGATTCAAAACGATCGGATTATGTGCTGTGGATATGATTTTTAGCCAAAATGTTTTTTATTTTTAAGAAAAAAATCAAATCATCATTTTTGGACTTTTTTCTGGTATGTTCTCCATGTTTACTAAGTGATTTAATCGCGAAGTAATACATATATTGCTGGTAAGTTGCTTAATATCAATAATTTAGGGCCTTTGAATCAGGGAAAATGGTTTTTTAGTTCGCTAAAATTCGTCAAAAAACGCAAAATATACAGAATCGTTACGGATGTTGGTTAGATAGTAGGGTGGGTTCTTTTGTAATTTTTCCTGGTAGAAATATAATACCCGACAAAAGTGACCCACCCACATTAAAGATATAATTTTCTTTCCAAATTAAATGCGAACTTCTGTGAGAATTTTTGCCTCGGAGTTTGAAAATTTCGACAAGAAACGCCAAAATTGCCAAAACTTCTAGTTCGGTTAGAACGAATAGCTTTTTGGATAATGATATGTGATTTGCGACGAAAACTGTCACTCAAACCTCATAATGCAACTTATATATTAGGGGGCGTCCATTAATTACGTGAGGCGTTTAGGGAGACGGGGGGGTTAAGCTGAATCTCACTCACTCTCATGTGGGGGAGAGGGGGGGTTCTCGCAAAGATTACGTAATTTTTTATCCGCAAGAAACAGTGTAGAATTATGAGATAACTGGGTTAAATTGAGTGAAACGTGTTTCTCTTCTAAAATATGACTAAATTTTACACAATAATATTTATCACGGTTATGCGAGCGCCACAAAGTACCATAGTAGCCCGTCCATTGTTTAACCACCGGCTAGCCGAAAATGCGATTCGACGAGCGCTGCGACGTACGATCCTTGCGACAGCGACGCAGGGACAAGTCTCGACTTGTTGTGTTTACGCCCGTGAATGTTTAGTTGCTCGACGGCCAAGTCAATGCTGTCATGTATTCAAAACGAGTTATCATAATCATTATGAAGCATACGTGAAAAGACACATCTATAAGACAAAGAAGTGCTGCCAAGAAGAAGTTACAAAGTTCGATTTTTTCATTTTGATTTTAGACTACGATGTCAGTAGTCTTAAATACTAGTCTCAACTATTCCTAAATAAAAATAATTAAATAAATGACGTATTTTTAATAAATCCAATACAATGAAGCATAGATTAACACATTTACACTGAAAACACGCATTTTGAACAGTCTCACGTGAGATTAGAGGAGGGGGGGAAGGGGTCGAGCCAAATCTCACGATATCTCACTAGGGGGAGGGAGGGGTCAAAAAATCGCAAAAATCACCTCACGTAATTAATGGATGCCCACAAGCAATGTATGTATTTAATTGTCATTAAATCAATTAGGAAATATCGAGAAACCTTGAGGAAAAATTGCGAAAATTTGATATTTTTCGTAAAATATAAAATTTTGACTGAAAATCGCAGCCTCAGGACATAATCCAATCGTTTTGATATTTTTTATGGGTTATAAGAACCACCAATCACCAACTTTAAGCACATGCCGATGACCGATTTCGAAAAAAGA
The DNA here is from genome assembly GCA_947579665.1 of Sympetrum striolatum. Classification (NCBI taxonomy): domain Eukaryota; kingdom Metazoa; phylum Arthropoda; class Insecta; order Odonata; family Libellulidae; genus Sympetrum; species Sympetrum striolatum. The sequence continues at coordinate 87,440,695 of OX388341.1, forward strand.
ACGTTTTTATTCGATTCACCCTATTGTATGTACACTCCTGGCCAAAATTAACGCAGCACCTCCCTAGCGATCCTTACGGCTGGTGCTGCGTTAATTTTGGCCAGGACTGTACATACATACTATCCGTTGCAGAATGAAAACACTTCGTTCTTTTCCACAGAAAATTTATTTTTTTTTGCCTAAGCAAAAAAAATAATTTTCTGTGGAAAAGTACGAAGTGTTTTCATTCTGCAAATGGCTTTCCACGAAGTCACGCCTTCTCATATCAATTATAATACTATCCGTTGCTAAATTAAATGTTTGAATCAAATAACTACACTTCTCAGGATGGAAAATTGTTAGAACGTACATTCCCGATTTTACCTATGACTGCTTTGATTTCGTAGGGATTTCTTCCTATTCGATTGAGTTGCTGAATTTCCTCGTATCCCATGGTCTGGTCTTCCCTCTCATGGTATCCCGTCAACCTCTTTCTTACAGATACGCTGAATGATGATTTGTTTGCTCTACCGATATCGCCGCATCTTGGAGCATTCATGAATAACATCAGGTCCCTCTTTTTGTCTGAAGTGCCTGAAGAATCAGTAACGAAGCCTTTTCACCAGATATGTTATTGGTATTAATTATAATTCAACTTGAAATTTCTTATTTTTGTCCATGGATTCCCCCCATTACAGAATCCGCATTTGAGCTTAAACATTCTATTATTTTGCTCCTTGTCTTTTATATCCTTTAAATTGGATATTAAATCTTAGGAAATCCATTGCTTCATAATTGATATAATAATATCAAATTGAGGAATGGCCACTTATTTCATTCATTACATCTAATACCACTGATTTCGATCAAAATATCAGGAGGAAAGCGGACGATGCAGTCGGATCAAAGTATGGAATGCATATCTTTCAACACCGAAGTAAGAAATATTAATTTAAATATAAGGAAGATGATGGATTTCGAGAAGAAGAAATATCTGACATCAGAATATCAGATATGTAGGTACATACATATTATATAGTGTTACTGGAAAAATATTAATATTATAATGATAATATTATTCAAGCTTAAGGAGAAATCTGGTTTCGTTTCACCTTCGAATGTTGATTTTTTCTAAATCAAGAGAAGCAGATAGTAAAATGAGTAATACGGTAAAGAAGAGTCTAAGAAGAGTTTGATATTTTACTTCCGATGTAGTGGTTGGAAGTATTTGACGATCAAAGCCCTTTCAGAAATGAGATAAAACGCGATAGAAGAGAAGTCGAATAAAACTTTCGTTTCATTTGCTTTCTTCATTATTTTCGGAATTAAATTGCGCAGTTAATTTTTTTTTAAATTTGTTGCAAACAAAATATAGCCCCAAAAAACGAAAAATATATTTAATCCAATGAGCCATTTTTGTTTGCTCTACGCATGTATGGGGTAGATTTATTATGTTCATAGGCACATTATTTGTGGTTGCTTTTGGTGGTGAAGATCGTATCTGCTAGTAAGGGGAAACATTGAATCTTGGATTGTAACGGCGCATGACAGAAAACACGGAAGACCAATATGGTGGGATTTATTATTCGATATATTTCTGTAAAAAAAATAACGGTATAATCCCCGCATAACTACCATTAACCGATGGTGCTGAAAATTACGTATTTACTATACCTGGATATCCAATATTATAAAGGTTCGAATTGAAATGACACGTGCATATCTGAAGAAACTCGAACACATGGAAAGTATCAGGGATGGCTTACTCGATAGTGACTGACGTCATAAGCATAAACCTCCCTTCCCATTGCTGTAAATGGTGCTGGCGATTACGTACTTGCCGTATCTGGATTTTTAATGTTATAAAGGATCGAATTGATATGACATGTGCATATCTAAAAAAACTCGAAAACGAGGAAAGTATGAGTCATGCCTTCCTCCAAGTTCTCTTGGGTCATAAACACGAACCTCCCTTCCAATTGCGGTAAAAAGTGATGGTAATTACGTATTTACTCAATCTGGATTTCCAGTATTGTAAAGGTTCGAATTAAGATAACAAGTGCTTATCTGAAGAAACTAGAGCACGTGTAAAGTTTACGTATGGCTTATTCTAAGGAAACTTAGGTCATATGCCCAACCCTCGCTTCCCATTGCGGTAAATGGTGCTTCAAATTACGTATTTACTATACCTGGATTTCCAATATTATAAGGTTCGAATTGAAATGAATGGTGCATGTCTAAAGAAACTCGAGCACGAGGAAAGTATGAGGTATGGATTACTCCAAGGTATCTTGGGTAATAAGCACGAATAACCCATTCCATTTCGGCAAATGGTGATGGCAATTACGTATCTACTCATCTGGATTTCCAATATAATAAAGGTACGAATTGAGATTGCACGTACATATCTAAAGAAACTCGTGCACGAGGAAAGTATGAGGTATGCCTAACTCCAAGGTGTCTTGGGTCATATGCACGGACCTCCCTTCCCATTGCAGTAAATGTTGCTTGCAATTACATATTTACTATACCTGGATTTCCAATATTATAAAGGTTCGAATTGAGATGATACATGGGGTGGATCGAAAAAAATTTTTTTCGAAATCGGTCATCGGCCAGTGCTTCAAGTTTGCGGTTGGTGTTCGTTATAACACATAAAAAATTTCAACTCGATCGGATAATGTCCTGAGGCTGCGATTTTTAGGCAAAATGTTTAATTTTTATGAAAATATCTAACTTTTGCATTTTTTCCTGATGGTTTCTCAATGTTTCCGAAGTGATTTAATGGCAAAGAAGTACAGTGGGGGAAACAATTATCGCAACACCAGTTGGCGTCAGAGCGCGGATTACGTGGAAACTAACTGAAATCACTCTAACTCCGACAATTCGGCAACTCTGTATAGAGGCAGTAAAACCGGGAATATTCAAAGTCCATACGAATGGAAAATAGACTTTTAGTTTCGTTTTTATATGCAGAAATTTAAGACTCACCTTCGCGAGATTTCCAAGTAGTGCCTTTGCCTCATTGTCTTCATTTTTTGCCATTTATTATTCAAAGTCAGTTGTGATAAAAATAGTTATGTAGAATGTCAATATAATACACTGGGAGATAGTAACAAACAAGATTGTTTGATAGCGAAATATCAGACGTTAAAATGAATATTTTGAGGTATTATTTCGAGAATTAAAGGTCTAAATACTAGAATTGTGATGGAATTGAATTCTTGCAAAGAGAATTCAACACTTAAAAATTCGAATTTAGAAACCACTAAGATGCGTCCTATTCTTACCTTTCTATTTTCTCTCGAGCAGTGTAGTTTTCCACTGCTTAAGGTATTAAAAATATCCCTTCGATGAATCCAATCTAATCCGTGTGTTGAAGGAGTTCAACTTTTCCAAGAGCTTTTTAGCAATTAACGTTTTGACAGGAATTGTCATCACTATTATTAACTTTTAAATAGTGGAATCGGTAATAAAAAATTTTCAGCTCTATCAGGCTATATGTAATAGGGAGTAATATTTGTGTAATAACAAATGGTGTTTCTCATGAGACATCAATGCACTTTAACCATACTGACTGAAAAAATATAATAAATTGCAACGGTACCACATCTCTATTGATGTTACAGTCATTCATCACACCACTAATACGATTTTCCTCTTCAGTGAGTGTATTACTCTACAACAGTTAATTTCAATTTAATTTATCCAGAGCTGTAATATATTTGATTAATGAGCTAGAATGCAATCGAAATTATACCAACAGTTGGAATCTTTAATGCAAATAAAAAATGATGATTCGAATGTCCGATAATCAATCATTAGATGTTCCGTACTCGCCTCGTAGTGTAAACATAATCACACACTTTCGACGAATTACAGGTGCCCCACAGATTTTACACTGTAGAACGGGCAACACTTACGAAAATACTTGTGGCAGCATAATCTAAACTTGTATTAAGTTTCCAAGAGGCTGTTATTCACTTCTCTACTTTCTCCGTAGCGATGAATAAAATTTTCCGCTTCCAATTTGATCATCTTGATTTCCGTATGTTAAAATACTTCTCAAGGTTACTTAGATCCATATATTAGACACCATACTCAGCTATTGTTCGCTGATTTTACTAAAATTTGTGTGCACTTTACGGACTCTTCCGAAACACTCCCAACCCCTCTCCCTCCATGAAGACCGTAGTTTAAATGTCGTTTGCTACGTTGTTTTGCGGTTTAGATGCGAATAGAATACAGAATAGAGCGAATATACGCAGACAAAGTTATTCTTTAATTTAGCAGTAGAAATAGTTACTAACGCCCACTTAAATAAGCAAAAGGGTGGGCATGAGCTTAGCCCCAAAACATAGAAAAATTGCAATGGTGAAAAAGAAAAATTCACTTAAAAAAAAGATAAAGGTTATTCGAAAAAGAAAACCATGTTTTAATGTGCGAACTGAGAGATCTAAAAATAATAATAGTAAATTGCAAGAGCTTACGTAATAAACAGGTGGAAATCTTTAACATTACGATGAGAACTTGCGCGGAAATCATTCTAGAAAGATTTGGTTACGCGAGGATATTACTCAAAGTGAGATATTTCCCCCAATTATGTGATACACTGAAAATATGACTACGTAAATCTAGCGGTAGAGGTTTTATAGCAGTATGGACTCATTTAATTAGTAAGCGCGATGAATTAGTAGAAAATAGCAGGAGCGAAATCATTTGGTGCTCGATTCAAAGACAAAACGGAAGTAAGATTAATGTTTGTTCTTTGTGTAGTCCTCCCGATGAAAAAATAGGTTGTATTGTTGATTTATCCGAGGCCTTACATAAAAATTTCGAGAAAATAAAAGATCCAATCATCGCCGTAGGAAGAGATTTTTACCTAACCAATATTCATTGGGATAATCTAAAATTCTCCAGCACTAGCAGTGGGAAAAAAATTCACGAAATACATCATACTTTTTCGTTGCATGCTTTAGATAAGGTAAATATGACTAAAACTCGAACGAATCGTGCGAGGCAAGGTATCAATTTAGATTTATTAGCCACTTCCCAACCACAAATAATAACTAGCCTCGCTGTAGTTGACGGTACAGTCAGACCATGATGTCATAATGGCAGGCATGAAAGTAGTAGCGGTTAGATCTCTTAAGCCGGTGAGGCAAGTGTATGTAATTCGCAAAGCAATTATTTCTGAGTTTAAGGTTTTATTTGAACGAAGGCTTGGATAATTTTTTACGCTTTTCGGGTGAAAATACAGTAAACGATAGTTTGGTAGAGTTTCTACGGATAATCAAAGTAGATTTAGTTTAATATGTTCCGTCTAAACAGTAGGTGAGACGAGGAAGAAGTTTGAATCGTTGCATAGGAGTCATTCACTCGCGATTGAGAAAACTTAAACCGTGCGGTGAGATCCATGAGCTTGGTGATCAAAACTATAGAGAAGTGCAAAAGCTATTTGAGGAAGGATCACGAAAAGAATACCAGGAATATAGATCTCGAACCCTGTTAAAATCACTAGTTGGCGATTAGAAAGAATTTTGGTCATAAGTGTGAGAGACTCGTGGTGGTCAGTTTTCTATGTCTAGCTTTATCAGCGAAGAGGGAATTGCCTTAAATAAATCGGCAGAAATAGCTAACATACTTAATCCGTACTTCCAGAAATGTTTCTAATAAGATGATGGTCGAGTTAACGATTTTACTTCGCGCATTGGTTCGGAGATGATTTCCATAGAGATATAAGTTGACGCTAGTGGAAATTCACTGCAACAGATTGATAGGAAATTGTAGTAGTAGTAGTATTGTTAAAAGTGCTTCGACAGCTTAGGTCATTTCGCACATTGGATCCCACCGATAGGAAATTCTATCAGAAATCAATTAATGAGGGTACTGTCCCAATGTCGTGGAAGAAATTAAACGTCACTCCGGGGCCTAAGAATGATCAGATTATTATGGGTAATTTTCGTTAACTTCGAATTTCTGCAAAATAATGGAGCATATTATAGCAAGCTCTATTATTCAGTTTCTTACCATAAAGATAGGAATCATTCGGATCCAACACGGATTCCATAAAGATAAATCTTGTAAGACGCACCTAGAGTTTTTTGTGAATGATGTATATAAAGCGTAAGGATGTTAGATATCATCCAAAAACGTTATTTCCACGCAGCAACAAATTTCGCGACAACCCTTAGTGTTAGTGTGCCACACAAAATATCTAAGTGTCACGTTTAGCTGTAGTTTATCTTTGAAAGAACATATTGGAGATGCGATAGGAAAAGTAAATAGAATGCAAAGATTAACTAGTAGATCGTTGAGGGGATGCTCATCGTGTTTCAAAGAAAGAAACTCATATTCCTCTTATTCAACCTAGCCAAACGAGAAAATACTGTTTCGCGATTATACTGATTATAACTTTTGTATTACAGTTCGTGTACGGCATTTGCTTGATTGGTTGTACACGATACGATTTGTACAGAATTGCCATGATAAAACGGTGAGTGTTACTCAGATGTTGCAGTACGCGGGATGCTAATCATTAAGAGATAGAAGACTAATTCAAAGGATAAATTTACTAAGTAAATTCAGAAAAATTAGGTTCTCAAATGATGCAATCGGTATAATGCGACCTTCCTGTTGATGTGGGCCGCTCTGATACTGCGAGGAAGATTAGAGAAATAAATGCTAGAAGGAATCGTATCAAGAATTCATTTTTTCCGCGCATGATACGCAAAAGAAATTGATTAGGAAAATAGAGTTAAGATGCCTGTTTCCCCTGCCACTCGCCGAAAGGCGGATTGAAGGGGTCTTACATAGACATATTTTTATGGTGTTTCTGTGCTGTCGACATTTTAACTTAATAATCAGAATATATCGTATTTATAAAACAACATATAATTTAAGAGGAAAAATTCATCCGTCTCCGCTACGATTGGTCTTCGGTTTCCATCAAAGTAACTGGGTTGTCCAAATTGTAGTGCTACCTCCAAAATACTTACGTTTCAATATCATCTCCTAAATCACTACTACTAATTTATTTCTTCTCACATTCAATAACTGTTAAAGGAATTTTTAATTAACCTTCCTTTGATTTAAAAAAAAAACACTCAAAGGCACCCGAAATTAATATTTACAATGATAAAAACCTTATACCTTGAGAAATAATGATAATGTAAGAGAAATTGGCCCTATCAAAACTGGAAATCCAAATATCATTGAGGATAATTATTCACCATTATTATTCAATTATTCATTTTACAAACTAAAATCTCAAAAAGGTTTTAATTTTGCCACATAACCGTGAATATATCCTAGTTTTCTACGCATTTTAGGTTTTTTAAGAATTTAACATATCTTCTATCATGTAGCGTGCATGAATATACCGGCCCTGAAATGTAGAAATGTTTTCACTCTTTCTACTGTCTATAACCCTCTCCCTCATACACAAATCCTGGCTGCGCCCCTGCGACAAAGCAATCATTAATTATCATCTGTATATTCATGTCCACATTCGATAGAATCCGTAGATTCTTACACATAGATGATTATGAAAAAATGTCAGCTCCGCCATAGACTTCCATCCCCGTAATGTTACTCAATTTTCATGTTTTTAATAGAAGGAGACTATTTAACATAATTTAGAGCAAGTGGAAAATATTTATATGTATTGGTATTTCTCTCAGACTCGGTAACAGTGTGCACTTATACACTATGATTAATAATCGAGAGCTACAATGGAATTAATAAAAATATAGGATGATTAATAATATATCCATTCTCCTTCATTCTCCTCCATATGATTCAGCCTCCGAGACACAGAGTTAACCACTTCTTTATTGGAATTCGCTCCAGGTGAGACCGACGGAAGCTCATCGAAAGCTTTATCGGTTCAGAACCTAAAGACGAAGTAAATGAAATTTTAGTGCAAATAAAGACCTAATCGCGATCTCCGAGAAGCATCGACAAAACGTTACAGGGAAGTAATCACAAAACATTACTTTTGGTCGCTTTTTTCCCCGGACAATTAGAGAGGCTGATAGAGTAGATTAGTTGATGATGGTGTTATTACAACCCCTGCCATACCCATCTGGCAGCTCGCGGGGTATATATCTCAATCTAAATCTATATAATTGGTTTGGAACTACCGCCGAGAAAATTGGAAACTGTGAACCAGCAAATTGTCCTGGTTGTAGACGAACAATGAATAATAATATGCATAAGAATGTCAATAGTTCTCAAGGCTTTTTTTAAGCGTAAAAATGAAAAAGATTCGCTTGCGCGGTCTGCTGGTTGTCTGTCTATCGACGTGAAGACCTAAATGAAGAAATAGTCGCCAATAAGTCTGAGTAAGTAAGCCTGAGCTCCTTGCCTTACGACCGGTTTGTTGTTGCGAGTGACGCATAGGCTTTCGAAAATCCGCTGCACTGAAAGCGAAAGGTTCATCGTGCTTCCAGAAATCAGGAGGCCCTGTCAAATACCTCTAATTGTGGAAAATGAGTAAAAGAATTGTCTTTCAGCGAACGACCTCGAATCCTTGGTAGAAGAGGAATTTTCACTGACACACGAAACATTTTCTTGACCGACAATTGGTGATGAATCGGTTCCGCATCTTTCATGTCCAATGGTTATTTTTCCATAATGAATTGCATCTCTCTGGCAAATATGTATATTCATTACAGGGGCGTATAAATATATGTGGAAATCATATCTTACATTCGTTCATTTCCCGAACAAGAGAAGTTTAAGATAAAAAACTCATTTAACTTAAGCGGAATTCGAGCTCGTGCCCTTCCTATGCCAATAACATGTGTCAGACAGCTGCAAAATCACCTCTTAATTAGCAACTAGTTATATTTATGACACTTCCCAACAAACTGAGAAGTCCATTTTAGCAGCTTATTAATAATTTTATTATGGCAGCATAATCCTGGTTAATTAACTTTATAAAGTCAGACGTTCATAAAATACGTATCAGTACTAAAAACTTGGGTTGTTTATTAGGAAGTCTTTGTTTACTAAAATACGCTAATATAATAATATTATTTGGGAATATTTTTACAAGTGCAATAACATCTAATTTCCTTAGCACCATGGTGAGGAAGGAGCTTTGAATTAGCCAGAGGATAGTTTCTACTGGGCGACTGTAAAATGAGGGTCCTGAGTCTAGCTGATATAGGCTTGAAAAGGAAAAATATACCTTGCACCTGCAATACTTGCTTTGAAAGTGCTCGACATATGGTTAAAGCTTTTCCGCGCGAGGTAATGCATTTCAACGTTTGTTTTGTATTGGAGCCTGCAATACTTTGAAGGGATCAACTTGTGGTTAAAGACTCTCCTCGCGAATTATCAAAGCCTTAATGCATTTCTACGTGAATTTCTCCGCGCGAAGGCAACACAATTGACTAATGACCAAGGTCACCGAACTCCCTGTTACAAAATTTAAGACAAGTCCGATATATGCGCAGAAATTGTTCGGTTTTTATGAAATCATGTTTTTTTTTTAACTTTGGAATTGGTATTTTTCCTTTTAACTCCGGACGGACAATGAATTTATGTATTCTAGTTGACAAATGGTGTATATAAATTTATATTACGAATTTCCTTCGTCTGCATGATTAAGTTGGTGAAAAATTATATTCCGTAGACAAAATACAAATTTTACGATGTGTCATAGTAACTCAGTAATCGCTCTAACGACTTCTCGAATTCTAATTGCTGAATTGAAAACATAAGACTTGTAATCAAAAATCCTCCACGGAATGTTTATCACAAATAATGAATATCCTATGTTTGAACTGGACGTTTGAAGAATTACATTTACATCAATATCCAGCAGGCAGCCGTAAGACGTATGTTCGAGTGAGAAACCAAACTACCAAACTAACGCCTTATTAGCGCACAAATTATCCAGAAAAAGAGACCATTATAGGCCATCTGTTCTCGCTATAATCTCGCAAAACATCATTTTCCTCTAGACTCCAAAATTCTCGTTTTCTAAAGGTGAGAATCGCCACATCGCGTATTTCTACTCCAATCCCACTTATTCCTTATTGCTACGCATTATTAAAACCGAATAGCATTCTTCAAATTATTAAGAATTAAATTTCAATTATTTTCCATGTATTTTATTGCATTTAAGATTGAAATTAGAATAAATATATATTTAACCTATCGTTCTATAAATACGATAACTATATGTGAAAGAGAAACGCCGAAATAAACATGACGAACTCGGGGAGAGATCGCGCGAAGGCTCTAAGAAGAGTTCGAAAGAGAGGAAATTTGTTTAAGTTCTAGGCTCCGACTCAAATATTACCGCTTTTCGAGGCTTTCCTCGGTGTTGCCAGTCAGTCACAGAAAGCAGAATTCCAAATAGTTTCTGTGAAAGCCACTGGTGCGCGCGCAAAGTGTTGCGATAATTTTTTCCGCCACTGTACATGTGGGCTCCCGGATAGTCATGTGGACAGCGCGTTTGCCTTTGGTGAAAGCGGTCCCGGGTTCGATTCCCGGTGGGAGCCAATGAGCGAAATGACCTATGCTGTCGAAGCACTTTTAACAATACTACTACTACTACTAGAAGTACATGTATTGCTTGGTTGTTGTTTAATATTAAATATTTAGTAGGTTTGAATCAGGGAATATGGTTTCTTAGATCGACAAGATTCGTCAAAATACGCAAAATATACAGAAATGATACGGATGTTTGTTAGTCAGTAGGGTGGCTCGTTTTGTCTTTTTTTAGGATGGAAATGTAATACACAGCGAAAGTGGCCAATCTACATTACAGATATAATTTTCTTTCCAAATAAAATACTATTTTTTGTTTGAATATTTGCCTCAAAGTTCCGAAATTTCGGAAAGAATCGTTAAAATTGCAAAAATTCTAGTTTGGTTCTAACGAACATTTTTTTGGTCAAAAATATGTCATTTGCGGTCTCCCCTACTCGATGGTGTCTGAGGTCATAAGCACGAACCTCCCTTCCCATTGTGGTAAATGATGCTGGCGATTACATATTCACTCAATCTGGATATCCAATATGTTAAGGAACGAAGTGAGATGACACGTTCCTTACTAAATAAATTCGAAGACGTGGAAAGTTAGAGAGGTATTGAGAGGCAAATTTGCGAAAAGACCTATAAAGTTCGAAGCGTTTATAATAATACTACTAATTATAAGCTTATTTGTAATATATTTAGAGATATGTACGTGACACAGGTAATGCAAATACATAATATATTGTTTAGGAAGAAGATGTATATTTTTATAGTATGGCTTATGTAATTCTTGTTTTTTACCCAGGTTTACATTTGAGGCTAAAATTCAATTCAGAATAAATATTAATCATCATAAAATGGATTTATGTTGAAATGTAAGTTTCGTATCATTGATTGCATCTTTCAAGGTTATAATATCTCTCATTGATTTGGCGCGATATACTCCTGAACAGTATCAGCTTTTAAAAATTAAAATTCGGATTTTGTTTTTCTTAACGTAGTATGGACAGAATTTATATTTAATTTCATAAGCTCCCGGACGTCCTAAAATAGATAATATGTTCGGAAAAAAGTTTTTTGCTCTAAACAAAACTTATGCTTTCATCATGTGTATAATGCGAGGCGCTGAAACAAAACAAAATTACTTAGAAGAATGAATATGTTGCTCTACCTAGCGATAAAACGGTTTTCGTTGCAAGATACCCTATATCTTCGCTTGTATTTCCATCAATTTTCAGATCCAAAAGCATTGGAATGCAGCCACCACATTTGGCTCCTTATTTTAGATGCAGTACTTAAGTCGTTGTTGGTCGAGAGAATACTTCGATTCTCTTCGGCAGCGAACCGAAAAAACACACACTATTTTGAAACAAACTCGGGTAACTGAAGAATCCCTCGCTCGTTTTTGCTTTGGTTCTCCCTTCATCTCGCCTCTGATAAGAAGGCAAATTTCTGCATTCTAATTTGGAGATGGAAATTGACAGAGAACAGTCGTTTTGGAGCACAGAATTTAGAGAAATAGAGTGGGAGAGATATAATGGCGACAGCTGTTACCATTCTGCCGAAGAGGGAGATGTTTGCACTATTTCTCAAAGGACATTTGTTTTCTTACGTTCGAATCGAGTCCCTCGGGATGGATTCCATCGCTCTTTGACAATCGCTGTTTGGAAGAGAAGGGACGGTGGTGCTAGAGGAGATTGGAGTAAAGAAAAAGGCTTTGTTTGCTCGGCATCATTAAAGTGGATAAAAGAGAGGAAGATAGCTTCACTCTCTGCTTGAATTCGAATGGAATGAGAAATTAATTATAGGAATACTGAGGATTGTTTTCGAGAGTGATGATGTGGAACCAGTTGTGTAGACTGAAGCATTTTATGCTCCACAGCAAAAGTACTTCAAAATATATCTTCATCGGAGAGTCTTGGATAAATATTTATTTATATTTGACAATATAGCAGAAGTCCTGTAACACCGGTCTAAAGTCTCACAAGGTTAATATTATTGTTGCATTATATTCACAAAAATGGGTACCTCTCGTAAGAGTTAATAATATTGATGAATATTATGTCGGAGACTACCTTCTTAGGGAAAGAGAAGACGTAGCCATGCCTTCGAGCTTAGTACTATATAGCATACTAATTTTTGATACTACTTCATCAATTGCGTTGGCTATGGCATTGATAAAGATAAGAAGAGGACACAGAAAACCTAGGGTCAAGAATTGGCTGCAGAAACAAAGATAACCTGCGCAATATTTCCTTATAGGAAAAATCGGATTTTTGGGGTCTTCTGGTATCGAATCCATGATAGTTCGTAAAGCTTTTCTTTTTTCCTCGGATCCCATGTAACTTTAGTAGGGCATTAAAATTGGTTTCACTTTGAATTGACAAAAAAGATTGACCGATATTGCTCCACCAGGGTCATATCCAGGTTCGATTCCCAGCTTCATCGGATTTTTCGTCTCTGCTTACTCTCTGCCTTACCCTAAGAAGAGTCTCTTAGCCTTAAGAATGAGTAATACACATATTCCCTCTGGTTATTTATAAAGAATATTTAAGAATAAGAGGATACTGAAAGCGAGATGGGCATTTTTTACAAAAACGGCTGATTTTAACGCAAAATATACGATAAGTAACTGGTAACTACGTCAATGTTACCTAATCCTTGTTGGCGTGTGTAATTTTCCATTGCGCGTACTCATGACACGCGCTTTTGTCCCTGGAAAGGTAATAAAATAGCAACATATAGATAACATGTTAAACGACGCTGCCTGCTTACCAACCAATCGCCGCCCTCCACAGGGCCGACATGCTGACATTACTTTTGGCCAGCTATATAAAGGCTTCCAACCTCAGAGAAGGCACTATCATTTGCTAGGAAGTTGTTGGGCAGACAACACGATCTAGTGGCAGAGATCATCTAATCTGTGGTAAGTGAAAGCACTGTTACATTACTTTCAAAATTGAAGTAAATAAGATTGAAGATTCAATATTGAATATATATATATATATATATATATATATATATATATATATATATATATATATATATATATATATATATATATATATATATATATATATATATTAATTTTCGCAATCTATTTAAAGGCTTCCAACCTCATTGGAGGCGCTATAATTTGCCAGGTAGTTGTTGGGCAGACAACACGATCTAGTGGCAGAGCTCATCTAATCACTGGTAAGTGAAAGCACTGTTACATTACTCTCAAACTTAAGGAATATAAGATTGAAAATTCAATTTTGAATGTACAATTATAATGAAGATATTACGCTTACAAAGTTTTTTGTTGCAATAGGATATCAATGAGAAGCTAAAGAGTAAACCTAGATTGAACGGTTTGTTGAATAATGTAGTAATTGTCTAGTATGAATTTTTTATTTGTATTGTTAAAAGTGCTTCGACAACTTAGTTCATTTTGCACACGAGTTCCCACCGGGACTCGAACCGCGACCGCTTTCTTCAGAGCCAAACGCACTACAAACTTGGATATCTTGGAACCTCAATTGTATAGTTATTAGAATTATCGATATATAGCTATTGTTGTCAGCTGCTGTTACTAGAATTTATTTGAATGCATATCCTATGATCTCTATTCACATCTTACATTCTTCATTCCTTCACATGTTCTTCACCGAAGAAATCCTGCGACATGGCTGCCAGATGGAACTTGGCGATGACATTTGGATTATCCGTCCTCATGCTGTTTTGCTTGGTGACCATGACAGGTAGGATAGTGTAATTCAAGTGAAGAATAGTTTAGTATAGGATTTCTCAGAATTCAGTATCTATATTTGGAAGTTATGGCAATGGAATAAACAGCTTCAAATAAGATAAAATATTTATCTTTAAGTATGTTCATATAATAATAGGTGTTCTATGGGTACATTTTCGATGTCTTGACTTTGGTTTGCTGGATGCACTAGGCGGTACGCCCATGACACCCTGTCTCACCCTTCTTTACAAATTTAGGTTTAGATGAGACTCAAGAGTAGCACCGAGAAATGTATGCGATGATACCAGAGGAATATTATCAAGGAGGGTGTGATGTCTTCCTCTTTTCGTCGTCGATCTGTGTCGAAGTGCGTATAATTACTCTTGGCCGGATTAATCCTAAGCTTCCCGTCTCCGGTTCGTATGTTGCTGTCCTCGAGATGGTTCTTTAAGCGATTGATTGTCGAATTAGCATATTTACCAATGGCGGTGATGGCAGTATCGTCTGCGTAAAAGAAGTATCCCGATGTATTGGGATGTCAGTAATGAATAACGCGAATAGGGTTGGACTAATACAAGATCCCTGTGGAACGCCGGAATTTATTGTATGCGATGCGGAAAGATGATTTTGACAGAGGAAACAAAGGAGCGATTCGATATAAATAGATGGATTAATTTGGAGAGTTGAGGAAAAGCCGTAGTTGATTAGTTTGTACACAAGCCCTTCATGCCATACCGAATCAAATGCTTTTTGTAGACCAAGAAAGATAACGTCGCACAGTGGGCTATAATCGAAAAAAGCTGGCCAAAAATACGAAAATGGTTTTTTTGAGTGAGGACTTTGAAACTTCGCATGGTCATTTTTAAATAAATTCTAAATATAACTGCGAAATCATTTTTGTTGGTTCCTGCGCATTACAATTCTACAGGGGGTCTAAATTGACCAAATTTTGCGAAAAATGCCGGTCACAGATTTTTCGCGAAATTCTTCAACTTCAAACCGATACTGAACCCAAACTAGGAAAATCATCGGGTAAAATATGATGCCATATTATAAATATGTTTTCTGTCCTTCATAATACTTGGTTTCAATGAGCTTTGTTGAATATTTACATACTTTACATTACAAAATGACGGACCCTATTTTGGAACACATTTTTACCTAAAGCGAGGAAAATAGTAGATTGAGACACCGTGTGACACGAGATTACTTACACCACAATAAGCTATGAACCTTCCTTAATGGGAATCTGAAATAAAATCTTGCCCCAATCATTTATAAATCGACTTTTCGACAACGCTACAAGGGCCAAATCTGAGTGGCGGAGAAGCGTCCTCCGTTACGCTCTCGTGTTTTGAGAGGAACAACGAACCAATACGATTCTGATTCGTTTTTTTGTGGAGTTTAAGCATTATTATACTCTTTACATATATTAGATATCAATATTTATTAGAAAATCGCTATTTCTTGTAGGCTGATAATTGAAAAAAATCAAATGGGCTATACTTTAAA
Organism: Sympetrum striolatum; assembly: GCA_947579665.1. Taxonomy (NCBI): domain Eukaryota; kingdom Metazoa; phylum Arthropoda; class Insecta; order Odonata; family Libellulidae; genus Sympetrum; species Sympetrum striolatum. Next base: position 87,456,410 of record OX388341.1, read on the forward strand.
GCATGGGACCACGTCAGCGAAATTAATATCATATATTAGTTTACTTTTGTGCGATAATGCTAAAAGTTTACTAAATCATGCAGTCAGAGTTTTAAGTGAGTTCCTAATGACTTATATGGTGTTTTTATACATTAACCCCTCTATTAAATGCATTCCTCGTCTGAAGAATCTTCATCCCGTAAGCCAATTTCTAATCACCAACCAATTTTGTACTTGATGAATCGTTAAACTAACGCAGAGGCACCATGGAACTCGTGAAAAGGAATTCGTTAGATTTTTCTCCCTGTCCCAGACCTGTTTGTACTGAGAATGGCCAGAACTACCATCAAAATAATATTTGCAAATAAGCGTGGCATTGGTTTTCTTTTTTGATGACGGAACGGCCGATACCGATGCCACAATGCTTGATGCCGTGTGCAGCAAAAGCGCTTGCAAATCAACTTCACCTACATCTTCCGTGACTCGAATATCATTCGGATATGTTACATATTTGTCAGTTCTAACCGTATCATAGCTAGGATACAGTCTATGACCGTAATTTATAGCCGTTTTTCTTAACATTTGTTATTGGTTTTTAGTCAACTCCGAAGATATTATGAGCGATAAAGCCTCTTATCCTGACAACTCATACTGAACATGGTCAGTTTTCCTCCACCTAGAAAGTACTCTACTTGCCCTTCTTGTAGCAAAAGACAACTTTGCTGTAGGTTATTAAGATCTAATGCATTCTGTTTTCCTTCGCTTTGATCTTTCACTGGAATGATGGAAAACTATTTCCGGCCACACTATTGTGTCTACCGAAGCAATTCATGCAAGTTCAGATCATTAATTTCCAGGATTATAAATTGTTACATTAAAAATAATAAAAATTTCAAATTACTCTGATATGAGTACCTGAGGTCTGAGGTCCTGAGGAAGTGTTATGTAGGTTCTGGAGTACAATACTAGGAAAGATAATTGCTTTATTAAGCTAATCGGAATTTATTTAATGAATCTGTCATTGTAACGGCGACTTAGTTCCCATTTCCTTGAAAAGCGCTCAAAAAATTCAGTCGCAGATATTCAATAAGAGCAGAATGACCCGCTTCGAATCATTCTAATAGTAGTTTCAGAATCAAATAATTTGTTACCCACTGCTTTTTTAGAGAAAATTACTCATATTTTACCTCCATCATTTCATTATGAAGCATTAACCGATTAATGACCATATCAGCCATGTTTTTTGCAGAAATACTAATTAAGTTCCGTAATAATACACTGAAAACCTTGGAATTTATTTCAATATATGAAAATGCAACATGGAATTCGTAACTATATCTTTCCTTCAGTAATACATGCAAAACAAAGGGAGTAGAAAGCACTCAAACAATTGAGAGAACTTTTTAAAACGATCAGAAAATACATCACATTTTATCACCATATACTGATACGTAGAAATGAGGAAGGCTTGTACTTTTTCCACAGGTTTATTTTAAAAACACGACCAGGTTTCAACGAGTAATCGCCATCATCAGGTGAATAAGCAATAACCGTAACCATATATATATACAAAGGGAAGACTAGCGGAAAAACCATGAAATAGGAAAGGTGAACAAAGGAAGGGGAAGGGAGGTGGAGACATTAAGGGTAAGAACTTGGAAGTGCAGGTAGAGGAACCGTATCTGTGGGTGGTAGGATGCATTGAATCAGTGGGGAGTGGGAAGGGAAAAGGTGCTCATTGACAACAGAAAATTTCGCGGAATTGATATGAGAAAGTATTTCGAATTGTTCCAGGAAATTGAGTCTCTGGCCTCTGTTGGAGAAATGTAGGATTTGGGGTTTAAAGTCCGAGGAATGGTTGTTCTCCAGAAGGTGCTTGGCAAAATGCGAATAAGTTGCTTGATTACTAAAACATCTTTTGTGTTCGTTGGCTCTGATGGAGAAGTTGCGCCTAGTTTGCCCGATATATACCCCTTCACAATCGTTACATTCGAGCCGATAAATACCTGATTTTTTAACCGGTCAAATTTGTCTTTGCCATTGCAAAGTACTTTCTGAAGGTTGAAACGTGTTTTAAATGATGGCCTCATTTTTTCTTTTGGATTCCAAAATTACATAAAGATGATATTCCCATTCGTCCGGTAGCGTCGAGTGTCAACTCCCCATGCCACAAGCTAGCTGCTAGATTGAACCGGATCCTCCAGAACCATTTAGTGCTCACCCCTAATTATACAGTCAAAAATTCCATTGAATTATGCCAGAAACTCAGCAATATCACCCTACCACCCAACGCAAAACTAGTATCTTTCGATGTAAAGAGCCTTTTCACCAGTGTACCTGTCAAAGAAACACTAAAAATTTTGGAGAATTTGTTTAGTAACATCAATATGGACCAAGTGATAAAAACTGATATCTTGTCGCTCGTCAGACTTTGCTGTGAACAAAATTTCTTTTTATTAAATGGTGACTTGTATAAACAGACAGATGGACTTTTTATGGGATCTGCTCTGTCACCCATTTTAGCAGATATTTTTATGCAAAATTTAGAATGTGAGTTATTTAATTGCTCTTCCGATTTATTTAAATTTGTCAAATGTTGGTACAGATATGTAGATGATGTTTTTTGTATTTGGTGCGGCACCCTCAGGCAACTTAACCAATTCCTTTCCCTCCTTAATTCCCTCCATCCCTGCATATGTTTTACCCAAGAACTGGAAATGAACCATTCCCTTAACTTTTTGGACCTTACCATATCCTTTCACAGCCCTAATCTCCATTTCTCTATTTACCGTAAACCTACTTACACAGATCAGGTTATTCCTTTCCAACCCAACCACCATTACTCCCATAAGCTCTCCGCCTTCCACTCCCTCATTAATCGTTTGGTCTCTATTCCCCTTTCGAAGGACAATTTTAATATTGAGTTGTCTACCATTAAATATATTGCCGAGAAAAATGGTTTTCACCAGAATTTAATTAACAAACTTTTAGTACGGAAACATAGGAAACTAGCCTTAAATAAAATTTTCAAAAAAGTCGACGAAGATGTTAATCAGAAATGGGTAAAATTAACCTTTTTAAATAGTTTGTCCGAAAAGATCGGTAACCTCCTTCCAAAAGAAAAAATGAGGCCATCATTTAAAACACGTTTCAACCTTCAGAAAGTACTTTGCAATGGCAAAGACAAATTTGACCGGTTAAAAAATCAGGTATTTATCGGCTCGAATGTAACGATTGTGAAGGGGTATATATCGGGCAAACTAGGCGCAACTTCTCCATCAGAGCCAACGAACACAAAAGATGTTTTAGTAATCAAGCAACTTATTCGCATTTTGCCAAGCACCTTCTGGAGAACAACCATTCCTCGGACTTTAAACCCCAAATCCTACATTTCTCCAACAGAGGCCAGAGACTCAATTTCCTGGAATAATTCGAAATACTTTCTCATATCAATTCCGCGAAATTTTCTGTTGTCAATGAGCACCTTTTCCCTTCCCACTCCCCACTGATTCAATGCATCCTACCACCCACAGATACGGTTCCTCTACCTGCACTTCCAAGTTCTTACCCTTAATGTCTCCACCTCCCTTCCCCTTCCTTTGTTCACCTTTCCTATTTCATGGTTTTTCCGCTAGTCTTCCCTTTGTATATATATATGGTTACGGTTATTGCTTATTCACCTGATGATGGCGATTACTCGTTGAAACCTGGTCGTGTTTTTAAAATAAACCTGTGGAAAAAGTACAAGCCTTCCTCATTTCTACGAGATGGATTTCCACAAAACGACGCCTGAGACTGTGAATTTTATATACTGATACATTGAGTAAAAGGGAAAATATAACGAAAAAAAATACCTCACGAAATATAATTTCTATGAAATACCTAAAACCTCACACGAGTAATACTACCAGAAGATTTTCGAAGACTTCTTGTTTCACAGAACTGTCGTAGCTAAGGAGAGAGCACAAAACACAACCTCTTCGTATCCAATGTTCAAATAGAACTGAACTATTCCTATGCTTGGAAAGAAAAATCACGGACATGCAATTCGATGGGTATCGTTAATCCGGAAAAAAACACAACTGCCTGTCGTAAAACGACCCCTTTGCCGAACTTTGCCAGAGCCCCAGAGCACTACGATGGTCGCTTAAACAACTCCAGATGTGGGAAAATTTTGTATTTGAAGAAAATCCTTCACTATATTCCGCCATTTTCATAATATTACAACCTATATTTTTATTACTGTAACGAAATTACACAAAGTGAAGGCTTGTTCTATCGATCTTGTAAGAAAATATTCAGTATTGTGGAGAGTGAGAGTGAAGAAGCATTCAGTATCAAAATCAAAAACATATCTTAAGCAAGTTCTAACTTACGAATAAAATTAAAGAAAATAGATTTATAACATATGTAAAAAGTATAATAATGCTTAAAATCCACAAAAAAACGAATCAGAATCGTATTGGTTCGTTGTTCCTCTCAAAACACGAGAGCGTAACGGAGGACGCTTCTCCGCCGCTCGGATTTGGCCCAAAATTTGGTCAATTTAGACCCCCTGTAGAATTGTAATGCGCAGGAACCAACAAAAATGATTTCGCAGTTATATTTAGAATTTATTTAAAAATGACCATGCGAAGTTTCAAAGTCCTCATTCAAAAAAACCATTTTCGTATTTTTGGCCAGCTTTTTTCGATTCTAGCCCACCGACGCGTCGGTGGTTTCTTTTTCTCGTATATAATTGAATGCTATTAAGTGCTGAAGCCTGATTAATTGGTGCAGTGCTGTATAGTCTTCTAAATTCCATTTGTTGTGGGACTAACGTGTTAGCAGTAGTTCAAATGATTCAAGCAGGTCTTGAATAGTTTTCTCAAAAACTTTCAATATTCATGGAAAAAGGGAAATCGGTCTGTGATTATTAGGATCTGTGGGATTTTTGCTTGGTTTTGGGATGAAGAATAACTGAAAATTTTCCATTGGGACGAGAAATATGGCTTAAATAGGCATTGGTTGAGTAGATTGGTAAGTAATTCCAATGCCATAGGGTTTTGAATAAACGATTTTTACATACGGATGTTAATATTGTCTATTCCGGGGGCCGAGCGCATTTTGTAATTTAAGATCGTGCGGCGGATTTTCGAGTGAGTAATGGGTTGAACGTAAGAGTTTGGATTGAAACGAAGGTAATTTGTAGCTAGTTTGAGTTGGTTATCAAGCGGAGAATCAATTGACTTAGATGAATTAGATGCGTGAGCAGTAGCGAAAATGTTTGATTTTTTGAGTGGGTCAAAATGAAGCATATTATCTTTCCGAATTGGTGGAGGAAATTTAGACGGCTTTCGAATCTCTTTAGCATTTTTCCAGAAAGAATTATTTTCAAAGTTTAAGGAATGTAGTTCATTGATCCAGTATTTGTCTTTTAATTCGTTGATTTTTTTCACTGTAGATTGGAATAATTTGGGTAATTCTCTACCTAGCGGGTCATGAAAATGCTCCCATTTAGGGAGGGTTTCGGGGAGTAAGGATTTTGCGGATAAATATTTGAAAGGAAGTGTATCTGAAAGAGGATGAGGAAGTCCTGATGTCAAATGCTCTTCTGCGGTAGAAAGAAAATCGGTGTTTAGCAGTACCTTCGCATCAATATCTTGATTGGATGGGGATTCGAGAAGCGGAAGGAAATGGATATTTTCGGAGATAAAATAGGAAAATTTTGTCCAGTATATTACGAATTCAGGAGGCGGAAAATATAAAGAATAAGAGGATAAAGGGAGATCTAGGAGAAGAAAGAGATGATCGGAAGAGTGGACATTGATAGTATAGAAGGAGAGATATTAAGGTTTTTAAGTCGAGAATATCGGATGAATAACGAGCGACGCGAGTTGGGGCTTCATGGGAATGAAATTTAAGTCGACGATGGCGGGAGAAGCGATACAATGTATTGCCATTTGTGTTTGTATCGTAAGAACCCCAGCTATGGTGTTTAGCATTCCCGTCGCCGATGAAGATAGATGGAGAATCAGAGGAGAAAAGATTTGCTAAATCATCAGAAGTGAGAGAGTTAGTGCGACAGTATACAGTATAGATATAATTAGCGTGGGTAACGGTTGAATTTTGGATTCTAATTTCTTCGCTCGAGGAAAGAATCGGTGAAGGTATGGTGGTAGCTGACATAGGGGCGTACCGAGTTTCATAGGTTCAGTCTGGTCAGGGGTGTCGGACTGGTGAAGGATCATCAGGATATTCGGAAGGAGAGGCTTGGTGCAGGAACGGCAGGATGGATAATGGTGACTTCTTCTGTAGACATAGTGAGGTTACCTTCCCTTCCCGGGGAGGCTGACGGCGTAGTGGAAGATGCAAAAAATTCTTGAATTCCGTAACGAAACGGTCGAAAGTTCTTCAGATTCTTACCCCGCTACCCGTCTTGCCCCATCTTCCCCTACCTCCTTTTGATTTTTATGAACCCGCATCATTTAGTAGATTCACAGGTTAGATGAAAGAGGAGACTTCTTAGTCACAATCTCGCCTGTGATAAAGATCCCTAATAATAATAATAATAATAGTAGTGGTTACACATGGATTAAGCGTGCACGAACAGTAATATCCTTGGTCAGACTATCATCAGCCTGTTCTAGAGGAGCAAAGAAGGGTTCTAGGGCGAAGGATAGAATTTTACAAGTTGCTCAATTTTAATTCTTTTATTTCTGTATAAGCCTTTTCTGGCAAAAAATACTGCTTCACGATCCGCGAATTGTCTTTAACGAACTTCTCGTCGCACATCACTTTCACGGTCGTTCAAAAACTCCACTTACGCAAACTTTGTCCTTCACTGCATAAACGAAATGTTTCATGGGTAGGGGAGAATGGAGTGGAGACCAATGGGTAGGTAGTGCATCAGCAGCAGGGTTTGTTTGTTTGTGGTTTGGTTGGTGCCCTACTCTTTGCATTAATTACGAGAACCAACATCTCGACTGTTACCATTCCGCCATTACATGTAGCAGAGTTAGATTTGGTCAAAGTTTTCAGTGCAGTTTGTTATAACCAATGTGAGTTTTTCGTCAATGTAAGTATTGTAACTGATTAAAATTTGATTGTTTAGTTATCATAATCTAATAATTTACTCATAAAGTCTTAGTTCAATTCACCTATCAAGTATTTTATATGGTTCTGTCTAGATTATTAGTATGATTTTAGTTGACTGTGTATTTTGGTTAGCCCCCGTAGGACGCTATGGGGTAATGGTGGTAGTGTACCAGCGTTCCTCTACAATATTTTCAATGGTTCTACTAAAACTGCCAATAGGCCTGGGGAAAACCACACATCATTTACTGAATAAAATATGATTCAAAAGTAAAAATAAATTAAAAAAGTAATTTTAAAAAATCTTCCAGAAATCTCGATCTGCTTTTTTTTGTGTTATGTTGTATTTTATTCTTAATTCCTCATGCCTATTTACATATCATAAGTACTAGTACTCTATGTTACTAATATAATTTTACCTTAATAAATGGGGTTGGTGATTACGAGTACCTATGTGTTAGGATATTATTTTTTTAGCAACCTTTTATTTTGTTTATTAATGAAAATTGCATAAATTGAACTGCAAACAATATACTAGTAAATAAAAATGTTTTGTCCAAAAATTTCAAAATTTAGCAGACCTTATAGATGTTACTGCTAGTATGATGTTGATCAAACGCTAGACTCCACATGTCTTAGATAAATAACTGAGGCACAACCACCTAATAAGTTTACTTACTGTTTGTTTCTCGTGAATGGTGCAACAAGCAAATGTAGATTCAATGCAAACGCTTGCTTCTTAATTAACCTCAACTCATTACCAAGCGCTGATCACATACAGAGTGAAAGCATAGTCGCATTGAAGCAGAAACCGACATCAGAGGATCTAATAATGAAAAGGAGAAAGTTAACAGTACAGTAACAGACGGAACTCACAATCAATCAGTAAATTATTTGCTCTTGTTACAGCCTCAGGAATTATGGGAATAGGGGATTCTTCAGCTCGTGAAACAGTGGCTTAGTTGTGATTAGACCTCTGGTGATTAATTTTGATAAAGGCTTCAATTATATCCACAATGTCATTTTGTACCTTTCCATTTAAACACCCTAATATCTTCATCATAACTTTACATTCATCGATATTATGAGAAATCTCCTGAAGGAACTGAAAAAATTTGATTCTCACTGGAAATATCCTGCAGCGATTATTTTTCAAAAGCATGCTACATCTAATCTATCCTAGTAGACAGTACATTATAAACAAGCCCTAGAATTCAAAACCAGGTGGATATTACCATACTATTAATCTATATATTACTATATCTAGTCTATGCCCGTGGCTTTATTGTGAAACTTATACCAAGTAGGGTTTACACAAAGATGGTGGTACATGCCGTTTTATTGCCGTAATAAAATTTGTTGGAAAATAATTTTAAGGGAAAAAAATAATTTGAAATTATCAGTGAAGAAACTAAAAAATATAATGGGAGCTCCTGATAAGAATTAATTTTCTATTCAGTAATAGCAAAGGCAGATCTAAAAACTTGCTTAGGAAAATATACTTTGAGACAGAACTTAATTACTTGTATCTTGATAAATATAAACATAGCACCTGACTTTCATGTCATTAACAATTGAAATATTGTTTTGTACTGATGAATGGTTTCAATGCATATCTGCTAACTGGTAAATAAAAAACATCATCTTCTAGAATTATCGATTGTCCCCTAGCAATCCAATTAAATTACTAGTGCTTGATTATTGTAGAATATCAAGATTCCAGTTCAAATTATATTATTAATGTCATTCTTATTTGACAATGAAAACTGCATAATTTCTCATTATAAATGATTTTTTAAAATATTTAAATTTGTTTAATTCTCTTTACTTAAAGAAACATTTACTGTGGTGTCAAAGTATGAGGGAAAATATAAATCAGGAAAGGGATTAAGAGATGCTTAAAATGATGGCCGTATTCATCTGTAGTAGAGTATCTCTCATAATCCAATATTATATCATGAGAATATGGCAGGATATTCCATTTTCAAAGTCAGTTTTGTGCTATGCAATTCAAATATATATTCATTGTGAAAAAAATTACTGTAGAAGTCCGTTATAACGAGAGATGACAAAAATCGGAAAAGTACTCGGTATATTGCTTACTCCTTATGCCGATTTCTAACACTAAGTCCGACCTCTTGAATCCAAGAGCAGCGAGTGGGGCAGAATGGCACTGTAGGGTTTTTAATCCTTACGCTAATGCTTCATAATGCGTAAAAATGTACGTTCGCATCAAAAATACCGTATTTACTCGAAAATAACGCTAACCCTTTTGGGTCTTCTTTCCATCTCAAAAATCGAGGTGCGCGTTAGAATCGACGGCAAACAAGATTCGGTTACAATACTACTCGTTGGCATGTTCCGTAGCGTGGGACCGGCCGCATCCTAGGCTCACCCTGGTTCCATATAACTAGTCAAACGTTCCACCAATCTGCTATCGATGTTTGGACTCTATACATGTGTTTGTATTGCATCGATTTTTGAATTATATACGAAACAGTAGACCGATAGATTTTAATTGAAAGGGAATTGGCTACCCCTATATATTTTTAAATGAACGATTTTGAATTGGCGCTTACGTAGGACTTTCGGCGATGACGACTAAAGAAATTTTGTATACAGAGTCATTGTACTTTTGTCCGCGGACAGGTCTCAACGGAACTTGCTCCTCCAGGCATCTCTATCCAGTGCCTCCCTTTTTAGAGCCTGATATTCTTTTCCTTTTTTTAAATCGGTCAGCATTCCGAATTTTCTTCTTCCTCTTCCTCGTTTCCCATTGATCTTTCCTTCAAAAATCTTCTTCTGTAGGCATTCTGCTCTTAGTATATGGCCTATCCATCTTGCTTTTCTTTTCCTTGTTTTTCAAAAGTACTCGTTCTTCTCCAACCCTCCTCAGTACCTCTTCATTTTTAATCTTGTCTGTCCAACTTATTCTCTGCATCCTTCGCCATAGCCACATTTCAAAGCTCTCCAAGTATTTTTCTTCTTTCTTTCTCAACGTCCATGTTTCGGATCCATATAACACAATACTCCAGGTAAAGCACTTCGCAAATCTTTTCCTTAACTCCATCTTGACGTTCTTTACTGTCAAAAGTTCTTTTATTTTTTGGAAAGTTGCCTTTCCCTGAGCTATTCTACTTCTTAATTCCTCTGTACAACTGCCATTAGATGTGATGGTTCTTCCCAAATATTTAAAATTTTCGACCTGCTCCAATTCCTTCCCATTCAACTTAATTTGTACTTAGCCAGCCTTCTTTGATACCTTCATCAACTTCGACTTTTCAATGTTAACTTTCATTCCATATTCCTCTCCTTTTATGCTGATTTTCTCTACCATTTCTTGCAGCATTTCTTCACTCTCTGCTATCTCACCCTGATCATCTGCATATTTAATGGTTTTCACACTTTCTCCTCCTACCACTATCCCTCCAATCCCCTCCTAGGATTCCTCTACCAGTTTGTCACCATATATATTATATAACATTGGTGACAAGCAAAATCCTTGTCTCACACCTCTGTCTATCGATGTCTGCTTCGTCTCATCTCCCCCTATCCTCACCATTACTCTTTCTCCTATATACAGTTGTTTTATTGCCCTTCTATCTTTCCAATCCACCCCAATTTCCTTTAAAATCTTCAGCAGTTTATCCCATTTCACCCTATCAAATGCCTTCTCATAATCAATAAAGCAGATGAACATCTCCCTGTTTACCTCCAGTACTCTTTCGCTCAGCATTCTCATGCACCCTATTGCATCCATTGTTCCCTTTCCTCTTCGAAATCCAAACTGGTCCTCCCTCAAGTTTTCCCCTATCCTAGTCTCAATCCTCTTCATTATTATTCTGGTCATCATCTTTGTCACATACGCTATAAAAATGATTGTAAAAATCTTTTCAAGCTTGAGCGTTATTTTTCTTAGGCAATGGCATCATTATTGTTTTCAGAAAATGATCAGGCCACTCCCCTGTGTCATATATCTTGTTAGCAAGATTAGTGATGCTGCTAATTGCACCTTCCCTTTCCCTTCAACAACTCTGCTGGGATTCCGTCAGAGCCCCCTGTCTGATTGCCCCTCAGGTCTCTTATTGCTCTCTCAACTTCATCTTCCGAAATCCTTGGATTTGAATCCTCCTCGCATGTCCACTCACCCTCTAGATGTACTCTTCCATTGAATTCATATATACAGTACAGTTCTTCTATGTACTCCTTCCATAGAATCTTAATCTCTTCTTCACATGTAGTTATTTTCAAATTTTTGTCTATCATTCCTTTCTTACTTATCCTTCTATGGTCTCCCTTTGTTAGACATCTTGCAGTTTTATACATTTCCTCTATTTTCCCAGTCCTCTCCAATTCCTCTATCATGTGGCACTGTCTTTTCATCCAATCCTCTCTGGCTTTATCTGTCTCCCTCCTCAGCTCGTTATTTAGCATTCTGTATTTTCTTCTCCCATGTTCTGTATTATCACACTTCCACTTTCTTCCATCTTGTCTATCATTTCCTGAGTGATCCACTCTTTCTTATTTCTTTGACTTTTCTCCATCCCCACTTCCTGTTGTAGGACCTCTATAATACCAGACTTAATATCATTCCACTCTTCTTTAACACATTCTTTCTTTTCTTGCGTTCGAAATTTTTCTTCTAGAGCTGTAGCGAATGCTGTACCATCTGATTTCAACTTTTTTACGTCCCATTTCTTTTCTTCATGATTCCTAAACCATGTGTTTGCCACCCATAGGTTGATCTCTAATACGATGATTTTCCGTTGCCCTTCGCATCCTATGCCGTTGGTCATTTATCTGGCTCATCCGCCTTTGGAGGGAATTTCTTCCCTCCGGGACAAGAGGGTGCCCCATACCCATCTTTCCATGGGAGTGAATACTTATCCCGGCATTCATTCGGTCCCCTCTAGCGTATGCCTGCATAGTACAGACGTATAAGGTGCAGCGACTGGCGTGACCGCATATCTTAAGGGGCGCTTTACATTCGCGAGCAAATGATTTTTCAATGTCCGACGCTCGAATTTCGGGGTGCCCATTACTTACGATGGCGCGTTGTTTTCGAGTTAACTCATAATTATATTGATTATTACATCATAACGAAACTGCGTCCGCGAATATAAAATATGGAAAATTATTGCTCAATAATCGTCGAAAAATAATGGTGTGTCTTTAGATAATCTTAATTCATATCAAATTGCTTTCTCGAGATATTTGTGATTAATTCCTTTCATAACCAATGACTTAGTCGAGAGGGAGGGGAAGAGGTTACCCTGGGAATCCGACTCAGCACTGCTTTCATCTCCTATATTCCCACCGATCCTGAATCAGACGATTTGGTGCTAAGTTTCGTTTGAAAACAAATCCCACGGGTGGATTCCAACATGATGGGAACTCAATTAAAAATTCCGGACCCGACTAGAGGGGTCATCGCCGAAAAGAAACAAGAGACAAGGTGATAAGATGTACGGAGGGATAAAAGGGAGAGTGAAACTCGTGAGAAGATTCAATCAAAGCTCCCTGAAGCATACTTGCCGAGGAAGGGTGAGGCGACTTGTGGAAAACAAGTATGTACATGAATTAGGTTAGGAAATGATAATTTTTTCATTTAATATTTTTCTGCCATTTGAAGAGATAACGCGTCTCTGATTATCGTTTGCTTGTCGGACTTCGTCTCTCACGTCAATTGATGATTCCGAGATATGCCTCCTGCAAGACAAGCATGTCATGCGAGGCATTTTTTATAACGATAATTCAAGGTGACCACTCGTTATAATGGACGTAACTATCCTATCCCTAGCCTTTCTGCAGTGAGAGTGAGAAAAGGCCCAAAAATCAATCGCTATAACGCAACTCTCGTTATATGCCGTACTCGTTATAACGGACTTCTACTGTATTTAATTTATTTTTCAATTCGTAGTAAAATTATTATGTGAAAAAAATTCAGTCTCTGGCGATGTCTAATCGAAATACGTCATGATCAAGAAGAACAATTTGCACTTTTTCCACAGTAAATTAAATACTGTGGAAAGAGTACAAATAGTTCTTCTACATCATTGTTATGTGAAAAATGGGTTATCAACTAAATTGATGGAAGCAGAATATATAGCAAAAAATTCACTAACATTGGCCATTTATGTATTTTTTCCTCTACATAGTTTATGTTCAATGTTTGATTTATTATTAAAAATTACTTCCTACTATATGCAGTTTTATCATAGAAATTAAATCATTTAATAACATTATTAGCCATCTCTTAAGACATATTAAAATATTATCTTGTCACCTTTCTCTTTTAGGTGCAGGAGCATTCAGGAAGAATAATGGTGACTCAGTAATGAAAGATGCAATTAAAGCACTTCAATTTGCAGAAGAAATGGAAAAAGGAGATATAGAAGGGAAAAGGGAAAACTTTAGCTTGGCGGAAAAAGTGAAAGATTTAAACATTTCTATGGCCAAAGTAAAGAAACATAACTCTGCAAAGGAAAATAAAAGAAAAAAATCAGATGGAATACATAACCAAATTTTTACAAATAAAGCACATACAGAACCACATCATGAAACTAGTGCATCAAATTATATTGGCTATAACAGACAAAAAAATATACAGAGAGAATCCAAGAGAAAAATCAGAGGAAGAGTCAATTTGCCAGTAAAAAAATGGGAAAATTGGTCCCAGAACTCCTCCCAGAAAAAATTTATAACAGCTGATTCAAATGATATTACCAAAAATAAATTGCCAATCAGGGCAGGTTTGAAAAGGAGAACCAAAAACGTAAGTAATTTTCAGCAAAAATGTGAGAAAGAATGGGAGAAATGGTGTAACAACATATTGAAGCAGTTAAGAGGACCCAATACCGCAGCTGATTCAATTATCACTGCTGTAAGTGAAATAAATTTTCACTACGTACTTAAGAAAGAATGGGAAAATTGGTATAACAACACCTTGAAAACATTAAGAGAAAATATTTCTGCAGCTGATTCAAATAACATTGCTGAAATAAAAAGTCCTTCATATCGTGAATTTGAGAAAGAATGGGAAAATCGGTATAACAACACCTTGAAAAAATTATTAGAAGACACTTATGCAGCTGATTCAAATAAAATTGCTGAAATTAACAGCCATTTTCTCCAAATATTTGAGAAAGATTGGGAACATTGGTATCTCAACAACTTGAAAAACTCCACTGGAATCACTACAGCAGCTGGTTCAAATAACATTGCTGAAAATAAAAGTCATTTTCATAATGTATTTGAGAAAATATGGGAAAATTGGTATAAAAAAACCTTAAAGCAAATAGGAGGAAATATTTCTGCAGCTGATTTGAATAACTTCTGCCGAATTAAAATTCATTTTCTTCATCTAATTGAGAAGGAATGGGAAATTTGGCATAACAACACCTTGAAACAATTAATTAAGGACACTACTGCAGGTGATTCAAATAACATTGCTCAGAATATAGGTCCACTACACCATAAATGCGAGAAAACATGGCAAAGATTGCATAATATCATCTTAAAACGATTCCGAGGAAAACATAGTACAGCTGATTCATACAATATTACTGAAATTAAATTGCCAAGCAATGTAGGTTATAAAATGAGAACCAAAGATATTACAGGTGGAATAGAGATGGGAGATAGTTCGACAGAAATTAATCATGGATCTAATTCTGGAGATGAAGAAGAAAACAAAACTTCTAAGAATATATCCAATGATATGGAGAAAGTTGGCACCACAGCAGGGTATAAGAGGCATAAAAGAGGTCTGGTAGAAGTAGGTAGTGGAGATTCATTTAATAAAAATGATGATAAGGAAGAATCTTTGACAATCTATATAGGTGGATTTTATAATGATAGTCATAAAATAAATACACCTGATGCTTCAGTTGGAAATGTACTTTTTGAAGTCAATCTGGAGTCTCTAGATACCAATAAAAAGGACATCAATATAACAGAAATCAGCCAGGGAGATCATTCTGGCAATGAAAAATATAAGCCCAGTTTCATGGATATTTCCATGGGCATGGAGTTTAGTGGCACATCAGCAGGGTATAATGGAAGTGAAGAAGATCTGGTTGAAGAAGCTGGAGGAAATTCCTTTGCTAAAGATCTTGATAAGGCAGAATATTTGACAATGGATGTAGGTGGATTTTATAATGATACACATGCATTTAATACATCTGATGCTATAGGAGGAAATGTACCTTTTGAAGTCAATCTGGAGTCTCTAGATACCAATATAAAAGGATATATGCTTCCAGAAGTCACTGAAGCAAGTCATTACACAGAAGAAGAATATGAAGAAGATAATTTGGATTTAAGAGGAATCATTCTTTCACAAGATGAAATTGAAGATAAAAAGCACTCTGTAGATGATGGACCTCACCAACCTAGTACAAACCTACCAGTTGTGGATGTAAGACCATCCTCTCCTTATGAAAATGAAGGAGATACTCCTGAATACTCTGATGTGAATCAAGAATTCCTGATTACTAAAGAAGCTGAAGATGGAGATCATTTTGAAGATAAGGAATATGAGAAACTTACCACTATTATTCCAGGGGTGATGGATAAAGAAGATATTCCTGTTGAAGCTAGTGATTGGAATGATTTTGGGTACATTCAAGATAGGCAATCAGTAATAAATACTCTTAATGTCACAGTTGATGGAAAAAGAAGCACTGCAATAAATAATTCAAATATCGCTCAATCTCAAATTTGTGGTGATAATAAAAGTAATTTTTACCACATATATGAAAAAGAATGGAAAAATTGGTATAACAACACCTTAAAACAATTACGAGGAAGCACTACCACAGCTGATTCAAATGACATTCCTGAAAATAAAAGTCATTTTCACTTTTTTTTTGAGATAATATGGCTAAATCGGTATAATAAAACCTTAAAACAATTAAGAGAAAATACACTTACAGCTGATCCAAATAAAATTGCTGTAAATAAAATCATTTTTTACCTTAAATTTGACAAAGAATGGAAAAATTGGAATAACAACACCTTAAAACAATTAGGAGGATGCACTACTAAAGCTGAATCAAATGACATTCCTGAAAATAAAAGTCATTTTCACAATGTGTTTGAGATATTGTGGGAAAATTGGTATATTAAAACTTTAAATCAAATAAGAGGAAATACTTCTGCAGCTGATTTGAACAACATCGCTCAAAGTAAAAGACAATTTCTCCATGTATTTGAGAAGGAATGGGAAATTTGGTATAATAGCACCTTAAAACAATTAAGAGGAAACACTACTGCAGCTGATTCTAATTACATTGCTGAAAATAAAAGTCATTTTCACAATTTGTTTGAGAAAATATGGGACAATTGGTATAATAACAGCTTAAACAATGTAAGAGGAAATACTTCTGCAGCTGATTTGAATAACTACTCTCAAAGTAAAAGTAATTTTCTCCATGTATTTGCAAAGGAATGGGAAATTTGGTTTCCAAACATTCTAATGCAATTAATTTGGAACACTTCTACTGCTGATTCACATGACATTCCTGAAAATAAAAGTTACCTTTACAATGTGTTTGTGAGAATATGGGAAAATTGGTATAATGATACCTTAAAACAATCAAATAGAAACACTACTACAGTCGATTCAAGTTACATTGCTGAGAATATAGGTCCACTTCACCATATATTCGAGAAAAAATGGCAAACATTGTATAATAATATCTTAAAACTATTACGAGGGAATCATTCTACAGCGGATTTATATGATATAACTGAAATTAAAATTCCCAGCATTGTAGGTTGTAAAAGGAGAACCAAAGATATTACAGGTGGAATAGAGAAAGGAGATAGTTCAACAGGAAGAAAACATGGATCTAATTCTGGATATGATAAAGAAAACAAACCATCAAAGAATATATCGAATGATATGGAGAAAGTTGGCACTATAGCAGGGTATAAGAGACATGAAAAAGGTCTAGTAGAAGTAGCTAGAGGTGATTCATATAATAAAAATGATGATAAGGGAGAATCTGTGACAAAGGATGTAGGTGTATTTTATAATGACACACATATAATGAATACAACTGATGCTTCAGTTGGAAATGTACTTTTTGAAGTCAATCTGGAGTCTCTTGATATCAATAAAAAGGGAAACCTCTTATCAGAATACAGCCAGGGAGATCATTCTAGCAATGAAAAATATGAGTACATTTCCATGGATATTTCTGGGGGCATTGAGTTTGGTGTCACATCAGCAGGGTATAATGGAAGTGAAGAAGATCTGGTTGAAGAAGCTGGAGGAAATTCCTTTGCTAAAGATCTTGATAAGGCAGAATATTTGACAATGGATGTAGGTGGATTTTATAATGATACACTTGCATTTAATACATCTGATGCTACAGGAGGAAATGTATCTTTTGAAGTCAATCTGGAGTCTCTAGATACCAATATAAAAGGATATACCCTTCCAGAAGTCACTGAAGCAAATCATTACATGGAGGAAGAATATGAAGAAGATAATTTGGATTTAAGAGGAATCATTCTTTCACAAGATGAAATTGAAGATAAAAAGAATTCTGTAGATGTTCGACCTCACCAACCTAGTACAATTCAACCAGTTGTGGATGTAAGACCATCCTCTCCTTATGAAAATGAAGGAGATACTCCTGAATACTCTGACGTGAATCCAGAATTCCTGATTACTAAAGAAGCTGAAGATGGAGATCATTTTGAAGATAAGGAATATGAGAAACTTACCACTATTATTCCAGGGGTGATGGATAAAGAAGAAATTCTTGTTGAATCTAGTGATGGGTATGATTTTGGGTACAGTCAAGATATGCAATCAGTAACAAATACTCCTGATGTCACAGTTGAAGGAAAAAGAAGCACTGCAATAGATACTTCAAATAATGCTCATTCTCAAATATGTGGTGAAAATAAATGTAATTTTTACCTCACATATGAGAAAAAATGGAAAATTTGGTATAACAACATTTTAAAACAATTACGAGGAAAACATACTACAACTGATTCAAAGGAAATTATCAAAGACATAACAGGCAGAAAAAAGAAAGGAGATAATTCCACAGATATTAATCATGGATCTAATTCTGGTGATGAAAAAGAAAACAAATCTTTCAAAAATATTCACATTTATATGGAGAAAGGCAGCACCATAGCATGGGCTAATGGAAAAGAAGAAGTTCCAGTAGAAGTAGCTGGAGGAGATCCCTTTAAAAAAAATGAGGATAAGGGAGAATCTGTGTCAATGGATGTAGGTGGAAATAATAACGATACAGATACGTTAAACACGCCTGATGATGAAGGAGGAATTACTGTTGTTGAAGTAAATAAGGATGATCCAGATACCAACAAAATAGGAAAAAATTCACCAGAAGAAACTAAGGGAGACCATTCTGGGGACTATTCAATTCAGCAACCAACAACAAATATACCAACTGTCACAGAAAAAAATAATTTTCAACAAAAATTAGATAAAGAATGGGAGAAATGGTATAACAATGTGTTGAAACAGTTAAGAGGAACCGAAGCCACAGCAGATTCAATTATCATTGCCGTAAGTAAAATAAATTTTCACTACGTATTTAAGGAAGAATGGAAAAATTGGTATAACAGCACCTTGAAAACATTAAGAGAAAACATTTCTGCAGCTGATTCAAATACAATTGCTGAAAATAAAAGTCCTTCTTACTATGTATTTGAGAAAGACTGGGAAAATTGGTATAACCACACCTTGAAAAAGTTATTAGAAGAGAATTATGCAGCTGATTCAAATAAAATTGCTGTAATTAACAGCCATTTTCTCCATGTATTTGAGAGAGAATGGGAACATTGGTATCTCAACAACTTTAAAAACTCAAGAAGAATCAGTACAGCATCTGATTCAAGTAACATTGCTGAAAATAAAAGTCATTTTCATAATGTGTTCAAGAAAATATGGAAAAATTGGTATAAAAACACCCTAAAGCAAATAGGAAGAAATATTTCTGCAGCTGATATGAATAACTTCTCTCAAATTAAATATCATTTTCTTCATCTATTTGAGAAGGAATGTGAAATTTGGCTTAACAACACCTTGAAACAATTAATTAGGGACACTATTACAGCTGATTCAGATAACATTGCTGAGAATATAGGTCTACTTCACAATATATCTGAGAAAAAATGGCAAAGATTTTATAATAACATCTTAAAACAAATGCGAGGAAATCATAATACAGCTGATTCATACAATATTACTGAAATTAGATTGCCAAGCATTGTAGGTTGTGAAAGGAGAACCAAAGATATTACAGTTGGGATACAGAAAGGAGATAGCTCCACAGAAAGAAAACATGAATCTAATTCTGGAGATGAAAAAGAAAACAAACCTTCCAAGAACATATCGAATGAGATGGAGAAAGTTGGCACCATAGCAGGGTATAAGAGACATGAAAAAGGTCTATTAGAAGTAGCTAGAGGTGATTCATATAATAAAAATGATGATAAGGGAGAATCTGTGACAAAGGATGTAGGTGGATTTCATAAAGATACACATGTATTTAATACATCTGATACAACAGGAGGAAATGTACCTTTTGAAGCAAATCTGGAGTCTCTGGATACCAATAAAAAGGGAAATGATATACTGGATGACAGCCAGGGAGATAATTCTTGGAATGAAAAATATAAGCACAGTTCCATGGATATTTCAGGGGGAATGGAGTTTAGTGGCGTATCAGCAGGGTCCAATGAAAATGAAAAAGGTCAGGTGGTAGCAGTTGGAGAAGATTCTTTTGATAAAGATGTTGATAAGGCAGAATCTGTGACAATGGAAGTAGGTGGATTTTATAATGATACACATGCATTTAATACACCTGGTACTTCTGGGAGAAATGTTTCTTTTGAATATGAAGAAATACCTCTAGATACCAATATAAAAGGATATACCCTTCCAGAAGTCACTGAAGCAGATCATTACACGGAGGAAGAATATTATGATAGATTTTACACAGCAATTTAATAAAAACTGTATTTGCTACAATTGGTGAATAAAAAATATTGTTGAAAAATTTTCCACATTTTGATTGAAACCCTTAGCCTATAAGCAATATTTGTAAATGCAAATTAGTTACATATTTTTTGTAATGTAAATATTCTCAGCATTTTCCATTCCTATACTATTAGAATATACCCCATAAGGCATTTTTCATGAATATTCTTGTGATACATAATAAACCTAAATCATAATTTTGAGGAGATGCACTACCTAATTTGTTTCATTGTGAGATGATTTAGCCCAGGGGTCGGCAACCTTTTAACTATGGTGTGCCAAGCTACTGTACCAATATAGTTCAGGGTGCCGCCTTAATTCTTTTTACCAGAAAGTAATAGTATACTTATGTCCATCAGATTACATAATAGAGTTCTATGGGAGAATAATTTGATACCAAATTTATCCTTTAAAGATATTTATTTAAAAAAACAACATAGTATTTCAACACAAATTAAAAAAATTTAATGCGAACCTTGTCCCTGCACCGCTTTAGTTAATATGTCAATATCAGGGGTATTATTTGTCACTTTTAATTTCACATAAGATTCTGAATGTTCAGTCGTTAAACGACTTCTTTGTGGTCTCAAAATATGTTTCATATGAGAAAAAATTTGTTCACAGAGATATGTAGAGCCAAAAGCTGAAAGCAGAGCAAATGCAATTATCTTCAAACAATTATATCTTTTGGATTAAAATTCATAGAATCTGGCGAGATATGGTTGAAATCCATCATGCAAAATGAAGGAGATATTTGGTACTTTTTCCACAAAAATAATATATAATATAATTTTTGTGGAAAAAGTACCAAATATATCCTTCATTTTGCATAAATCTTTCGGGTAATGACATCAAACAATTTAATATGGCAGTCCATTTTTCTTTAGGGTGATCTTCCAGATATTTTCGTATTTCCATAAATTTTGCTTTCTATAATTCTGAGGATGTTAGTTCGATAAGTTCCATTTCAAATTATAAACATTCATCCACTCAAAAATTGAGAAATCAAATGGGATTATTAATGGAACTATTAAATCTAGTTTAATGAGGAAGGAAAACATAGGCATATAGGCCTCAAAGTCATTGCATCTTTTGAAAAATTCCTCTTTTAGTGCTTCAACGTAGGTTATAAGTTCATCCTTGTCTATGGTGAATTTATTTGAAATCACTTTAATATTTGGGAAGTATTTGTTGGTACTAGTATTAATATCAGATAAATATATACCTAATTTTGTAGAAAATCCTTTCCAATATTCAAAAAGTTCGAGCACAGTTTGGTTCTGTCCTTACAATCTTAAGTTTAGTTTATTGAGATGTTTAGTTATATCAGACAGAAACATCAATTTGCATAACTATTCTTTATCGTTCAATTCGAGGAAATGTTGTTTCTTCTCATTAATAATAATAATTATAAATGGCCTTATTTCGGGCGAGATTGAGACTAGAAAGTCTTACACCTAACCCACCATCATATGCGAAACAGAAAGAAAGAGATAGTTTGCAAAAGTACATAAAGTAAGTATAGAAGAAAAGTAATATGTGGATTGAAAAAACCTAAGCTGAGGGCTCAGGAAAAAAAATCCACTGCAGGAAAACACTCACAAGAAGGGGAGTGTGAAAAACCTGCGAAACCTAAAGATAGAAAACTATATTTCTGATGAAGGAGAAAGAAAAGAGTTACGATAGACGGGCAGTGAAAATATAGAAATTGTACAAAAATAAAGGGGAAAAAAATAACCGACACTACAAACAATAAGATAAAATCATAAATAAATCAACTTCACTAAACTGACATTAATTATAGATGAATTGAAATGAACGTTGAACAATGGGAGATAAATCCCAAAGAAATTAAGAAAATGAAATTACATTAAGAAATACATACAAATGAAAGATTGAAAGGTCTAGTCTCTCTCATTAAGAAAAACTTGAATGTTTTCCAGACATGACACGGACTTATTCAAGACATTATCTCGACTAAACCAACGGACATGGCTGTATAAGGGGAGGTCCACATATTCACTTTCCATTTCTTCTAAAAGAGATTTAAATTGCCTGTGGGTCAATGAAGAACGAAACACTATGAAATTAACTATTTTAACAACAGTGTTCATTCATTACAGGAATTAAACGCTGTGACGAAATTTTGGCAACTAAACTTTCCTGGTGTTCTTGTTCTTTGCTCACTGCGTCTAAGTTGTCTGGAAAGAAGTATAAGTGGGAATGTAGAAAACGTATTTTCACATTCATAGATCCTGAACCTAATTTCATACACACTCATAGATCCTGAACCTATTTCCTGAATATTTCACACCTAAGATCCTGAACTTCTCTAGCATGTTTTCAACAATCATCTCAAAATTATGATCCTTGTAGGTTCCGAAGGAATTTATTTATGATTTCCTTGAATGCAATCCAGGCCGCCTTTTCACTCTGTGTCATGCTTCCTTCGTATCCTTCATGAGCTTTTGAATATCTGGACCAAAAAAACACCTTCTTTCAGTTTGGCATCCGACAGCGTTGAAAACCTTTTGCAAAGAAACTTATAAGTGTTGCCCTCCTTCGGTAGTGCTTTTACAAATTGCTTCATCGATCCTAATTTGATGTGCAGAGGAGGAAATAGCACGTTTTCTGGATTGATTAAACTGTCTCTAATCACATTTTTGGTCCCAGGTTCAAGAACTTGTCTTTTTGGCCTATCTTTTTACTTTCTCC
This sequence comes from Sympetrum striolatum, assembly GCA_947579665.1. Taxonomy (NCBI): domain Eukaryota; kingdom Metazoa; phylum Arthropoda; class Insecta; order Odonata; family Libellulidae; genus Sympetrum; species Sympetrum striolatum. Next base: position 87,479,214 of record OX388341.1, read on the forward strand.
ATATACGAAGTATAGAGAAAGTATTGTTTTCATGAAAATATTCGACTTCGAGATTTCAACGGAAATACACGTTTTGGGGTCCCTAGAACACGTTTTGACCATTTTCTGAATGATGTCTGTGTGTATGTGTGTGTGTGTGTGTGTGTGTGTGTGTGTGTGTGTGTGTGTGTGTGTGTGTGTGAGTGTGTGTGTGTGTATGTGTGTGTGTGATAATGGGCGTTCTAACTCGAAAACTAAAAGTCGTATCAATACCAAACTTCATATATAGTACTGTTGTGTGTGCTGTCAGAGTTGATTAGTTTTTGGAGTAAATCCGTTAACCGGAAGTCGAGCTTTATTCATTAAAGCTCATTTCCGGTTTTCAAAATATCTCCATAAATATGATATATACGTCTATTGTATTACTTATAAAAGTTTTAGATAGTATAATTTACTATAACTTTTGTATTTAACATATTTTTGTATCTCCGGTTCATTCGGAATTATTCGTGAAATACTGATAAACCGGAAGAAGATGATTATGTACTTTGTGGGCGCTCTAACATGAAAACTATTTGTCGGATCAACACCAAATTTCATACATAGTACTTTTATTACAGTCGTTAGAGTTGATTAGTTTTTGGAGTAAATCCGTTGACCGGAAGTCGAGCTTCATTCTTCAAAATTCATTTCCGGTTTTCAAAATATCTCCATTAATATGATATTTAGGTATATACTATTATTAATAAATGTTGTAGAAAATTTAATTTACTATAACTTTTGTAGGAAACATATTTTTGCATCACTGATTGTTTAGGAGTTATCCATGAAATACTGTTAAACCGGAAGTTGCTGATTATGTACGTTGTGTAAAGCTCATTTATGGTTTTCAAAATATATCCATAAATATGATATATTGGTATATTGTATTCCTTATAAAAGTTTTAGATAATATATTTTACTATAACTTTTGTATTTAATATATTTTTGTATCACCGGTTGATTAAGAGTTATTCGTGCAATACCGATAACCCGGGAAGTAGCTGTTATGTCTTTTGTGGGCGCTCTAACATGAAAACCATTCGTTGTATCAACTTTAAATTCCACATATAGTGTTTTTGTTGGTGTCGTTAGAGTTGATTAGTTTTTGGAGTAAATCGGTTGACCGGAAGTCGAGCTTCATTCTACAAAGCTCATTTCCGGTTTTCAAAATATCTCCATAAATATGATATTTAGGTACATACTATTAAATATAAATGTTTTAGAAAATTTATCTTACTATAACTTTTGTATGAAACATACTTTTATATCACCGATTTTTTAGGAGTTATTCATGAAATACCGATAAACCGGAATTTGCTTAGTATGTACTTTGTGGGCGCTCTCACATGAAAACTATTTGTCATTTCAACACCAAATTTCATGTATATTACTTTGGTTGTTGTGATTAGAGTTAATTATTTTTTAGAGTATATCATTGAACCGGAAGTTGAGCTTTACTCTTCGAAGCTTATTTCCGATTTTTCAAAATACCTCTATAAATATGATATTTAGGTATATACTATTATTTTTAAAAGTTTTAGAAAAATAACTCTACTACACCTTTTGTATTAAACATATTTTTGTATCACTGATTGTTTAGGAGTTATTCGTGAAATACCGATAAACCGGAAGTTGCTGATTATTTACTTTGTGGGCGCTCTTACCTGAAAACTATTTGTCGTATCAACACCAACTTTCGTACATTTTATTTTGGTTGGTGTCATCAGAGTTGATTAGGTTTTGGAGGATATCGGTTTACCAGAAGTCGATCTTTATTTTTGGAAGCTCATTTCCGTTTTTGAAACATTTCACCATTAAACCTTAAGTAGTCTCGTGGGGTCAATGTGACATCAGGCGCTATATTACCGTCGGGATCACAGAAACTAATGAAGATATTTCAACCAAATTTTCGTTTTGTAAAAATGTTGTCCATGTTATGATTATCTGAGGATTTTCTTAATGTCAAGTTATAAGAAGTATGCAATTTTAGCAGTGCTACCAAATTTACTGAAATAAATTTTAATAATTATCTAAACATTATTTCAACAATTTTTAAGCACCTATATATAAAATAATTCATAGGTAAGTATCAAAAAAATAATGAACACCATATCATGCATATAAACTGACGAAAATTAATATCCAAAACATAAGGTTTCGGGATATTTTAAAGATTTACTGAATATTTTAGGAATGAATCTATAATGTTTAAAATGCTATTACAGTTCACAGAATACCTTACTAATGCTGACTGAGTAAATATGTGTTGATATAGTTTCAATATAGTAACAAAGAGCTACGCATTAATTTGTTTTTTTACTTTCTCCATATACGAAGTATAGAGAAAGTATTGTTTTCATGAAAAAAATCGACTTCGAGATTTCAACGGAAATACATGTTTTGGGGTCCCTAGCACACGTTTTGACCATTTTCGGAATGATGTCTGTGTGTATGTGTGTGTGTGTGTGTCTGTGTGTGTGTGTGTGTGAGAGTGTGTGTGTGTGTGTGTGTGTGTGGTGTATGTGTGTGTGTGTGACAGTGGGCGCTCTAACGTGTAAACTATTAGTCGTATCAATACCAAAATTCATATATAGTACTGTGGTGTGTGCTGTCAGAGTTGATCAGCTTTTCAAGTAAATCGGTAAACCGGAAGTCGAGCTTCATTCATCAAAGCTCATTTCCGGTTTTCAAAATATCTCCATAAATATGATAGTTAGATATATAGTATTATGAATAAAACTTTTATAAAATATTATATACTATGACTTTTGCATGAAATATATTTTTGTATCACTGATTGTGTAGGAGTGATTCGTGAAATACTGATAAACAGGAAGTTGCTAATTATGTACGTTGTGGTCGCTCTGGGCGCTGGGGCGAAAGGCCACTTCATCGTTTTTCATCGAAAAGGTCCCGAAAAGCATTTTTTATAATGATTGGGACGTAAAAGATAATAATATATAAATTAATCACTCATCTTCAAAGTTTAGATGGAATAAGGAGTTCAAAATTACTGTCGTAGATAAATATTTACATCTTATATATGGAGAAAGTCATGTGCTGGCCACATCAGATTTTTTACTTTCTCCATATACGAAGTATAGAGAAAGTATTGTTTTCATGAAAAAATTCGACTTCGAGATTTCAACGGAAATACATGTTTAGGGGTCCCTAGAACACGTTTTGACCATTTTCGGAATAATGTCTGTGTGTATGTGTGTGTGTGTGTGTGTGTGTATGTGTGTGTGTGATAGTGGACGCTCTAACGTGAAAACTATTGGTCGTATCAACACCAAACTTCATATATAGTACTGTGGTATGTGCTGTCAGAGTTGATCAGTTTTTGGAGTAAATCGGTAAACCGGAAGTCGAGCTTTATTCATTAAAGCTCATTTCCGGTTTTCAAAATATCTCCATAAATATGATATATACGTATATTGTATTACTTATAAAAGTTTTAGATAATGTTATTTACTATAACTTTTGTATTTAACATATTTTTGTATCACCGGTTGATTAGGAGTTATTCGTGAGACACTGATAAACCGGAAGAAGATGATTATGTACTTTGTGGGCGCTCTAACATGAAAACTATTTGGCGGATCTACACCAAATTTCATATGTAGTACTACTATTACAGTCTTTAGAGTTGATTAGTTTTTGGAGCAAATCGGTTAACCGGAAGTTGAGATTCATTCTTCAAAGCTCATTTCCGGTTTTCAAAATATCTCCATAAATATGATATTTAGGTATATACTATTATAAATAAATGTTTTAGAAAATAAAATATACTATAACTTTTGTATGAAACATATTTTCGTATCACTGATTGTTTAGGAGTTATTCCTGAAATACTGATAAACCGGAAGTTGCTGATTATGTACTTTGTGGGCGCTCTGGGCTCTATGGGCGAAAGGCCAGTTTCATCGTTTTTCATCCAGCATGTCCCGAACAACATTATTTATAATGTTTAGAGGTCGAAATTACTGTCGTAGATAAGTATTTACATCTTATATATGGAGAAAGTCATGTGCTGGCCACATCAGATTTTTACTTTCTCCATATACGAAGTATAGAGAAAGTATTGTTTTCATGAAAAAATTCGACTTCGAGATTTCAACGGAAATACATGTTTTGGGGTCCCTAGAAAACGTTTTCTCTATTTTCGGAATGATGTCTGTGTGTATGTGTGTGTGTGTGTGTGTGTGTGTCTGTATGTGTGTGTGTGTTAGTGGGCGCTCTATCGTAAAAACTATTGGTCGTATTAATACCAAACTTCTTATATAGTACTGTGGTGTGTGCTGTCAGAGTTGATTAGTTTTTGGAGTAAATCGGTTGACCGGAAGTTGAGCTTCATTCATAAAAGCTCATTTCCGGTTTTCAAAATATCTCCATAAATATGAAATATACGTGCATTGTATTACTTATAAAAGTTTTAGATAATGTAATTTACTATAACTTTTGTATTTAACATATTTTTGTATCACCGGTTGATTAGGAGTTATTCGTGAAATACCGATAAACCGGAAGTAGCCGTTATGTACTTTGTGGGCGCTCTAACTTAAAAACGATGCATTATATCAACACCAAATTTCATATATAGTACTTAAGTTAGTTTTTTAAGAGTTGATTAGTTTTTGGAGTAAATCGGTTTACCGGAAGTCGAGCAGTATTCTTCAAAGCTCATTTCCGGTTTTCAAAATATCTCCATAAATATGATATCTAGGTATATATTATTATAGATAAAAGTTTAAGAAAATAATATTTACTATATTTTTTTGTTGAAACATATTTTTGTATCACTGATTGTGTAGGAGTTATTTGTGAAATACTGATAAACCGGAAGTTGCTGATTATGTACTTTGTGGGCGCTCTGGGCTCTATGGGCGAAATGCCAATTTCATCGTTTTTCATCGATCATGTACCGTAAAACATTATTATTCATGTTTTTGGCGTCAAAGATAATAATATATATATATATATTAATCACTCATATTCCAAGTTTAGATGGAATATAGAGTTCGAAATTACTGCGGTAGATAAATATTTACATCTTATATATATGGAGAAAGTCATGTGCTGGCCACATCAGATTTTTTACTCAATGTTCAGCTCTGTCACGACTATCCCACTCACATAGAAAACAGGGGTACTAAGTGTATCCGTCTTGTTGCCCAAGAAGCATTGATATAACTTTCATATCGCTACAAACAGTCCAGTCATGGTCTGCATATTTTACTTTGTTGAGAATTAGTAAAATAATTTCATAGCGGTCTCTTAGATGCACAGAGCCAATGCACGGATGTGCACATATCACAGTCAATTGGCACAGATGCATATTGACTTCCATGATGAAGAAGGACAGCTTTAAGACTCCTTTTAGAAGAGTCTATGAATAGCCTCCAATCTTATTTATGATACGTGATTTTAAATTGGCCCATCAGTCCTGGAACGTCAGCACAATAAACCAGGCCATCTTCTTCCTCAAAATATTTCACGAATTCTTTTTCGCGGTTCCTGTACCAGAAGAAAGAGACAGGTTTGGATAATTATTGTTTTTCCTTCAACCTGGAACCGAATAGTTCAACTGCTTCCTTTGACAGATCTAGATCTCGAGTCAGATCATTGAGTTCCGACTGAGTGAATGGTTGAGGTGCATCGCTGCTAGAAGGCTGGTACTCGGAATCTGATTCCTGGGTTTCTGCTGTTTCTGAATCCGAGGATGAAAGTGTCAGTTCTTTTAGAGGAATTGGCACTGGAATGTCAGGTCCATGAGGCACCGGGCGTATGGCCGATGGAATGATTTCCGGTTACGAAATGTTTTTTCTATTTTTCTATTGTAACCTCAGGCTTCGCAGAAACAAAAATAACAGTCATTACTCTGGTTCGATGGCTCCCTCTATACCATTGGAATTCCAAATTTTAAGCCTTCTTTCTTTCATCCAAACCAAAGCCCCAAATCATGAAGACATTGTAAACACACTTTATGGGGTGCCCATGATTTGTTTTGATCTCCTAGTTTGACACCAAAATATGCAAAATATAGTTTTTTGACGTGATTGGTTATATTTCTTTGTGCACCTTTGAGCATTCGCCACACAAATAGCAAAACTCGTCAGGCAAATTTACACATCGCCTTGAAGCTACGCAATTCGTGTGTTGAACGTGAATTCTTGTCATTGAAAATTACAAGAAAACGTGATGTGATGGTATTTTTTCGATATATTTTCTGAAATCAGCACATCAAAATACATAAGAATAAGTTTTTACTTGTCTTGTTTTTTTTCATCGCAGGCCTGTGTAATTTTAGTAAAAATTAAATCAATAGGAAATATAGAATACATGTAACGGATCATACCTAATTACATACCTTCGCAATTACACCAACTATTGTCTTGCTGTAGTAATTCAGATATGCAGTTCGGGTATTGCTATTATCGTTAAAACTTTCAAAATTTAAGTTTTCACAATAAAAATACTTGATGACAGAATACCTCTCGAAACTAGATGATATCTGCTTCCACACTATCGGCGTATAATGCCGTCTCCCGCGCAAAACAATTACGATTTTTCAAATGGCGCTAACTAATTCGAACGCGCACCTTTCCTTTATCCTTCCTTGTAACAAATCACATGCGAGAGTTACAGGGTTGACATCCCTCGCTCGTTGCAAGGTGTGCCATTGAGAATCCCACCGCGTGCCAAGCCTGGCACGCGTGCCATAGGTTGCCGACCCCTGATTTAGCCTTTAATTTTTTTTGTTATGTCTCAAAAATTTCAAAACAAAAAACAAAATTTGACATAAAGTAGTCGATATCTTTTGTTTAAAAAATATGTGCAGCGGTAAAGCACACCAGAGTATTGGGTGAAGACAGTTCAAGAATATAAAGCAGAGATCTTTTATAAACGTTGCCGACCACGAAAATAAACGCGATTTTTCGATCGCGCTGCACGATCCGGGTCCGCGCTGCTGGGCGTGGAAGTACGGCGGCTTTGTTGGATTGTTTTAGGTTTTTGGGACTTGACTCTTAAAAATTGCCGTTTTTAAGCTAAGTATGCAATCACTGTCACTGTTCAGGAATTCCATATCGAAGATATGAAGAGGATATTTGACCGTGCGAATGAGTCAATGGATGCGGTACTCTGGTAAATGCACTTTGATTTGGATACTTTACGTATTCTTACCGCAAGTTAGAAATATCCTTCAACTTTTGAGACAGTTAGAATGTTCGAATGTACAGTGACGGGTTCATGCATTGAAGAAAAGGCACTATCTGATTGTTTTTCTCCCACTTACCATTTCCACCCTCGCCGACGAGGGCCACGCAAAAAGGGGCTTTCGTGACACTGCGCAGCCCTTACCTGTATTTACTGGGTATTTCATCCATGGACGCACTTCATGGAAAATTCTTAATCCTCAGAGAAGTTCTGGTCGTCACTACTATCTGATTCCAATCCTTCGCCGTCTTCTAAAATCAGCAGTTCTCTCAATACTTTCGGTATCTTTCTGTATCTCTTCGGAATCGGTGTCATGTTAGAGGAAAGAAATGGATCAGAAGTGATCAACAACCTTTTAAGTAAATCGTCGTTTGTGTTCACCTTGGAGTGTTTTCTGCTGAATCTTTGACGGAATTTTCTAGTGCCCTTATTCCTAGCCTCCATTGCCTCTTCGGAGAGCTGCCCTAAGGGAAGAATCGTCTCCTTCCAAATTTCACTTCCATGCATAAGGACCTTATGTATGTACCGTGGTTAGCATATAATACCAGGGATGCAGGTCTATGTATAATTCGGCAGTTCTCTGGCAGTATTGCGAAAATACCTCGTTATTTATCGATTGTCCGCTTGATATTGCCTTAAGGATGATGGAAAATTTTTTAACGAGGTCGTAATTAACCCCTGTAATGAAAATATAATAAAAATTACATTAAACTAAATGGTATATATACAATATCTATCAAAGGGACTAGTTACTGAGGTAATTAAAGTATCTGTATCGTATAATATATGCATTTTACCTATACATGGCTATTACTTAGAAGCTAAGTCTACGCACACAATTACCTGTCAATTCAGCTGCCAGTTCAACTTTGGGTTTAAAGCGCACACTTCTTCGTGCTAAGTGAAATTTCATCTTGAAGTTCTTTATATTTGACTAATTTTTTATCGCGGAGTTTAAATTTAGTAGCTCATTAAGACGCCCTAGATTGCCTCCGTAAATTTATTAGGATAAAATTCATGGTGATCAAAAAAGGCGGAAAGGATGCTCTTGGAATAATGAGCGATTTTTCATTCGTCACAATGCATGGCTCACAGAGTCAATTATTTTCCCTGAAACTATCCGTCAGCACCTACCAGGTGCATCTACAGCTACTGGTATATATTTTCTGTTTACATTCTATAGCAATCATTCAGCGGTATAGTTTTTCACGTGAGATTTGTTTATTAACATTATTACCATATCAGGTACAGTCATTAGCATAAGTCTGTGGGCATGTTCTGTTGCTGCTCTAGCCGCCAAAGAGTGCACTTACATTTCTGTTGGTACATGCATGATTTGCAGGAAGGAAGGAAAACAGAGGTGGGGGAAAATGTTTTGGAACTAAAGGCGAGTGAGGGGAAATAAGAGACTTCGGAATTTTTTGGGGACCGCATTCGAATAGACACAGCAACTCGCACCATTGGAAGGAACTAGAAAATTTGATCCTTTTGGTCTGCGAATGAGAAAATTTACAGAAAAGAAAGGTTTTTCTGTTTTAGCTAGACAAGCAACGTTGAGGTAATTGCGAGGGACTTCAGTCTTCAAGCATATTAAATGTGAGTGTTAATGATGATATTTTCGCTTCTCAAGCTGCTTTCAGGTTGAATATTCATCTAAAATGTAGCGGAATAATATTTTTGTGATATCTTGATTTTTGTTTTACCTTTTTAACATACAAATTCTTTTCTATTAAATATTACCATGCTGAAATTGACAATAGAAATATCTCAACAACGAACGTATGTTTTCATTTCCTACCACAATTTAATCGATACCTTTTCCGGAGAAATTTGATAAAGTCTTCTTTTGGATATATTAATTTCATTGAAGTCATACGCTCTGTTATTAAAATGAATTTCTATTGAATTGCTTGATTCTTAAAAGATACTATTTTTATTAGTTTATTGCGGTTATTTGCGAATTCAGCGTTGTGACTGGCAAATTTCCCCATTATATGTATTATTATATCCTCGCGGAATACGAATGTGAAAACTAAGGGATCTTTTATTCCTGATGAATATCGGAATGAATGAAATACGGAGGATTTCTTTGAATAATTTTATATTCAGTGATATCTCCTTCAACCTCTATTGCGCTCTTCAGTCACCGTCCCATGGAATCTACTAGGTTTTTGAATACACGTGGACGCGCAGGAGAGGTCCAGAATCTGGAGCTCAGGGATCTGGACTCAAGATTCCTGATCTGCTGCTTCATAGATGCAGGAGGCACTGGCTATCTGCCGTCCACTCTTGCATAAAAATTTTCCATAAATTTTTAATGGGATGGGAAATCTGGGGAACGAAAAAGCCAAGAAAGAACACTTATATTGGGTAGATTATTTTTTTCGACGCTCTTTTTTCAAATACTGAAAAATCTTCTTCCATCTTTCTTTACCAGTTACGTATAAACTCTATATTTTTGATCATTACATCCATTCTCAACCTAATGTATTTTATCATTTTATTATTCTTGAAATATATTTACGTTATATATGTATCTTGTTTTATGCTACAATGTTTGCAATTTAGAATTAGTATCATTTGTGAAGATATTTTATTTGATTTGATTGCTTGTAGTTAATATGTATTTTTCCCTGTCTTTCCTGCACTGCCAAGACATTTGTATCCTCTCTACCCAGCGTTAATTTTATTTTTATCCTTCTATATTCTTCATATTGATTTTGCCTTTATTTACATTCAATTCAATTTTAGCGATATATATTAATGTTATCCAGTAACAATTTTTACGCTTTAGAATCTTTGGGAAACAGAAGAAAACCACCTAGAACCTTAACACTCTATATCAGTATGTCTCTTTTCTTTCCTTTTAAATTTTTCTCTTTCATTCCCTTCAAGAAAATTTAAAAAATCAAGTGAGTGAACACACGTTGGCCTCACTTATTTAATGACTCTACATCATTCCCTATCAAGCATCCAGTCTCACCGTCACTCTATGTTAGCATAATTGTCTTCAATCTTTCTCCTCATTTCTCTCTCATGTGATAGGATTCTTGATAAAGGCCTCTATTGTCTATTATACGCAAATTGGCGTCATATTCCTCTCAGGCAAGGCAATGCAATTGAAGGCAATGCAGACCATTTTCGGTTAAGATGCTTTTCAGGAGACCCAATGATAACTACTATATAAGCGGGATATGACAACCTAAATCTTTCAACGTTGGAAAATGAAGGGGAAATTTTAATTGGCTAAGATGTTTAAATAAGTATCTACTCTAAACCCTAAACTGAAAAGAGTCATTCTTTATTATGCACAATTCTATTAATATAGGTAAGAGGCACGAGAGGAGTGTAGTGGATGGCGATATGGATAAATTAAACAATATTCTATCAAATGCGAAGGATGATAGGCATAGCGGGAAGCGGTGCATCTGGAGATTTCTCTCAAATGCGGTGTATTTGCGAGAAATCCTTTTTATAAGCAGTTAGCGTCTTACGTAATTTTTTACCATGTGATTCGTTTGATAGAGACCGGAATGTAAAGAGAGAAAGATCCTAAGCTTGATCCTAACGGTTTGACTGTATATTCATATATGGATACTTCTACGGATATATTCATACCTACATAGGATACCATCTCTGAGCCTAAACCAAAAGCGTCATTGACCCAGCGTTTTTCTTTTCGAATAAACCCCAAACCACCCAGGAAAAAGGGGATATGGATCCTTCCTAGATTAGATATATCGCAGACCCCAAAATCCAGGTTTTCCAAATAATAATATATTTTTGAGAGTCATAGAAAATTTTAAGATCGTTCCATTGAAGATAGAAAATAGAAAATCAATATTTCTTAAGTAGATATGGTTGTTGATTGTATACTGCGGAACTTTCTTCCAAAATTATACTGTGTTTGAAGCAAACTTCGTGTAAAATTCTTCTGTAATAAGCATTGTAGTGAATTTCAAGATTTTTTAAGCAGATTGCTGGAACCAGACTTTTTAATATGAATAAAGTCTAATTATCTGTCCGAAGTTGAACAAGTTGATCAAGAGTTCAATGTCTGTGCGCATTAAACATTTTTCCATAAAAAATCTACTGTGAGTTCGGGACCATTTTTGAGGAATTTACCGATATGATGACGATCGATGGGGTGAAAGGAATTTGCGAACCTGTTAGGGACTGGATAACCTCTTTGCTCTTTAATTGGTTGTAAGGTCATCAAGAGTTTAGACCCCTTTCGACACGCCGAAAGGTGGCTTGTAGGGTATTATGGTGATATGGTGGAAAATTCACATGCGAAATGAAGGAGATCAATTGGTACATTTTCCACAAAAATTTGAATAATTAGAAAAAAGGTTGTGGAAAAGTTAAATATTTATCTCCTTTTTTCTCTTTATCTCTTTTATCCTATTCGCATAATTAAGAAAAGCTGAGTGAGTAAATAACATATTCTAAAGGTGTTATATACCTAAGATTGCCGCAAAAGCAAGTATAAAAACATTTTAAAAATAAGTAACAAAATTTTGCCGTTTATAACATGATCTCCTTTTAAAACGTGTCTAAAGGTCTAACTAACGAGTGGTGTACCTAAATAGTGGTCGTGGAATTCACACTTATCGTAAAGAGTAACAATCCTCTGCTACACATCACACCTTCTCCATTTACATCCTCTCTCTTCCCACCCTCTCCCTACCCACCCCCCATACCAACCCTCTTCCTTCCCTTCCTCTCCCTTCCCACCCTCCCCCTTCCAACCCTCCCCCTTCCCACCCTCTCACTTCCCACCCTCTGCCGTCCCACCCTCTGACTTCCCACCCTCTCCCGTCCCAACATCTCCCTTCCACCCATCCCATACCAACCCTCTCCCTACCCACCCTCTCCCTTCCACCCAATACCTTCCACCCCTCTCCCTAACCCACCCTCCCATACCAACCCTCTCCTTTCCCTTCCTCTCCCTTTCCACCTTCCCCCTTCCAACCCTCCCCCTTCCCACCCTCTCCGGTCACAACCGCTCACTTCCCACCCTCTCCCGTCCCAACCTCTCCCTTCTACCCTATCCCTTCCCACCATCCCATACCCACCCTCCCCCTTCCCACCCTCTCCCGTCCCAACCTATCCCTTTCCACCCTCTCCCTTCCCGACCTCTCCCGTCCCAACCTATCCCTCTCCGCCCTCTCCCTTCCCACCCTCTCCTTTCCTTGCCTCTCCCTCTCCACCCTCTCCCTTCCCACCCTCTCCTATCCTCGCCTCTCCCTTCCCACCCTCTCCCTTCCCACCCTCTCCCTTCCCACCCTCTCCCTTCCCACCATCTCCCTACCCACCATCCCATACCCACCCTCTCCCTTCCCACCCTCTCCCTTCCACCCATTCCCTTCCCACCCTCTACCTAACCCAGCCTCCCATACCAACCCTCTCCTTTCCCTTCCTCTCCCTTTCCACCTTCCCCCTTCCAACCCTCCCCCTTCCCACCCTCTCCGGTCACAACCGCTCACTTCCCACCCTCTCCCGTCCCAACCTCTCCCTTCCACCCAATACCTTTCACCCCTCTCCCTAACCCACCCTCCCATACCAACCCTCTCCTTTCCCTTCCTCTCCCTTTCCACCTTCCCCCTTCCAACCCTCCCCCTTACCACCCTCTCCCGTCCCAACCTCTCCCTTCTACCCTATCCCTTCCCACCATCCCATACCCACCCTCCCCCTTCCCACCCTCTCCCGTCCCAACCTATCCCTTTCCACCCTCTCCCTTCCCGACCTCTCCCGTCCCAACCTATCCCTCTCCGCCCTCTCCCTTCCCACCCTCTCCTTTCCTTGCCTCTCCCTCTCCACCCTCTCCCTTCCCACCCTCTCCTATCCTCGCCTCTCCCTACCCACCCTCTCCCGTCCCACCCTCTCCCTTCCACCCAATCCCTTCCCACCATCTCCCTACCCACCATCCCATACCCACCCTCTCCCTTCCCACCCTCTCCCTTCCACCCATTCCCTTCCCACCCTCTACCTATCCACACTCTGCCTCCCCACCCTGTCCCATCACAACCTCATCCTTCCCACCGTCTCCCATCCCACCAATCCCTTCCCACACTCTCCCTATCCACCCTCCCACACCCACCCTCTCCTCTCCCACCCTATCCCATCCCACCCTCTTACTTGCCACCCCAAATTTTGTCACTCTACCTCCTCTCACATACCCATAATTTCTCTCAATCCCTCTCTTAATCAATCTGTTCCGTCCTATACCTTCCCTCCCTCTACCCCATGAGATTTATTCAGAGGATAAGTTTCAGCAATACAATGAAAAGTTACAGAATATATAAACTATACATATACAATTATATACTGCGTTACACATCCTTCGAAATCTATACATTATGCAATGGTTTATTTGTGTTCAGGGTGCAAGGTCAATTTTGTATTCGTATTATATATACATTTCAAGTAATGAGAAACTACACAAGTTATTGCCTCACAATTTTTAAACTATACATTATTGAAAATATATTTTGGCTCGGAGGAAAAAGATAATATTTCACTTTTTATTCAACTTACATGTTATGTATAAAAATGTGCATAGATCAATAAACAAATTTAATATCTAAAGATTGAATAAACACCGAATAGATACACAAAACGTAAATTTTCAAAAATAAATTTAACCTTGGATCACTATAAGTCACATTGAGGATTAAAAGTTGAAACAACTTCAAATAGTATACATAGATAAAGGTTCACTGAATTGTTCAATTAATTGTTCATTAAATAGTTTAGAATTTAATTATATGACTGGGATCTGCAATGCACTGGGAAACTTCATTTTACTTCAAAAGTCACGGATTTTATTTCACAAGGAAGTTTTTCTTTTATTTTTTCCAATCTAAAATTGGTCCAGATGCAGTCCCCCGCCACAGCAACATAACTCCGTCCCCGACGCCGTCCTTCGAGAAAAATAATACCTGTATGATTCACCAAAACGAAACTTAGTCAAGACACAAGTTTTTCAGTACTTCTATCTTGTATCGCATAAGCGAAGACTCCGCAAAGCAAAACAGTCGGTTATAACGCAATGATATTAATGTACACAAAAAGTAAATTCAGGGTGCGTCTTCAATTAGAGAATCCCCATGTTTCACTATTAATTTTGTAATACCTCTTCTGAAATTAATAAGTAAGAATCTTTACTGAATACTCTTAATAATGATACATGTATTGACCCAAATTTAGGAAGATCATTAAAAAATAGTCATACTAAATAAATACCAAGCATGTTTAAGCGAAACGAATTAGAGATACAGGTTATCCAGTAGAAGATAATGATGAAATAATACATCAATATATTAAAATATTATATATATATATATATATATATATATATATATATATATATATATATATATAAATACATATATAATATATTGTTAAAGTTCTCTAATCTTAGCCGATTTTCGTCACAATTGATTTACTTTTAATTAATTTTTCTTTGGCAGTTTTGAAACAATGCCTCAGTTTCAGGCTGAAACGGCACAACTATGTTACATTTCTTAATAGTTAAAAGTAAATCAATTGAGACAAAAATCGGCTAAGATTAGAGAACTTTAACGAATGAAAAACATACACAGTATCGATCATACATAAATAGGAATTATAATGGCACTTGATTAAACATGTACTCATCGTATTCTGTGATCCTTCCATATACCGAATTACTCTCCACAGCATCTCTGCATTCCTACTCTTGTCCTTCCATGATTGAGAAAAGTTCCCTGCGTATTTCTGAAGGACAAATAAAAAAAAATTATTAAAACATTATTTTGAAAACAGGAATACTATGTTAATTAAAAGAACGAGCTATCTACCATACTTCTTTATGAGTAGTATTTACATTAGATTCCAATTATACTCATTGTATTATGAATTCCATCCCTGGATCGAATATCTCTCCTCAGTATATTTGCGCTCCTCATCTGCTCTTCCATGATGGAGAAATGATGCGAACATGTATGAATAGAATATATAAAAAAAGGAAACTACTTACAGAGAATATTGTTCAAAGAGAGATATATAATCTGAAAAATATCTACTAAAAACTCTCCAGCCGCCTCATTTATTTTATTTTGAAATCTCTATTTGAATCCAATAAAAATGTCAAAGCGAAATGGAATATTATTAATAAATGAATAAGCAAGATGCTTAAAATGATAACTATTCATCAATTCGAAATCTAATATTTTTCAGAACCTCCGTTACAAGAATAGTAGAAATTATTTACTGAAGTCATTAGAATTTATTATGAATGATCATATCCGAAATTCAACTCCGGTAGTTCAGTTGAAGAAAAAACGCTTTGATAGCAAACATCTTAAACAGAAGTTGACTAAATATTAAGAATTCGTAACTGATAGAAACTCAGCATTCTAGAGTGAAAATAAAAATGTACCTTTTTAGAGAGAATTAGTATGTACCTATTATGAAAGAATAATACGCAAGCTAAATTTGAATCTAATATTGATAAAAAAGTGTCCAGAAAGAAATCATTTGAAAGATAACGAATCGAAAAAACAAGTTAAGATTCAAAAATTAACCCCATTGATATGACATCAGCTATTGACATCCGTTACTAATCCCGAAATAATTTCATAAAACATTACGTAACGTTTTCTATCCCTCTGTTTTTAATATCTATAAATTAATATGAAATATCTAATCCGATTTCTGGTGAGAAAAACTTCGACCCCGAGGTCTGGAGGATGGATTCATGAAAACTAAGGACAAATGGAATCTGATTCATAGAAGTTCGTTTAACTGTAATTCAAGGTTAAAGAAAAAGAAAGATAACATCAACGCGAGAAATAGCTGACTAAAACTGTCAATGTCAAAGCTAAAACACCTTATCTGCTAACTCGTACAATATGTTAGTCATAAGAATCGAAGTAATATTTTTTTACTCAAATGCAAAAATAAACCATTAGAACTTAATGTAGAGTAATTCATGCTGATGAACTTACTGACCAAATGAATGAGAGCCCAAACGAAGTCCACGAATATCTTGAAGTCAGGAAATATGCACTAATATATTGAATTTTTCGGGACCTGCTAAAAAAATCTTAATATTCACTACATTGCTTATTACGGAAGAATTTTCCACGAAGTTAACTTCAAACCTAGTACAAGTTTGGAAGAAATGTCCGCAGTACACAATAAAAAATCATATCTACTTAAGAAATATTGATTTTCAATTTTCTATCTTCAATGGAACGATCTTAAAATTTTCTATGACTCTCAAAAATATATTATTATTTGGAAAACCTGGATTTTGGGGTCTGCGATATATCTAATCTAGGAAGGATCCATATCCCCTTTTTCCTGGGTGGTTTGGGGTTTATTCGAAAAGAAAAACGCTGGGTCAATGACGCTTTTGGTTTAGGCTCAGAGATGGTATCCTATGTAGGTATGAATATATCCGTAGAAGTATCCATATATGAATATACAGTCAAACTGTTAGGATCAAGCTTAGGATCTTTCTCTCTTTACATTCCGGTCTCTATCAAACGAATCACATGGTAAAAAATTACGTAAGACGCTAACTGCTTATAAAAAGGATTTCTCGCAAATACACCGCATTTGAGAGAAATCTCCAGATGCACCGCTTCCCGCTATGCCTATCATCCTTCGCATTTGATAGAATATTGTTTAATTTATCCATATCGCCATCCACTACACTCCTCTCGTGCCTCTTACCTATATTAATAGAATTGTGCAAAATAAAGAATGACTCTTTTCGGTTTAAGGTTTAGAGTAGATTTAAACATCTTAGCCAATTAAAATTTCCCCTTCATTTTCCAACGTTGAAAGATTTAGGTTGTCATATCCCGCTTATATAGTAGTTATCATTGGGTCTCCTGAAAAGCATCTTAACCGAAAATGGTCTGCATTGCCTTCAATTGCATTGCCTTGCCTGAGAGGAATATGACGCCAATTTGCGTATAATAGACAATAGAGGCCTTTATCAAGAATCCTATCACATGAGAGAGAAATGAGGAGAAAGATTGAAGACAATTATGTTAACATAGAGTGACGGTGAGACTGGATGCTTGATAGCGAATGATGTAGAGTCATTAAATAAGTGAGGCCAACGTGAAATCAAATCAATATGAAGAATAAAGAAGGATAAAAATAAAATTAACGCTTGGTAGAGAGGATACAAATGTCTTGGCAGTGCAGATAAGACAGGGAAAAAATACATATTCACTACAAGCAATATTACCTGGGAAAAAATACATTTCATTCCAAGCATCGAAGATTTCCCTGACAGGCTGCAACTTATCATTTCCTCTGTTCAATCTTCTTTCTGCCGTATTATGAAAGCGAAGAATCCGCAATACCATCTTAAATCCATCCCTAGCCATAATGACTATTCGAATTCATTTGAAGAAAAATGGGTATTGATTTTAAACATACTGATAATCACAGTGTAAAGGTTAAACCTCTTAGTAAGACGCGAGAACTCAAACGATTGTCAGCAAAAAATATTATTTTCCTTTGCTCCATTGGTTTAAAAGTAAACCTGCGATGGACTAATAGATATTAATGAAGGCATCATTTCAACCATCATATTATGGAAAGATGTTAGCTGACCCATGCATTACAAAAAGTGAATTTGGAGAAATTGCTCCAATATGTAATTGACTGTCATAAGCAAGATGACTCAGTAACCTCTGGAGCAGTAGGCATTCGATTAGAATTTGAATCCGATACTGCATTTCCAGAGCAAACAAGTGCTTATTGCTTTGTTATCAACGACTGTGAGATTGAATATAATCCTTTAACATGTGTTATATGAAAGGTGATGTAATATATCTAAGAGCATTTTGAACCATCCACTCCTCGCTATGTCTACTCTGATGTTGAAAGAAGGATGATGAAATTTTTATATCTTATTAAAACTTTCAGGGAAAAAAAGCATGTGAACGAGTTTTTTTTTACTAGCTCGATGAGGGGGAATATTTCTTAACTATGAACTTTCTAGAATGCCTTACAAATGCCACCTCTACCTCTAAGTTAGCTAGATGTGTTTATAAAGAGAGAGAATGTGAGGGAGATCAGTAGAAGTCTCCCAAGCTTACTCCATCGCCTTTGATCAGCTACAAGGGAAGAGGAATATGAATTCAGCTCTGATAGAACTTCTCTTCTATGAAGACAAAGAAGAGAAACACGTGAAGGAACTCTCCATCATTGCTCTAAACAACCTCACCAGTCAGCATTGGATATTTGATACACCAAAGGGTTTGATTGTACTTGGTTAGACTTATCAAAGAAGCCTTAAAACAGCCTCAAGATGATTGAAGGTTATGTAGAATTTAAAAATGTGTTATTTTAAAACATTAAACTTCTCCTTATAAATTTCTCTTTGCATATGGTCATGAAAAGTGTCCTTTAATTGAACAGTTATTACCACATGTTAAACTTGTATGGATAAATGGTCTGGAGGTGAATGCTTGTATCATAATCACGTTGAGATGCCTTTACAATGCTCTCACACCCGAGCATTAACTTTAGCAGACTGGTGTCAAGATAATTTCAAGAGAATAAATTTAATGGAGGGAAAAGTAGGTTTGAAGACCTTCAAGAGATGGACCAGTAAGGCGATGGCTCCATGTGAACTTGCAGCAGCTGGTATGACTTTCCACAGTGGCACCTTTGATGTTACAAAATGTGTGTTCTGTGGATTAGAGTTGCATAACTGGGAAACTGGTGATAATCCATTCACTGAACATTTTTATGCAAACCGTTCATGTGCATTATTCATAAACTTTGCTTATTGTGATACAGTGGATAAAGAATAAAATTAATGTTTATACATATACTACTCTTTTAGAAATTGAATAAAAAAATATATAAAAAAATGTATTGCTCTTTTTATTTCTCCCCCCTTTCTTTTCCTATAATACTGATTACTAAGGATGTAATAAAATACTAAAGTATCTGAAATAAAACTTAATTACCTCGCAATTGAGAGAAAAAAAACTAGTCACTACTGATAAGATGCTATAAGAAGCATCGTAAAAAAATACTCATTGAAGGTTAGCTAGGTATATAAATTTATATATACATGGAAAATGTGAGGATTCCTAGTCTCACTCAAGCTATATCAACATCTGCAGGAAGATGAATTCAGGTCTGATTGAATTTCTCCTTTACGAAGAAGAATGTGATCTCAATTATTGCTCTAGACAACCTCATAGGACAGTATTGGTTCTTTGATGTGTCCAAAGTGAATAATTACACCGACTTAATGAAACAGAAAGAATGTAACATACCAAACATTGATGCAGAGTTTCAAAATGTATCAATTATTTTAAGACGTTACACTACTTCTTATAAATTCCTATTTGCCCATGGTAACAAAAAATGTCTTTTCATCGAGAGATTATTTCTACCTGATGTGAGACTTGTATACAATATTGATGACTTAAATCATACTCCTCACATGCAAAAACCGAGGGAGTACCTCTTTCAGACTGACATACCCATGGATTGGTCCTCCACCACATAAGAATATTAATTTATATTACTCATAAATAAATTGAATTAACAAATACATAAACTCCATTTTATTTAATTCTCCATTACAATTAAAATGAAGGTGATTTGCTAACTTATAGAGAAATCAGATTACCATCGCGCTACGAGGACTTGGGCTAATTTAATAGACCAAGGTCTTGATAATGACCTTTTAACCCATATGCCATCAAGAGTGTAAACTGTCAATGAGAAATATATAAACTCCATTTTTATTCTCCAATACAAGTAGAATGAAGGTGATTTGACAGTTTACAGAGATTTTCCAACTCGTGTGTCAATTTAACAACCATCAAGAGTGTAAAATGTCAATTAACAGAGAAATAAGAGGACATTATCCTAATTTTTTACATCACATAACCTATATAACAAGTCGAGGACAAGGTCTGGGTCAAATTTAATAGGTCAGAAGTCAAGTTTACTAGATCTGGGTCAAGTTTACATAGACAAGGCCGGGTTGAGGACACGTTTACTACATCTGGGTCTAGTTTACTGGGTCAAGGCTGGGTTCAAAACATGAAAATTAGCCTTTGTTTCAGAATCATTAAATATATACTAATTATGCAGGGTTTCAAGTTTGTTACTCAAATAAAGCAATGTTGGACTTTTGTCTAGCCTTTTTCAATTTCGGACCACTGTACGTCGATGGAAAATAATTTTCTGAAAAAAAGGAAGGCTATCTGTGTCACTGTAGCTACAAATGACTGAGGTTGTACAGTTAAACAGATTACTTTAAGTTAAGTGGATAAGCCTTTGGTGATATTTAAAATGTAATCTAAGCATATGTAAATTCGATCACAATATTTGCATCTGGGTATGAAATTACAACGGATATAGCTTCCATTCATTCACTCAAGAGAAATATTTCATTTATTAAAACTACGTCATGGCTTGGCTTGGGCTTTAATCAAAGTTGTCACAGGTCATAAGCATAAAATTACCTTCCCATTGTGGTAAATGGTGATGTCAATTATGTATTTACTATACCTGGATTTCTAATATTATAAAGGATCGAATTGAGATAACATGTGCATTAGGGTGGATCAAAAAACTTTTTTTTTCATATCGGTGAACGGCTTAAGTTTGAGGTTGGTGGTCCTTATAACATTAAAAAAAAATCAACTCGATCGGATTATGTTCTGAGGCTACGAATTTTAGTAAAAATTAAAATGTTTTGTGAAAAATGTCAAATTTCTGCATTTATTCCTGATGGTTTCTAAATGTTTCCGAAGTAATTTAATTGTAAAGAAGTACATATATTGCCTGGTTGTTGCTAAATTTTAAAGATTTAGTACGTTTAAATCAAGGAAAATGATTTCTCAGTTCGCCAAAATTCATCAAAATACGCATAATTTACAGAAATGAGAAGATGTTGGTTAGACAATAGAGTTAGGGTTTGACGCTTAAGTGACAGTTTTTTTTGCGTAGGACATATCTTTATCCAAAAAATATTCGTTTGAACCGAAGTAGAATTTTTGGGAATTTTAACTATTTTTGCCAAAATTTCGAAACTTTGAAGTAAAAATTCTCACAAAAGATAGCATTTGATTGGAAAAAAATTACATCTGTGATGTGGGTGTGCCACTATTACCTTGTATTACATTTCCATAAGAAAAATGGCAACACGATCCACCCAACTGTCTAACCAACATTCGTAACATTTCTGTATATTTTGCGTATTTTGACAAATTTTGGCGAACTGAAAAACCATTGTCCTTTATTAAAACATACTATATCTTAAATATTTAGCAACAACCAAGCAATATATGTACTTATTTGCCATAAAATCACTTCCAAACATTGAGAAATCATCAGGAAAAAAAGAAAAATTTGGCATATTACACAAAAATGTAAAATTTTGACTAAAATTCGCAGCCTCAGGATCAGTCATCCGATCGAGTTGAAATCTATTATATGTTTTCTAGGGACCACAAACTCCAAGCACTTGCTACCCCTACCAATATTATAAAGGTTCAAATTGAGATGACACGTGCATATCTGAAGAAACTCGAGCTCGTGGAAAGTTTGAGATATGGCTTACTAGATGGTGACTGACGTCATAAACACGAACATTCCTTCCCATTGTGGTAAATGGAGACTTGCATATCTGAATAAACTCGAACACGTGGAAAGTATGAGGTTTGGCTTACTGGATGGTGACTGACGTCATAAGCACGAACCTCCCTTCTCATTGCGGTAAATGGTGCTGGCGATTTCGTATTTACTCAATCTGGATTTCCAATACTATAAAGGATCGAATTGAGATGACACTTGCATGAGAGTGGATCGAAAAAAATTTTTCGAAATCGTTCAACGGCTAGTGCTTAGAGTTTGTGGTTAGTGGTCCTTATACTATATAAAAAATTTCAACTCGATCAAATTATGTCCTGAGGCTGCGAATTTTTATCAAACATTTAAATTATTGTGAAATATATCTAATTTTTACATTATTCCTGATGGTTTCTCAATGTTTTCGAAGTGATTTAATGTCAAAGAAGTACATGTATTGCTCGGTTGTTGCTTAATATTGAAGATTTAGAACGTTTCAATAAACGACAATGGTTTCTCAGTGCGCCAAAATTCGTCAAAAATACGCAAAATATACAGAAATGTTACGGATGTTGGTTCGAGGGTAGGATCGGTTTTTTTCTGATAGAAATATAATTCCCAGCAATAGTGGCACACCCACATTACAGATATTATTTTCTTTCCAAATAAAATACAATCTTTTTTGTCAATTTTTTATATCTAAGTTTCGAAATTTCAGCAAGAAAAGTTAAAATTGCCAAAAAATCTAGTTTGGTCGAAACGAATATTTTTTGGATAAATATATGTCATTTGCGACGAAAACTGTCCCTCTAGCCTCAATATACCACTTAAATATTTCTATTTGGGGCAGAGATGCACCCAATGGGATCCGAATAGGAGCCAAAATCATTTAGAATTAAACTTTTTTGTAACTGCTTCTGTCCTCGTCTAATCCTTCGCCTCTTGGCACCCATTTCTAACATTGAATACCTTATATGTTTTATAAATATTATTATGAAATTTTTGAGTACTGCATGACCCAACTAAAAGATGATGAGATTGTTGTTCCTGATAGTGAAGTAAAGAACACCGATGCTTGTTGGAAAGATGAAATTCTTCGAATTTTCAAAGAATAATCTAAAATACTAATGGAATGGAATAGAAGTTCATTGCCATGTAAAACACAAACAGACCATTCGATTGGTTTCTTGTTAATTCTCCTAATATTCAAAGATTATTACACTTCCGACCAGTATTGGCGTTCCTTCATTTACATCCAAGAACATCTATTTCTATATCTATTTCTATATCTATAGATATATAGGAAACATCTCTGCCACATACAGAAGCATATGGGAGGCATATTGCGGCTTGAGTGAGAGCTTTCGTAGCAGAGGAAATATCTTTATCCAAAAAGTTATCCGTTTGATCCGAACTAGATATTACTTGCAAATTTAAGGTTTCTTGCCGAAATTTAAAAAAATTCGAGGTAAAAATTCTAACAAAAGATAGTACATGATTTGAAAGGAAAATTATATCTGTATTGTGGGTGTGCCACTATTGCCAGGTATTACAATTCTATAACAAAAAAAACGATCCATCCTACTGTCCAACGAAAATCCGTAACATATCTGCTAATTTTGTATATTTTGACGAATTTAGGCGAACTGAGAAACCGTTTTCCTTGATTCAAAAGTACTAAATCTTTCATATTAAGTAATAAACAAAGAATATATGTACTTATTTACCATTATATCACTTCGGAAACATTGAGAAACCATCAGGAATAAATGCAAAAATTTGACATTTTTCAAGAATATTTAAAATTTTGGCTAAAATTCGCTGCCTCAGGGCATAATTTGATCGAGTTGAAATTTTATATATGTTATAAGGACCAGCAATCACAAACTTAAAGCACTAGCCGTTGAACGATTTCGAAAAAAGAGTTTTTTCGATCCACCATCAGGCCCGTGCGCACGGGGGGGGGGGGGGGGGGGGGGGGTTGGGGGTTCGAACCCCCCCATGAGCATCCTTCATACAAAAAGTTCCACGAATGATGAATTGAAGATAGGATAAAATGAAATTATTTTATTTAATGTTTCATTTAGTAAACTTTTTCTTCCAAAATTTTGTGCCTCTTTCAACTTTCATGTTAACGTCTGTCACGACTCCTTCTTTCGTCTCGGTGAGTCACACTTTCGCTCTTATCAGAAATCGAGTTCTACGAACAAAAGGACCTAAAAGCCCAAGCTACCAGCCCGCACCTGATTTCTCCGTACGCGCGCTTTCATTGGCAATGAAAAACCCCTCCCACGAGCAAATCCTGCGCACGGCCCTGTCCACCATAACGTGCATATCTAAAGAAAATCGAGTACGTGGAAAGTATGAGGCATGCCTTAGTCCAAGGTGTATTGGGTCATGTTCAATCTGGATTTCCAATGATATAAAGGCTCGAATTGAGATGACACGTGCATGACTAAATAAACTCGAAGACGTGGAAAGTTTGACGTATGGCTTACTTGATGGCGACTGACGTCATAAGCACGAACCTCCCTTCGCATTGCGGTAAATGGTGCTGGCAATTACGTATTTACTCAATCTGGATTTCCAATATTATAAAGAATCGAGTTGAGATGACACGTGCATATCTATAGATACTCGAGCACGAGGAAAGTATGAGGTATGGCATGCCCCATTCTTGGTTCATAAGCACGAACCTCCCTTCCAATTGTGGTAAATGGTGTATCCCGTATTTGTTATGGCTGGATTACCAATATTATAAAGGTTTGAATTGAGATGACATGTGCATATCTGAAGAAACTCGAGCTCGTGGAAAGTTTGAGATATGGCTTACTAGATGGTGACTGACGTCATAAACACGAACCTACCTTCCCATGGTGGTTAATGGCGATGGCGATTACGTATGAACTCAATTTGGATTCCCAAAATTGTAAAAGATCGTATTGAGATGGCGGGTGCATTTCTAAAGAAACCCGAGGAAGTGGAAAGTTTGAGGTATTGATTACTCCAAGGTATCTTGGGTCGTAACACGAACCTGTCTCCCCATTGCGGTAAAAGGTGCTGGCGATTACCTATTAGCTCAAGCTGTATTAAAGACATCATATAGGATCGAACGTGGCACGTGCATAAGGCTTGGCCGATAAAATGTTTTTCCAGATCAAATTTGCCCTATGTGGTAAAGTTGTGTACTGTTATGAATATCTCGCATGCAAATTTCTTCCGAAATCGGAAAATATCAACAATTAATTATATCTCTGTATTTCATATCTGAAATTTAAATTTATACCATGCCTTCTGTTTTCACGACGCCTGGAAATGGGTAGCAAATTTGAGCACATGCAACCCTCAAATCGACATAAAGTTCTGGCGAAATGGTGCATCAACTAACATTTTGCTTCTTAGAAGATTTGATTGTCACAACTTCCTATTTTTTAGACTTTATTCCTGTAGAAATGTCACGGTAATCATTTAGGGGAAAAGTAATCTGTGGATAAAACCTACAAAATTATCAATTTTGATATTATAGGTAATTTTGACAAATAAATATGCAGCTTATGATTTGATACGCTTCAAAAATTATTAAGGTTATTTTAGAGCGTCATTCTATCTTGCGGTAGGTTTTTGGAGGGGTTTTCCTCCCGTCTTTGGGCGAATGCCAGGCAATGCTTTGTTAAATAGTATTTTCCCTCCATCGCTGCCACCATGCCTGATGGCCTAATCGCATCGTAATTTGAAGTAAATAAATATGACTTAGGACCATAGGAAATAGGAAGCGGAATAAGTTAGACAGAAAACGATTATTAGATTGTTCCGTACTATCTAAGCAACAAGTTCATGAGATTTGGGAAGATCTACCTGTTGAAATATCAGCAGATAATGAATCATCCAATCCAAATGATGCCGAAAATTTTGTAGCCGAAAAAGTGGGCATTTCTATGAAGCATTTTAATCAGCCGAGATTTGCATCCTCCTGTGAACGATGTTGCGCAACGAACCAGACTGCTACAGAACTTACATCCACTATACTAGTATACATAGTAATGGTTTCTTAAGAAGATTGCCGTAGACAAAAAGAAAGTGATAAAGGAACAGCAAAATATACATGTTCTTCTTCAGAAGAACGTGGGAGATGTTTAGCTCCAAACGCTGTACTAAGACGGAAGAAAAGACTCGACATACGTATGCAATAAGTCAGAACGGAAATACGTTAAATGCAATAAGTCGAAACGCAAAAGAGTAGTAGAGGAACATATAACTCTCGGTGAAGATTTCGGTTCTCATTATTTAGGACATATCTCCCAGTTTAAGTAACGCAGTGAGGCTGATGATTACAGTCGTGGCATTTATCACCGACAAAAGAAAAGATATCAATAGACTCCGAACTGTATATGTGTGCGATGGAACTACAGTAAATACTGGCAGGCATACTGGAGTAATGGGGAGTGCTGAAATAGCACCCGGAAGGCAATGTCATTGGTTCATTATCCTACTACATTGTAAGGAACTTCAATTGATGGATTTTGTATGATAGACGGTCCAGCTATTGGCCCTAAAGCTTAATTGGGCATGGACAATTGGCTAATCTTTGAGCAAATGTGACGGTAAGTTAAAATAGTACCTTAATTCCTGCTGTCAGTATAAAAGACTTGAGCAGCGGCCAAAAATACCTCAATGATATGGCATGTGCTGTTTTTGATGGAGAATGTCCCGAGAGCAATGCAGCGAGAAGCTCGGGAACAATTGTTTATTCTAGATTGACCGCAACCGGAAATCGCATTCTTCGATTTTATGATTCAACAAAGAACCCATTAAAAGATCTGGAAATGTTGGCCTTGAATGTGATGAATAAATAGGTTACCATTTGGTTTGTAATAACATTAAATACACCATGTACGGGAGGTGCAGAGAGTATCATGAATATAATACATGTCATAAAGTATCTGGATCGTGACATCAAATTACGTCTTCACTCAATCATTCAGGGAAATTGCTTTTTTAGCTCATCCAGATAATTTTCTACTGGCAGTGAAAGTCGATTAGTTAAGGTCAAACCATGCCATGGATGTTAAAATAATCAAATCAAGGGGAAATCATGCGAAAGATTTGAGGAAATTGGAACTCCCCACTTTGAGGTTTCACGCAAAGAACTACGACAAATTAATTTAGAAGTAACTGAAATGCCTGTAACAGTTAGAATTAAAAGTAAAAATTTGGGAGACATCCTATATAAAAGAGCATAGTTTGAAATTCCTCCCTTCCCCTGCCACGCATAAGCAATGGATACAATGGTGCCAATGAATATGGTTGCTTCGAAAACTGTGTGCAGTCCAGAAATTTGACATGGATAGGTATAATCATAGATCAGAGACCACCAAATTCAAACGAAATTTGAGCATTAAGAATAATATAACGTTCCGTAAGAGTTTAGACTAAATCACATATATACCTTCAACCATGTGTAAATTCGATTACAATATTTGCATATGGATATGAAATTACAACGGATATAGCTTCCATTCATTCACTCAAGGGAAATATTTCGTGGCTTGGGCTTTACTCAAAGGTGTCTCAGGTCATAAGCAAGAACCTACATTCTTACTGCGGTAAATGGTGCTGGCGAATACTCAATTTACTCAATCTGGATTTCCAATATTATAATGTATCGAATTGAGATGACACTTGCATGAGGGTGGATGGAAAAAACTATTTTTCGAAATCGGTCACCGGTCACTGCTTAAAGTTTGTGATTGGTGTTCGTTATACCACATAAAAAACTTCAACTCAATAGGATTATATCCTGAGGCTGCGATTTTTAGTCAACATTTTTAATTTTTATGAAAAGTGTCAAATTTTTGCATTTTTTCCTGATTTTTTGTCAATGTTTCCGAAGTAATTTAATGGCAAATAAGTACATATATTCCTTGATTGTTGCATAATATTAAATATTTAGTACGTTTCAATCAGGGAAAATGGTTTCTTAGTTTGCCAAAATTCGTCAAAATACGCAAAATATACAGAAATGTTACGGATGTTTGTTAATCAGTAGGGTGGGTCGTTTTGTCTTTCTTTTGGATGAAAATGTAATACACAGTGAAAGTGGCACACCTACATTACAGATATGATTTTCTTTCCAAATAAAATACTATATTTTGTTTGAATATTTTCCTCAAGGTTCCGATATTTCGTAAAGAATCGTTAAAATTGTAGTTTTCAAAAATTCTAATTTGGTTCAAACGAATATTTTTTTGGATATTGCATTTGCGACGAAAACTGTAACTGAAACCTCTATATGCCACCTATATACATCTGTATGGGGCAGAGATACCTCCTATGGGACCGGAATAGGAGGCAAATTAATTTATAATTAAGTCTTTTTGAAACTTAATATTATATATTAATATACATATTTATGATTAATTATTAATAATATAATAATAAACAATTTTTAGATTTTCCACAGATTACTTTAGAATTTAAAAAATAGGAAAATTATCACAATTAAGTCTTACAAAAGGCAAAATGTATTTTTGCCTTTTGAAAGACGTAACCACCAGAATTTTTAGTCGAATTGCGGGTTGCCGATATCCAAACTCTGTTGCCCATTCCCAGGCGTCGTAAAACCATAGATTGCGTTAAATACATTTTAAATTTCAGATATGTAATATTGGGATATAATTAATCCTTGAAACATACTAAATTGTCAATATTTGGAATACTTCAGTCTCTATAGGCGTTAGTTTCTCATTTGTGCTTGTATTTTTGCAAATTTTGAAACTTTAGACTCGGGTGGCAGTGCTTAATATTATCCAATTTCGGAAAAAATGTGCATATGAGATCCATCTATAAGTATACAACTTTACCGCATAGGGCAAATTTGATCTGAAAAAAACGTTTTTTCGGCCCACCCTAACGTGCATATCTAAAGATACTCGAACATGTGGAAAGTTTGAGGTATGGCTTACTCGATGGTTACTGACGTCATAAGCTCGAACCTCCCTTCCCATTGCGGTAAATGGTGCTGGCGATTACGTATTATTTTATCTGGATTTCCAATATTATAAAGGATCGAAATTAGATGATACGTGCATATCTAAAGATACTCAAGCACGTGGAAAGTATGAGGTATGGCTTAGTGCAAGGTGTCTCGGGTCATAAGCACGCGTCTCCCATCCCATTGCGGTAAATGGTGCTGGCGATTACGTATTTACTCAATCTGGATATCCAATATGATAAGGGATCGAAGTGAGATGACACGTGCATTAGTAAATAAATTCGAACACGTGGAAAGTTTGAGAGGTATGGAGAGCCAATAAGACCTCAAATGTCATAGCGTTTGTAATAATTCTACTAATTATAAGCTGAATTGTAATATATTTAGATATATGCACATGACCCAGGTTATGCAAATACATAATATATTTTAAAGAAAGAAAATGTATAGTTTTCTAGTATGGCTTATGTAATTCTTTTATTTTACATTTGCGGCTAAGATTGAATTCAGAATAAATGTTAATAAATATGAAATGGGTTTACTGTTTAAATGTAAGTTCCTTATCATTAATTGCATCCGATTGCATAATGCGAGGCGCTGAACCAAAAAATACGTACTTAGAAGAATGAAAATGTCGCTTTACTTAGGGGTATTTACGGTTATCAATGCAAGATACCCTATATCTTCGCTTGTATTTCCATCAATTTTCAGATCCAAAAGCATTGGAATGCAGCCACCACATTTGGCTCGTTATTTTAGATGCGATCCTTATCGGATTTTTGGGGCCTTCATCGGATTTTTGGGGCCTTCTGGTATCGAATCCATGATATTTAGGAAAGCGTTTCCTTTTTCCTTCGGATCCCATGTAAATTTCGTAGGGTATTAAAATTGGTTCCACTTTGAGTTGACGTAAAAGATTGACCTATATTGCTCCACCACGATCATATCCGGGTTCGATTCCCGGCTTCATCGGACTTTTTCGTCTCTGCATACTCTCTGCCTTATCCTTAGAAGAGTCTCTTAGCCTTAAGAATGAGTAATACACATATTCCCTCTGGTTATTCATAACTTACTATGAATGAGAGGATACTGGGAGAGAGAAATGGGAAACTCTGGACTGAGAGCTGGAAATGGGAACTCATTGACGGATAAGAGGGCCGTCGGACCGAGATTGGAAGCGAAAGGCAGAGAACCATGTTTTTCCTAAAAATAGGCAAAGAATAATTAAATGAAATAAATTGCATACAAAAATAAAGGTCTTTTTAAGGGCTTTACGATGATTGTATATAATGCTCTGTAAGTGTAAAACTCTTTCAGAATTTAGCAATTTAGTGAGCTTGCGGGCACCGAAATCCACACTGTTTTAGGGACCTCGTCAACTCGCAATTTTGTTTGCTCCTCGAATTTGATTTCGGAGCAGAAATCAAATGTAAATATAATGAATTAATGAACTGACAAACAGTTCAGATATACACTTAGAGAGTAACCAACATACAAATATAAAGATAAAAATGAACGAAGAAAATACTTTGTTTATTTAATTTTTATGCAAAATTGTCGAAAACTGTACGTGGTGCACAATTTTTACAAAAATGGCTGAATTTAACACAAAATATACAATAAGTAACGGGTAACTACGTCAATGTTACCTAATCCTTGTTGGCGTGTGTAACTTTCCATTGCGCGTGCTCATGACACGTGCTTTTGTCCCTGGAAAGACAATAAAATAGCAACTTATAGATAACATGTTAAAGGACGCTGCCTGCTTACCAACCAATCGCCGACCTCCACGAGCCCGGCATGCTGACATTACTTTTGGCCAGCTATATAAAGGCTTCCAACCTCAGGTAAGGCACTATCATTTGCTAGGAAGTTGTTGGGACAACACGATCTAGTGGCAGAGATCATCTAATCAGTGGTAAGTGAAAGCATTGTTACATTACTTTCAAACTTAAGTATATAAGATTGAATATTCAATATTGAATATATTTTCTTTTTGAAATCTATTTAAAGGCTTTCAACCTCAGGTGAGGCGCTATATTTTCCAGGAAGTTGTTGGGCAGACAACACGATCTAGTGGCAGAGCTCATCTTTTCAGTGGTAAGTGAAAGTACTGTTACATTACTCTCAAACTTAAGGAATACAAGATTGAAGATTCAATATTGAATATACAATTATAATGAAAATATTACGCTTACAACGTTTTTTGTTGCAATAGGATTTCATTGAGAAGCAAAAGAGTAAACCTAAATTGAACGTCTTATTTAAATCATATAGTAATAGTTTAGTTTGAATTTTTAATTTGTATTGTTAAAAGTGCTTCGACAGCTTAGTTCATTTTGCACACGAGTTCCCACCGGGACTCGAACCGCGACCGCTTTCTTCAAAGCCGAACGCACTGCCCACTTGGCTATCTGGGATCCCCAATTGTTTAGTTATTAGAATTATAGATATATAGCTATTGTTGCACAGCTGTTGTTACTAGAATTTATTTGAATTCATATCCTGTGATCTCTATTCACATCTTACATTCTTCATTCCTTCAGCTGATCTTCACCGAAGAAATACTGCGACATGGCTGTCGGCTGGAACTTGGCGATGACATTAGGATTATCCGTCCTCATGCTGTTTTGCTTGGTGACCATGACAGGTAGGATAGTGTAATTCAAGTGAAGAATAGTTTAGTATAGGATTTCACAAAATTCAGTATCTAATATAGGAAGTGATGGCAATAGAATTGGATGAATGAATTTGGAATGAAAATGGAAACAGCTTCAAATATGATAAAATATTTATCTTTAAGTATGTTCCTAAAATAATAGGTGTTCTATTGGTACATTGTCGATGTCTTGACTTGACTTTGGTTTGCTGTAAGCACTAGGCGGTACGCCCATGGCACCCAGTCTCACCCTTCTTTACAAATTCGTGACTCAATGCAATTAGGATTATTTTGTTGTTTAAAAAGGGGTTTAATAAAATGTGAAAATAAATTAGAAGTGATTTTTGGCTTAAGAGCTAAAAGAATAAACATAAAATAATTGAAATAATTAATACACAAATAAGTGCGCGGGAACGCGGATACTTTGGCATCGTTTTAGGACGTTTTTCTTCGGAGACCAGATGTGATTTAAAAGAGGATTATGTAATAGCGACGTCTTCATTTAAAATTTGGTTTCCTGTTTTTTACATCTTGCAGTGAGCGTCGATAAATTGTGCTGTTTGATTATTTCTCTAATTAGAAATAGGCGGCTGCAGTTTGTTATTAGGCGGATAGATTTTCGGTAAAATAAGTCGTATTGATATCTTTTTGCGCAGTTGAAATTGATTGAAAAGGCATATAAGATGATAGGGGTTCTCATTGCGTCAAATTTTCGTAATTTAGATGTCGTTAATAAAGGGCTAGATGAAGATAGCCATGGAGTATCAGAGTGCGGTCGCCTGAGCAATCGAGCGTGCTCCCGCCAGTTTAGATGAGAGTCAAGAGTAGCACCGAGAAATGTATGCGATGAGACCAGATGGATATTATCAAGGATGGGTGTGATGTCTTCATTTTGTCGTCGTCGAGATGTGTCGAAGTGCGTATAATTACTCTTGGCCGGATTAATCCTAAGCTTCCAGTCTCCGGTCCGTATGTTGCAATGCTCAAGATGGTTCTTTAAGCGATTGATTGTCGAATTAGCATATTTACCACTGGCGGTGTTGGCAGTATCGTCTACGTAAAGGAAGTATCCCGATGTATTAGGATCTGTGGGATTTTTGATTGGTTTCGGGATGAAAATTACCTGAAAAATTTCCGTTGGGACGGGAAATATGGCTTAAATAGGCAATGTTTGAGTAGATTGGTAAGTAATCCCAATCCCATAGGGTTTTGAATAAACGTCTTTAACATACGGCTTTTAATATTGTCAATTCCGGTGGCCGAGCGTATTTTTTAATTTAAGATCGCGCGGCGGATTTCCTAGTGAGTAATAGGTTGAACGTAAGGGTTTGGAGTGAAACGAAGGTTATTTGTATCTAGTTTGAGTTGGTTATCAAGCGGAGAATCAATTGACTTAGATGAATTACATGCGTGAGCGGTTGTGAAAATGTTTGATTTTTCGAGTGGGTCAAAATGAACCATATTATCTTGCCGAAATGGTGGAGGAAATCTAGACGGCTTTCGAATCGCTTTAGCATTTTTCCAGACAGCTTTATTATCAAAGTTTAAGGATTCTAGTTTATTGATCCAGTTTTTGCCTTTTAATTTCTTGATTTTCTTTTTCATTGTTGATTGGAATAATTTGTATAATTCTCTATCTCGAAAGTCATGAAAATGCTTCCATTTACGGAGGTAGGCGTTTTGGGCGGTAAGGTTTTTGCGGATTAATTTTTGAAAGGAAGAGTATCTGAAAGAGGATGAGAAAGTCCTGATGTCGAATGCTCTTCTGCGGTAGAAAGAAAATCGGTGTTTAGCTGTACCTTCGCATCAATATCTTGATTGGATGGGGATTCGAGAAGCGGAAGGAAATGGATGTTTTCGGAGATGAAATAGGAATATTTTGTCCAGTATGTTACGAATTTAGGAGGCTGAAAAATTAAAGAATAAGAGGATAAAAGGAGATCAAGGAGAAGAAAGAGATGATCGGAAGAGTGGGCATTGATAATCTGTATAGAAGGAGAGAGATTAAAGTTTTTAGTAATTGCAAAGTCGAGAATATTGGATGAATAACGAGCGACGCGAGTTGGGGCCTCAGGGGAATGAAATATAAATCGACGATGACGGGAGAAGGGATACAATGTATTCTCATTTGAGTATGTATCGTAAGAACCCCAGCTATGGTGTTTAGCATTCCAGTCGCGATGAAGATAGATGGAGAATCAGAGGAGAAAAGAGTTGCTAAATCATCAGAAGTGAGAGAGTCAGTGCGACAGTTTACGGAATAGATATAAATAGTGTGGGTAACGGTTGAAATTCTGATTCCTATTGCTTCGATCGAGGAAAGAATCGGTGAAGGTAGTGTTAGGGGAGTACCGAGTTTCATAGGTTCAGTCAGGTCAGGGGTGTTGGACGGGTGAAGGATCATCAGGATCTTCGGAAGGAGAGGCTTGGTGCAGGAACGGCAGGATGGATAATAGTGACTTCTTTGGAAGACATAAAGAGGTGATCTTCCCCTCCCTTGGAGGCAGATGGCTTAGTGGAAGATGCAGAAAATTCTTGAATTTCGGATCGTAACGGTCGAAAGTTCTTCAGATAGAAGGAGCGAAGTTTCTGGTAAACACAAGCCTTTGTTTGTTGTTAGATGCTAGCTGTAGCGCGTGCAACACTTTCTATGAAAATTAGAACGGAGCGCTCTAGAACGTAACTGATCGATTCACTCTCTAATGCAAGCAAAATATTCTAACCCAGAAGCGGCGAACCTATGGCACGCTAGAGTTCGGCGCGCGAAACTATTACGACATTATTTTTTTTGCATTGTTCACTTAAGAAATGAAGCTCCACAGTATTTAAATGTGGATTATGTTTATTAGTAGTGGCAACTAACGATCATATAAGTCTCATACAAGATCTTAATCGCATATCTGACATTAACAAATAATGATATCACAATCTCACTGTATGGTTCGGCACTACATTGCCACGCAAGCCCTTTATATCAAATATGGCACTTTTACAGCAGAAGGTTCGCCAACCCAACATTGTAGATGTTTGTTGGGCTTTTCTTATGAATATCACCTTCAAATTTAATTTTAATTTAGTCGCATTTTAAGCCTATTGTTTTCAATTACAACAAACAACCATTCTTCGCATTTCTTCACCAGTTAATGGTATCCAGGTATTTCATTTAATGAAGCCAATTTTTATATTACTTTACGAATAATTGCTCTTCAGTAATTCCTTGCCAACGATCTTTAGCCAACAATGCGGGCCAATAATATTTCATCCGAAATAGTGAGGAATTATTACACAGTAAAATCTACCTAAGGCGGAAACCTACCAAAGCTGGAAACGTTAATAATGTTACTGCATAAACGCAAGGTTTTTAGATGCCCTCTGTAAGGTGGATCCTGCATAAAGTGGACGAAAATCTATGTTCTTCAACCTCGCATACAAAAAACTATTATTCGAACCTGTAAAAGGCGGCAAAAACTATTTCTTGCCTTTAAAAGCATTCGTCATTGACTTTCCTGGGGAAAATCTACTTAGGACGAAGGTTTTAGATTTAGATATATACCCCGCGAGCCGCCAGAGTCGTATGGCAGGGGATGTAATACACCACCATTATTCATTCCTCTCTATTAACATCTCTAATAGCCTGGGGAAAAAACGACCAAAAGTTATTATCCGTCCTTGCGATTACTACCCTATAACTTTTCGTCGAGGCTCCCGGATAGTCATGTGGACAGCGCGTTTGCCTTTGGTGAAAGCGGTCCCGGGTTCGAATCCCGGTGGGAGCCAATGTGCGAAATGACCTAAGTTGTCGAAGCACTTTTAACAATACTACTACTACTACTACTACTTTTCGTCGATGCCTCTCGGAGATCGCGTTCGCTCCTTATTGGCACTAACATTTTACTTACTACTTACTACTTAACTTAAAAGATAAGTCACTGCTAAACGTGACTCCTAGGTATTTGTTGTCGTGCACTAACTCTAATGGATTCCCTTAAATTTGGTACTGCGCGGTATTTATGTTTGTGGAACGCGTAAAACTCATGGCAACGCATTTATTTATATTTAAATACAGCTGCCGATCTTTACACCATCCTGATATTACGTCCAGGTCGTTTTGAGGTACATTACAATCGTTTTCTGACCAAATCTCTCTGTATAAAAAAGATTTGATCCATCTGATAACTTTTTCGTCGATAGCGTAGGCACTCAGCTTTTGTGTAAGCTTTTCGTGAGAAACTGTGTCGAAAGCTTTCCTGAAATCTAGGAAAACTGCGTCTGATCTAACACCGCCGTCTACTGCTTTAGATACGCCATTCATAAAAAGCGCTAACTGGGTCTCACAAGACCTACCTTTCCGGAATCCGTGCTGGCTCTGACTGATTGCTCCCTTTTCGGAAAGAAAGCGCATGAATGAGCTCGCTATAATATGCTCCATTACTTTGCAAAAGATTGAAGTTAATGAAATAGGCCTATAATCATCCGGTTTTTGACGCGTGCCCTTTCTTAGGTACCGGAGTGACATTAGCTTTTTTCCACGACATTAGCACGGTTCCCTCATCCAATGATTTCTGATAGAAAATCTGTAGAAGCGGAGCAATTTCATCGGCTAAAGTTTTTATTACAACATCGGGAATACCTTCCGGTCCTGGCGCCTTTTTTCTATCTATCTCTCGCAATAACTTTCCAATTCCATCAACCGATATCTCGATGGGACACATCTCTGAATCAATGCGCGAGGTAAAATCCTCAACTTGACCATTGTCCACCTCATACCACCACTGTAAAAAAAGAACTGGATGAATACAATAAGAATCATTGGCACTAAAATTGCCAACAACTTTTATTGTATTAATCCAATAATATATAAAAATTAATATTCATTTTTAAATCACAATTAAATTTAAATAGAAGAGCTAGCCATTAATATTAAACAACAAATTCAAAATCTGAGGAAAATTAAACCATACCTAAGAACATCATAACCAAAGTAACTTCTGATTTTACAAAAAGAAAATACTATATAACCCTCCACTAAAAATAAAGAACACACCAAAAAAGGAGGGCAGTAAAAATGCAATAACTAGAGAGAAAACACAACGGGATCATAAAAATAATATAAAAAATAAATTTTAACATTGTAATATTCTAAAAGATCTAAAATAATCATTACCATGACTACGAATTATTGATACTAAAATCCCTAATCCTAATGCCCCCTCACAGACACCAAAAGTCAAAAAATACATTAAAAAATAAAGTTCAAAATAGAAAGCTAAAACAAAAAAAAAATAAAAAATAATCTAAGAACAATAAACTCTAATCTTATTAGAATTTATTGTTCTTGGATTATTGGATCTTACTTTAAAATTACAATGAATCTTATTGTAAAGTTCCATTGAGTTTCTAAAACTCTATTGAGTGGAAAAATAAACGGACAACCTCGGGTTCTTAACAGGTATTTTGGTAATAGAGCGTTACCCCGAGGGAATGCTTACCACTCTGCCACCACGTCCTACACAATCGAGAGATAATAGAGATGTATCCATAATGAAAAAGGGGTAGGCTGGTGGATGAGGTACAAACAAGGAAATCCTGAAGTTCTGCTTTTCCATTCTATTATTTCATTCCTAATTAATGAGCTGCCTTGTGGGTCAATATGAATGTAATCAACTTTTAAATTACACTTTGACCCTATATACTCCCTATGGATGTGACTTCTGAAGGAATTAAAATTTTTGAAAAGTTTACTGTATCCCGGGACACAGTTTCAACTCCAATATTCATATGAGCACAAATATCACAAAGGACTTTCAATCTTTCAGGAGATAGTTGTTCATGGCATATCCAACAAATTAATCTAGACCTGATGCTTGAATTTAAAGTAAATACTTCGTCAGAATGCAATTTAAAATAATGATTCTTAATAGCTAAAAGGCTAGCGTAAGATTGACGAAAATGGTAGGACTTATTTAATATTTAATGAATTAAATAAAAATGGTTGAATTAGCTGAAATGTGAACTGCGTGTTTATTTGCAATGTTTGCAGCACAGATACATTTAGAAACACCGCAGACATCACTATTGAGGGGACATAATAATCACAGCTAAAATGCTGCAATTAATAGAAAGCACACATTAGAGATAAATCATTTATAAACGGCTCAACTATAATAACACATATATAGTTAACTGTATAAAGTCATCTATTGCTATAGAGAACATTCTAGAATTAAACGATAATAAAACAATGAAAAACTACTTTTCAATGCAATATACTAGATATGCGAAGGCACTGATGAATTCCATTTCCTCAAAATCGGTGGACCCGTGAAGCATTAGCTTCCCAAACTCGATGGAATTACTTTTATGGACAGTAGGAGCTGTTTTTAACGGCCAACCTAAAGAAGAAGCTCTTGCTTCTAAGAAAAAGCCATTAGCATCGACATGAACATCATTGAAGTCCCGAAACCGCCACTGCGAATCTAATGATTATTTAGCGGGGGTAAGAGAAGGTCTCGTCCTTACTTTAAATTTTGTTGGAAAAATACAATGATATTTAACGTGCCAGCCGGAGACGGAATTTCCCAATAATACTTACTGTAAAAAATCCAAGCAAACCAGTTTTTCCAGTGAAACTTATTGTATTTTTTACAAATCATTTTTTACAGTGATACAGTGAAGCATTTCTGGTAGTGCCCGTTAAGTAAGTTAGCTTTATCTTCTGATTTATTTATGGTAATTCCCGCAGCGCTTATGAGGCTAGGCACAGAAAACTGACCTCCATGGGTCTCACGCACGTATGACTAAAATTCTTTCTGATCGCCACCTGATGATTCTAATAGGGTTCGAGATCTATATTCCTGGTATTCTTTTCGCGCTTCTTCCTTAACCAACTTTCGCACTTCTCTATAGTTTTGTTCTTCGAGTTCATGGTTATTTCCGCATGCTTTGAGTTTCCTCCATCGCGAGTGAATGACTCTTTGCTTCCTATGTATTGCTCGTAATTTAGTTTTCGTCCACCGTGGCTCTTTACGCTCACGCACGGTCTTAGTAGGAACGAAGTTTATTAAACCTTCATTGATTATCCAGAGAAACTCTATCCAACTATCGTTTACTGTATTTGCACCCTAGAAGCGGACAAAATCATCCTTGCACTCGTTAATATAAACCTTAAACTCCGAAAAATTAGCTTTGCGAATTACATATACTTGCCTCGGTGGCTTAAGATATTTAACCGCTAAGAAGGAGGACATGCTGCTACTGCTTTCATCCCCGCCATTATAAAATCATGATCTGAAATACCGTCAATTATATCGAGATTAGTTATCAATTGTGGGTGGGTATAATTATTTTTTTGGATTTTATTTTGGTTTACCTCGTCATTTCAATTGGTATTAGCGCGGTTAAGGCCCACTAACCCTGTAATGACCATAATGACCTCGCACGGCCGAACGCGGATTACCTTGTCTCACAATCAGATGGAATTCCTTACGATGTTTTCAAGTGGAATCAACTTGCTTTAACTTTAGAACCCTTTTATCGGATCATCTCGTTTTGACTGGAAGTAGTAACCTGCTAGAGAAAGTTCTTGCTATTGCTCGTTTCATATGTTTACAGCGCACATCGGCTGTTATTACCTCCTTTTGAATTTAATGAACCCGACGCATTTAGTAGATTCACAGATTAGATGGAAGAGGAGACTTTTTGTTACTATCTCGCCTGTAATATCCTTGGTCAGACTATCATTAGCCGTTTCTAGGGGAGCAAAGAAGGGTTCAAGGGCAAAGGATTGAATTTTACAAATTACCCAATTTTAATTCTTTTATTTCAGGAAGTAAACCGCAGACTTTGTATTTTCCACAAAAATTTATTAATACACGACCGGTTTCGGCCATACAGCCATCATCAGGTACATACCACAGAAAACAGACAGAATTTATAACATAACCACTAGTCTCGAAGGTAGAGTGAGAAGGGGAGAGGGGTTGATGAACGTAATGTCATTGGTTAGGGTCGTGGACGCCCCCACTATTTCCACGATCTCAAGACAGTCGAAGGGGAAGAAGTTGGATTTACATTCATAAATGGCGTTCCACCAAGTTAAATCAGTTCATACCGATTTTATCTTTTAGTTCTGTTTAAGCCTTTTCTGGCAAAAAATACTACTTAACCATCCGCAACTCGTCTTTAACGAACTTCTTGTCGCAACATCACTTTTACGGTCGTTCAAAACTCCACTCACGCAAACTTTGTCCTTCACTGCATAAACGAAATGTTTCATGGGTAGGGTAAAATGGAATGGAGACTAATGGGTAGGTAGTGTATAGCAGCAGGGTTTTTTATTTGTGGTTTGGTTGAAGCCTTACTCTTTGCATTAATTACGAGAACTAGCATCGCGATCGTTACCATTCCGCCATTACATGTAACAGAGTTAGATTTGGTCAAAGTTTTCAGTGCAGTTTGTTATAACTTTTGTGAGTATTTTCGTCAACGAAAGTATTGCAACTGATTAAAATTTGATAGTTTAGTTATCATAATCTAATAATTTACTTATGAAGTCTTAGTTCAATGCACCTATCAAGTATTTTTTATGGTTTTGTCTAGGTTATCAGTAGAATTTTAGTTGACTGTGTATTTTGGGTAGCCCCGGTAGGACGCTATGGGGTAATGGTGGTAGTGTACCAGCGTTCCACTACACTATTTTTAATGGCTCTACTAAAACTGCCAATACACCTGAGGGAAAACCACACATAGTTTACTGAAAAAGGATCTACGGTATGATTCAAAAGTAAAAATAAATTAAAAAGTAATTTTTAAAAATCTTTCAGTCATCTCGATCTTCATTTTTTTATGTTGTATTTTATTCTTAATTCCCCATGTCTATTGACGTATCATAAGTACTAGTTCTCTATGTTACTAGTATAATTTTGCCTTAATAAATATGGTTGTTGATTACGAGTACCTATGTGTACGGGTATTATGATATTTTTAACAACTTCTTAATTTTGTAAAGTCATGAAAATTTCATACAATGAATTGCAAACAATATACTAGTAAATAAAAATGTTTATTCCAAAAATTTCAAAATTTAGCAGGATCTGTATATTACTACGAGTAAAATGTAGCTTGCATACTGCAAGCAGATCGACAACACTAATTTCATATCGGGACGGTCCTCAAAAGAAAAAATCTGATGTGGCCAGCACATGACTTTCTCCATGTATAATTTGTAATTATTTATCTACGACAGTATTTTCGAACTCTATATTCAATCTAAACTTGGAAGAAAAGTGATTAATTTATATCATGTTATCTTTTACGTCACAAACATTATAAATAATGTTTTTCGGGACATTTTTGATGAAAAACGATGAAATAGCCTTTCGCCCCAGCGCCCAGAGCGCCCACAACGTACATAATCAGCAACTTCCGGTTTATCAGTATTTCACAAATAACTCCTACACAATCAGTGATACAAAAATATGTTTCATGCAAAAGTTATAGTAAATTCAATTTTCTAAAACTTTTTTAATAATAGTTTACACCTAAATATAATATTTATGGAGATATTTCGAAAACCGGAAATGAGCTTTGAAAAATAAAGCTCGACTTCCGGTAAACCGATTTACTCCAAAAACTAATCAACTCTGACAGCACACACCACAGTACTATATATGAATTTTGGTATTTATACTACAAATAGTTTTCACGTTAGAGCGCCCACAAGCACAGACACACATACATACACACACACACAGACATCATTCCGAAAATGGTCAAAAAGGGTTTTCTAGGGACCCCAAACATGTATTTCCGTTGAAATCTTGAAGTCGATTTTTTTCAGGAAAACCATACTTTCTCTATACTTCGTATATGGAGAAAGTAAAAAAAGTATTGAAAATATTCTTAAAATTCGCTTCAATTTAATCGTCTGGCATTGAACCCGGGTCTTTCTGGTGAAATTACTATGCATTACATCAGAAGATCACCTTCTCTAACTACATGTTAAAATTCAAGCAGAAATATTGGCTGCAACTTCCTCAAACGAAGTTCTACTTTTCACGAATGTTAATGGCGCTCTGGATTCGAACCAAGGACGATCTAGGAAATCAAAAATATGTATTCAAAATGTATTTATAAGTTCTA
Organism: Sympetrum striolatum; assembly: GCA_947579665.1. NCBI lineage: Eukaryota > Metazoa > Arthropoda > Insecta > Odonata > Libellulidae > Sympetrum > Sympetrum striolatum. The sequence continues at coordinate 87,520,859 of OX388341.1, forward strand.
TATATATGCGGAATTTCAAGTTTTAATATTATTGGGAAGGGGTTCAAAATAATTCTTAAAAATCGGATCAGTGACTGATTGTAGAGAAGCCTGGTGTCGAACCCAGGACATATTGGCAGCTGTGAATGCACAGAATGACTTGTTAGGACTTGATATAATTTCATACAAAGCTTGAAGTCGATATGCTGGGAAGTACCTAAAATTTGTTTCCGTTATCCCCGTAAGAAATGCATTGAGGAATGTAAATGGCCCTCTGGGATCGAACCAAGGACCATCAGCGAATACATAAAATTTGATTATGAAATATATTTATGATGTCCAACCCCATGCCGAATTTCAAGTTTCCATGCCATCCGGAAGGTGTCCAAAAAAAATCATAAAAATCGCCACAATGCATTTTAAACGGCCGATACTTGCCCTGACCTAGCATAGAACCATGGACAATATTTGAAGATTGTGGTGCTGCGAAAGAGGGTGTCGCTCTAATCTTCTCAGTTTTGAAACTAAAGCTTTGTAATCCAGAACGAATTTAAAATGTGCAGTATAATCCCAGGTTTCGATAAATCCGTATGGTAAAACGCATAGACAAGAGAATGTGAGTGCTTATCAGCAGCAAGCTGAACTTATATGTAATAAAATTTGTTGGAAAATATTTTTAAGGGTAAAAAAATAATTTGAAATTATCAATGAAGAAACTAAGAAATATAATGGGAGCTCCTGAAAAGAAATAATTTTCTATTCAGTAATAGCAAAAGGAGATCTAAAAACTTACTAAGGAAAATGTACTTCGAGACAGAACTTAAGTACTTGTATCTTGATAAATATAAACATAGCACCTGACTTACATGTCATTAACAATTAAAGTATTGTTTTGTATTGATAAATGGTTTCATGTCATAACTATACTAACTAATAAAAAAAACATCATCTTCTAGACATAACAATTTTCCCCTTGCAATCCAATTAAAATACCTACTAGTGCTTGATTATAGTAGAATTTCATGTTTCCAGTTCAAATTATGTTATTAATATTATTTTGATTTGACAATGAAAACTGTATAATTTCTCATTATAAAAGATATTTTAAATATTTAAATTTGTTGAATTCTCTTTACATAAAGAAACATTTACTATGGTGTCAAAGTATGAGGGAAAATATAAATCAGGAAAGGAATTAAGAGATGCTTAAAATGATGGCCGTATCTATCTGTAGTAGAGTATCTCTCATGATCCAGTATTAAATCATTATATCATGAGAATGTGGCAGGATGTTCCATCTTCAAAGGCAATTTTTTGCTATGCAATTCTAATTTATATTCACTATGAAAAAATATGTATTTAATTATTATTCAATTCATAGTAAAAATATTATATGAAAAATGGGTTATCAAGTAAATTGATGGAAGCAGGATATAACAGTTTACTAACATTGGCCATTTATGTAATGTTTTCCTCCATGTAGCTAATGTTCAATTTTTGATTTATTATTAAAAATAACTCCCTACTATATGCAGATTTATCATAGAAATTAAATCATTTAATAACAGTATTAGCCATCTATTAAGACATAATAAAATATTATCTTGTCACCTTTCTCTTATAGGTGCAGGAGCATTGAGGAAGAATAATGGTGACTCATTCTCAGTAATGAAAGATGCAATCAAAGAACTTCAATTTGCAGAAGAAATAGAAAAAGGAGATATGGAAGGGGAAAGGGAAAACTTTGGCTCGGCAGAAAAAGTGAAAAATTTAAACATCTCTACGGCCAAAGTAAAGGAATATAATTCTGTGAAGGAAAATAAAAGAAAAAATTCAGAGGGAATATATAAAGGAATTTTTACCTCGAACACCTCGAAACAAATAATTAAGGACACACCTACAGCAGATTCAAATAAAATTGCTGAGAATACAGGTCCACTTCACCATATATTCATGAAAGAACTGCAAAGACTGTTGAATGACGTGGTGAAACAATTAGATGAAAACCTAAGTAAAGTGGATTTAAATGATATTACTGAAATACTATTACCCAGCATTGAAGGCTCTAAATGGATCACCAATAATATTACAGGTGGAGTAGAGAAAGGAGACCGTTCCACAGAAAATAACCATGGTTCTATTTCTGTAGATGAAAAAGAAAACAAAACTTCCAAAAATATATCCGATGATATGAAGAAAGTAAGCGCCTCAGCAGAGTATTTCAGACATGATAAAGGTCTGGTAGAGGTTGCTAGAGGAGATTCATTTAATAACAATAATGATACTGGAGATTATGTGAATATGGATGAAGGTGGTTTATATAATGATACCCATATAATGAATACACCTGATGCTACTGAAGGAAATTTATCTTTTGAAGTCAATCTGGAGTCTCTAGATACCAATAAAAAGGGAATCAATATATCTGAAGACAGCAAACGAATTCATTCAGGCAATGAAAAATATAAGCACAGTTCCATGGATATTTCTGGGTGCTTGGAGATAGATGGAATACCATCAGCAGGGTATGATGGAAAGAAAGGAGGTGTGGTTAAAGAAAATGGAAGTGATTCTTTTGATAAAGATGTTGTTAAGGCAGAATCTCTGACAATGAATGTAGGTGGAATTTATAATGATACACATACATTTAAAAAACCTGATGCTTCTGGGGAAGATGTTTTATTTGAAGTCAATCTGGATTCCGAAGATACCAATAAAAAGGGGAAAAATATATCTGAAGACAGCAAGCAAATTCATTCTGGCAATGAAACATATAAGCACAGTTCACTGGAAATTGCTGGGGGCATGGAGATAGGTGGCACATCAGCAGGGTATGATGGAAAGAAAGGAGGTGTGGTTGAAGAAGCTGGAGGTGATTCTTTTGATAAAGATGTTGATAAGGCAGAATCTCTGACAATGAATGTAGGTGGATTTTATAATGATACACGTGCATTTAAGAAACCTGATGCTTCTGGGGAAGATGTTTTATTTGAAGTCAATCTGGATTCCAAAGATACCAATAAAAAGGGGAAAAATATATCTGAATACAGCAAGCAAATTCATTCTGGCAATGAAACACATAAGCACAGTTCACTGGATATTGCTGGGGGCATGGAGATAGGTGGCACATCAGCAGGGTATGATGGAAAGAAAGGAAGTGTGGTTGAAGAAGCTGGAGGTGATTCTTTTGATAAAGATGTTGATAAGGCAGAATCTCTGACAATGAATGTAGGTGGATTTTATAATGATACACGTGCATTTAAGAAACCTGATGCTTCTGGGGAAGATGTTTTATTTGAAGTCAATCTGGATTCCGAAGATACCAATAAAAAGGGGAAAAATATATCTGAATACAGCAAGCAAATTCATTCTGGCAATGAAACACATAAGCACAGTTCACTGGATATTGCTGGGGGCATGGAGATAGGTGGCACATCAGCAGGGTATGATGGAAAGAAAGGAGGTGTGGTTGAAGAAGCTGGAGGTGATTCTTTTGATAAAGATGTTGATAAGGCAGAATCTCTGACAATGAATGTAGGTGGATTTTATAATGATACACGTGCATTTAAGAAACCTGATGCTTCTGGGGAAGATGTTTTATTTGAAGTCAATCTGGATTCCGAAGATACCAATAAAAAGGGGAAAAATATATCTGAATACAGCAAGCAAATTCATTCTGGCAATGAAACACATAAGCACAGTTCACTGGATATTGCTGGGGGCATGGAAATAGGTGGCACATCAGCAGGGTATGATGGAAAGAAAGGAGGTGTGGTTGAAGAAGCTGGAGGTGATTCTTTTGATAAAGATGTTGATAAGGCAGAATCTCTGACAATGAATGTAGGTGGATTTTATAATGATACACGTGCATTTAAGAAACCTGATGCTTCTGGGGAAGATGTTTTATTTGAAGTCAATCTGGATTCCGAAGATACCAATAAAAAGGGGAAAAATATATCTGAAGACAGCAAGCAAATTCATTCTGGCAATGAAACACATAAGCACAGTTCACTGGATATTGCTGGGGGCATGGAGATAGGTGGCACATCAGCAGGGTATGATGGAAAGAAAGGAGGTGTGGTTGAAGAAGCTGGAGGTGATTCTTTTGATAAAGATGTTGATAAGGCAGAATCTCTGACAATGAATGTAGGTGGATTTTATAATGATACACGTGCATTTAAGAAACCTGATGCTTCTGGGGAAGATGTTTTATTTGAAGTCAATCTGGATTCCGAAGATACCAATAAAAAGGGGAAAAATATATCTGAATACAGCAAGCAAATTCATTCTGGCAATGAAACACATAAGCACAGTTCACTGGATATTGCTGGGGGCATGGAGATAAGTGGCACATCAGCAGGGTATGATGGAAAGAAAGGAAGTGTGGTTGAAGAAGCTGGAGGTGATTCTTTTGATAAAGATGTTGATAAGGCAGAATCTCTGACAATGAATGTAGGTGGATTTTATAATGATACACGTGCATTTAAGAAACCTGATGCTTCTGGGGAAGATGTTTTATTTGAAGTCAATCTGGATTCCGAAGATACCAATAAAAAGGGGAAAAATATATCTGAATACAGCAAGCAAATTCATTCTGGCAATGAAACACATAAGCACAGTTCACTGGATATTGCTGGGGGCATGGAGATAGGTGGCACATCAGCAGGGTATGATGGAAAGAAAGGAGGTGTGGTTGAAGAAGCTGGAGGTGATTCTTTTGATAAAGATGTTGATAAGGCAGAATCTCTGACAATGAATGTAGGTGGATTTTATAATGATACACGTGCATTTAAGAAACCTGATGCTTCTGGGGAAGATGTTTTATTTGAAGTCAATCTCGATTCCGAAGATACCAATAAAAAGGGGAAAAATATATCTGAATACAGCAAGCAAATTCATTCTGGCAATGAAACACATAAGCACAGTTCACTGGATATTGCTGGGGGCATGGAGATAGGTGGCACATCAGCAGGGTATGATGGAAAGAAAGGAGGTGTGGTTGAAGAAGCTGGAGGTGATTCTTTTGATAAAGATGTTGATAAGGCAGAATCTCTGACAATGAATGTAGGTGGATTTTATAATGATACACGTGCATTTAAGAAACCTGATGCTTCTGGGGAAGATGTTTTATTTGAAGTCAATCTGGATTCCGAAGATACCAATAAAAAGGGGAAAAATTTATCTGAATACAGCAAGCAAATTCATTCTGGCAATGAAACACATAAGCACAGTTCACTGGATATTGCTGGGGGCATGGAGATAGGTGGCACATCAGCAGGGTATGATGGAAAGAAAGGAGGTGTGGTTGAAGAAGCTGGAGGTGATTCTTTTGATAAAGATGTTGATAAGGCAGAATCTCTGACAATGAATGTAGGTGGATTTTATAATGATACACGTGCATTTAAGAAACCTGATGCTTCTGGGGAAGATGTTTTATTTGAAGTCAATCTGGATTCCGAAGATACCAATAAAAAGGGGAAAAATATATCTGAAGACAGCAAGCAAATTCATTCTGGCAATGAAACACATAAGCACAGTTCACTGGATATTGCTGGGGGCATGGAGATAGGTGGCACATCAGCAGGGTATGATGGAAAGAAAGGAGGTGTGGTTGAAGAAGCTGGAGGTGATTCTTTTGATAAAGATGTTGATAAGGCAGAATCTCTGACAATGAATGTAGGTGGATTTTATAATGATACACGTGCATTTAAGAAACCTGATGCTTCTGGGGAAGATGTTTTATTTGAAGTCAATCTGGATTCCGAAGATACCAATAAAAAGGGGAAAAATATATCTGAATATAGCAAGCAAATTCATTCTGGCAATGAAACACATAAGCACAGTTCACTGGATATTGCTGGGGGCATGGAGATAGGTGGCACATCAGCAGGGTATGATGGAAAGAAAGGAGGTGTGGTTGAAGAAGCTGGAGGTGATTCTTTTGATAAAGATATTGATAAGGTAGAATCTCTGACAATGAATGTAGGTGGATTTTATAATGATACACGTGCATTTAAGAAACCTGATGCTTCTGGGGAAGATGTTTTATTTGAAGTCAATCTGGATTCCGAAGATACCAATAAAAAGGGGAAAAATATATCTGAATACAGCAAGCAAATTCATTCTGGCAATGAAACACATAAGCACAGTTCACTGGATATTGCTGGGGGCATGGAGATAGGTGGCACATCAGAAGGGTATGATGGAAAGAAAGGAGGTGTGGTTGAAGAAGCTGGAGGTGATTCTTTTGATAAAGATGTTGATAAGGCAGAATCTCTGACAATGAATGTAGGTGGATTTTATAATGATACACGTGCATTTAAGAAACCTGATGCTTCTGGGGAAGATGTTTTATTTGAAGTCAATCTGGATTCCGAAGATACCAATAAAAAGGGGAAAAATATTTCTGAATACAGCAAGCAAATTCATTCTGGCAATGAAACACATAAGCACAGTTCACTGGAAATTGCTGGGGGCTTGGAGATAGGTGGCACATCAGCAGGGTATGATGGAAAGAAAGGAGGTGTGGTTGAAGAAGCTGGAGGTGATTCTTTTGATAAAGATGTTGATAAGGCAGAATCTCTGACAATGAATGTAGGTGGATTTTATAATGATACACGTGCATTTAAGAAACCTGATGCTTCTGGGGAAGATGTTTTATTTGAAGTCAATCTGGATTCCGAAGATACCAATAAAAAGGGGAAAAATATATCTGAATACAGCAAGCAAATTCATTCTGGCAATGAAACACATAAGCACAGTTCACTGGATATTGCTGGGGGCATGGAGATAGGTGGCACAAAAGCAGGGTATGATGGAAAGAAAGGAGGTGTGGTTGAAGAAGCTGGAGGTGATTCTTTTGATAAAGATGTTGATAAGGCAGAATCTCTGACAATGAATGTAGGTGGATTTTATAATGATACACATGCATTTAAGAAACCTGATGCTTCTGGGGAAGATTTTTTATTTGAAGTCAATCTGGATTCAGAAGATACCAATAAAAAGGGGAAAAATATATCTGAATACAGCAAGCAAATTCATTCTGGCAATGAAACACATAAGCACAGTTCACTGGAAATTGCTGGGGGCATGGAGATAGGTGGCACATCAGCAGGGTATGATGGAAAGAAAGGAGGTGTGGTTGAAGAAGCTGGAGGTGATTCTTTTGATAAAGATGTTGATAAGGCAGAATCTCTGACAATGAATGTAGGTGGATTTTATAATGATACACGTGCATTTAAGAAACCTGATGCTTCTGGGGAAGATGTTTTATTTGAAGTCAATCTGGATTCCAAAGATACCAATAAAAAGGGGAAAAATATATCTGAATACAGCAAGCAAATTCATTCTGGCAATGAAACACATAAGCACAGTTCACTGGATATTGCTGGGGGCATGGAGATAGGTGGCACATCAGCAGGGTATGATGGAAAGAAAGGAGGTATGGTTGAAGAAGCTGGAGGTGATTCTTTTGATAAAGATGTTGATAAGGCAGAATCTCTGACAATGAATGTAGGTGGATTTTATAATGATACACGTGCATTTAAGAAACCTGATGCTTCTGGGGAAGATGTTTTATTTGAAGTCAATCTGGATTCCGAAGATACCAATAAAAAGGGGAAAAATATATCTGAATACAGCAAGCAAATTCATTCTGGCAATGAAACACATAAGCACAGTTCACTGGATATTGCTGGGGGCATGGAGATAGGTGGCACAAAAGCAGGGTATGATGGAAAGAAAGGAGGTGTGGTTGAAGAAGCTGGAGGTGATTCTTTTGATAAAGATGTTGATAAGGCAGAATCTCTGACAATGAATGTAGGTGGATTTTATAATGATACACGTGCATTTAAGAAACCTGATGCTTCTGGGGAAGATGTTTTATTTGAAGTCAATCTGGATTCCGAAGATACCAATAAAAAGGGGAAAAATATATCTGAAGACAGCAAGCAAATTCATTCTGGCAATGAAACACATAAGCACAGTTCACTGGATATTGCTGGGGGCATGGAGATAGGTGGCACATCAGCAGGGTATGATGGAAAGAAAGGAGGTGTGGTTGAAGAAGCTGGAGGTGATTCTTTTGATAAAGATGTTGATAAGGCAGAATCTCTGACAATGAATGTAGGTGGATTTTATAATGATACACGTGCATTTAAGAAACCTGATGCTTCTGGGGAAGATGTTTTATTTGAAGTCAATCTGGATTCCGAAGATACCAATAAAAAGGGGAAAAATATATCTGAATACAGCAAGCAAATTCATTCTGGCTATGAAACACATAAGCACAGTTCACTGGATATTGCTGGGGGCATGGAGATAGGTGGCACAAAAGCAGGGTATGATGGAAAGAAAGGAGGTGTGGTTGAAGAAGCTGGAGGTGATTCTTTTGATAAAGATGTTGATAAGGCAGAATCTCTGACAATGAATGTAGGTGGATTTTATAATGATACACGTGCATTTAAGAAACCTGATGCTTCTGGGGAAGATGTTTTATTTGAAGTCAATCTGGATTCCGAAGATACCAATAAAAAGGGGAAAAATATATCTGAATACAGCAAGCAAATTCATTCTGGCAATGAAACACATAAGCACAGTTCACTGGATATTGCTGGGGGCATGGAGATAGGTGGCACATCAGCAGGGTATGATGGAAAGAAAGGAGGTGTGGTTGAAGAAGCTGGAGGTGATTCTTTTGATAAAGATGTTGATAAGGCAGAATCTCTGACAATGATTGTAGGTGGATTTTATAATGATACACGTGCATTTAAGAAACCTGATGCTTCTGGGGAAGATGTTTTATTTGAAGTCAATCTGGATTCCGAAGATACCAATAAAAAGGGGAAAAATATATCTGAATACAGCAAGCAAATTCATTCTGGCAATGAAGCACATAAGCACAGTTCACTGGAAATTGCTGGGGGCATGGAGATAGGTGGCACATCAGCAGGGTATGATGGAAAGAAAGGAGGTGTGGTTGAAGAAGCTGGAGGTGATTCTTTTGATAAAGATGTTGATAAGGCAGAATCTCTGACAATGAATGTAGGTGGATTTTATAATGATACACGTGCATTTAAGAAACCTGATGCTTCTGGGGAAGATGTTTTATTTGAAGTCAATCTGGATTCCGAAGATACCAATAAAAAGGGGAAAAATATATCTGAATACAGCAAGCAAATTCATTCTGGCAATGAAACACATAAGCACAGTTCACTGGAAATTGCTGGGGGCATGGAGATAGGTGGCACATCAGCAGGGTATGATGGAAAGAAAGGAGGTGTGGTTGAAGAAGCTGGAGGTGATTCTTTTGATAAAGATGTTGATAAGGCAGAATCTCTGACAATGAATGTAGGTGGATTTTATAATGATACACGTGCATTTAAGAAACCTGATGCTTCTGGGGAAGATGTTTTATTTGAAGTCAATCTGGATTCCGAAGATACCAATAAAAAGGGGAAAAATATATCTGAATACAGCAAGCAAATTCATTCTGGCAATGAAACACATAAGCACAGTTCACTGGATATTGCTGGGGGCATGGAGATAGGTGGCACATCAGCAGGGTATGATGGAAAGAAAGGAGGTGTGGTTGAAGAAGCTGGAGGTGATTCTTTTGATAAAGATGTTGATAAGGCAGAATCTCTGACAATGAATGTAGTTGGATTTTATAATGATACACGTGCATTTAAGAAACCTGATGCTTCTGGGGAAGATGTTTTAATTGAAGTCAATCTGGATTCCGAAGATACCAATAAAAAGGGGAAAAATATATCTGAATACAGCAAGCAAATTCATTCTGGCAATGAAGCACATAAGCACAGTTCACTGGAAATTGCTGGGGGCATGGAGATAGGTGGCACATCAGCAGGGTATGATGGAAAGAAAGGAGGTGTGGTTGAAGAAGCTGGAGGTGATTCTTTTGATAAAGATGTTGATAAGGCAGAATCTCTGACAATGAATGTAGGTGGATTTTATAATGATACACGTGCATTTAAGAAACCTGATGCTTCTGGGGAAGATGTTTTATTTGAAGTCAATCTGGATTCCGAAGATACCAATAAAAAGGGGAAAAATATATCTGAATACAGCAAGCAAATTCATTCTGGCAATGAAACACATAAGCACAGTTCACTGGAAATTGCTGGGGGCATGGAGATAGGTGGCACATCAGCAGGGTATGATGGAAAGAAAGGAGGTGTGGTTGAAGAAGCTGGAGGTGATTCTTTTGATAAAGATGTTGATAAGGCAGAATCTCTGACAATGAATGTAGGTGGATTTTATAATGATACACGTGCATTTAAGAAACCTGATGCTTCTGGGGAAGATGTTTTATTTGAAGTCAATCTGGATTCCGAAGATACCAATAAAAAGGGGAAAAATATATCTGAATACAGCAAGCAAATTCATTCTGGCAATGAAACACATAAGCACAGTTCACTGGATATTGCTGGGGGCATGGAGATAGGTGGCACATCAGCAGGGTATGATGGAAAGAAAGGAGGTGTGGTTGAAGAAGCTGGAGGTGATTCTTTTGATAAAGATGTTGATAAGGCAGAATCTCTGACAATGAATGTAGGTGGATTTTATAATGATACACGTGCATTTAAGAAACCTGATGCTTCTGGGGAAGATGTTTTATTTGAAGTCAATCTGGATTCCGAAGATACCAATAAAAAAGGAAATAATATATCTGAAGACAGCCTGCCAATTCATTATGGCAATAAAACATATAAGCACAGTTCACAGGATGTTGCTGGGGGCATGGAGATAGGTGGCATATCAGCAGGGTATGATGGAAAGAAAGGAGGTGTGGTTGAAGAAGCTGGAGGGGATTCTTTTGATAAAGATGTTGATAAGGCAGAATCTCTGACAATGAATGTAGGTGGATTTTATAATGATACACGTACATTTAAAACACATGATGCTTCTGGGAAAAATGTTCATTTTGAAGTCAATCGGTAGTCTCTTGATACCAATAAAAAGGGAAGAAATATACAGTATTTTAGCAAGCGAGATCATTCTGGCAATGAAAAATATAAGTTCAATTCAATGGATATTTCTTGGGGCATGGAGTTTGGTGACACATCAGCAGGGGCTATTTGAAATGAAGTGGGTCTGGTTGCAGATGCTGGAGGAGATTCTTTCGTTAAAGATTTTGATCAGGAAGAATCAGTGATAAAGAGTTTAGGTTGATTTTATAATGATACACATGCATTTAAAACTCCTGATGCTACTGGGAATTTTCTTCCTTTTGGAGTCAATCTGGAGTCTGAAGATACCAATAATAAGGGAATAAATATATCTGAAGACAGCAAGGGAAATCATTCTGGCAATGAAAAATATAAGCAGAGTTCCATGGATTATTCTGGGGGCATGGAGTTTGGTGGCACATGAGCAGGGTGTAATGGAAATGAAGAAGGCCTGGTTGAGGAATTTTGAGAAGATTTTTAAGATAAAGATGTTGATAAGGAAGAATCTTTGACAAAGGATGTAGGTGGATTTTTTAATGATACACAATGATTTAATAAGAAATGGGAAATTTGGTAAGCATAAATTCTTACTCAATTCAAATGGAATACTACTACAGCTGATTCAAATGTAATTTCTTAAATCTAATGTAATATCTGCAATAAGTTTGAGTAAATAAGGGAAAAATGTTTCAATAATACCTTAGAACACTTGAGAGGAAACACTATTTCATTTGATTTAAGTTTCATTGCTGAATTCATAGTTCTTCTTCTCCTTCAATGTGAAAAAGAATGGGAAAATATGTATAACAACAACTTAAAACAATCGAGAGGTAACACAACTATAGATGATTCAAGTAACATTTTGAAAAGAAATTGAAATCTTGGTAGGCCTAAAAGGAGAACCAAATAAATTTCAGATGAAATAGAGGCAGGATACCTTCAGAATTTAATAATACATCTGAATCTGGTGATGAAAATGATAATCAACCTTCAAAGAATATTACAGGTGATATAGAGAATGTTGGTGCCTCAGCAGGGGTTAATGGTAAAGAAGAAGGGCTGGTAGAAGTAGCCTGAGAAGATCCTGGGGATGATTGGTCATTGAATATAGGAAGTAATGTGACATGCCAGTATTTTGGATGCTGATCTAGATTCTTGTACATACTGCCTACACTTTAGTTGCGTTCAATAGTTCCTTCCATTGAAAAGTGAACAATAATGTACTACTGGTTTTTTTACTAAACTTAGTTAATCCTCTTATAAATGTTGAGAAATTTTCTCAATTTTCACTCTATTATATTTTAGATATTTTGCAAATTATTTATTATCATTGTGAGTGAGATAATAAAATCCGGAACTATAACAAATACTAGAGGAAGTTTCCTCTAGTATTTTTGATATCTTTTAGTATCAGATTTCCATTGAAGATATGCAATGTCTTTTAGCATTAATGTTTACTTAAGCAATTTAAAATATGCAACAGATATGGTATTTTTAATTTTCATTTTTCAGATGTATGTAGTATGACATTACCAATACTTTGTTATGATATATTTTACACAGCAATTTAATACAAAACTGTATTTGCTGTAATGGGTGAATAAATAATATTTCTGAAAAATTGTCCACATTTTGATTGAAGCCCTTAGCCTATAAGGAATATCTGTAAATGCAAATTAGTTACATATTTTTTTGTAATGTAAATCTTCTCAGCATTTTCCATTCCTTTACTTTTTAAACTTCCACATAAGGCAGTTTTATAATGTATAACTATCCATATACACCTAAAATTAGAATAGAGAAGAATTTATTAAAAATATGGTACTTCATACACTATATAGTAATTGAAAAGTCTTTGGGTTAAGTTTTCAAACATTTATTTGTGATTCTACCAATCGCAATAGATTTATTTATATTAATGGTTTTCTCTGATTAAGTATGGAAAGAAGGTTTCCAAAAACTCTAGATTTAAATTCAATTGATTCTCACACCTGGAGATATGGAATTGAGTTTTGTTCATTATATTCAATTTAAAAATTTTTATTTCCATCATCTAGCAGTCTCATATGGAAGATGACACATTCATTTATAATCCTTAAAATGTTTGAAGGAAACTTTTGAGTTACATATTTCTTTTATTCTTCCTTTTTCCAAATTGATTGAATATCATTCAAATTAGACATACCAGTGACATAAGACTGTTAGGCCAATGGTTAGGAGCCAGACAAAGAAAATTGTCCTGGTGGTGCTTAAGGTTAAGAGTTATCTTAAAATTAAAGGGCATAGTAAATGAACTCATGAGCAATTTCATAAAAATACTTTGAGTATTTATAGTGATGATAGCTTTAGGAAGAAATATGAGGGTTGTCCAGAAAGTAATGCACCACATTTTTTTTCTAAGCTGACAACAATGTTGCGAAAGGGAAAAGTTAAGTGTGCCTTATTTGAAGTTTCCTGAGTGGATGTGCAGAATTTCTGGCTCTTCCAACAGATATCATAACTGCAGAACTGTTTCAAAATGGCGTCTGTAAGTGACGTGGGTTACAAGCAGAGTGCTATCATTGACTTTCTGAGAGACTGCAGAGAAAGAAACTGTGGGGAGTATTTACAAGATTTGTACAATGTCTTTGTAGAATCTGCTATCGATATAGTACAGTTGTTTGCTTGGCACAGAGGACAAGGATATCAGTAGGCAGTTAGGCAGAGCTCCAAGATTTGCAGTTGTCTGGGAGATCATCCACGGCTGTCACACCTGAGATGTTGCAGCAAGCAGATTTTGTCATTCGCAAGGACAGATGCATTACAACTCGGCAGTTGGCACTGAATTTGCCAATCAGCAAAGGAAGTGTGTATACCATTTTCCGCACTCTTTAATATTCAAAAGTGAGTGGAAGAGTCCCACGGTGCCTAACAGTGGATAACAAATCTCTCAGAAAAATCATTTGATCTGATTTGTTGCAATAGTTGGATGCTGAGGGGTATTATACGGTCATTTGTGGGTTGAAAGAATTATTCTAACTCACCATTCATGGAAGAGAAACGTTTATTGTTTAACACAACCATTCCCCGCAATGTACAAGTACAGACAGCACATGCAAAGGAAAAGTCTGATATTCCTGTGCAAAAACAAAAGACAGTGGAAAAGACAAATAAAGGTTTACCCACTAGAGTGCAGCATGTTAGCTGTACGCAAAGTTTGAGTATGAGCTAATAACTCCAACAAGGGGGTGGCCTTTTTATCCTGGATTGTGACAGATGATGAAACCTGGTTTACCATTTTGAGCATTAAACAAAACGGCAATTGATGAAATGGAATCATTCTCGCTCTCCAGAGAAGAAAAAATTCTAAACAACTGTGCTTCTGCCAATAAGATCATGATCACTGTGTTTTGGGACTATGAGGGTGTGATTCTCATTGATGAGATGCAAAGAGGCAGTACCATTAATTCAGAAGCTTCTGTTAACATATTAACAAAATCCAAGATGCGCTTCCAGAGACTTCGGCGCCATACCAACCCAGGAAATGTTTTGATTCAACACGATAATGCTCAGCACCACACAAGTTTGGAGGCTGCTGAACACATGGCAAAACTGGGTTGGATAGTGTTACCCCATCCACCCTAAAGCCCTGACCTGGCTCCCTCAGACTTCCACTTGTTTGGGCCATTAAAAGATGCCATTTGTGGAAGACATTTTGAGGACGATGAGGAGGCGATTCACACAGAGAAGAAATGGCTCTGTGACCAGAACATGATTTGGCATCGACAGGGCATACACACCCTTGTTTTGCATTGGAGGAAGTCCATAGGATGAGACGGAGTTAAAGTGGAAAAATAGGGTGTGCAGATAAAACATCATTCTTTTGTGTTTGCGATTCTCATTACGTGCAATGAATGATTGTTGAAGAAAATAAATGTGGTGTATTACTTTCTGGGCAACAATGGTATAATACCCACAAAAAGTTTATTGCCTAAGCTGGAAGCAATAGTAATATTACTGCACATAGGCTGGGATTTTCACTAAAAAAGCCTTGTGTAAGTTGGAACTTGGATGGAAACATATATTATTTTTAGTTGGTACCCTCACAAACATTCCATTGACTTTACTTATGAATAACTAGCATTTGGGCCAAAACAAGGAGGAATAAAATTTTCTTGCTCTCAAAACTATTTACCATTAGCTTGCTTCTCTTCCAAGTTCATTCATCATTTCAAAAGAATGAACAAAGAATGAATTGTTGATGCCTGTATTCAGAATTTTAAAGGGACTTTCCTATTATAACTCTGTTTTCCCCTAAATTATACTATTTCAATGAAACTGAGGCATTTCACAATTGTGTATGTTGTTATTTAGTGCATATTTAAATATTCACTAAATAACGATTCTTTGTGTTAACTAGCCTAAGCTGGAAAATTTACTCAGCCACACTGGCCTTAGATAAGTTTTACCACATTAATACAAAATATGTCTCAAAGTCTCATGCACTGCCTCTGAGACCAGTTGCCTGTGGCCTTTGTCTAATCTGCCTATATCTAATACCTATATCATATATTCAGAATTTCTATGAACGTGGTGCCAGATAATGCTAATATTGGGACCAAATTGTTGGCCCTTAAGCTCTCCTTCACTGTATTTGCAATGCCTTTCCTACCTTTTCCATCCATTATTAATAAATACTGCATAAAAACGAAAAGCTAGACTATGCTTATTCTTAAGACTGTACTTACCATTGACTCAGAAATTGAATGGTCAGTTTTTCAACTTTGGGAGCAAGCTCATTTATCTCAGGTAAAGAAAAGTCATCATCAAACATAGTGAGATCAGTGGCTTCAAGATCCTGATTGATTTAAGAAATCATTGCTGTAGAAATGTTGGCATATTTGAATTTTGAAATAAATTTAGGAAAATTTTCTGAAAGTCCAGTAGTAGGGAATGGCCAAAAAGGTTCCCATGAGCTGTCATAAATAAAGAACATATGAATTATATTTAATTTAGGAAATAAACTGTAAGATAAAACTGTATATTGTACAATAACTTACTTAGACAATCTACCAGTATCATTCCATTCTTTTATTAGTAAACTGTCAAGCATAGATTTAATCATATCAATGGTATGGGTATCAATGCAGTTACCATAGCTGACTTGAAAACCACAAAAAGATTTAAGTTTGGAAGTAATAACTTGTCATTGTCAACATTCTGAAAAATTAAAATACATAAATTAAATATCAGGTAAAATAAAATTACTTTCAAAATATCAATTCCTCAGAAGAATAAATAATACATAATAGACAAAGATGTAACAAACACTTGCTTACATTAATATTAGTATCTTCATTACCATAACTATCATTACGATGACATGCCGCTAAGTAAAGACCATTTCTGTCCAATGCATAACACATACAATCATTAAAATGGATATAATCCATATTTATTTATATATCTATCAAATCCAAAAGTTTACTGAAAAATAAATCCTGATTTAGGCTCTTGTGCATGTTTAGAATATAATACTGACAGAATCTTAGGGGGCTGTGACCTGTAAGTCCTATATAAATCATAGTATGTTGAGAACATGCCAACCTTGCTTTAATATTTTGTAGTTGCAAAAGCAGTCATGGGTATAATTTCTTATGAATGGAAGAGTAAGAGAATGGAAATACTGATAATATTAAATATTGAGATATAGGGAATGAAATCATATACTTATGATTACAAACCTTAGGTGTAGGCAGATTTCTAAGAGCTGAGTCTATATATCTAAAATATCAAGAAATTGAGATATCAAGAATTAGAGGATGCCAAAGAAATTGCAGTAAATCATCATATACATAAATTTAATAATGATACTATATTCAAGTTTGGTTTCCATATATCTATTATGTATAATTCCTTCTCCAAATTCATTCAAGGATATAGATAGATAGGATACTGATTCATAGGCTATACCATAAGTGTCATCGACTTGAAATTTTTACGATGTATTGGCCATAATATGTAACTGCCAGAAAATATAGGATTTTGATCCTCAGTGCCATGAGTTAGATTCCAGAGGCCCCCTAATTTCTGATTTCTCCCATTTAAAAGCATTCCTTTGATTTTCGGGAATTTTTAATAAATACTTTCCGGGTAGATAGAGAATCAAAACTCAAGGAGCCAATATATATGGTAATGATCTATCGAAAACATAACTGACTTTCACGGAAAAACACCTGGGTTTGATGCTAGGACTATGCAAAAATCTGTCATTTTAAATACATTGAGGTTGTTTTTCATTATTTTTTTGTTGAACTCATCGAAATGTTAGGAATTTCTCGCTCTGCAAGATGTATATTAGGACTTCGTTTAAGAAAAACAATTACATAAGACCTTGCCATGCTTGGGTCTGATGCCAGAGCACATTATAATTTCTCACGTAAGGAATATTTGTGAAAAGTAGGACCTCGTTTACGGCAGTTGCATCAAATATTTCTGCTTGCTTTTCCGCATATAGTTAGAGATGGTGATTTTCTATTGTGCTGCATAGGAACTATTACCAGAAAGACCTGGGTTCGATGTCGGGCTGTAAATATATCTCCCATATAAAAACACATCGGAGTAGTTTTTCGTTATTTTTTCATGCACTTATTGAAATGATGCTCTTGCTTAGAAAGATGATGTATAATAAGACTTGGTTTAAGAAAAACATTAGATAAGACCTTGCTATGCCTGGGTTCAATGCCAGAACACATTGCATTTTCTCACACAAGCAATATATGTGAAAAGTAAGATGTTGTTTGTTGCAGTTGCAGCCAATATTTCTGCTTGAATTTACACACAAAATTAGAGATAGTGGTTCTGTTGTGCTGCATAGTAAGTATGACCTCAAAGACCCGGGTTCGATGCCAGACGATTACATCCTCTCTCTTGATATGGTGCCGAATTGAAATTAGTTTTATCGATATGCTTGCAGTATGCAAGCAACATTTTACTCGTATATACATATGATTTAGTAAATTGTGCTGCATAATGTTTTTGAGACTAGTTTCGTAAACAAATATTTTTTTGCCCTTTAATCGTATAATCTTGCAAACTTTGTCAGTTATTTATGTCAGCAGGTGATTCAAGACAATACTCATCCATAAACTGAATAATACAATTATCTATTTATATAAACTATTAGTACTATATAATTCAAATCCTTAATCGCATTGCTTGCTAGCAAAGAGTGAGCTTTAGTATGTTCGTAATTCGTGGAAGTGGGAAGGCCCAATTCTAGGAGTTGGATTTAATCTTCGGAGAAGTTGTGATTCGAAACATTGAGTACTCTTTTGTAAGAATTATGAGGGGGGAGGGGGGGGAGGACATATGGGGGAAATTGCCTAAGAAACCCTTTTTGGCTGACTGTAGACATTGAACTTTCTTAGTAAGGGATCATTTTTACCAAAATCATTCCCTCAAAAATAAACTCCCTTTAAAACTTCCTTGACTTACATAAAATTTTTATAATTGGAAAAATATGTACGAGTATATATAAGCAAAAAAAAAACAAACATATTTTTTAGGAAAAAATCAATTTTTTGTAATTTTTCTGGTGGTTTCCTCATCTGTACTTAGCGATTTATTGGCAGTGAAATACATATATTAATTGTATGTTTACTAATATCAATGATTTAGTGCGTTTGAATCAGGCAAAATGGTTTCTCTGTTCGCCACAAATTGTCAAAAGACACAAAATATACAGAAATGTTCCAGATGTGGGTTAGATTGTAGGGTTGGTTTTAAGTCATATTTTCTGGTAGAAAGATAATACTCAACAAAGGTGACCACCCACATTAAAGATATAATTTTCTTCCCATATCAAATTATAAATTCTGTGAGAACATTTGCCTCGAAATTTGGATATTTTGACAAGAAACGCCAAAATTGCCAAAACTTCTAGTTCGATTAAAATGAAATACCTTTTTGGATAAAGACTTGTGATTTGCGACAAAAACTGTCACTCAAGCCTTAATATGCCACTTATCTATTATATATAGATGCTTCTCCGGATTCATTCAATGATATAGATAGATAGATAGATAGATAGGATACTAATTTACAGCCTAAACCACAAGTGTCATTGACTTGAAATTTTTACGACGTATTGGCCATAACGTGTAACCGCAAAAAAATTAGTTAAGACCATACTGCTCCTGGGTTCGATGCCGTGGCACATTCAAATTTATCTCATAAGGAATGTATGGGAAAAGTAGGATGTCGTTTGAGGCAGTTGCAGCCAATATTTCTGCTTGAATTTTCACACATAGTTAGAGATTGTGATCTTCTGTAGTGCTGCATAGGAAGTTGCACCAGAAAGACCAGGGTTTGATGCCGGGCGGTAAATATATCTGCCATATAAAACACATTGGGATAGTTTTTATTATTTCTTTCATGCACTTACTGAAACAATAGGGAGTTCTTGCTTAGGCAGAAGATGTATATTAAGACTCTGTATAATAAAAAAATAGATAAGACAATGCTGTTCCTGGGTTCGATGCCAGAGCACATTAACATTTCTCACATAAGGAATATATGTGAAAAGTAGGACGTCGATTGACGCAGTTGCATCCAATTTTGCTCCTTGAATTTGCACACATTGTTAGAGGTAAAGTATTTCTGTTGTAATGCATAGTAAGTATGACCAGGAAGACCCGGGTTCGATGCCCGACGAATAAATTGCAACGAATTTTAAGAATATTTTCAATACATTTCTTATGTTTTGAGGACCCTCTCGATATGATGTCGACTTTTAATTTATGTTGTCAATATGCTTGCAGAATGCAAGCTACATTTTACTCGTATCTATTATATATATATATATATATCTATTATATATAGATGCTTCTCCGGATTCATTCATGGATATACCTATATAGATAGATAGATAGATAGATAGGATACTAATTCACAGCCTAAACCACAAGAGTCATTGACTGGAAATTTTTACGACGTATTGGCCATAACGTGTAACCACCAGAAAAATTGCGATTTAGATCCTCAGGGTCATGGGTTCGATTCCAGAGGGCCCCAAAGTCGCGATTTTCTCCATAAGAATACATGGCGGGGATTTTCGAAAAATTTTTTGAGGTACTTCCCGGAGAGGGAAAGAGTTGAAACTCGAGGGATCGCTAGAAGCCGTGCGTATCCAACGAAAATCAGAAAAACATCTTTGAATATAGTCCATGGTTCGATGCTAGGTCGGGGCAAAAATCGGCCGTTGAAAATGCATTGCGGCGATTTTGAAGATTTTTTTTGGATCCTTTCCCGATAACATGGATATTTGAAACTCGGCACGTGGATAGATATCATGAATATACTTCATAATCAAATTTTACATGTTCGCTGAGTTTCCTTGGTTCGATCCCAGAGGGCCATTTGCACTTCTCAATGCATTTCTTACGGAGATAACGGAAACAAAATTTTAGTACTTTCCGGCATGCTATCAACTTCAAACTTTGCATGATACAAAAGCAAGTCTTTACAAATCAAACTGTGCATTCACAGCTTGCAATACGCCCTGGGATCGACACCAGGTGTCTCTGAAATCTGAAGTTGATCCGATTTTTAGGAATTATTTTGAAACCTTTCCCAATAAAATAGAAACTTGAAATTCGGCATATAGATAGAGATCATAAATAACTTTCAGAAACATCTTTTAGATTTCCACGATCGTCCTTGGTTCGAGTCCCGAGAGCCATTTACATTCGTGAAAATTAGAACGTTTTTGAGGCAGTTATAGCCAATATTTCTGCTTGAATTTTCACACATAGTTAGAGATGGTGATCTTCTATTGTGTTTCATAGTAGGTTTACCAGTAAGACCCGGGTTCGATGCCAGACGATGAAATTTCAGCGAATTTTAAGAAAAAATTAAATCCTTTTTTTTTTCTTTTGAGGACCGTCCCGATATGATGCCGATATGAAATTAGTATTGCCGATCTGCTTGCAGTATGCAAGCTACATTTTACTCGTATATATATGCTTCTCCAGATTCATTCATGTACCTATATAGATAGATAGATAGATAGGATACTAATTCACAGGCTAAACCACAAGCGTCATCGACTTGAAATTTTTACGACATATTGGCCATAATGTGTAACCGCCAGAAAAATTGCGATTTTGAACATCACTGTAAGGGATTCGATTCCAGAGGGCCTCAAAGTCCCGATTTTTCCCATTTAAATGCATTGGTTTGATATTCCGGAATTTAAAAAAATACTTCCCGGGTAGGTAGATAATCAAAACTCAAAGAGCCTATATATATATGGTTAGGATCTATCGAAAAAATTTATGACTTTTACAAAAAATATGCTGGGCTCGATGATAGGACGATTCAAAAATCTGCCCTTTAAAATACAATGAGGTAGTTTTTCATTATTTTTTTTGAAGTAAGAATCATAGGAAGTTCGCGATTAGCTGGGAGATGTATGGTTAGAATTGGTTTAAGAAAAAATTTTTCATAGGATCGTACTATTCCTGGGTTCGGGTTCGATGCCAGAGATAAATCTCCAAAATATTGCATTGTGGGTGGAAAATGATGAATTATTTTGAGAAATCTGTAAATACACATTTTTTCTTTTTTAGATTTAATATGTTCTGATATATATAAGGAATGGTTAATTTCATTATTTGATTTCTTGTATTAGCTTATTTGCTATTCTTTTTATGAAATAAATAAATAAATATATGTATTTAATTGTCATTAATTCACTTAGGAAACATCGAGAAAACATCAGGAAAAAATGCAAGAATTTGACATTTTTCATAAAGATTTAAACTTTTGACTGAAAATCGCAGCCTCAGCACATAATCCGATCATTTAGATATTTTTTATGGGTTATGAGAACCACCAACCGCCATCTTTAAGCACCAGCCGGTGAGCGATTTCGAAAAAAAAAATTTCGCTTCACCCTATTGTTACATACATACTATCCTTTGTTAAATGTAATGTTTGAAACAAATAACTCTACTTTTTAGGATGGAAAAGTGTTAGAACGTACATTCCCGATTTTACCTACGACAGCTTTGAATTCGTAGGAATTTTTTACTTTTCAATAGAGTTGCTGAATTTCCTCTTATCCTATGGTGTTGTCTTCCCTCTCATGGTATCCCGTCAACCTCTTTCTTACAGATACACTGAAAGCTCGCTTCTCGCCGAAAATTACACATCTTAACAACAACTTACCGTGTCATGCGATTACAAACTCCCGATTACCTCTTTTCAGAATTTGTCAGCTTAGGGTCGGTACATAATTGTAACACTAGAGGAAGAAACAATCTACTCATTCCAAATCACAGGACGGAAATGCTACATAAATCCTTTGCAGTGACCTTTGTTAATTTATGGAACGCCCATCCGCATAGTATCAAATCTTCCTGTTCTATCCACACTTTCAAGAGGAGATGCCTTTCGTATCTTCTAGAGAATCAATAACGCTAATTATCTCCATCATAGCATTTTACTTTCTACCATAAGTCAAGTTCGTTTTTTCCTGATTTTTTCATGCTGCACGGAACAACACTTCAAACTTCTTTCTTTACTTTGGAATATTTTGTTCGTTATTGGTACTACAGTTTACATCCAGTATAACCTTTTCTTTTTTTTACTATTTT
Organism: Sympetrum striolatum; assembly: GCA_947579665.1. Lineage (NCBI taxonomy): Eukaryota > Metazoa > Arthropoda > Insecta > Odonata > Libellulidae > Sympetrum > Sympetrum striolatum. The sequence continues at coordinate 87,543,447 of OX388341.1, forward strand.
GTATTTCCATAATATTAACTTACTTAAGATTATTGTTTATGCCTAAATCATGATGTTAACTCTCTTATATCATTATTGTAGAGCGTTATTTTTGTATTGATCGTGTTTATTTTGCTTTTTTCTAGTTCAGTCTTATTTTTTTACCACAAGTGTATGTATCTACTTTCTGAATTCTCTGCATTTCATTTTTTATTAACTTTCATTATTTGTCTTGATAATATGTCTCTAACACTTCTTGTAATTTTCCAAGTTATATGTACATTGTTTTCTTTAATGTCTTTTAGTTTTTTCTATTGGTATGTTTGCGCAGGTTTTTCACACCCCCCTTCTTTGTGGGTGTTTTCCTGCAGCGGATATTTTTTCCTAAGCTTTTCTTAGGTTTTTTTTACATCCGCAATCCCTTCTCATATTTTCTTCTATTTTCCTCTAAGTTTCATAGATACATGTAATATACTTATAATAATGTAACAGCTTAACTACAGGTTAGTTGGAAGAGGAGACTTCTTAGTCTCAATCTCGCCTAATAAAGACACTAATAATAATAATAATAATAATAGAGATTTGTTTACTCTACTGATCTCGTTGCATCTTGAAGCATTCATGAATAACATCAGGTCCCTCTTTTTTGTCTTAAGTTCCTGAAGAATCAATAACGAAGCCTTTTCACCAGATATGTTATTGGTAATAATTATAATTCAACTTGAATTTCTACTTATTTTCCATGGATTTACCCCATTACAGAATCCGCATTTGAACTTGAGCTGGAATGGAGCATGTATTCTGCGTATTTCCCAAAATAATCCGCAGTTTCTCTTGGCTTTTGCTAGAGTGAAGACTTGATTTTGTGTGACAGGGCGATCCTGAGACATAGTAGAATACCGAAATGTTTACATTTAGACGTTTACATAGTCTTTTAAATATAATAGTGAAGGTTCCTTTCCAGAGCTTTGATAACTGTTCTTTTTGGTGTATTTTTGAGCTATACTCTGGTTTCATTTAATCAGTTCTCGCAATTTATGTACGGATTCAACGATTCCGAAAATCCGCATTTTAAGGTGTGTACTACATTTTCTTATGAATTTTAGTAAGTAGAGTACTTCTGATACTAAGTATTATTTTTAAATAAATCATAACTGCAATCGGTTATTATTCTAAAGAATGGAGAAGTTCGAGAAAGAGCGGGAGAGGATTGCTCATCTTTTGGAGCAGTCGTCTGATGAGGAGATTTCGGACGCTGAGGATGCTTCTTCTGGTGATTCCATTGAATTTTCGAAGCATAACTCTGATAGTGAAGATGAAGTCAGCGATTCTCAAGTTGACTTCGGTGATGACAACGGACAGTATTTCGTCGGGGAGGATAAGAAAACGAAGTGAAAGAAAAACGAGGCGCGTCCTAACGTGATAATCCCTAAGGGGATCATCACGAGAAACCGAGAAACCAGGTTTCAAAGGCGAAAAAGAGGATGTCAAGTCGCCTGTTGATTTGTATCGACTAACGTTTGATAGGAAAGCAATATCAGCTATAGTTGACTGCACTTTATACAAATTTTCAAAATTCAGTTGAAATTTTCTCTTGATAAGGATGCAAAACACCGACGAAATCGAAGTTGAATGCTTTGTCGGGCTACTACTTTATAGAGGAATACATAGATCTGGGGGGAAGAATATAAAGGATTTATGGGACGAAAAAGCTTTTTACCCTTCCAACTTGAAAATTTACTGTGGAAAACAACCAATAGGGCTTTATGAGGTTTGCAATAGTTGGTGGATAGTAGCAACAGCTGGGGAAGCAATAGATGGAGAAAGTGGTGTAGCGTATTGTTGAAGCCATCTTATGAACGTCCCGAAACGTTACAGTAGAAAATTGGTTCACCAGTGTTTCAATAGTGGAGGATTTACTTCAAAGTAAATTGACCCTGGTCGGTACTATAAAGCACAATTAGAGAGAATTGCCGCTGCAGATGATCTGCAAGAAAAGTAAGGAGTAACCTAGCAGTCTGTTTGCTTTTAGGAATAATATGACTGTTGTTTCACACGTACCCAAAAAAGGGTAAAACTTCATTTTTGATCAACGATGCACAGTTGGAAGAATACAGAAGTTTGTACGGAAACTAAGAAAAAAATCTGATGTGGCCAGCACATGACTTTCTCCATACATAAGATGTAAATATTTATCTACGACGGTAATTTCGAAATCTATATTCCATCTAAACTTTGAATATGAGTGATTAATTTATATATTATTATCTTTTACGTCACAAACATTATAAATAATGTTTTTCAGGACATGTTCGATGAAAAACGATGAAGTGGCCTTTCGCCCCAGCGCCCAGAGCGCCCACAACGTACATAATCAGCAACTTCCGGTTTATCAGTATTTCACAAATAACTCCTACACAATCAGTGATACCAAAATATGTTTCATACAAAAGTCATAGTAAATTACATTTTGTAAAACTTTTATTAGGTATACAATACACCTATATATCATATTTATGGAGATATTTTGAAAACCGGAAATGAGCTTTGAAGAATGAAGCTCGACTTCCGGTTAACCGATTTTCTCCAAAATCTAATCAACTCTAAGGACACTAACAAAAATATTATACATGAAATTTAGTGTTGATCCGACAAATACTTTTTATGTTAGAGTGCCCACAAAGTACATAATCAGCTACTTCCGGTTGATCAGTATTTCACGAATAACTCCTAATCAACCGGTGATACAAAAATATGTTAAATACAAAAATTATAGTAAAACACATTATCTAAAACTTTTATAAGGTATACAATATACCTATATATCATATTTATGGAGATATTTTGAAAACCGGAAATGAGCTTTGATGAATGAAGCTCGACTTCCGGTTAACCGATTTACTCCAAAAACTAATCAACTCTGACAGCACACACCACAGTACTATATATGAATTTTGGTATTGATACGACTAATAGTTTTCACGTTAGAGCGCCCACTGTCACACACACACATACACACACACACACACACACACACACACATACACACAGACATCATTCCGAAAATGGTCAAAACGTGTTCTAGGGACCCCAAAACATGTATTTCCGTTGAAATCTCGAAGTCGATTTTTTTCATGAAAACAATACTTTCTCTATACTTCGTATATCGAGAAAGTAAAAACGGTAGATGGTAACATTCTATAACACGGCAAAGGTAGGCCTTGGTACTGTCGATAAAATGAGTGGAACTTATAGCACATGAAGAATCACGACGAGATGGTCATTGGCTTTTTTTCCTTCTTTTGAACGTTGCTGGAATTAATTATTTTATCATAAATAATGAAGTAAATGAGAAAAATACTATGCATAGATCGAAATTCTCGTCAGATTGCAAAGGAATTCTCGAAAGCATTTATACGAAAAAGGGTATCGATGAAAATGCTTCCGAAGAAGCTAAAAAGGAAGGCGAAGACGCACGGCGAATCATCAAAAGCAGATATGGTTGAGAAAAAGAGAAAGGGTTGAGTGCCTGAGAAATAAAGACATCAAAACAAACAAGTTCTGCTATAATTGTGAGAAGTGGATGTTTGCTAAAAATACGTTTAATATCTGTGTAGACTGCATTCACTGTAATAAATAAACTAAATTATTTTCAATGTATTTTATGAATTACTAGTGATTTTTTTAAATTCATAATATGCCAAATAAAACCTTCAATTATGTTTGAAATGAAGTTAGATATGATCAATATAAAATATGATAATCGGAATATAAAATACGTTTATTAATTAGAATATACTATGCATTAAAGTATATATTATTATTGATTATAAATTTTCGTCCATCATCCGGAATTTCCTAAGGCTAATGTGAATAGATTGCATCAAGGAGTTTAAAATATCGCAATAGCTGCACTTCCAGCTATTTTAATACATATTTGCAACCTATAAGATTAACTAATGAGTGTAAATAGAGCACTCCACGTAGCTATTTTAAAAATACAAAAGATAAGGTTTCATCAAAAGGAACACATGGAATATGGTGAAAATTACCGAATGAGGTTATTTAGCTCTTTCATGCCCATGGAATTTCCTCCCCCGTTGGTCTACTTGGTTTTAGCTGCCTCGTTCTGCTGAAAAGATCCATTTATGCAACTGACTACGGCACATAAAACTAGTTTGTGAATTATCAACAATCATTTTCCTGACATGCTCTCATAGATATTGGGTATAAATTACTTACTAGGAGTAAATTTGTTCTATATAAGAAAAAGAAAGATCTCTATCCGAATGAATGTTCACATTCAAAGAAAATATAGGCAGCTAAAAATTATCCATTACCATCCAATCCATATTATCATCCATACAATACCATACCATCCAAATTATCCATAATATATCTTTATAACATTGAAATTCAAGATTGAGTAAATACTTAATCGCCAGCACCATTTACCGCCATGGGAAGAGGAGTTCGTGCTTATGACGTCAGTCACCATCAAATTAGCCGTACGTCAAACTTTTCTAGTGCTAGAGGAGTTTCTTCAGATATGCACGTTATCGAAAATATTTTTTTTTTCGAAATTGTCAACAGGTAGTGCTTAAAGTTTGCGGTTGGTGGTCCTTATAACATTTAAAAAAAATTCAACTCGATAGGATTATGTCCTGAGGTGGCGAATTTTAGTAAAAATCAAACATTTTTGTGAAAAAAGTTAAATTTTTGCATTTTTTCCTTATGGTTTCTAAATCTTACCGAAGTAATTTAATTGTAAAGAAGTACACGTTTTGCCTGTTTGTTGCTAAATATTAAAGATTTAGTACGTTTAAATGAAGGAAAATGGTTTCTCAGTTCGCCAAAATTCATTAAAATACTCATAATATACAGAAATGTTACGGATGTTGTTTAGACAGTTGAGTTGGCGATTGAAACTCAAGTGACAGCTTTCGTCACAAAAGACATATCTTTATCCAAAAAATATTCGTTTGGACGAAAGTAGATTTTTTTGGAATTTTAACTAGTTTTGCTGAAATTTCGAAACTTCGAAGTAAAAATTCTCACAAAAGATGTATTCGATTTGGAAAGAAAATTACATCTGTGATGAGTTTGTGCCACTATTGCCAGGTATTATTTTAAATTACATTTCCATCAGAAAAAATGGCAACACGATCCACCCTACTGTCTAACCAGCATCGGTAACATTTCTGTATGTTTTGCGTATTTTGACGAATTTTGGCAAACTGAAAAAAACATTTTCTTCGATTAAAATGAACTATATCTTAAATATTTAGAAACAACCAAGCAATATATGTAATTCTTTGCCATAAAATCAATTCGCAAACATTGAGAAACCATAAGGAAAAAATGAAAAATTTCAAAAAAATTTAAAATTTTGATTTAAATGCGCAGCCTCAGGACACATCCGATGGAGTTAAAATTTTTTATGTTTTCTAGTTACTACAAACTCTAAGCACTAGCTACCACTACCAATATTATAAAGGTTCGAATTGAGATGACACGTGCAACAGGTTAAAAAAAGTTTTTTGAAATCTGTCAACATCGATGCTTAAGGTTTGTGGTTAGTGGTCCTTATAACACAAAAAAATTCATCTCGATCGTATTATGTCCTGAGACTGCGAATTTCAGTCAAAATTTTAAATTTTTGTGAAAAATGTCAAATTTTTGCATTTTTTCCTGACGGTTTTTAAATTTTTCCAAAGTAATTTAATTGCAAAGAAGTAAATAGCAAAATTTTAAAGAGCAACACCAGGAAAAATTTCAAATTAGACATTTTTCAAAAATAAATTTCAATTTTGATTAATATTTGCAGCCTCAGGACCAGGGCCATGACAAGCGTTCATTTGTCATAGTTCTGTCCTCCGCTGCATTTTCCCGCACCGAGGGAAGGACGCCACTGGAGCCAATAGTAGCAATGAAGCTTTTTACTTAGGCCTCTCGAAAAACAGCCAATTTTGTATTTCCACTGTGCATGATGTTCGTCTACGGTCGTTATAACGTAGTTAAGTGATTTCAAATAGCAGCGTTCATTTGTGAGATTGCGTTGAAAATATTCCCGTCGACGAATAATTTTTATACCCGAAAGATTATATGTAATATTCAGCAAAATAAAATGAAAAGTAAAACCAGCAGATTCCTGACTGTTGCATTGAAATTGATAAACTATTTACTAAAAACAGTAATTTTGTGACCGAAAAAGAGATGTGAAAAAAATTAAATTACCATGGGATCGAACCAGCTAACTACTAATTTGTGGTTAACTGTGATAACTAGAGGTGGGCACAATCGATTGAAAACAATCGAATAATTCGATTGTTTGCTTGAATCGAATTATTCGAATAAAGTGTTTCGATTTTTCACTCGATCCTAACCGAGTGAATTTATTCGATTGTTTTTAGTGAGTGGAAAAAAATCGAATAAATCTATTCGATTGTTTTTAGTGAGTGGAAAAAAATCGAATACATCTATTCGATTGTTTTTAGTGAGTGGAAAAAAATCGAATAAATCTATTCGATTGTTTTTAGTGAGTGGAAAAAAATCGAATAAATCTATTCGATTGTTTTTAGTGAGTGGAAAAAAATCGAATACATCTATTCGATTATTTTTAGTGAGTGGAAAAAAACCGAATAAATCTATTCGATTGTTTCAAGCGAGTGAATCACTCGTTCAGAGGAAGTGAGTGAAAAATCGAATAGATTTATTCGATTTTTTTCACTCGCTAAAAACAATCGAATAAATTCACTCGGTTTATTCGATTTTTCACTCGTTTACTTGATACGCGATGAAGAGGAGAGGATGGAAGTGGCGCATAACGTGATCCCATTTAAAGGAAGTCTGGCAGGGATATGTGATGCTGATGAAATATAAATAACTCTCGGAGAGTACGAAATTGGAAGGTATTAAAAATTTTCAGTATTAATTAAGTATTATAATAACACAGTAATTATCCAAACCAAATTTATAAATAGAAATAATATATTTTCGATCATGGCTTTGAAAAATAGTTCGTATGAAGATTGGAAAAGAATCATTAGCTTGATAAATCTTATTTTTTTAAATTTTATGTTTCACAATAATCACTAAATAAAAAAATAAATATAGACTAGATATTAAGCAAAGATTTTAATTCTGTCATTTTCTGTGCATGTATTTTTTCTAATCGGATTTTACTGGGATATTAAGTATTTTTCATTTTTAGCCATATATATAATATTTTAAAAGTTAAAAATGAAGTGACAAATCGCTTTTTCCGGAAACAACTACTAAGAACGAATTTAATTAGATATATTAGAATAGAATAATTCCTTTACAGCGTTTCGATTTTTCACTCTATCCTAACCGAGTGAATTTATTCGATTGTTTTTAGCGAGTGAAAAAAAATCGAATAACTCTATTCGATTGTTTTTAGTGAGTGGAAAAAAATCGAATAAATGTATTCGATTGTTTCAAGCGAGTGAATCACTCGTTCAGAGGAAGTGAGTGAAAAATCGAATAGATTTATTCGATTTTTTTCACTCGCTAAAAACAATCGAATAAATTCACTCGGTTTATTCGATTTTTCACTCGTTTACTTGATACGCGTTGAAGAGGATAGAAGTGGCTCGTAACGTGATCCCATTTAGTGGAAGTCTGGTAGAGATATGTGATACTGATGAAATATGAATATAGATATCATATATACGTGTGTGTATGTATATCTGATCCGATATCCCGGCAGCCAGTTGTTAATGCCCCTGACCAGCTATTGCGTCCTGTCCAGCCTACGAAAGCGAGTGAATTCATTCGAATGAAAACAATCGAATAAATGCCAAAACAATCGAATAACTATTCGATTGTTTTTTTCAATCGATTGTCCCATCTCTAGTGATAACCATTACACCATGATGTCCGTGTTGAGCTGAGGAGATGTTTTGCAATTAATTGAAATTATAAATAGACGCTGATTTTTAAATTCATTTTACAAAGAAACCAGGAAGAGTTTGTTTAAACGGTTTAAACTGTAATAGAGTAATTAAAATATGCCAAATACAATATTCAGTATATAATAGTATATTCGCCTAGTACAATATACAGGCCATCTGTTAAACTTCGGCAAAAAGAACCCGTCCCACCCCCACCTTATGGAGAGTCGCTCCCGTGCTCAGGACATAATCCGATCGAGTTGGAATTTGTTATATGTTATAAGGACCACCAACCGCAAACTTTAAGCACTAGCCGTTGAGGGATTTCTAAAAAAAATACTGTTTTCGATCCACCCTGATGTGCATATCTGATGTAACTCGGGCACGAGGAAAGTTTGACGTGTGGCTTACTCGATGGTGACTGACGTCATAAGCACGAACCTCCCTTCCCATTGCGGTAAATGGTGCTGGCGATTACGTACTTACTCAATCTGGATTTACAATATTATAAAGTCTGCCTAAAGACTTCGGCCGGGATTCCCCGCATCTTGTCCAACCCCGTAAGGGCTTCTTCCGTTCCCCACCAGATCGAGTCACCCAAAATCGTAAGAAAAATAAACTAATTATTCTCATCCAAAAGTATATTTTCATTCAACTCCTAAAGTCGACCCACCGCTACGACATTTTGTTTGAATATTTGCTTCAAGGTTCCGAAATTTCGGAAAGAATCGTTAAAATTGTATTTTGCAAAAATTCTAGTTTGGTTCAAACGAATATTCTTTGTGAAAACGATATGTCATTTGCAACGAAAACTGTAACTAAAGGCTTACTATGCCACCTATATACCTCTGTATGGGGCCGAGATATCTCCTATGGGACCGGTATAGGAGGAAAATTAATTTATAATTAAGCTTTATTGTACCTTTATATAATCAAAATATATTTATGACTACTTATTATAATTTAATAATTAACAATTTTGTAAGTTTTCCACAGATTACTTTAGAATTAAAAAAAAGAAAAATTATCACAATAACGGTTTTAGCTGCCTCGTTCTGCTGAAAAGATCCATTTATGCAACTGACTACGGCACATAAAACTAGTTTGTGAATTATCAACAATCATTTTCCTGACATGCTCTCATAGATATTGGGTATAAATTACTTACTAGGAGTAAATTTGTTCTATATAAGAAAAAGAAAGATCTCTATCCGAATGAATGTTCACATTCAAAGAAAATATAGGCAGCTAAAAATTATCCATTACCATCCAATCCATATTATCATCCATACAATACCATACCATCCAAATTATCCATAATATATCTTTATAACATTGAAATTCAAGATTGAGTAAATACTTAATCGCCAGCACCATTTACCGCCATGGGAAGAGGAGTTCGTGCTTATGACGTCAGTCACCATCAAATTAGCCGTACGTCAAACTTTTCTAGTGCTAGAGGAGTTTCTTCAGATATGCACGTTATCGAAAATATTTTTTTTTTCGAAATTGTCAACAGGTAGTGCTTAAAGTTTGCGGTTGGTGGTCCTTATAACATTTAAAAAAAATTCAACTCGATAGGATTATGTCCTGAGGTGGCGAATTTTAGTAAAAATCAAACATTTTTGTGAAAAAAGTTAAATTTTTGCATTTTTTCCTTATGGTTTCTAAATCTTACCGAAGTAATTTAATTGTAAAGAAGTACACGTTTTGCCTGTTTGTTGCTAAATATTAAAGATTTAGTACGTTTAAATGAAGGAAAATGGTTTCTCAGTTCGCCAAAATTCATTAAAATACTCATAATATACAGAAATGTTACGGATGTTGTTTAGACAGTTGAGTTGGCGATTGAAACTCAAGTGACAGCTTTCGTCACAAAAGACATATCTTTATCCAAAAAATATTCGTTTGGACGAAAGTAGATTTTTTTGGAATTTTAACTAGTTTTGCTGAAATTTCGAAACTTCGAAGTAAAAATTCTCACAAAAGATGTATTCGATTTGGAAAGAAAATTACATCTGTGATGAGTTTGTGCCACTATTGCCAGGTATTATTTTAAATTACATTTCCATCAGAAAAAATGGCAACACGATCCACCCTACTGTCTAACCAGCATCGGTAACATTTCTGTATGTTTTGCGTATTTTGACGAATTTTGGCAAACTGAAAAAAACATTTTCTTCGATTAAAATGAACTATATCTTAAATATTTAGAAACAACCAAGCAATATATGTAATTCTTTGCCATAAAATCAATTCGCAAACATTGAGAAACCATAAGGAAAAAATGAAAAATTTCAAAAAAATTTAAAATTTTGATTTAAATGCGCAGCCTCAGGACACATCCGATGGAGTTAAAATTTTTTATGTTTTCTAGTTACTACAAACTCTAAGCACTAGCTACCACTACCAATATTATAAAGGTTCGAATTGAGATGACACGTGCAACAGGTTAAAAAAAGTTTTTTGAAATCTGTCAACATCGATGCTTAAGGTTTGTGGTTAGTGGTCCTTATAACACAAAAAAATTCATCTCGATCGTATTATGTCCTGAGACTGCGAATTTCAGTCAAAATTTTAAATTTTTGTGAAAAATGTCAAATTTTTGCATTTTTTCCTGACGGTTTTTAAATTTTTCCAAAGTAATTTAATTGCAAAGAAGTAAATAGCAAAATTTTAAAGAGCAACACCAGGAAAAATTTCAAATTAGACATTTTTCAAAAATAAATTTCAATTTTGATTAATATTTGCAGCCTCAGGACCAGGGCCATGACAAGCGTTCATTTGTCATAGTTCTGTCCTCCGCTGCATTTTCCCGCACCGAGGGAAGGACGCCACTGGAGCCAATAGTAGCAATGAAGCTTTTTACTTAGGCCTCTCGAAAAACAGCCAATTTTGTATTTCCACTGTGCATGATGTTCGTCTACGGTCGTTATAACGTAGTTAAGTGATTTCAAATAGCAGCGTTCATTTGTGAGATTGCGTTGAAAATATTCCCGTCGACGAATAATTTTTATACCCGAAAGATTATATGTAATATTCAGCAAAATAAAATGAAAAGTAAAACCAGCAGATTCCTGACTGTTGCATTGAAATTGATAAACTATTTACTAAAAACAGTAATTTTGTGACCGAAAAAGAGATGTGAAAAAAATTAAATTACCATGGGATCGAACCAGCTAACTACTAATTTGTGGTTAACTGTGATAACTAGAGGTGGGCACAATCGATTGAAAACAATCGAATAATTCGATTGTTTGCTTGAATCGAATTATTCGAATAAAGTGTTTCGATTTTTCACTCGATCCTAACCGAGTGAATTTATTCGATTGTTTTTAGTGAGTGGAAAAAAATCGAATAAATCTATTCGATTGTTTTTAGTGAGTGGAAAAAAATCGAATACATCTATTCGATTGTTTTTAGTGAGTGGAAAAAAATCGAATAAATCTATTCGATTGTTTTTAGTGAGTGGAAAAAAATCGAATAAATCTATTCGATTGTTTTTAGTGAGTGGAAAAAAATCGAATACATCTATTCGATTATTTTTAGTGAGTGGAAAAAAACCGAATAAATCTATTCGATTGTTTCAAGCGAGTGAATCACTCGTTCAGAGGAAGTGAGTGAAAAATCGAATAGATTTATTCGATTTTTTTCACTCGCTAAAAACAATCGAATAAATTCACTCGGTTTATTCGATTTTTCACTCGTTTACTTGATACGCGATGAAGAGGAGAGGATGGAAGTGGCGCATAACGTGATCCCATTTAAAGGAAGTCTGGCAGGGATATGTGATGCTGATGAAATATAAATAACTCTCGGAGAGTACGAAATTGGAAGGTATTAAAAATTTTCAGTATTAATTAAGTATTATAATAACACAGTAATTATCCAAACCAAATTTATAAATAGAAATAATATATTTTCGATCATGGCTTTGAAAAATAGTTCGTATGAAGATTGGAAAAGAATCATTAGCTTGATAAATCTTATTTTTTTAAATTTTATGTTTCACAATAATCACTAAATAAAAAAATAAATATAGACTAGATATTAAGCAAAGATTTTAATTCTGTCATTTTCTGTGCATGTATTTTTTCTAATCGGATTTTACTGGGATATTAAGTATTTTTCATTTTTAGCCATATATATAATATTTTAAAAGTTAAAAATGAAGTGACAAATCGCTTTTTCCGGAAACAACTACTAAGAACGAATTTAATTAGATATATTAGAATAGAATAATTCCTTTACAGCGTTTCGATTTTTCACTCTATCCTAACCGAGTGAATTTATTCGATTGTTTTTAGCGAGTGAAAAAAAATCGAATAACTCTATTCGATTGTTTTTAGTGAGTGGAAAAAAATCGAATAAATGTATTCGATTGTTTCAAGCGAGTGAATCACTCGTTCAGAGGAAGTGAGTGAAAAATCGAATAGATTTATTCGATTTTTTTCACTCGCTAAAAACAATCGAATAAATTCACTCGGTTTATTCGATTTTTCACTCGTTTACTTGATACGCGTTGAAGAGGATAGAAGTGGCTCGTAACGTGATCCCATTTAGTGGAAGTCTGGTAGAGATATGTGATACTGATGAAATATGAATATAGATATCATATATACGTGTGTGTATGTATATCTGATCCGATATCCCGGCAGCCAGTTGTTAATGCCCCTGACCAGCTATTGCGTCCTGTCCAGCCTACGAAAGCGAGTGAATTCATTCGAATGAAAACAATCGAATAAATGCCAAAACAATCGAATAACTATTCGATTGTTTTTTTCAATCGATTGTCCCATCTCTAGTGATAACCATTACACCATGATGTCCGTGTTGAGCTGAGGAGATGTTTTGCAATTAATTGAAATTATAAATAGACGCTGATTTTTAAATTCATTTTACAAAGAAACCAGGAAGAGTTTGTTTAAACGGTTTAAACTGTAATAGAGTAATTAAAATATGCCAAATACAATATTCAGTATATAATAGTATATTCGCCTAGTACAATATACAGGCCATCTGTTAAACTTCGGCAAAAAGAACCCGTCCCACCCCCACCTTATGGAGAGTCGCTCCCGTGCTCAGGACATAATCCGATCGAGTTGGAATTTGTTATATGTTATAAGGACCACCAACCGCAAACTTTAAGCACTAGCCGTTGAGGGATTTCTAAAAAAAATACTGTTTTCGATCCACCCTGATGTGCATATCTGATGTAACTCGGGCACGAGGAAAGTTTGACGTGTGGCTTACTCGATGGTGACTGACGTCATAAGCACGAACCTCCCTTCCCATTGCGGTAAATGGTGCTGGCGATTACGTACTTACTCAATCTGGATTTACAATATTATAAAGTCTGCCTAAAGACTTCGGCCGGGATTCCCCGCATCTTGTCCAACCCCGTAAGGGCTTCTTCCGTTCCCCACCAGATCGAGTCACCCAAAATCGTAAGAAAAATAAACTAATTATTCTCATCCAAAAGTATATTTTCATTCAACTCCTAAAGTCGACCCACCGCTACGACATTTTGTTTGAATATTTGCTTCAAGGTTCCGAAATTTCGGAAAGAATCGTTAAAATTGTATTTTGCAAAAATTCTAGTTTGGTTCAAACGAATATTCTTTGTGAAAACGATATGTCATTTGCAACGAAAACTGTAACTAAAGGCTTACTATGCCACCTATATACCTCTGTATGGGGCCGAGATATCTCCTATGGGACCGGTATAGGAGGAAAATTAATTTATAATTAAGCTTTATTGTACCTTTATATAATCAAAATATATTTATGACTACTTATTATAATTTAATAATTAACAATTTTGTAAGTTTTCCACAGATTACTTTAGAATTAAAAAAAAGAAAAATTATCACAATAACGTCTTCCAAAAGGCAAAATGTATTTTTGCCTTTTTGAAGACGTTATTGAGATAATTTATAATCGCCAGAATTGTAGGTCGAATTGCGGGTTGTCTATACTCAAAATTTGTTGCCCTTTCCCGGGTGTGGTAAAACCATAGATTGCGCTAAATAAATTTTAAATTTCAGAAATGTAATATAGATATATAATTAATCGTTTAAATACACTAAGATGTCAATATTTGGAATACTTCAGTCTCTATAGGCGTTAGTTTCTCATTTGCGAATGTATTTTCGCAAATTTTGAAACGTTAGGGCTCGGGTGGCAGTGCTTAATATAATCCGATTTCGGAAAAATTTGCATATGAGAATCATCTATAAGTATTCAACTTTCCCGCATAGGACTAATTTGATCTTAAAAAACCTTTTTTTCGGCCCACACTAACGTGCATATCCAAAGATACTCGAACCTGTGGAAAGTTTGATGTATGGCTTACTCGATGGTGACTGACGTCATAAGTTTGAGCCTTCCTTCTAATTGCGGTAAATGGTTCTGGCGATTACGTATTTACTCAATCTGTATTTCCTATAATATAAAGAATCGAAGTGAGATGACACGTGCATATCTATAGACAGTCGAGCACGTAGAAAGTATGGCTTACTCGATGGTGTCTCGGGTCATAAGCACGAACCTCCCTTCCCATTGCGGTAAATGGTTCTGGCGATTACGTATTTACTCAATCTGGATATCCAATATGATAAGGGATCGAAGTGAGATGACTCGTGCATTACTAAATAAATTCGAACTCGTGGAAAGTTTGAGAGGCATTGTGAGCCAAATTTGCGAAAAGACCTAAAATGTCAAAGCGTTTGTAATAATGCTACTAATAATTAGCTGATTTGTAGCATATTTAGAGATATGGACATGACACAGGTGAAAAGAGAGGAAGTTAGCTTCACTCTCTGCTTGAATTCGAATGAAATGAGTAATTCATTGTAGAAATACCGGGGTTTGTTTTCAAGAGTGGTGATGCGGAACCGGTTGGGTAGACTCAAGCATTTTATGCTTCACAGCAGAAGTACTTCAAAATATATCTTCATCGGAGAGTCATGGATAAATATTTATTTTTAATGCACAACATAGCAGAAGTACTGTAACACCGGTCTGATGCCTAACTCACAGAGTAAATATTATTGATGCAATATATTCACAAAAATGGATACCCCTCGCACGAGTTAATAATATTGATGAACATTATGTCGGAGAGTACCTTCTTAGGGAAAGAGAAGACGTAGCCTTCGAGCCTAGTACTAGCGTACTAATTTTTGATTTTAATTCATTAATTGCGTTGGCTATGGCATCTATCAATCAAACCCAAGAACAGCATGGTCATATCTAAATTGTTTTCTAAATTTGAGTGTTAATATACATCTTCAAACAGAGCAAGAACTTTGTATCATTTAGATAAGAGCATCAAAAAAAATAATGAAAAACTATCCAAACTTATTTTAAATGAGATATATTTACCGACCGGCATCGATCCCGAGTCTTCATGGTAATACTTCCTATGGAACACAATATAAGATCACTATCTCTAACTATGCGTGAAAATTCAAGCAGAAATATTGGTTGCAACAGCCTCAAACGACGTCCTACTTTTCCCTTTTTATTCCTTATGTGAGAAATAGTAATGTGCTCTGGCATCGAACCCAGGAACAGCATGGTCTTACGTAATTATTTTTCTTAAAGGGATTCGTAATATACATCTTCTTGCAGAGCGAGAATTTCCTATCATTTCGATAAGGACATCAAAAAAAATAATGACAAACTACGTCAATGTATTTTAATGAGCAGATTTTTGCATCGTCTTAGCATCAAACCCAGGATTGTTTCTGTGAAAGTCATTTAAATTTTCTATAGATCATGCCCATATATATATATGCTCCATAAGTTTTGATTCTCTAGCTATCCAGGATATATATTTTTAAAATTCCTGAAAATTAAAGCAATGCTTTTGAATGGGAAAAATCGGGAATTTGGGGCCCTCTGGAATTGAACTCATGACATTGAGATTCAAAATCGCAATTTTTCTGGAGGTTACATGTTATGGCCAATACATTGTAAAAATTTCAAGTCAATGACGCTTGTGGTTTAGCCTGTGAATTAGTATCCTATCTATATATATACCTATATCCCTATATACATGAATGAATCCGTAGAAGCATCTATATATAATAGATATTGCTTCCCAAATAATCGTAACTAATTTTTTCCTTCCCACGCTTTGCAACCTCTTGGAAGGAAGAACTCTCTAAAACTTGGAAAGTTTATATCTACAACACCAAAAACTTCAGCATAGAAAAATATTAGTTTTTAATAGATGTTGGATGTACCCAAACCAAAAATCCAAAAACACAAATGATGTTTCCAATTGTTCGCTTATGTAAACTACTATTCTGCAAAGTGTAATAAGTTGGCCACATAAGGGTTAAACTCCTCTAGTATTCAATGCATTTAGATTTTGAAAGAATTGACATATATTGTTTTAAGTAGAGGGCATGAATATACTAGCCCCTGTAAAGTAGGCATTGTTTTTAGTTTCCTCAGCCGTGGACCCACCCCCATTGGTAAATCATGGCTGCGCCACTGCACAGGCAAGATGGAAGAGGAGACTTTTTAGTCACAATCTTGCCTGTAATAAAGACCCCTAATAATAATAATAATAATAGTACTTGTTACACATGGATTAAGCATGCACTAACAGTAATATCCTTGGTCAGACTATCATTAGCTTGTTCTAGGAGAGCAAAGAAGGGTTCAAGGGGAAAGGATAGAATTTTACAAGTTACCCGATTTTAATTCCTTTAATTCTGTTTAAGCCTTTTTCGGCAAAAAATGCTAGTTCACCATCCCCAACTCGTATTTAACGAACTTCTCGTCGCACATCACTTTTACGGTTGTTCAAAAACTCCACTTACGCAAACTTTGTCCTTCACTGCATAAACGAAATGTTTCATGGGTAGGGGAGAATGGAGTGGAGACTATTGGGTAGGTAGTGTATCAGCAGCAGGGTTTGTTTGTTTGTGGTTTGGTTGGTGCCTTACTCTTGGATTAATTACGAGAACCAACATCTCAACCATTACCATTCCCCCCATTACATGTAGCAGAGTTAGATTAGGTCAAATTTTTCAGTGCAGTTTGTTGTAACTTTTGTGAGTTTTTCGTCAATGTAAGTATTGTAACTGATTAAAATTTGATTGTTTAGTTATCATAATCTAACAATTTACTTATAAAGTCTTAGTTCAATGCACCTATCAAGTATATTTTATGGTTCTGTCTAGGTTATTAGTATGATTTTAGTTCACTGTGTATTTTGGGTGGCCCTGGTAGGACACGCTATGGGGTAATGTTGTTAGTGTACCAGCGTTCCTCTACAATATTTTTAATTGTTCTACTAAAACTACCAATAGGCCTAGGGAAAAACTTCACATAATTTACTGTATAAAGTATCTATGGTAGGATTCGAAAGTAAAAATAAATTAAAAAAGTTATTTTAAAAAATCTTTCAGAAATCTCGATCTTCATTTTTTAAGTTATGTTATATTTTATTCTTAAATCCTCATTTCTATTTATGTATCATAAGTACTAGTACTTCATGTTACTAGTATAATTTTGCCTTAATAAATCAGGTCGGTGATTACCAGTAACTATGTGTAAGGTTATTATAATTTTTAGCAACTTTTTAATTTTGTATAGTCATGAAAATTTCCTAAAATGAACTGCAAACAATATACTAGTAAATAAAATGTTTGTTCCCAAAATTTAGCAGACCTTATAGATGATACTGCTAGTATGATGTTGATCAAACATTAGACTCCACATGTCTTGGATAAATAACAGAGGCACAACCACCTAATAAGATTACTTACTGTTAGTTTCTCATATATGGTGCAGCAAGTAAATTTAAATTCAATGCAAATGTTTGCTTCTTCTTCATTAACCTCAACTCATTACCAAGCGCTGATCATATACAGAGTGAAAGTATAGACTCATGGAAGGGCTGGCATCAGAGGATCTAACTAAGAAAAGGAGAAAATTAACACTACAGTAACAGATGGAACTCACAATCAATCAGTAAAAGATTTGCTCTTGTCACAGCCTCAGGTATTCTAGGTACAGGGGATTCTTCAGCTTGTGAAACAGTGGCATAGTTGTGATTAGACCTCTGGTGATTAATTTGGATAAAGACTTTAATTATATCCACAATGTCATTTTGTACCTTTTCATTTGAACACCCTAATATCATCATCATAACTTTACATTCATCTATATTATGAGAAATCTCCTGAAGGAACTGACAAAATTTAATTCTCACTGGAGATATCCTGTAATGATTATTCTTTATAGATTTAGAGATAATAAATCCAAAATAGATAAAATGACTTTTTGTAAACATTAATTTTGTTGAAGAAAATATTAATTTGCAACATATGTCTGTCTCAATCACTTCACATTCAGAAAAATACATTACAAACAAGCCCTAGAAAGTGAAACCAGGTAGATATTACCATACTATAAATCTGTATATTACTTTATCTAGTCTATGCCTGTGACTTTATTGTAAAACTGATACCAAGTAGGGTTTACACAAAGATGGTGGTACATGCCGTTTTATCCTGTAATATGAGAAGTTGGTAGTACTTTTTTCATTAATAACAAATGTCTCCATAAAATTTGTCATTCATGAAAGAGAATGTGAGTGCTAATCAGCAACAAGCTGAACTTATCTGTAATAAAATTTGTTGGAAAATATTTTTAAGGGTAAAAAAATAATTTGAAATTATCAATGAAGAAACTAAAAAATATAATGGGAGCTCCTGATAAGAAATAATTTTCTATTCAGTAATAGCAAAAGCAGATCTAAAAACTTGCTAAGGAAAATGAACTTCGAGACAGAACTTAAGTACTTGTATCTTGATAAATATAAACATAGCACCTGACTTAAATGTCATTAACAATTAAAATATTGTTTTTTACTGATATATGATTTCAATGCATAACTATACTAACTGATACATAAAAAAACATCATCTTCTAGACATATCTATTGTCCCCTGGCAATCCATTTCAAATACCTACTAGTGCTTGATTATTGTAGAATATCAAGATTCCTTTACAAATTATATTATTAATATTGTGCTGATTTGACAATGAAAACTGTTAGAAATCAATCGAGGTATATACTTCGCCCTGTATATACACGTGGATGGAAAAGGATAAAACACACAACCGAACTGTTTAAAGGAATCATGCGGACTGGCTTCTTTATTCATTTCAATATGGCGACTGCCGTACAAAAATGACAAATGAATATCACCAAGCAACCTTTCTACATCAATTACCATCTCTCTTTATGTGTTCATAATGCCACATTTTTAACACCTCTTCTCATTACGACACATAAAGTTTGCAACCAATCAATTTCAAATCAAGTAATCAAAATAAATCACACAAAAAATACAATATTCCCTCCCACATAACTATCTAATTCAAAACAAACAAAAATGTCATGATAAACGCTAAACCAAAACAACAACACCACAATAAAACACTTAAAAAAAAAAAAAATGTACAAATGCTTGGTATGCTTTAAAAGTGAAAGGAAAATGGTTCACTCGCACATACAAAGGAAAAAAAAATCTCACTTTAATCCCATCATCTAAGAGAAAGTTTTAGTTTTTGGTCCAGGCAAAGGTTTGGTAAGTAGATCAGCACAATTGTCTACTGACTGCACATGATTGAACACAATATCCCCACTTTCAACAAGTTCCCTTAAATAATGGTATTTTACATTTATATGCTTACTCCTGTCAGAGACAGACTGACCTTCTGCAATGTAAATAGCACCCACATTATCTACATTAACAACACAAGGTGTAGAAATCAAATGACCCTGCCCAATTTCATTGAGGAAAGACCTCAACCAAACCACCTCAGTGACAGCCTCATACATTGACATGTATTCTGCATGTGTGGTACATGTTGCCACAGTTCTCTGTTTTCTACTTCTCCAGCTTACAGCTGCTCCTGCCAGTTTGATCACAAAACCAGTGATTGATCTGGAATCTCTCCTATCATTTGCCCAGTCAGCATCAGCATATACTTCCAGAGGTTTACCTGTTTTAAAGTATTTCAATGCATATAGCATTGATCCCTTCAAATACCTGCTTAACCTCTTTCCAATTGGAAATACTAGGCTTCCCACAATACTGACTCAGTCTACAGACAGCATTACAAAGGTCAAATCTGGTTCCATTCGCAAGGTAAAGCAAACACCCAATAGCCTTGCGATACAAGTAACTGTCGAATTCAGTTCCTTCATCTACTATCTCCCTAGTTTTCACAACCTCCAAAGGACAGACCACTGCATTACATTCTGACATGTTAAATGTAGCCAAAACATTTTCCACATAGTTCTCTTGGCTAACAATTAAAATATCTCTCTCAGGCCTACTCACCTGAAGAGACAACAAGTTTGAGACCACTCCAAGATCTTTGATCTGTACCATTTTGGCTAATTCACACTTAAACTTCACTATGTTTTCTTTGATTCCAACAATTAGTATATCATCAACATATACACCTAAAATTACACCACAACCTAAGTATACACAATTATCACTAGTGCATCTGGACAAACCAATTTCCACAAGTCTCTCATTCAAATAATTATTCCAATTTCGACCAGATTGCTTCAGTCCATAAACGCTTTTAAGTAATCTATATACATAACCACGGGTATATTTGTCAGGCTCTTCAAAACAAGGTGCTTGTTCCATATAAATGACAGTGTCAATTAGACAATTAAGGTATGCCCCAACTACATCCACCTGCTGGATATCCCATTCATTTTCAATTGCCACTGCCATTAATAATCTTAAAGTTCTTCTTTGAATTACTGGGCTGAATGTCTCTGAATAATCAATCCCTTCAACCTGCTTAAAGCCTTGAGCAACGAGTCTAGCCTTAAACTTCAAAACTGCCTCCATTTGGTCCTTCTTGAGTGAAAATACCCACCTACTCCCAATTACATTTTCACACGTGGGTCTTTTGACCATCTCTCATGTTTGCTGCTCCCTCATGTTGTTGATCTCTTCCTCCATCGCAGCTCTCCATTCAACAGAAGACATACCTTTCAGAGCCTCCTCAGCACTCTCTGGGACCTCAATTTCCCCCCTACCCTTCACGAGGTTAGCACAGGGACATCTTATTGGAAATCTCTCCCTGGTGGATCTCCTTGGTCCTCCCTCCACCTCATCAGGGATGAGATGCTCTTCTTCCTGTGGTAAATGGGCTCCCTCTTCTGGAGGTAGCAGCTCATCCTCTCCTGGAGGTGGTAATCCCTCCTCTCCTTGATCATCCTCTCCTGGTTCCTCATAAATAAACCAATTAAATGGTTTCAGTCTAACCTCTTCATCAAAGGGATGTCTCCTTGATCTGGCTGCCATCTTAAATGGAAATACGTCTTCCCGAAATGTCACGTCTCGGCTCACGATGACTTTCTCCTCCTTAAGATTCCGTAGCCTGTAACCCTTTACTCCTTCCTGGAAACCGAGAAAAACACACTCCACTGCTCGTGAAGTAAGCTTTCCCTCCTTTACTGCTACATACGACCAGGCCTGACTGCCAAATACCCTCAGCTTGTCTAAATCAGACTCTATCGATGTTCTTCCACTCCAGATTTCATATGGAATTCTTGAATCAATGGCTGATGATGGGCATAAATTTCTGATGTAAGATGCAGTTTGTAAAGCTTCTCCCCAAAAGCGATGGGGCAGACCAGATTGCAATAACAAACAGCGGACAGTATTCAATAAAGTCAAATTCAATCGCTCAGCCATTCCATTTTGCTGAGGAGTGTAAGGAACAGAAAAACGATGTAACATTCCATCCCTCTCACATAAATCTCTAAAACCACGTCCAGCAAATTCCCCCCCACTGTCTGATTGAAGCTGCTTAATTTTCAATCCTTTCTCAAGTTCCACCTTGTTTTTGTATCTTACGAAATTATCTAGCAATTCCCCCTTTTTCTTCATAGCTACAGTTATCACAAAATGGGAATATTCGTCCAAGAAAGTTACGAAATACCTTGAGCCTCCTATGGTGGATGGAGTTATTGGACCAACCACATCTGAATGAACACGGTCGAGGATTTGTGTCGCCTTTTCACCATCGGGAACAGGAAACTTCATCCTCCACATCTTTCCTTGAAAGCAAGTGTCACACGCTTCCTGAAGTCTCCCTGTTAAGCTCAGTCCTGGTATTTTTTTCATGGAAATCTCGTTCAAGTGGCCAAGGCGAGCATGCCACGTCTTGAATGTCACTCGCGAGGCCTTTCGGGATTCCTTAAAATTTGCCTTCATCTCCTCTATCGCCATCCCTCCCTCTGTTGTTACGTAATAAAGACGGCCAACTCGGTGTGCTTTTAATAGCACCTTTCCCTCATTGGATATCTCAGCCTTACTGCCGAAAGCTACGATCTTTAGCCCCTTCTCTTCCAACACTCCCTGAGAAATTAGGTTGTCTTGGAGGCTTGGGACGTACAGCACTTCTGAGAAATCCAGATCCCACCCCCCACATTCCATTGAAATGTGAAGGAGAACTTTTCCCCTCCCCTCTATTTTCAACGGCGCACCATCCCCAACAGTCACTTCCCCTTTCATCGGAGTAAAGTCCCTCATCAGATCCCTCCTGTGAGTCATGTGATCGGATGCGCCACAATCTAACAACCACACACTCTGGTCCTTAGAACAGTCCTTCGATGTACACAAAGCCCTGTACTCCCGTGTTACTACTGTTGCCGTGGCCTGTCTTCCTTCGTCTCCCTCGCTATCTTTTTCTCTTTTCGGGCAAATCCGCGATATGTGCCCCTTTCCTCCGCAAGCGTAGCACCAGAAATCCTTTGGCCTTGACTGTTCTCGATTAATCCTCTCAGGTGGATATCCCCATTGATTCCTTCCACTTGCGTGACTCCTCGACGCCTTCAATGCCTGATAGTTTTCCCGGTTTTCCCTCTCATTCGAGAGATTCAGCCGTTTCTCTTCCAGGAGTAACTTCACCTTTACCTTTTGGGTTGAGAGTCCTCCCTCGATTTCTCTCTCAAGGCTTCTTATTAACCCTTCGTATTTATCGATAGGCAACCCCATCAAATAAAATGCGGCCAATACATTGCCGGAGAACACAAGCCCGCACTTCCGAATCTTTTTGTGGAGATCGTTAATCTTATTTATGTAATCTTGGACGCTGGTGTCCTCCTCCTTTCGAAGATTAACTAAATCTCGCAAAAACAGTGTTTGTTGCAGTAGGCCATAGTCTGTGCACAGGGATTCTAAAGTATCCCAAATTTCTTTTGCAGTATCGCACTCGGCAACATCGTCCAGAAATGAGTCCCCAACGTACGTTAACAATATACCCTTAGCGATGTTGTCGAGCCTAGTTCGCCTTCTCCGCTCATTTACGTCCACGTCGGATTGGTCCCAATCAGAAATAGATTCCCAACATCCCGACCTCAAGCACAAAGCTTTAACACGAATTACCCATTTAAAATAATTATCGCCGTTTAGCAATGGACACTTCACACCTTCATCGCGCACCTCGTGTTCGAACGCCGCCGCCATTGCTTCCACAAAATCTCCCTTGAGTTCGCAATAAAACAGTTATATTCCACCGGGTAGTGAAACTATTCCTAATTTCCACCCTCAAGCGATTCCTGGGCCCATAACCTGTTAGAAATCAATTGAGGTATATACTTCGCCCTGTATATACACGTGGATGGAAAAGGATAAAACACACAACCGAACCGTTTAAAGGAATCATGCGAACTGGCTTCTTTATTCATTTCAACATGGTGACTGCCGTACAAAAATGACAAATGAATATCACCAAGCAACCTTTCTATATCAATTACCATCTCTCTTTATGTTTTCATAATGCCACATTTTTAACAAAAACTGCATAATTTCTCATGAAAAATGATTAAATATTTAAATTTGTTGAATTCTCTTTACATAAAGAAACATTTGCGAAGGTGTCAAAGTATGAGGGCAAATATAAATTAGGAAATGGATTAAGAGATGCTTAAAATGATGGCCTTAATCATTTGTAGTAGAGTATCTCTAATCAGGCCTGTGTGCACCGGGGGGGTTTAGGGGGTTAAACCCCCCCCCCCATGAGGATTCTTCATACAAAAAGTTCCACAAATGATGAATTAAAGATAGGATAAAATGAAATTATTTTATTTTATGTTTCATTTAGAAAACTTTTTCTTCCAAAATTTAGTGAGTCTTTCAGCTTTCATGATTATGTCTGTCAGGACTCCTTTCGTCTCGGAGAGTCACACTTTTGTGCTAATCAGAAATCAAGTTTGACGAACAAAAGGGCCTAATGTATGTTTATTTGGAATGATGAAAAATATACCAGAAATGTATGAAACTGAATTCCTATAATTTTGAATATAATATTTCATACATTGTGTACATTCATTATTGATAGTTGTATTAATATAGTTACTTATTTAAATGAGAAAAACCCCTCCCATGAGCAAATCCTTTGCATGGCCCTGTCTCTCATGATCCAATATTAAATCATTATATCATGAGAATATGGCAGAATGTTCCATCTACAAAGTCAGTTTTTTGCTATGCAATTCAAATTTATATTTATTGTTAAAAAAACATGTATTTACTTTATTTTTCAATTCATTGTAAAATTATTATGTGAAAACTGGATTATGAAATAAATTAATGGAAGCAGAATATATAGCAAATAAGTTCACTAACTTTGGCCATTTATGTAATGTTTTCCTCCATTTACTTAATGTTCAATGTTTGATTTATTATAAAAAATACTCCCTACCCTATGTATGTATACTAAGGCTTTTGATTATGTCAATCATCATCTTCTTCTCTCTAAAGCTTTCCATCAAGGCATTAGAGGCGCTTCTTATAACTGGCTGAAATCTTTTCTGCTACATCGAACACAAAGTGTTTCTTTACTCTCTAATTGTACTAAATACAATTCTAATGCCAAAACTATTAATATTGGAGTTCCTCAGGGTTCCGTATTAGGACCACTATTATTTCTACTTTACATTAATGATTTACCTAATAAATTTAATGGACTCACTGGTGTACAGCCCATTCTTTTTGCAGATGACTCTCACATAATCATTTCTGCCGATTCCCAGCTTCATCTTTCAATTACTAGTGATCATATTTGTTATATAATGAATTCGTGGTGTAAAGAGAATTTCATTCATTTAAATTCTGATAAAACTCAGGCCCTTCAATATGCTCTTAGGAATTCTACGCTCATCAACCCTAACCTTTCAGTGAACAATAGTCCTATTAAAACTGTTTCTCAAGCTAAATATCTTGGTGTAATTCTGGATAGTAAATTATCATGGGGGCCTCATATTACTTACTTGCTTTCCAAATTAAACTCCCTTTGTTTTTTAGTAAGATCTCTTCGCTGCTCCGTCAATATCGACGTTTTACTGCAGTTGTATCACGGATCTTTTCAGTCCCACTTACTGTATGGATTATTATTTTGGGGCAATGCTACCAACAGCCATAAGGTTTTTGTTTTACAAAAACGTTGCGTCAGGATTATTGCAGGAGCACATCCCTGTGCTCCTTCCCTACCAATTTTTAAAGCTTTTCAAATTTTTCCTCTTCCTTGCCTTTATATTTTCTCAGTTGTTTCTTTTATCCACTCTAACATTTCTCTGTTCCCTACTAATTCCGTTCTTCACAACCATTTTACTAGATCCAGCACTCATCTTCATCTCGCATATCACAGAACAAAAATCTCTTTTTGCGGTCCCAAGTCCATTGGTTTCCGTCTCTATAACAAATTGCCCATAATTTGTAAAAATTCTACTTCCTTATCTATGTTTAAATCAAGGGTTAGAAGTTTTCTTCTTAATAAAATGTATTATAATTTTTATGACTTTTTGAATGATGTTATTTAGTCTTGAGATTCATATTGTTGATAACTGCTGTGCATGCAATGCCTTTGATTTTCCTTTTGTACTCCTTTTTTTTGTATTTTAAATTGTACTTGACTTGTTCTATATCATTTATATGATCTTTGAATGAAATAAAATTGAATTGAATTGAATTGAATTGAATGTAGTTCTATCATAGAAATTAAATCATTTAATAACATTATTAGCCACCTCATAAGACTTTGTAAAATATTATCTTATCACCTCTTACCATCTCTTTTAGGTGCAGGAGCATTGAGGAAGAATAATGGTGACTCATTGTCAGTAATGAAAGATGAAATCAAAGAACTTCGATTTGCTGAAGAAATAGAAAAAGGAGATATGGAAGGGAAAGTGGAAAACTTTGGTTTGGCAGAAAAAGTGAAGGATTCAAAAATTTCTATGGCCAAAGTAAAGAAACAAAACTCTGAAAAGGAAAATAAAATAAAAAATTCAGATGGAATACATAAAGGACTTTTTACAAAGAGAACACATACAGATGCACATAGTGAAAGTAGTGCATCAATGTCATCAGGCTATAACAGCACCAAAAATGTACAGAATGAATCCAACAGAAAAATAATAGGAAGAGTTAACTTGCCGGTAAAAAAAATGGGAAAATTGGTATCATAACAGCTCAAGAAGAAACTTTATGACAACTGATTCAAATGATCTTACTAAATATAAATTGCCAAGCATTGTAGGTTGTGAATTGATAACCAAAGATATTATGGATGGAGTAGAGAAAGGATATAATTCCACAGAAATTAATCATTCTTCTACTTTTGGAGATGAAAAAGAAAATAAACATTCCAAGAATATATCCGTTGATATGGAGAAAGTTGGCAACACAGCAGTCTATAAGAAACATGCAAAAGGTCTGGTAGAAATTGTTGGAGGGGATTCATTTAACAAAAATGATGATACGAGAGAATCTGGGACAATGGATGTAGGTGAATTTTATAATGATACTCATATAATGAATACACCTAATACTACAGGAGGAAATGTTCCTATTAAAGTCAATCTGAAGTCTGTAAATACCAATAAAAAAGGAAATAATATACAAGAAGAAAAACAGGGAGATCATTCTGGCAATGAAAAATATAAGCAACCTTCCATGGATATTTCTGGGAGCATGGAGTTTGGTGGCACATCAGCAGGGTATAATGGCAATTTAAAAGGTCTGGTTGAAGAAGCTGGAGGAGATTCTTTTGATAAAGATGTTGATAAGACAGAATCTGTGACTATGAAAGTAGGTAGATTATATAATGATACACAGGCATTTAAAACCACTAATGTCTCTGGAGAAAATGTGGCTATTGAAGACCTGGAGAATGTAGATACCAATAAAAAGGGAAGCAATACACCAGAACACAGCAAGGGAGATCATTCTGGCAATGAAAAATATAGGCCCATTTCCTTGGACATTTTGGGGTCCATGGAGTTTGTTGGCACATCAACAGGGTACAATGGAAATGAAAATGGTCTGGTTTGAACATGATGGAGGAGATTCTTTTGACAAAGATGTAAATAAGGCAGATAATGTGACCATGTATATTGGTGGACTTTATAATGATACACATGCATTTAATACATTTGATGCTTCTGGAGAAAATTTTCCAACTTCAGTCAATTAGGAGTCTCTAAATACCAATAAAAAGGGAAGTATTATACCAGAAGACAGCCAGGGAGATAATTCTGGCAATGAAAAATATCAGGACAATTCCATGGATATTTCTGGGGGCGTGGAGTTTGGCGGCACAACAGTAGGGTATAATGGATATAAAGATAGTCAGGTTGAACAAGCTGGAGGAGATTCTTTTGATAAATATGTTGATAAGGCCGAATCTGTGATAATGGATATAGATGGATTTTATAATTATACCATTCCATTTAATACACCCGATGCTTCTGGCGATATTACTCCTTTTAAAGTAAACCTGGAGACTCTAGATACCATTCAAAAGGGAAACAATATACAAGAAAGCATCCAGGGAGATCATCCTGTTAATGAAAAATACAAGCACATTACCATGGATATTTCTGGGGGCATGGAGTTTGGTGACATATCAGCAGGGTATAATGGAAATAAAAAAGGTCTGATTGTCGAAGCAGGGGGAAATTCTATTGATAAAGATGTAAGTAAGGCAGAATCCTTGACGATAGATGTAGCTGGATTATATAATAATACAACTGCATTTAATACACCTGATACTTCTTGGGAAAATGTCCCTGTTGAAGTCAATCTGGAGTCTCTCGGTTCAAGGAAAAAGGGAAAAAATATACCAACAGTCAGCCAGAGAAATCATTCTGGCATTGAAAAATATAAGCACAGTACCATGGATATTTCTTTGGGTATAGAGTTTGGTGGCAAATCAACAGGGTATAATGGAAATGAAAAAGGTTTGGTTGAAGAAGCTGGAGGAGATTCTTTTGGTAAAGATGTTGATAAGGCAGAATCTTTGACAATGAATGTAGGTGGATTATATAATGATACACAGGCATTTAATACACCTGATGCCTCTGGGGAAAATGCTGCTATTGAAGTCAATCTGGAGAATCTAGATTCCAATAGAAAGGGAAGCAATGTACATGAACACAGCAAGGGAAAGAAAAATATAAGCACATTTCCATGGATATTTCAGCGGGCATGGAGTTTCGTGGCACATCAGCATGGTCCAATGGAAATGAAGAAGTTCTGGTTGAAGATTCTGGAGTAGATTTATTTGATAAATATGTAGATAAAGCTGAATCTCTACCAGTGAGTGTAGGTGGATTTTATAACGATATACATGCAGTTAATGCACCTGATGCTTCAGGGGAAAATATTCCTTTTGAAGTAAATCTGGAGAATCTAGATAGCATTAAAAAGGGAAAAAATATGCCAACAGACAGCCGGGGAAATCAGTCTGGCAAAGAAAAATATAAGTACAGTTTCATGGATATACCGGTGGGCATGGAGTTTGCTGGCACATCAGCAGGGTATAATGGAAATGAAGTAGGTCTGGTTGAAGAAGCAGGAGAAGATTTTTCAGATAAAGATGTTGACAAGGCAGAATCTGTAACAATGGATTTAGGTGGATATTTTAATGATCCAGATGAGTTGAATACAGCCAATTGAATTGAAACCAGGAAAACAACTGAAAAAGGTCAGATCACAATCAATTTTGGTAGCTGGTAACCCCATGATAACTTCTTTAGAATAGCTAACACTAACAGTTGAAACGGAGGCTGTTGTAGGATAAAATTAATATTTATTAAACTGAAGATAATAAGAAATTAGACTGCAATGATTTAAAATATTCATAATAAAGATAAAACATAACTTATGACTATTATCTAAAATTATCCTTACAAAATAAAATATGGTTTTTGACAACAGATGATAAACAAACTACTACACAATTTTCAGTAATCATTATATATTCAAATACTATTTGATTCATTCAATGGTTGATAAAGACAACAAAGAGATCTCATCTTAAAAAAATTTCATTTCCTTTGAGAGTCAGATTTATCTCAAAATTCCTTTGAGATTTAATAGCCTTGAATAGCACGTAGTAAATTGTTATTTTAAAAATGAATATATCAAATGTTATTCTCCTGAAATGTTGACAACTGCATTGATTGAAAGTCCTACTCAATTTCACAGTTATAGGGGAGACTGGGTACGGTTGAAACATTTTAGGGTTTATCGTCCATTGCATTGGGATTAGTCAAGCGAGCGATGAAGGAAATATATTAAAGTAAAGACCATATATCTGTTTACTAATGGGCAATGTTATTTGAGATCAGTGTATTGTATTTTATGTGTAAAATCAAATTTTAAAAAAAGTGTAATTTGTTTCAATCGTCCCCATGCCAGGGTCAGTTGAAACAGTGCCTGGGGTCAATTGAAACACACGCAAATAATACAAAATATAATAAATGAACACGTTTTATTCATCGTCTAATAACATTTTACAACTCATAATGGCACATTTGAACATCACAAATATTTTTTTATTAATATTCAAGTCTTTCACGATACTTATAATCCAACATTATTTTTAATCAGCCCTCAAAGATTTATATTAAATACATCTTAAAATAATTAATTAGATGATGGTGACGATATTTTTTTTGTAATGTTTGCATACTACTTGCTATTATATTTCTCAGAATTCAACAGCATTAATTATTAACTAGATTTTAGCACTCCAGCTAACAAAACACTTTGAGTAGAACTTCAAAACATTATTTCTTAAAACATCTACATTTTGATGCATAGATAAATGAATGACGAAACAAAACTATAATACTTTTTTTAAGAGAATAAAATTCAACAGCTTTAATTAAAACTTTAGCACTTCAGGTATAAAATAAGGTAAGAAAAATCTAAAGACTTATTATTTCTATAAAAATCAAAATTTTACACAAAAACACTTAAGCAGTTACGAGATCATTCGGAATCACAATTGTGGTAAACATAACTAAGACTAACTACTGTGCTCTCTTCATGCGCCCACATTTTAGTGCATTGTATCCATTTTTCCCTCGGTCTGCTTTCTTAATATGCTGACATACAAACAAAGCAGTAGCACTCCTCTCCTTCTGATGATGATTATGAATCATGTTGCATGTTAGTTTTTTTTCCTGTTTGTAGCATTTCTTTTAGTCTTTCCTACATCTAATCTTTTCTTAACTTGCTTAGCTTTGATTCGTTTCAATCTGTTTTCATGTTCTCTTCTTATCTCTTCTTTTTGAGGTGTATCTGTGTAGATTGTAGATTTCCTGGTTTTTCGCCCCCTGTTTGTTAATTTCCTTGGAGGAGCTTTTGGTAGTGGTTGTACTGTATCCGGCGAAAACATAAGTGGTGTACTCGAAGTTGCGATATTTTCCGTTTGATTTGTCAACACAGGAACGGATTGAGAACTTGTAGAGGGTTTGGGTGAAATTTGCTGAACACTACCACTGCATGCAGTGACAGTTCCGGATTTCTTCTCATAAACATGCAAAACCATTCTTCGCCAGCCATTTCGTTGTCTTCCCAAGTCCGAGGTCGTGATAAGTCGTACTTGATGGTTAGTTCGTATGCCAATTTCTTAACTTCCTTTTAGTTATGCCAAAATATATGTCTGCACATCTAATTAAATATTTAGATAGCTCACGCTGTTGTTCCTGGTTAAACAGGGAACAGTGGTTCAGTCCATTCTTTTCTGCCGCTGTTCTTAACGAAGATCCGACTTTTGTCTATGTCTATTTTAGAACCCTGCAAGCCGCCTTTCGGCGTGTGGCAGGGGGGGCAAGCACCTTGACTCTATTTTCCTAAACGGGTCCTTTCGCGTATACTTCGCGGAAAAAATGAATTTTTGAAACGATTCGTTCTAGCATCTATTTCCCTAATCTTTCTGGCAGTATCAGAACGGCCCATATAACAGAGGGGTCGCATTATATCGGTTACATAATCTGAGAATGTAATTTCTCTGAACTTATTTAATAAATTTATCCTTTGAATTTTTCTTCTATCTTCTAATGATTCCCATCCCGCTTCCTGTAACATCTGAGTGACACTCGCTGTTTAATCGTAGCAATTCTTTACAAATCGTATCGCCTTTCGTTGTACTTTTTCCGAATATGACATTTCTCGGCGGGGTCCCATACACTACATGCATACTCAAGGCGAGGCCTAACTAACGCTAAGTAACATTGCTCGTGAACTTTTTCTTCGCTCTTACCGACTATTCTTTTAACGAAGCCGAGTTTCTTAAGTGCTTTTCCACATATATTTCGGATAAGGGCACTCCATAATAGATTATTCGTGAGAGTTACTCCAAGATACTTTACCGATTCTACTGTCATTAGGTTTACCCCTCGGAGGCTATAAGAATAATCATTTATTATATATTTTCTTTCGAAGAAGTTAACTAACGAACACTTTTCTACATTAAGCTCTAATTGCCAATCATCGCACCAGTTCCTAATTCTATCTAAGTCATTCGAAAGGGTTAATCTATCCTCTGAACTAACTATTTCCCTAAAATCTGGTTATGTGCCACCAAACACATCAAAGGTACCACACCAAGATCAAAAAACCAGGCACCAAATCCACAATTGCATGCGTCATGAGACAAGCCAACCACCGTTAGCACGCAGACATTTAGGAGAGAGATGAAGGAAATTTGCATTCTTTTAATCTGAGGGAATTTTATATCTTCATATGCTTGTTTATACTTTGATAAGTCGGCCTGACCTCTCGTAGTCTTCCTTTGGCGTACCCTTGGCATCTAAGAAACATGAAAATTAAATAAATAAACTGTTTCAACCGTAACCACAAAAAATGTTTCAACTGTCCCCAACCCCCCTCTAGGTATAAAATGGTTCACAGTAAGAATGATAACAAATTTGAATAAAAACTAATCATACAGCCATATTCTACAAATTTTAATTAAAACGATACAAAACTCTCAATATTCTAACTTTAATAAAACCATAATAATTGCAAAAAATTTCGGACAAAAAAAGACTTACATTTCTGTCAAAAAACCTTCCGTCAAAGGCCTTCTATACATAAACACAGCGCACGAAGAGCAACGGAACACTAAAATTAGTGTTTCGACTTGTCGCCCGCTTCGCTCTCCCTTTGTACCTCTCACCTCATCATGCACGGTATCGGGATATACGCTTTCTTTCAACGGTCCCCTGTTTCAACCGTACCCAGTCTACCCTATTGATTCCTCCCGAGGACTCCTGAGCTACCGCTACTACTACATTGACAGAATAAGTATATGCCATTAGCATGATTTATACAGCAGTTATTCTCTCAGTTACCAAGTAGAGATATATGGAAGTAAATTATTTTAAGAAAATATGATGAAAACGGGGTGAGTGTATGCTGTTAATTCATAGAACACACATCAGCATGTTTTAGGGAAGGGTCATTATGCTTTGGTGATATCTCAAAATCCCTGTGGAAATACATGAATGATTTGGAGAAATTGAAAATTTCACCATTTTACAGAGAAGAATAAAATTCTGTATCTTCTGGTACATGGTATTGTAACATTTCAGTAAAGGATACCATAAAAATTATATATATATATATATATATATATATAT
Source organism: Sympetrum striolatum (assembly GCA_947579665.1). Lineage (NCBI taxonomy): Eukaryota > Metazoa > Arthropoda > Insecta > Odonata > Libellulidae > Sympetrum > Sympetrum striolatum. The sequence goes on from OX388341.1 coordinate 87,576,348, forward strand.
ATATATATATATATATATATATATATATATATACGAGTAAAATGTAGCTTGCATACTGCAAGCAGATCGACAACTCTAATTACATGTCGGCATAATATCGGGACAGTCCTCAAAATAAAAAAAAGGATTGAAAATATTCTTAAAATTCGCTGCAATTTAATTGTCTGGAATCGAACCAAGGTCTTCCTGGTGAACTTACTATGCAGCTTAACAGAAGATAATCATCTCTAACTATGTCTGAAAATTCAAGCAGAAATGTTGGCTGCAACTGCTTCAAACAACGTCCTACTTTTCACATGTATTCCTTGCGTGAGAAATGTTAATGTGCTCTGGCATCAAACTCAGGAACAGCATGGTCTTATCTAATTTTTTTTCTTAAACCAAGTCTTAATATACATCTTCTAGCAAAGCAAGAACTTCCTATTATTTCGATGAGTGCATCAAAAAAATAATGAAAACAACCTCAATGTGTTTTAAATGGGAGTTATATTTACCGCCTGGCTTCTAACCCAGGTCTTCCTGGCAATATTTTCTATGCAGCACAACAGAAGATCACCATCTCTAACCATGTGTAAAAATTCAAGCAGAAATATTGGTTGCAACTGCCTCAAACAACGTCCTACTTTTCCCATATATTCCTTATGAGAGAAATTTTAATGAGCCCCGGCATCGAACCCAAGAACAGTTCGGTCTTATCTATTTTTTTTCAAAACCCTTGTCTTAATATACATCTTTCATATTAGCAAGAACTTCCTATCATTTCGATAAGTGCATTAATAAAAATAATGAAAAACTACCTCAATGTATTTTAAAGGGCAGATTTTTGCATCGTCCTAGCATCGAACCAAGGATTTTTTCCATAAAAGTCAGTTATGTTTTTGATAGATCAGGATCATGTATATAGGCTCCTTGAGTTTCGATTCTCTACCTATCCGGGAAGTATTTTTTTTCAATTCCCGAAAATCGAAGCATGGGAAAAATCGAGACTTTGGGGCCCTCTGGAATCGAACCCATGACACTGAGGTTCAAAATCGCAAATTTTTCTGGCGGTTACACGTTATGGCCAATACGCTGTAAATATTTCAAATCAATGACGCTTGTGGTTTAGCCTGTGAATTAGTATCTTATCTATCTATTATATATAGAGGCTTGTCCGGATTCATTCTTATATGTAGATATGGATATAGATAGATAGGATACAAATATTCAACAAATCTATGAACACTTTCAACAACTGTAACAGATGAGAAAACCACTACTCGAACACTGCTGAATAATTACACCACTACACTAGAAAATTTACACCTAATATTTCTTTCACTAGGCGTATATTTCTAAATTTCGTTCACTGTAACATACGATGTTTCAAAAGCTTCAAAGACATTGAATCAAAATATTTAGAGAATATTTGCACCAGAACTACAAGGTTCAACATTGGAATTCTCACAGCATAGAAAAACACATTCAAAATAACACTAAGAAATATACATTTGAATAGTCACTAGAATAAATAATTTCACATAAAATTCCAATCACAAATATATCAACAATTTATCTGAAACTTTCCCTTTTCCAAAACATTTTTAAATTCATAAACCAAAATTACGCTTTCATATTATTCGCCGTCACACACGCACTGTTCACCGGTTGAGTAGTTTTCACTGGTTCCAAAATAAATTTTTATGCTGGCAAAATTAAAAGGACCTACCTTCTTGCCATTATCGACCTGCAGGTAACACGAATTCGCCATGCTAACTGTGAGATACGGTATGGTCCAGTATATAAATGAAAGAATTTATGAAATCTCAGCTTCAGCTTAACAGGAACGTGTTCTTTTAACTTAATACGATGGACAGAACCTTTTGCTAAACCAGGTTTATGTGAGAACAAATTTTTATACTTAATTAACAGATCAAAAAGCTTAATTTTCTCAGTTTCATTTAATTGGGAGATATTATCTTCAGCCTCTCGATTCTTTTCCGTATGATTGTCACTCGTGTTTGATTTAGTTTCTTCGAGCTCAACCGCATTTACATTCAACACTTGATTTTCTTTGACCTCGGGACATAGTCAATCATTAGTTACCTGATCAGCTTCTTCCAGCAGATCTTCTAACGAATCACCTTCAGTAAATATTGTAGACACAAATTTTGCGATCCCTAGCCGTTCATTCTCCGAGTTCCGGGAATATTAAAATCTCGAACGGATTCAGTTTAAAGTCTGAGTTTGATTTGCATGGATTCCATTTGACAAGGGACCCGGGTTTGGTTCCATTACGCAATGGGACGAGGGAAAAGAGCCATTAGGGCGGCTGCGGCGAGCGGCGCGGCTTGACCTCCAAGTATTCCTTGATGAATGGGAATTCGGAGACTCGTTGGCTTGAAAATCTCGGGTAGGGATTTGAACAGGAGAAGGGAGTGACGCACACTCACGAGTTTCGTCAAAGAATCCCAATTTTTCTACCAAATTCTCTATAGTTAATGAGCCCATCGCTTTTAATAAGTCCTGGATATATAGAGGGAATCGTCTAATCAATATAAAGACTAGTTCTTCATACTCCATCCACAGGTCACACAATCTTACTAATGCAATTTTTTCATTTGCGTACTCCTGTAAAGTGTCAATAGGACCCCGGGGAAACGTTCCCGTCACCACATAATTTCGCCAGTTATGCTTACATGGGCTTCTACATGGGCATTCCAAAAATACTTTAAAAATTTAATTTTGACTTCTTCGAAATTTTCGGGCCAAGGGAAAATCGTATTTGCCCAAGTTCGCGCTTTTACTTCTAACATAGTCACAAATAATCTCGCGCGGTACTCCACCGGAGGTACAGATAAAGCGAAGAAGTGCTCTACTTCTCTCAGAAATAATAACGGGTTTTGTCATTGTTCGCCCCCGAAACTTAGGCGAATGACACAGCTAACCGGCACTGGCCCCATTCTACTTTCCGCGTGACGACTATCACCATTCTCTTTCTGCTCCTTGATACATGAAATTTGTTCGATCTGCTCACGCAAATTCCTCTTGAGCTTCGCGATTTCAGCCAGATTATTTTCGGATTGGGACTTAACCGCGTTAACTTCTTGGATAATCTCTTTTTAAGAGGTTTCCAATACCCGGACCCGATTTTTTTGGTCTACTTCCCTGCGGCATGCCTTAAATACCTGCATATTGCGTTCGAAGTCCTCTACTCGCTTATTTTCCCTGGCCGCTTCTCGCTGCTCTCTCTCCTTCTCCTTGGCACACCACATCTGAATAAATTCTTTAAAAGTACTTATTACCGTTGGATCCATTGCGTCTGATTTTACCTCTTTGACACTTGCTGTCGTTGAAAACAGCGCTTTCAACGATTCCTCTGAGTCCGACGATATTTCTTTCTTTTCCCGATATTTCGAGAAGCCGTCGTCCGTTTTCTCCATTCCTCCAGTCCCACCACTGAGTACAGTTCGTTCATCTTTCACAGACGAGCCCCACGTTGGGCGCTTATTGTAACCGTCTGTCTCAGCCGGTCAGCTTAGGAATGCCCTTTTCCACTAACGTGGCTTCCGATTCTCGTTACAAGAGTCCTTCCCCTCAAAAAAGCAAACTACCCCTCAAGCAAAAAACAAACTGAGGCGCAAGGGCAATTAAAATATACCTTAAAATTTTGAAGTTAGCTATGTATAAAAGGAAGAAAAGTAAAAGTGGCGCCGTTCCCTCGGCGCCTCCGCTCGAGTCTACAAGTATGACTTTTGCTGCCGTTAATTTTGTCTTGTATTACACTACTAGATCAACAATTAATAATTTATGTTGTTTAAGGGAATATTACTCTATGTTCATCTAGTAAAGCATAAGATAAATCTGAGTTTCAAACAAATGCTTGTAAACCATGGGAACTCCCAATGCCCTGTTCTTCGTATCACATGTTTGCTAAGCGATCATCAATATTTCCTGGATTTTCATCTAAACTGTTACAAAGAAATAACAAAGCAGTAAGTTAAGCGAAAATTCTTTGATTACAGATTTACTTTTCGGCAGTACAAACTTTTATGATCTATTTTGGCTACGAGAATGGCATATTACCAGGGTACCTTCATTGTAGATTCCGAGATTGATTGATTGACTCATCTGTGATTGTAAAAGACAAAGCTAGAATTCTACTTTGCATATCAGTTCTGATGCATTATGTCTAACAGAAAAATACAAAAGAGTGCTGCCTTAAATTACCTAAACCCTTGCTTCTCAGACTCCGTTTCCGATTTAAATAATATTTTACACAATTTATTTTATGACCATATGAAACAACTATAGGGGGTGTCCCGAAAGAATTTCAAACTTTTCGAAAGTAAGGACCACCCTATTGTACACTTATAATTAATTTTGATTTTCTAATTTTACATTACTTTATATACCTTTCCAAGTTATATAAAGTAATTAATCTATTAAAAACATCTGATGTGGCCAACACATGACTTTCTCCATATATAAGATGTAAATATTTATCTACGACAGTATTTTCGAACTCTATATTCAATCTAAACTTGTAAAATACATACCAATACATTTTTTGTTATTTTTGTAGATAACTGTATATACCTAAATATCAGATTAATAGAGGAATTTTGCAAAAACGGAAACGAGCTTCGAATAGTAAAGCTCGACTTTTAGTTAACCGATTTACTCCAAAAACCAATCAACTATAACGACACCAACCAAAGTGCTATATATGAAATTCGGTGTTGCTACGACAAATAGTTTTCATGTTAGAGCGCCCACAAAGTACATAATCAGCAAATTCCGGTTTATCAGTATTTCACAAATAACTCCTAAACAACCAGTGATAAAAATATTTTGTATACAAAAGTTATAGTAAATTACATTTTATAAAACTTTTATTAATAACAGTATATACCTAAATGTCATATTTATGGAGATATTTAGCAAAAAACGGAAATTTGCTTCGAAGAATAAAGCTCGACTTCCGGTTCACCGATTTACTCCAAAAACTAAACACCTCGGAGAGCACCTACCACATTGCTATATATGAAGTTTGGTATTGATACAACTAATAGTTTTTACGTTAGAGGGCCCACAAGCACACACACACATACAGACACACACACAACCACACAGACATCATTCCAAAAATGGTCAAACGTGTTATAGGGACCCCAAAACATGCATTTCCGTTGAAATCTTGAAATCGATTTTTTCATGAAAACAATACTTTCTCTATACTACGTATATGGAGAAAGTAAAAATGTATTTCTCGTTAACTTTATCTCGAATAATTTGATGTTATTATATTTGATGATGATTTACATAATCTTGTCCAACACACGTTATACACTTAAAAATAATTTTAAATAATTCTTAGTCTATACAAATGTGTTCTGTGTTAATATCTCTAATATTTAAACAAGTTTTAATTTTAAATATTATTTTCTCATACTTCTTGTAATATTATTAATTAATTTTTTCTTCAAATAAAGATTTGTTTAACTTTACTTCATCATAATACTTTGTAGTAATAATACTATATAGTAATACTTCAGTAACATTTTTCATTATTGTAAAACTATTTAGAACTATAAGCTTACTTTTACTCCTTAAGCTTTCATAATTAAAATTTTATATCGAATCCATAGCAGTTTATCATCAAAATAAATCTTGCAATAAAAACTGTTAAAAAATTATCTAATAACGCGTGATAACAAAAAATTTTTTTTTGAGAGTACCTGAGAATCCAAGGCGCGACTATGTAAGAAGTGGCTGAAGACATTTTATATGGCTTTCTAATACACACGGACAAATAGAATGGTCTGGCACCGAGTCGGCAAGCGCCGAAACGGCCATCGCCGAAACGGCGGCGCCGAATCGTACCAAACCCATCTAATAAGTAGCTAAAAAGTCGCTAACTCAGAGGAAATATATCGCTAAAGAGGACTTAGAAAAATAAACAACTTAATTTTGCTTCAATAAATGGAATATTACTCATTACTATATGATTGAATATTAATTATTTCCACACATCACTTATACCATATTAAAAATGTTAAAAATCACACAAATTTTCTGTATGATATGGAATTAATTCAGCAATGATTTTGTAACATTTTCTTTTAGCAACTGAATATAATTCCCCTCCCCGTTCCCATATTTAACACCTGCATGCTCTGTATTTCTTTACAGAAGTTGTCATTTCGATGACGAAACCGGTCGTAGAAATAAACCTTTGGTGGAATATACTTATTGCAAGTGTTCATTATTTATAAGTGAATGGAATTCTGTTTTAGTTTAAAAATAATTCGGACATGTTATGTAAAGTGTTCCCATAGAAGCAGGGACGGATCTAGAAAAAACTTTCGGAAGGTGTCCGTTTAAAAATTTAAAAATAAAAGATATTTTGGCTTTCACAAAACGTGATGTTAGAGTTGTGCTAGATAAACTCAAATGTTTTCGCTAGTGATTGCTTATTAAATTGTGTGTTTATTTGCGTTATTTGAGTTTCATTTAAAAAAAATGGGCACAAGTGATATTTCGGAGGGGGGTCCGGACCCCCAGGACCACCCCCCTGGATCCGTCCCTGCATAGAAGGAAAACAACATTTTCCATAGAATGTGAGAATTGTCTAAAACGGAAGAGGTTGCTCATAGATGACTTGCTAGATTCAGCGTGAAAATCAATAAGTAGGCAACTGTAGTTTTGTTCCTCTTTAAAAGAATAAATTTATGAATGGTTTCATCAGACTGAAGTTTTTCGAGTAAATTACGCAGGCCGACAAGGTTTCGGTAACATTGACGTAGTTATGTGTTTCTTATTTTATTTTTTTGCGTGAAATTCAGCCGTTTTTGTGAAAAAACTGTCCACCAAGTACAGTTTTTGAGAACCTTGCATTGACATTAAATAAAAGTTGTTAGTTTTCGTTAGTTAATATCTGTTTATTTTTAGGTTGTTAACTCTCAAAAACTGTTGATCGGTTCATAAACTCACTTTATATGCATTCAATTCATGCTCCTAGATCGAATTCGAAGAGCAAAAAAATGATGAGCTGTCAATGTATCCAAAAAAGGGCGGATTTCGGTATCCGCAAACTCACTAAAACGCTCATTTCTCAAAGAGTTTAAAACTTACTGGTCATCATATACCTTCATTCTAAAGCTCTTAAAAGGGCCTTTGTTTTAGTATACAATTTTATTCCATTCCAATTAGTCCTTGTCTATTTTAGACAAAACACGGTTCTATGCCAGCCCTCGTATCAATGGGTTCCCATTTTCAGCTGTAAACATTCTTTCCTCTTATATACATCGGGAAAAGCGCGATTTCTAGTAAGTAATAAAAAAACCGGAGGGGATATGTGTATAACTTTGTCATTAAGCCCAGGAAACTCTTCTAATGTACTTAACCACGATGGTGTAGAAGTGGAGTAGGGAGATGAAAAGTGTAATAAGTGGTGGATAAACAAAACTCGTGTGTGTTTGGGGTATTTCCAGTTTATATCTGTAATCAGCGACCCGAAATTAGTGAAAAACAGCTATTACCATCCATATTACATAAAAAAAGGATTTTTGTGATATAGGCAAAAACGTGTAAAATTACGGAAAAGAACAAAGTAAAAGGTACAATTACAAACAAAAACCTTACACGGTGAGACATTTCTTAGCTCATTTCTGGAATGAGCGACCCAAAATTAGCTAGGATCGGCTATTACCATCTTCGTTACCGAAAAAAAGTTATAATTTGTCGGCCTGTGTTATTCAGGGTTACAGACTTCTCCTTTTCAGTAGCTGAAATGGAGTATGTTTTCTACGATTCAGGAATGGAGTATGTATTCTGCGTTTTCCCCAAAAAATCCGCAATTTCTCTTGGCTTTTGCTAGAGTGAAGACGTGTGTTTGCGTGACAGGGCAATCCTGCGACGTAGTAGAATACCGAAATTTAACATTTAGGCGTTTATATAGCATTTCAAATATAATAGTGAAGATTCTTTTCCAGTGCTTGTGATAACTTTTCTTTTTGGTGTATTTTTGAGCTATACTCTACTTCTATACTGTGATTCCATTGAATTATCGAAGCATAACTCTGATAGTGAAGAGGAAGTCAGTCATTCTCAAGTTGACTTCGGTGATGACAACGGACAGTATTTCATCGGGGAGGATAAAAAAACGAAGTGGAAGAAAAACGAAGCGCTTCCTCATGTAAGAATCCCTAATCCCTAAATTATTATAAAAAGCTTTAGAAATTCTTATTATAAATCTGAGTTCGTTACGGCCACGGCCAGTTTGTACGGCCACCAAGGCCGGACAAGTTAGTAGGCTTTCGTGGGCGATGTCCTTTTAGAGAATATCTACGTCATAAACCAGCGAGGTACGGGATTAAAATTCTTGTATTGGTAGACGCAAAAGCTTTTTACACTTCCAACTTGAAAATTTACCGCGGAAAACAACCAAAAGGGCTTTATGAGGTTAGCAATAGTTGGTGGATAGTAGCAATATCTGGGGAAGCAATAGCTGGAGAAAGTAGTGAAGCGTATGGTTGAAGCCATCTTAGGAACGTCCCGAAACGTACAGTAGAGAATTGGTTCACCAGTGTTTCAATAGCGGAGGATTTACTTCAAAGTAAATTGACCCTGGTCGGAACTATAAAGAACAATTAGAGAGAATTGCCGCTGCAGATGATCTGCAAGATAAGTAGGGAGTAAGTTTCCAGTCTGTTTGCTTTTAGGGATAAAATGACCGTTGTTTCACACGTACCCAAAAAAGGGTAATACTTAATTTTTTATCAACAATGGACAGTTGGAGGAAAACAGAAGTTTGTATGGGAATTAAATAAAACCGGTAGATAGTACCATTCTATAACACGACAGAGGTAGGCGTTGGTACCGTCGATAAAATGTGTGGAACTTATAGCACATCAAGAATCTCGACGAGATGGTCATTGGCTGTTTTTTCATTCTTTTGAAAGTTGCTGTAATTAATTATTTTATCATAAATAATGAAGTAAATGAGAAAAATATTATGTGTAGGTCGAAATTCTCGTAAGATTGCAAAGGAATTCACGAAAGCATTTATACGAAAAAGGGCATCGATAAAAATGCTTCCGAAGAAGCTAAAACGAAAGGCGAAGACGCACGGCGAATCATCAAAGGCAGAGATGGTTGAGAGAAAGAGAAAGGGTCGAGTGCCTGAGAAATAAATACATCAAAACAAAAAAAGTTCTGCTATAATTGTGAGAAGTGGATGTTTGCTAAAAATAAGTTAAATGTCTGCGTTGACTGCATTCACGATAATAAATAAACTTAACTATTTTCAAAGTATTTTAAGAAGGACTTGTTATTTTTTTGTAATTCATAATATGCCAAATAAGACCTTCAAACATATTTGAAATGAAGTTAGATATGATCAATTTAAAATATGTTTATTATTTAAAATATATTTCACTATGAATTAAAGAATAAATTATTATTGATAATACATTTTCGTACATTCGTATTCGGAATTTACGTAGGCTAATGGGAATAGATTGCATCAAGGAGTTCAAAACATCGCAAAAGCTGCACTTCCAGCTATTTTAATACATATTTGCGACCTATAAAATTAATTAATGAATTGTAATTAGAGCACTGTACGTTGCTATTTTAAATATACAAAAGATAAGGTTTCATCAAAAGAAAATCATGGAATATGGTAAAAATTATCGAATGTGGTTATTTAGCCCTTTCATGGCCATGGATTTTCTTCACCCGTTGGTGTACTACTTGGTTTTAGCTGCCTTGTTCTGCTGAAAAGATCCATTAATACAACTGACTACGGCACATAAAACTAATTTGTGAATTATCAGCAATCATTTTCCTGACATGCTCCCATAGATATTGGGTATAAATTACTTACTTGGAGTAAATTGGTTGTATATAAGAAAAAGAGAGATCTCTATCCGAATGAATATTCACATTCAAAGAAAATATAGGCAGCTAAAAATTATCCATTCAGCTTTGAACAGTAAATCGTAACGAAATCTACTATCATAACATTACTAAAATCAATTATCGTAACACTACTAAACCACTGAATGTATTGTGTTATCATTAGGAATTTCTTATTCTCTAACTACCATAAATTAAAACCTGAACACATTAGTTGTACTGTTAATCGTAAATATGGCCAAAACGCCCATCAAAAACCGCTTTAATAGCGGCAATTCTTTATCCTAAAAATATTGGCCAGTTTAATTTCATAATATCTCTTGTCCGTTAAAATGACTATAGCACCAGGTTATTTTATTTTTGAAAATCTACCCAATATCTTGGGATATGCATTTATAAAACTTTTTTTGGCCTCTGGTTACGTTTTTTCGGATTTAACCCACAATGGGCATTTCAGTAGTTGAAGCTTCGGGAGCCAATCATCTTACCCTGAATAGACTCCCATATCTCGTTTCAAATACGTCATGGCACCTCAAAGGCTCACTGAAACGAATTCTACGTCGATGCCAAGCTGAATTACCGGTCGCGTCACCGTTTGCCACTCCCCGACCTTCTTCTGTTTCTGCACCCATTTTCCACACTTCTCCAGTTCTGCTCCAGTGAGTCTTCTTAGCCTACCACTCCCTCCAAAAATCTCTCCTTTCCAAACTTTTCTGAGCATGGACATAAGCCCGGTTTAATTAATCTCCGGGAGCTCTAACTTACTTATCTGTACTTCACACCCAGATTTTTGCGCTTCCCCTCTCTCTTTTACCGACTCTTTCTCTCCTTCACCCCCTTACCATTGCATTGCCCACCATCCGCTCTTTCGAAAAGCCTCTTCCATCGATAATGGCTTCGTCACATTTTGGGATATCCCCTTACCCTTAGGATTTCCGCCTTACCAATAGGCATGAAATTTGAAAGGATAAAAGCACGTTATCGAAATGAAGGCAAAAATTAGGATGAACATTTTTTTATTTTTGGGAGCTTTCATTCAATCAAATATGTTTTTGTAAGAAGTCTACGAAGGTGCACGTGTGAAGTGACGTGGAATTCTAGCGCATAAGAACTATAAGCATTAGTGAGGGGGTCTGTTTTCGAGAAAAAATACGCAAATACCACCCCGGGAACAATGCACGTGTATTGAGATCGAAATCTTCATTAGTATTAATTTTAAAGAAGTAATGAAGAGTTAAATTCTCGAGTGCATGACTTGATAATTTTAAAATTAAAGATGTAAATATAAACGAATTTGGTTTCAATTTATCGCTTCAACTCTAATTTATCTTTTTTGTAACAATTTTGAAATTTAAACTGATAACTTTATGAAAATATGACAACGGAGAAATTTTATTTAAGAACGGGTTAATGTTATTCTGGCAATGTTTTCTGGCTTACTTAACATAAATTTGTCGGCTTAAGAGGGTCAGGTTTTGGAAGAATTTATTCTTCTGCGTTTACGTTCTTTTCTTGCAAGGTGCCTTACGGCCTGAGGGAAAGGTCTTCATATCGTAGAGATCCTTCGTTCGTTACTATCATGGTTCCTTCGAGGAAGAAAAAGCAAGCAAAAATGATCATGTCATTATCACGTTCATCTGTGAGTTTTTATGCTATCGGTAGAATTAATCACATAATCGCTCTTGAAGAACTTCTTACCTACGTTTTACTTCATAGTCCTAAATCCGAGTGTTATGCTCGGGTCTTTGCTATATATCTTAAACTTTATTAAATCATCTGTCATGAGTGCGTGAAAACTTAAGCGAATATTTACGTCAAAGTACGTCTTATCACTTACTAATTTGCTGAAATGCTGTGAACCTTGTTCTGAGTGATTACTAAAGTTTTCCAAATCAACTTTCCTGTTTCTTTATTTTGGGGATTAACAGGAGCACATGTAAAATATTCAATAAAGATTTTTCAGCCATCGAAAGTTGAGAAATGAATGTGGAGATTAAAACTTTGATTCAGAAAATTGCAATCAATCAGAAAATACTGTTTCAAGAAAGAGCGGAAGGTTTCTGAACAAAGAACGGAATATGTCCGAACATTCTAAAGGAAGTGACTACCAGCCAACTGCCATTCATCTGCCGGTCATTAACTTTACAAGCGCAATGAGTGGTAGTGCAGCTGAATGGAACCAGAAAGGAACGGAAGCTATTAAATAGAGAAATTATACTTCAACGAATTACTGATATTCACTTTCTGTATTATCATCCAGAAATTTAGATATTCCATTCTAAGAGGATGTACCCAAAAGTCTGAAACGAAGCCATGCGTTAAGCTCAATGTTTATATAATAATGCACCTATTTAATCACATACAGAAAAATCTAAGTAGCAGATTCCCTATATATTATTGATTCCACTATGGACACATTGAATTCGATTTATGTTTCAGTAGAACTTTTTAATTTTTCCGGTGATGATTATATTATTGATCATCCGTTTGAGGAAGGATATCGAGTCATTACGTTGCTACCTAATCATAAAAACCAATGATCGATGCAACATATATTCATACATTAATTGCAGCGATATCGTGACACGATAAAACAACAAATTCATTTCTAAAAAAATGTTCACTAATACCTAAGTAAAGGTTATCTGATATTCAGTCGACACGCTTTAAAACAAAGTCTGACGGGAGAAAGACTTCCGGTAACTTTGTTATTCTCTTTAGTTCGATATTGGGCAATAAAAACTTCTCATAGTGTCACACAGACTAAATAGTATTCTTGTATATTCGTTAAATTTTAGAGAGATGCCATGATAAAGTCAAAAAATATGCCGGTTTTTTCTATATTTGGTGAAATCTGGTGGAGCGTGGTTTTGGCCACATTCAGTGATCATTTCACGAATACATAACGGGACTAGTATTTTTTACAATAATAGATTGTAATCATTTTCCACTAATTCTCTGTTACTCCCCATCACGAGTTTCTTCTACTTCATTCCCTTTCTTCATTATTTCCTTTTCTCCCTCACTCAATAATTATTACTCGATTCTTCTCACATTGACGGTCACCCCAAAGAGCAAACACCCTTTTTCTCCTTTTCTTTCTTTTGACTCGTTTAATCCACTTTAAAAACTTCCCCTTCCTCTCCTTCCGAATGAGGCTGAGTGCTGCAGATATCGGAATCCTTTTTCCAACCGATATTTTAATGCCTTAACGAACTTTCTGTCGCTTAAGTCGGGCAGAAGAGAGGGAGACTTTGAAATATTGTAATCGGTGATCGGTGCCTGGGGATTGTTTGATGTACTTTTGTCGCGGATGAGCTATTTTGCTTTGCGATAACTCTGTGTGTGTGTTCATCTGAACGCTATCAGGAACGAATATTTCGCCGTCGATTTTGCTCCATCTCTTACTGTTTTCTCGTAATTAAGTGAAATTCCGCAGCACCGTGCGCCGTTCTGGAATTCGTCGCAGTCATATCAGGACACTTTTCCATTCAAAGTTTGGAAGCTTCTCTTTAATGTTTTGGAATCTTTCGTTTGCGAGAGGTTGGTTGTGCGCTATGTAGTTGAGTGTGAGAATGATTCTTTTGCTGTTTAAAAAGGAAGGGGTTTTATAAAAAGTGAAAATAAATTATAAGTACTGTTTGGCGTAAGAGTTAAAAGAATACAAATAAAATAATTGAAGTAATTGTATTTCAAATGTATCCGAGGGAACGCGGATACGGTGGCATCGGTTTAGGACGTTTTTCTTCGGAGACCAGATGTGATTCAAAAGAGGATTATGTAATAGTGACGTCTTCAATTTAAAGTCGTTTTCCTGATTTTTACACCGTGCAGTGAGTGTCGATATGTTGCGCTGTTTGATTAAGAGGCATATAAGATGATAGGGGTTTTCTTTGCGTGAAATATTCGTAATTTAGATGTGGTTAATAAAGGGCCAGATGAAGATAGCAAGGGAAGTAACAGAGTGCGGTCGCCTGAGCAATCGAGCGTGCTCCCGCCTGTTTAGATGAGAGTCAAGAGTAGCACCGAGAAATGAATGCGATGAGACCAGAGGGATATTATCAAGGATGGGTGTGATGTCTTCCTTTCTTCGTCGTCGATCTGTGTCGAAGTGCGTATAATTGCTCTTGGCCGGATTAATCCTAAGCTTTTAGTCTCCGGTCCATATGTTGCTATGCTCGAGATGGTTCTTTAAGCGACTGATTTTCGAATTAGCATATTTCCACTGGCGGTGATGGCAGTATCGTCTACGTAAAGGAAGTATCCCGATGTATTGGGATATCATAAATGAATAACGCGAATAGGGTTGGACTGATATAAGATCCCTAAGGAACGCCGGAAATTATTATATGCGTCGGAAAGATGATTTTGAACTGAAGAAACAAAGGAGCGATTCAATAGAAATCGATGGATTAATTTGGAGAGAGTTGAGGGAAAGCCGTAGTTAATTAGTTTGTACACAAGCTCTTCATGCCATACCGAATCAAATGCTTTTTGTAGATCAAGAAAGATAACGTCAGTGGCTTCTTTTTCCCGTATATAATTGGATGCTATTAAGTGTTGAAGCCTGATTAATTGGTGCAGTGCTGTATAGTCTTCTAAATGCCATTTGTTGTGGGACTAACGTGTTAGCAGTAGTTGCAAATGATACAAGCCGGTCTTAGGAATAGTTTTCTCAAATACTTTCGATATTCATGGAAAATGGAAATCGGTCTGCGATTATTAGGATCTGTGGGATTTTTGCTTGATTTTGGGATGAAGATTACCTGACAATTTTCCATTGAGACAGGAAATATGGCTTAAATAGGCAATGGTTGAGTAGATTGATATGTAATTCCAATGCCATAGGATTTAAATAAACGATTTAAACATACAGTTGTTAATAATGTCAATTCCGGGGGCCGAGCGCATTTTGTAATTTAAGATCGCACGGCGTATTTCCGAGTGAGTAATGGGTTGAACGTAAGAGTTTGGAGTGAAACGAAGGTAATTTGTAGCTAGTTGTTGGTTATCAAACGGAGAATCAATTGACTTATATGAATCACATGCGTGAGTGGTTAAAAAAATGTTTGATTTTTTTGAGTAAGACGTCGTTTGAGTTAGTTGCAGCCAATAATTCTGCTTGAATTTTCACATTTTGTTAGAAATGGTGGTCTTCTATTATGTTGCATAGAAAGTAACACCAGAAAGACCCGGGTTCGATTCCGGGTGGAAAATGTGTCTCCCGTTTAAAATACATTGGGTTATTTTTTCATTATTTTTTGAGGCACTTATTGAAATGATAGGAAGTTCTTGCTTAGATAGAAGATGTATATTAAGACTCGATTTAGGAAAAAAATTATATACGACCATGCAGGTTCTGTGTTCGGTGCTAGAGCACATTAAAATTTCTCACATAAGGAATATATGGGAAAAGTAGGACGTCGTTTGAGGGAGTTGCAGCCAGTATTTATGCTTGAATTTTCACAAATAGTTAGAGATGGTGATTTTCTGTTGTTCTTCATGGTAAGTTCACCAAGAAGACCCAGGTTCGATGCCTGACGATTTAATTGCAGCGAGTTTTTACAATATTTTCAATCCTTTTTACTTTCTCCATATACGAAGTATAGAGAAAGTATTGTTTTCATGAAAAAATTCGACTTCGAGATTTCAACGGAAATACATGTTTTGGGGTCCCTAGAACACGTTTTGACCATTTTCGGAATGATGTCTGTGTGTATGTGTGTGTGTGTGTGTGTGTGTGTATGTGTGTGTGTGATAGTGGGCGCTCTAACGTGAAAACTATTAGTCGTATCAATACCAAACCTCATATATAGTAGTGGTGTGTGTGCTGTCAGAGTTGATTAGTTTTTGGAGTAAATCGGTCAACCGGAAGTCGAGCTTTATTCATTAAAGCTCATTTCCGGTTTTCAAAATATCTCCATAAATATGATGTATACGTATATTGTATTACTTCTAAAAGTTTTAGATTATGTAATTTACTATAACTTTTGTATTTAACATATTTTTGTATCACCGGTTGATTAGGAGTTATTCGTGAAAAACTGATAAACCGGAAGAGGATGATTATGTACTTTGTGGGCGCTCTAACATGAAAACAATTTGGCGGATCAACACCAAATTTCATATGTAGTACTTCTATTATAGTCTTTAGAGTTGATTAGTTTTTGGAGTAAATCGGTTAACCGGAAGTTGAGCCTCATTCTTCAAAGCTCATTTCCGGTTTTCAAAATATCTCCATAAATATGATATTTAGGTATATACTATTATTTATAAATGTTTTAGAAAATAAAATTTACTACAACTTTTGTATGAAATATATTTTAATATCACTGATTGTTTAGGAGTTATTTCTGAAATACTGATAAACCGGAAGTTTCTGATTATGTACTTTGTGGGCGCTCTGGGCTCTATGGGCGAAAGGCCAGTTTCATCGTTTTTCATCCAGCATGTCCCGAACAACATTATTTATAATGTTTAGAGTTCGAAATTACTGCCGTAGATAAGTATTTACATCTTATATATGGAGAAAGTCATGTGCTGGCCACATCAGATTTTTACTTTCTCCATATACGAAGTATAGAGAAAGTATTGTTTTCATGAAAAAAATCGACTTCGAGATTTCAACGGAAATACATGTTTTTGGGTCCCTAGAACACGTTTTGACCATTTTCGGAATGATGTCTGTGTGTATGTGTGTGTGTGTGTGTGTGAGTGTGTGTGTGTGTGTGTATGTGTGTGTGTGACAGTGGGCGCTCTAACGTGAAAACTATTATTCGTATCAATACCAAAATTCATATATAGTACTGTGGTGTGTGCTGTCAGAGTTGATTAGTTTTTCAAGTAAATCGGTAAACCGGAAGTCGAGCTTCATTCATCAAAGTTCATTTCCGGTTTTCAAAATATCTCCATAAATATGATATATAGGTATATTGTATACCCTATAAAAGTTTTAGATAATGTGTTTTACTATAACTTTTGTATTTAACATATATTTGTATCACCGGTTGATTAGGAGTTATTCGTGAAATACTGATCAACCGGAAGTAGCTGATTATGTACTTTGTGGGCGCTCTAACATGAAAACTGTTTGTTGGATCAACACCAAATTTCATGTATAGTACTTTGTTTTGTGTCGTTAGAGTTGATTAGATTTTGGAGTAAATCGGTTAACCGGAAGTCGAGCTTCATTCTTCAAAGCTCATTTCCGGTTCTCAAAATATCTCCATAAATATAATATTTAGGTATATACTATTATTTACAAAAGTTTTAGAAAATGTAATTTACTATACCTTTTGTATGAAACATATTTTTGTGTCACTGATTGTTTAGGAGTTATTCATGAAATACTGATAAACCGGAAGTTGCTGATTATGTACGTTGTGGGCGCTCTGGGTGCTGCGGCGAAATGGGCCATTTCATCGTTTTTCATCGAACATGTCCCGAAAAACATTATTTATAATGTTTGTGACGTAAAAGATAATATGATATAAATTAATCATTCATCTTCCAAGTTTAGATTGAATATAGAGTTTGAAAATACTGTCGTAGATAAATATTTACATCTTATATATGGAGAAAGTCATGTGCTGGCCACATCAGATTTTTTTCTTTTAAGGTCCGTCACGTACGATATGATGCCGACATGAAAATAGTGTTGTCGATCTTTTTGCAGTATGCAAGCAACATTTTACTCGTAGTTAATAAGTCTAAGAAATTTATGTTGCACTCTTTCAGTTAATTTAGATTGTTTAGTATAATATGGGGACCAGATTGTGGATGCATATTCAAAGATAGGTCTCACAATAATGTTAGGATAGGTCTCCACAATTCAAGGATAGGTATCCACAATAGTTATTGAAGAGTCGAGAATATCGGAAGAATAAACGAGCGACGCGAGTTGGGGCTTCAGGGGAATGAAATATAAGTCGACGATGGCGGGAGAAGCGATACAATGTATTGTCATTTGAGTTTGTATCGTAAGAACTCCAGCTATGGTGTTTAGCGTTCCAGTCGCCGATGAAGATAGATATAGAATCAGAAGAGAAAAGAGTTGCTAAATCATCAGAAGTGAGAGAGTCAGTGCGACAGTATACGGAATAGATATTAATAGTGTGGGTAACGGTTGAAATTTGGATTGCAATTGCTTCGATCGAAGAAAGAATCGGTGAAGGTATGGTGGTGGCTGACTTAGGGGCGTACCGAGTTTCTTAGGTTCAGTCAGGTCAGGAGTGTTGGACAGGTGAAGGATCTTCGGAAGGAGAGGCCTGGTGCAGGAACGGCAGGATGGATAATGGTGACTTCTTTGGAAGACATAGTGAGGTGACCTTCCCCTCCCTGGGAGGCATATGGCGTAGTGGAAGATGCAGAAAATTTTTGTTAGTTCTTGTGCCTTGTTGAGTTCGAAAATACTTTCGTAGATAAATATCTACATTTTATATATGGAGAAAGTCATCTGCTGGCCACATCGGATTTTTTTTGTAGTATTAAAGATTATAAATCCAAGATGGATAATATGACTTTTACATAGGTATGCTACATCTAATCTATCCTAGTAGAGTTCTTTTCCTTGGCAACAATTGCCAATATACTATAGTAACTTATGAATAATTGGCCTACTTGCTTGTAAACGTATAAATTTTGTTGAAAAAATATTAATTTGCAACATATGTCTGTCTCAATCACTTCACATTCAGAACAGTACATTATAAACAAGCCCTAGAAAGTAAAACCAGGTGGGTATTACCATACTATAAATCTGTATATTACTACTTCTAGCCTATGCCTGTGATTTTATTGTGAAACTGATACCAAGTAGTGTTTACATAAAGATGGTGGTACATGCCGTTTTATTCTGAAATATGAAAGTTGGTAGAACATTTTTCATCAGTAACAAATATCTCCAAAAACTAAGACATTCATGAAAGAGAATGTGAGTGCTAATCAGCAACAAGCTGAACTTATCTCTAATAAAATTTGTTGGAAATATGTTTAAGGGTAAAAAAAATCATTTGATATTATCAATGAAGAAACTAAAAAATATGATGGGAGCTCCTGATAAGAAATAATTTTCTATTCGGTAATAGGAAAGGCAGATCTAAAAACTTGCTAAGGAAAATGTACTTTAAGACAGAACTTAAGTACTTGTATCTTGATAAATATAAACATAGCACCTGACTTATATAACATTAACATTAACAATAAAAATATTGTTTTGTACTGATAAATGGTTTCAATGCATAACTATACTAACTGATAAATAAAAAACATCATCTTCTAGACATAACAATTTTCCCCTTGCAAACCAATTAAAATTCCTACTAGTGCTTGATTATGGTAGAATTTCATGTTTCCAGTTGAAATTATGTTATTAATATTATTCTGATTTGACAATAAAAACTGCATAATTTCTCATTATAAATGATATTTTAAATAGTTAAATTTGTTGAATTCTATTTACATAAAGAAGCATTTACTTAAATTTTAAAGTATGAGGGCAAATATAAATCAGGAAAGGGATTAAGAGATGCTTAAAATGATGGCCTTATTCATCTGTAGTAGAGTATCTCTCATGATCCAATATTAAATCATTATATCATATATATATATATATATATATATATATATATAGGGCTCCCGGATAGTCATGTGGACAGCGCGTTTGCCTTTGGTGAAAGCGGTCCCGGGTTCGAATCCTGGTGGGAGCCAATGTGCGAAATGACCTAAGCTGTCGAAGCACTTTTAGCAATACTACTACTACTATATATATACATATATATGGTAGTATATGGCAGGATGTTCCATCTTCAAAGTAATTTTTTTGCTATGCAATTCAAATTTATATTCATTGTGAATAAAATTAGTATTTAATTTATTTTTCAGTTCATAGTAAAATTGTTATGTGAAAAATGGGTTATCAAGTAAATTGATGGAAGCAGAATATATAGCAAAAAAACACTAACATAGGCCATTTATGTAATGTTTTCCTCCACATAGTTAATATCCAATGTTTGATTTATTATTAAAAATTACTCCCTACTATATGCAGTTTTATCATAGAAATTAAGTCATTTAATATCATAATTAGTCACCTCTTAAGACATTGTGAAATATTATCTTGTCACCTTTCTCTTATAGGTGCAGGAGCATTGAGGAAGAATAATGGTGACTCATTGTCAGTAATGAAAGATGCAAACAAAGAACTTCAATTTGCAAAAGAAATGGAAAAAGAAGACATAGAAGGGAAAAGGGAAAACTTTGGCTCGGCATTAAAAGTGAAAGATTTAAACATTCCTATGGCTACAGTAAAGAAACATAACACTGCAAAGAAAAATAAAAGAAAAGATTCAGATGGAATACCTTTCAGAATTTTTACAAAGAGAGCACATACAGAAGCACATCCTGAAAGTAGTGCATCAATGTCATCAGGCTATAACAGCACAAAACATGTACAGAGTGAATCCAACAGAAATATCAGAGGAAAAGTTTATTTGCCTATACAAAAATGGGAAAATTGGTATCATAACACCTCACAAAGAAACTTTATGACAGCTGATTCAAATGATCTTACTAAAAATAAATTGCCAAGCATGGCAGGTTTGAAAAGAAGAAGCAAAAACATAAATAATTTTCAATGTGAGAAGGAATTGGAGAAATGGTATAACAATGTATTAAAACACTTAAGAGGAACCAATGCCACAGCTGAGGCAATTACCATTGCTGTAAGTAAAATTAAATTACACTTCGCATTTAAGAAAGAATGGGAAAATTGGTATGACAACACCTTGAAATTATTTAGAGAAAAAATTTCTACAGCTTATTCAAATAACATGGCTGAAAATAAAAGTAATTTTCACAATGTATTTGAGAAATTATGGAAAAATTGGTATAAAAACACCTTAAAGCAAATGGGAGGAAATATTTCTGCAGCTGATTTGAATAACTTCTCTCAAATTAAAATTCATTTTCTTCATTTATTTGGAAGTGTAAACCATACTACAGCTGATTCAAAGGACATTAACAAAGACATTACAGGTGGAATAGAGAAAGGAGAAAGTTCCACAGAAATAAATCATGGATCTAATTCTGGAGATGGAAAAGAAAACCAACCTTCCAAGAATATTCCCATTGACATGGAGGAAGGCAGCTCAAAAGAAGAAGGTATACATATATATGAGAGAGAATGGGAGAAATGGTATAACAACATATTGAAAAAGTTAGGAGGAACACTTGCCAAAGCTGATTCAATTATCATTGCTCTAAGTAAAATTAATTTTCAATATATTTTAAAGAAAGAATGGGAATATTGGTATTCCAACACCTTGAAAAAATTAAGAGAAAAAATGTCTGCAGCTGATTCAAATAACATTGCATTGCCCTCTTACCGTGTGTTTGAGAAAGAATGGGAAAATTGGTATAATCAAACCTTGAAAAAATTATTAGAAGACACTCATGCAGCTGATTCAAATAAAATTGCTGAAATTAATAACAATTTTCTCCATGTATTTGAGCAAGAATGGGAACATTGGTATCTCAACAGCTTAAAAAACTCAAGAGGATTAACTACTGTAGCTGATTCATATCACATTGTTGAAAATAAAAGTCATTTTCACAATGTGTTTGAGAAAATATGGAAAAATTGGTATAAAAACACCTTAAGGCAATTAGGAGGATATATTTCTGCAGCTGATTGGAATAACTTCTCTCAAATTAAAATTCATTTTCCTCATATATTTGAGAAGGAATGGGAAATTTGGGGTAACTACACCTTGAAACAATTAATTAGGGACACTACTACAGCTGATTCAAATAACATTGCTGAGAATATAGGTCCACTTCACCATATATCCGAGAAAAAATGGCAAAGATGGTATAATAACATCTTAAAACAATTAAGAGGAAACTATACAACAAACATATTGAAACCGCTAACAGGAACCAATGCTACAGCTGATTCAATTATCATTTCTGTAAGTAAAATTAATTTTTACTATGTATTTAAGAAATAATGGGATTATTGGTATTCCAACACTTTGAAAACATTAAGAGAAAAAATGTCTGCAGCCTATTCAAAATACATTGCTGAAAATAAAAGTCCTTCTTACCATGTATTTGAGAAAGAATGGGAAGATTGGTATAACCAAACCTTGATAAAATTGTTAGAAGACACTTATGCAGCTGATTCAAATAAAATTGCTGAAATTAACAGCCATTTTCTCCATGTATTTGAGCAAGAATGGGAACATTGGTATCTCAACAACTTAAAAAATTCAAGAGGAATCACTACTGCAGGTGATTCATATCACATTGCTGAAAATAAAATTCATTTTCACAATGTTTTTGAGAAAATATGGAAAAATTGGTATAAAAACACCGTAAACCAAATAGGAAGAAATATTTCTGCAGATGATTTGAATAACTACTCCCAAATTAAATTTCATTTTCTTCATCTTTTTGAGAAGGAATGGGAAATTTGGGGTAACAACACCTTGAAACAATTATTTAGGAATACTACTACAGCTGATATGAATTATTTGGATGTAAGAAGGATCTTTCTTTCAGAAGATGAATTTGAAGATAAAAAGCACTCTGTAGATGATTGACCTCACCAACCTAGAACAAATCAACCAGTTTTTTTATGCAAGAGTACCCTTTCCTTATGAAAATCAAGGAGATATTCCTTAATACTCTAATGTTAGTAAAGAATTCCTAATTCCTAAAGAAGCTGAAGATGGAGATCATTTAGCAGATGAGGAATATGAGAAACTTACCACTATTATTCCAGGGGTGATGGATAAAGAAGAAATTCCTGTTGAAGCTAGTGATAGGGATGATTTTGGAGACAGTCAAGATTGGCAATCAATAATAAATACTCCTGATGTCACAGTTGAAGGAAAAAGAAGCACTGCAATGGGTAATTCAAATAACACTCTTTCTCAAATTTGTGGTGAAACTAAAAGTTATTTTTACTACATATATGAAAAAGAATGGAAAAATTGGTATAACAAAACCTTGAAAACAAATAAGAGGAAATACTTCTGCAGCTGATTTGAACAACCTTTCTTAAAGTAAAAGACATTTTCTCCATGTATTTGAGAATGAATGGCAAATTTTGTATCCAAACATTCTAACACAATTAATTTGGAACACTACTGCAGCTGATTTAAATGACATTGCTGAAAATAAAAGTAATTATTACAATGTGTTTGAGAAAATATGGGAAAATTGGTATAATAACACCTTAAACTGCTACAGTTGATTCAAGTATCATTTATGAAAATAAATTGCCAAGCTTTGTTGACTTTAAAAAGAGAACCAAAAACATTTCAGGTGAAATAGAGGCAGGAGATATACCTTCAGAAATTAATAATGCATCTGAATCTGGATATGAAAAATCTAATCAACCTTCCAAGAATATTTCAGGTGATATGGAGAATTTTGGAACCTCAGCAGGGAATGATGGAAATGAAGATGGTCTGGTAGAAGTAGCTGGAGGAGATCCTGGGGATGATGGGCCATTGACTATATGAAATAATGTGACATGCCAGTATTTTGGATGCTGATCAAGATTCCTGTACATACTGCCTACACTTTAGTGACATTCAAGAGTTCCTTCCATTGAAATCAGAATGATAAAGTGCTACATTTTTTTCTAAAATTTTTTAATCATCTTATAAATGTTGAGAAATTTTCTCCATTCTCTCTCTGTTATATTTGAGATATTTTGCAAATTAATTATTATCATTGCGAGTGAGATAATAAAATCCAGAATTATAACAAATACTAGAGGAAGTATCATCTTGTATTTATTTGATATCTTTTAGTATCAGTGAAATGAGTTCCATTTAAAATATGCAATGTCTTTTAGCATTAATGTTTTCTTAAACAATTTAAAATATGCCACAGATATGTTATTTTTCATTTGCCTTTTACAGATGTTTATAGTATGACATTTCCAAAACTTTTTTATGATAGATTTTACACAGCAATTTAATAAAAACTGTATTTCCTGTATTGGGTGAATAAATAATATTTTTGAAATATTTCCACATTTTTATTGAAACCGTTGGCCTATAAGCAATATCTGTAAATGCAAATTAGTTACATATTTTTCATATTGTAAATCTTCTCAGCATATTTCATTCCTTTACTTTTTAAAATACCCCATAAGGCATTTTTATAAAGTTATACTATCCATATGCACCTAAAATAAAAATAGAGCGGAATTTATTAAAAATATGGTACTGTACTGTACTATATAGTAATTTAAAAGTCTTTGGGTTATGTTTTCAAACATTTCTTTGTGATTCCACCAATCAAAATAGATGTATTTATACTAATGGTTTTCTGAGATTAAGTATGGAAAGAAGGTTTCTACAAAGTCTACATTTAAGTTCAAGTTGATTCTCACACCTGGAGATATGGAATTGAGTTTTGTTCATTATATTCAAGATAAAAAATTTAATTTCCATCATCTAGCAGTCTCATATGGAAGATGACAGATACATTTTTTATCCTTAAACTATTTGAAGGAAACTTTTGTGTTATTTATTTGAACAATATCATAAGCATACTTTGAGAATTTATAGTCATGATAGCTTTAGGAAGAAATAAGAGGATTGCCCAGAAAGTAATGCAGCACATTGTTTTTCTAAGCCGACAACAATGTTGCAAATGCAAAACGTTAAGTATGCCTTATTTGAAGTTTCCTGAGTGCATGTGCAAAATTTCTGGCTATTCCGACAGATATCATAACAACAGGAAAGTTTCAAAATGACATCTGTAAGTGATGTGGGTTACAAGCAGCATGCTATCATAGAATTTTTCACTGCAGAGAAAGAAACTGTGGGGAGTATTTACAAACGTTTGCGATAAGTCTTTGTAAAATCTGCTATTGACATGAGTACAGTTAGTCGATGGGCACAGAGGACAAGTATATCAGTTGGCAATTTGGCGGAGCTCCAAGATTTGCAGTGGTTGGGGTGATCATCCACGACTGTCACACCTGACATGCTGCAGCAAGCTGATGTTTTCATTTGCGAGGACAGACTAACAACAACAGGCATTACAACTCAGCATTTGGCACTGAATCTGCCAATCAGCAAAGGAAGAGTGGATACCATTATCCGCACTCTTGAATACTCAAAAGTGTGTGCAAGATGAGTCCTGCGGTGCATAACAGTGGATAACAAATCTCTCAGTAAAATTATTTGTTCTGATTTGTTGCAAAGTTTTGAAGCCAAGAAGGAGGTTCTTTTATCCCAGATTTTGAAAGGTGATGAAACCTGAGTTCACCATTTTGAGCATTAAACAAAACGGCAATCGATGGAATGGCATCATTCTGGCTCTCCAGAAGATAAAAAATTCAAAGCAACTGCATCCGCCAGTAAGGTCACGATCACTGTGTTTTGGGACTATGAGGGTGTGATTCTCATTGATGAGATGCAAAGAGGCAGTACCATTAATTCAGAAGCTTGTGTTAACACATTAACAAAATTCAAGATGCGCTTCCAGTGACTTCAGCGCCATACCAACCCACGAGATGTTTTGATGCAACACAATAATGCTCAGCCCCACACAAGTTTGGGGACTGCTGAACACATGGAGAAACTGGGTTGGAGAGTGTTACCCCATCCACCCCACAGCCCTGACCTAGCTCCCTTGGACTTCCACTTGTTTGGGCCATTAAAAGATGCCATTTGTGGAAGACATTTTGAAGGAAGATGAGGAGGTGATGCACACAGAGAAGTTGGCCAAAATTAACGCAGCGCATTAACAAGCTAAACATTGAAGTTTATGGACTAATATTTTGATAAACTATATTTATATGATCAATTGATTCGGCCGAGATGTTGTGGAAAGACATAATTGAAAATAGATTTTTACTTTTCCACAAAGGTGGAAAACCAACAAAGGTGGAAAACAAACCTTTGTGGAAAAGTAAAAATCTATTTTCAAACTATATTTATTTTGCCTAACTTTGAATATCGTTCATCCATTTCATTTGGTGCCCTTGATAAAAACTTACGAAATCTATAGAAATTTCAAAACAGAGCCCTGAGAAAATTTCATGATATTGTTGATTTGCCCCTATTATATGTTAAATACTCTTCAACGGATGTCAATAAAAGAAAGAGTATGACTGCATGTCATGAATTTTTAATTGTTGCTAATTCATTTTGCTATTCTCAACTTCATTCTAATAAATTATTCTTTTCCCCTGTGGATTTTGACAAAGGATCTGATATTTTCCCAACCCTTCGAATCAACACTGCTCCATTTTTCATGTATTTTCCAGCAAAGGAGAGCCTAAAAAGAGTGACGCAATGAGAGAGTACGGTTTGCTGCTGAAGCAATTGCAAAGTGGATTGGGGAAAGAACAGACATGCAATTGAGGGACCTCCTAATTGCTCAGGAACTGTTGTCCTAATCATGCTATTTGCATTAGTCGGAGGTTTCCTGTACTTAAAATGTAACCATCTTTACTTTTTGTACAATGAAACAGTATGGGCGGGAGGTGCCTTGTTTTTTACCTTCCGTATGACATCTGAACAAATATGATAAGTTATTCCAACTTAATTTAACTTCTGCAGTACATAAATTAGATTCAACATATATTTTTATATCTAAATTATCTGTTATCTCTAAGTTAATTTCTTCATTTGATGGATAATTTCACATGAGAGAAAACACCTACACCAAATGAATTCCCTTGAACCAGCTGCCTTGTAGCTAGCAAGAGGCTCAAATATTGACCAAACTGATTCTCATGGTATCATGAGAATTCTCAGCAACAGATATTTTAATTTAATGAAATACCTAATGGAACAGCTTCACTCCTTGGCAAAGGAAGTCATAAAAAGGAAGAAAATAAGATCTTTCCTTTTTTGAATGGTGGAGACGTAACACAATCTCATTGGTTCATTTTGTATTCATACTACTGAAAAGATATAAAAATATACACATCAGAACACTATATTTCTGCATCTATTTCAGCTTCCGCATCAGCTGAAGAATTGATACTTTCTGAGAGACTGCTGGTGGTCCTTTATTTTATTTTTTATCTTTGATGAGAAATATGCAGGAAGTTGAATCAGTTCGAAGTAATTTAATATAGGTTAAATAAATGTATCCTATGGTTTTGGTATTGGGTAAAAAAAAACTTAACTAGATATCAATACCAAATTTTAAAATGAGTATCTATAACTGGTGCAAGTGAAGCATGAATAAAATATTGTCACAAGAATGCTCTTGTCACAAGAATCAAATGAAAAATCATAGAATTCATCTTAGTGAAATTGATGAATATCATATGCATCAATCACTCTCTTTCTAAATATATTTATCAAAATAATTGTTCAAATTTATGGAATCACCAGCTCTATTTCTCATATAATTAGCATTGCAGAAGTAGTTCATGCCTTGCCCTTTCACAGTATTCACTTCCATGACAGGATACCATTACATTTAAGTTAGATTTAATTCATGCCTAACTTTTTAAGATGCTCACATCCCTTAGTTTTTATGCCTTACCTAGTAATTGGATGTGATGTTGTTAGGGCTATTTCATTTTGAAAGTAGCACCCTGAAAGAATTTGTAGGTAAATAATAGGAAGAATGAATCACATTATTTTGCCATTGGGCAAAAAATGAAATTAACTTGGTATTTACAACAAAATTTAAAATGAGGATCGATATTAGTTCATAAAAATAATAAAATATTTTTCTTACTTTTAGGGTTTACTACTTTATCATTCCTCATGTAAATACATTTAGGAGGGTAATTGGTGTAACATATGGAATCAACTATCCATATCCAAGAAGGAATGCCTTAATATAGACTATTAGCTCTATTTTCCCAAAAAATAGCCTAGGTTTTATTATTTAACAGTGAATAAATAATAATTGGGACTCTGTTTAAGAAAAAAATTATATAAGACCATTCTGTTCCTAGGCTCGATGCCAGAGCACATTACAATTTCTCACATAAGGAATATATGTGAAAAGTCGGATGTCGTTTGAGGCAATTGCAACCAATATTTCTGCTTGAGTTTTCACACATAGTTAGAGATGGTGATCTTCTATTGTGTTCCATAGAAAGTATCACCAGAAAGACCCGGGTTCGAAGCCGGTTGATAAATATATCTATGTGTGAAACTATGCATGAAACCCGGCAAATGATGAAACGATGGAAGGAACTGAAGAATTCAGACACTCCAAGAGGTAACATCAAAAGGAAGTCAGGAAAATATCTGTTAAACTAAATCAGTAGTAAATATTGAGATTGAGAGTATTGCATAGAGAAAAATCAAAAAGAGTTATACTTTTTATCCTATTAAAAATATTATAAGAAAAATCATAGAATTCATCTTAGGGAAATTGATGAATATCATATGCATCAACACCCAGGAGAAGGCAAGGAGATACCACAATTCCATGAATGCCATTTAATAAAACATTCGCTCACATGCATAAACTTCAGTGAAACACTTTCACAAGTGCCTTCTATTATACCAATTCCCAGTCTATATATCAATTCTCATTTTTGTATAGCTCTCTCTCATTATGATTTTGAATCTTATGTTTGATTACATTTATTCAATTATCTAAAAGCGTATAAATCTCGCTAATTACCAAACTACGTATATACATCATTCTTAAATAAAAATGTGGCTGATGTTGTTTAAGGATGATAACTTTATACACTTTAAGGATGTAAGATTATCATATATAAAAACAAAAATAAAGGAATGTGCAAATAAATCTCAGAGTGTAAACTTTAATTTGGATGAGCTAAACTCAAGAATCAGACACATTTACATTCACTTTTGCTAGCAAAGTGAAACTAAAACAGAATTACAAGGTACTGTGTAGCAGCTGCAAATATCTGAAAAAGAATATAAGAACAGGTGAGTAACATACATTCCTTACTGTAGTATCCTCATAACAATTACCTTGCCTACATAGAATTTTTTCACAGAAAACACAGAAGGTGATAATATACTTTTGCAATGATTTAAAGTAAGATGTGCATATTTTCAACTAACATATAATTTTAATGAATTTAATTATTCACTATTCCACATTATATTTTACATTTTATTATATCTGACAATATTATATTAACTACAACATAATTCCATACAGTAGAATTTAATGTAATTGAAACATTTTCTGAGAGATTAATAGTAGACAGTAGAAGTACCAATGATACATTGTCTTAAACTTACCGTAACATCAAAAAAGTTGTGATGCTGTTGAATGATTGCCAGATTTCCACATATAAAAGTTTTAAAAATTGTATACTTGCAATTTTATTATATTATGGTTGGCTGCTTTTATTAATCAGAACAACATCACCATAGAAACATTGAAAATTGGTTGGGAAGCAGTGAATGTCCACGTTTCTATGATGATATAGAAATGTATATACATAGAAAACCAATTTCTCTCACAATACATTTCAAGGTATTCCTGAATTTAAATACCATGAATTTTAGCATTTAACTATCAGAGATGTACGCTTTCAATTATTTTTTATTTATCAATACCTCACACATGGCATTATTTTAATTTAATTTTTGAGGTTACAAAAGAACTGTAGAAGTAAAGATATCTGAAAATGAACCAATCTTAATCCATCCTTACTGGGATGATATGGAAAAGGCAGATGAGAAGATTTGGTAATATATATTGTAACGCTCCTCCCAGATAGCTCACGGTTTTGGAACGCACATAAAATAAATACATAAATAAATGCGAGGATAAAGCTGAATATATTTTGTCAAAACAAGAATAAATTGCCAATAAACAAAATTAACGGCAAAATCTTCGTTGGGTTCGACCACGAGAAAAAGAATATACGTGGTCAAAAATAGCAGAAATTAAACAGTAAGAAATTGACACGATGATTGGCGTCCAGTTCCAATCTCTAATTTCCTTGAACACGAGGCCTAGTCGGTGGGTCATGTAGCGACGATCCACTCTCCCAACGAGGATCTCCTCCCGACCGTCTCCTCAATAGTCCACCTTCCGAGTGCCCAAATCCTCTTCTTCCTCTCTGTTCTCGTGGATTCTTCCGCCCCTCCTTACCTCGACGCCACGTAATAAGCGTGTCGAAGTATCGTAATAACAGCAGAACAAGAGGCAAACGCATGACGCAATAGGCGCCAAATGCAAAAGTAATAATCATACAAACAAAGAGACATTGCATATTGAACAGAATAAATATAACAATTAAACGACTCGGTACAATATATATATATATATATTTTTTTTTTGGATTATATAAATTTATCAAAAATTTTGAAAGCCCTTGGCTTTAGTTTTTAACAAATGCATTAATAATTTTTGTTACTACGACTAGTATGATATGACTAAATGTTTAATTTAAATGAAGAAAATCAGAGAATTACATTAATTTATTTTCCCATTGTCATTTTATAACCATTCAAACATAAAAATTTGAGGGTTAGGAGATTTGGCCATCGAATGTAAGGGATCAAAAATATACATACATATGTATTTTGTAATATTACAAAATGTTAAATAGCATCTATAAGAGACAGTTGACATAATCAAGGGATGTAGCTGGTTTTTATGAATACCATGAAGGGAGTAAAGATTTTTTATTACTATACACTATGCCTTGCAAGAAAAAAAATATCAAGAATTAGAGGATGCCAAAGAAAGTGCAGTAAATCATCATATACATAAATTTAATAATGATACTCCATTCCAATTTGGTTTATATATATATATATATATATATATATATATATATATATATATATATATATATATATATATATATATATTACAGATCGTATAAATATACACAGAGTTTTTACAACACGAGCAACGAACATACTTTCAATGAGATGTTAATAAGTCATGCATAGAAACGTCTATATATAAGGAAAAATTTATTAAAAATATTTAAATATGTATGAATGAATTTATAAATGTCTATATTTAATGCAAACAATTTTAAAGCCTTCTCAGCTTAGTTGAGAACAATTTTGCATTTTCCAGGATTGGAATGAGAAGTTCTCCAGGTAAAGTATTTTATTCCCTTATACCTTCATTGATGAAAGAATATTTTCCACATTGGTTTTCTGTCCCTCTTCCTTTATTTTAAACTGTAAACCTCTTTTGTTGTTCATTCCAACCATCTACACAGTTCCACCATGTTAAATACACCAGTTATCCTAAAAGTCTTCTTTCTCAGTGCTAATGATTCCAATCCAAACCGATCTAACATTAAATGGCCCATTGCTCCTCCTACTACTATCGGTTATAACAAACATTGGTAGAACTGGGTTCCCTTACGGGAATTGTAACCAGGAAAACAACTAAGAAAGGTAAGATCACTATCAATTTGGTAGCAGGTAACCCCATTATAGCTTCTTTAGAATAGCTAACACTAACAGTTGAAACGGAGACTGTTGCAGCTTAAAGTTAATATTTCTTAAATTGAAGATAATAAGAAATAAGCTACATTGATGAAAAACATAGCATAATAAAGACAAAACATAACATAACATTATTATCTACTGCCACTACTATTATTTCTCATTTACATTAATGAATTACCCAATAAATTTAATAGACTCACTGGTGTACAGCCCATTCTTTTTGCAGACGACTCTCACATTATCATTTCTGCCACTTCCCTGCTTGATTTTTCAATTACTAGTGATCATATTTTTTAAATTATGAATTTGTGGTGTAAAGAGAATTTCATTCGTTTAAATACCGATAAAAACCAGGCCCTTCAATATGCCCTTAGGAATTCTACGCTCATCAACCTTGACCTTTCAGTGAACAGCAATCCTATTAAAACTGTTTCTCAAGCTAAATATCTTGGTGTAATTCTAGATAGTAAATTATCATGGGGGCCGCATATTACTTACTTGCTTTCCAAATTAAACTCCCTGTGTTTTTAGTAAGATCTCTTTGCTGCTCCGTCATTATTGATGTTTTACTGCAGTTGTATTACCGATATTTTCAGTCCCACTTACTGTATGGATTATTATTTTGGGGCAATGCTACCAACAGCCATAAGGTTTTTGTTTTACTAAAACGTTGCATCAGGATCATTGCAGGAGCACATCCCTTTGCTCCTTCCTTACCAATTTTTAAAGCTTTTCACATTCTTCCTCTTCCTTACCTTTATATTTTCTCAGTTGTTTCTTTTATCCACTCTAACATTTCTCCATTCCCTACTTATTCCATTCTTCACAACCATTTTACTAGATTGCAGCATTCATCTTCATCTCGCATATCACAGAACAAAAATCTCTTTATGCGGTCCCAATTCCATTTGTTTCCGTCTCTATAACAAATTGCCCATAATTAATAAAAGTTCTACTACCTTATCTTTGTTTAAATAATGGGTTAGAAGTTATCTTCTTAATAAAATATATTATAATTTTTATGACTTTTTGAATGATGATATTTAGTCTTGAGATTCATATTGTTGACGACTACTGTGCATGCAATGCCTTTGATTTTCCTTTTGTACTACATTTTCTGTATTTTATTTTGTACCTTACATGTTCTATACCATTTATATAATCTTTGAATGAAATAAAATTAAATTGAATCTAAAATTATCCTTACAAAATTAAAATATCGTCTTTGACTACAGATGATAAACAAACTACTGTACAATTTTCAATAATCATTATACATTCAAAGACTATTTGATTCATTCAATGGTTGATAAAGACAGCAAAGAAATCTTATCTTTAAAAATAATTTCTTTGTGACTTTCTCATCAAACTCACCCTCCATGTAATTGGGATTTTTGCATTGAAGTATTACTATAAATCTTGTAAGAGAGACAAGATAATCTAATAGTATGACTCAAGCTTCAGAAAATTTTAATTTTTTAACTCTAATAAGATACTTTGCGGTCAATTTGAATTTTATTATGTACAAAAATACCTTGGATTCATTGTTGGAGTTATATTGAAAGATGAGATACTAAAATAAAAGAAGAAAAAAATATCCATTTATCTTTTACATACTTGTTTTGTGAGCAATTTACAAGTCGAAGCATGTGATTCCTTAGTATAATAAAACTATAAAAACTTGACTCATACACAAGTGTATCTCTAATATTAGTATCAACATCTATGATGTGTAATTTCTCAGTATCAAAAATTCCTTTGAGACCTAATAGCCTTGGATAGCACGTAGTAAATTGGTATTTTTAAAATGAATATATCAAATGTTGATCTCCTGAAATGTTGATAACTGCAGTGTTCGAAAGCCCCATTCAATTTTACAATTATTTTGATTTCCTGAGCTATCCCTACTACTACATTAAAAGAATAAATATATTCCATTAGTGTGATTTATACAGCAGTTATTCTCTCAGTTACCTAGTAGAGATTTATGGAAGCAAAATATTTTAAGAAAATATGATGCAAACAGGGTGAGTGTATGCTGTTATTTCATAGAACACATATAAGCAAATTTGACTCCTTTATTAAAAGGTCCAATATATACTGTACCTGCATGCTCTGCCTTAGAACTCCACAGAGAACAGAAACGGGAATGAATATATTCATCACATGTAAACTACGAAGATAAGTTAGTCCTTTCGTCATCATAATGATCTGTTTCATTGGAATTCTATCACAGCTGTTGAGATTAAATGAATAAATAAATGTTCTACTGTGTTGCAAGTAGGATCTCACATGTTTTAGGGAAGAGTCATTGTGCTTTGGTGATATCTCAAAATCCCTGTGGAAATACATGAATGATTTGGAGAAATTTTTCACCATTTTACAGAGAAAAATGAAATTCTGCATCTTCTGGTACATGGTATTGTAACATCTCAGTAAAGGATATTATATAATATATATTTTTAAAACGCACTAACCAGTACTGGATAATGAGTGCTATTAGAAATCTATTCTCGAAAAATCGTTTTCTTTCGGACCACCCTTGACCCTTCTTTCTGTGCAGAGAGGCATATCCTTGGGCTGCGATAGTTCTAAACTGTAGGTCGTCGGGACCTCGCAAGTGCAAAGGAGCCTTAACGGTATTTAAGGCGGAGCGGCGGTGTTGCAAGATATGCGGCAGAACCCTTTTCTTGAATTATGTATCCCTAACCTTATTCTTCACGCTAAACATACAATTTAAGATATTTTTGCGTTTTATGTACAGTCCTGGCCAAAATTAACGCAGCACCGGCCGTAAGGATCGCGAGGGAGGTGCTGCGTTAATTTTGGCCAGGAGTGTACATTCCCGATTTTACCTACGACAGCTTTGATTTCTTAGGGATTTCTTCCTATTCGATTGAGTTGCTGAATTTCCTCGTATCCCATGGTCTGGTCTCCCCTCTCATGGTACCCCGTCAACCTCTTTCTTACAGATACACTGAATGATGATTTGTTTGCTCTACCGATCTCGCCGCATCTTGGAGCATTCATGAATAACATCAGGTCCCTCTTTTTGTCTGAAGTGCCTGAAGAATCAGTAACGAAGCCTTTTCACCAGATATGTTATTGGTATTAATTATAATTCAACTTGAAATTTCTACTTATTGTCCATGGATTTACCCCATTACAGAATCCGCATTTGAGCTTAAACATTCTTTTCTTTTCTTCCATATTTTTTGTATCCTTTAAATTGGTTTCTAAAATTTGTTGAGTGCCCATGTGTGAGCTGTAAACCTAATTCTTTTGGGGATCTAAATCTAGCGCTTCATCATTGATAGATTACTCTCAAATTGAGGAATCTCTACTAATTTCATTCAGTACATCTAATGCCCCTGACTTCGATCCAAATATCAGGAGGAAAGCGGACGATGCAGTCGGATCAAAGTATGGGACGCATATCTTTAAAATAATAAATATTTCCTGAAATATGTAGAATTAATTTAAAAATTAATTTAAAAAGAAAAAACTCCTATTGCCGTAATTCAACCAAGTAAGAAAACACTGTGACTTACCTTGGGGTGGTTCCACTGCTTCATCTGGGGAGTCCAACGTTGCAGGGGAACACCGGTATTTGGACACTATATACGCATTTCGGAAACTAAGTTTCCATCCTCAGTAGCTATGTCGGACTGAAGTGTTGTGTGTGTACTGTCTGTATTTATACCCGAACTGTGAGGGGTGGGGGAGGGTGTTTGTAGGGGTGAAAAATGTTGTTGGTTGGTGGTTTCTGAGCCGTTAGTGATTAGTGAGAACAATGGGGACGATGGGATTGGGCCGCGGTCACTGTTCATTGTTTGTGTATGTTTTCGTATGAAGATGCTTTCGTAGGCGTCTAGTTTGGACTCTTTGTTAACGGCTTTAAGTAGTTTCAAATCTTCTAAATGTATTGGGTTATTGCATTCTTGTATATGTGAAGCTAAATTTTCTTTTTAAATTAATTTTTAAATTAATTACTAACAGCCGTGTACTCTTTCTTTTTTTCCAAATATGTAGAAGATACTGGATTTCGAGAAGAAGAAATATCTGACATCAGAATATCGGATATGAATGCACGTCATTATATAGTGCTCCTAGAAAATATTATTCAAGCTTTCGGAGAAATCTGGTTTCGTTTAACCTTCGAATGTTGATTTTTCTAAATCAAGAGAAACAGATAGAAAAATTAGTAATACGGTAAAGAAGAATCGTAGTGTAGACCGGGGATAAACGGATCATGGGGCTGAACGGATCTTGCTAAGGCATGTCGCTTCTCTAATCCAAGAATGCATATCTTCCATATTGCTGGGCTTAATTTTGAGATAGTCATCTATAGGTTCGTATATGAACTACATAAACAAATGGCTGGAAGTCTTGCGCTCATGTCAGTGGCCATTCCGGGAAGAGTCGCCGAACCGTTTATACGGGTTTTTTCGTCAATGTAAATTTCGTGAACAACATCAAAGGATTTTTCTGCTCAGGGTACGTTATATTTCTATTTTTTTTGCAATATAATGAAGTAGTAGTGGTTGAACAATGATATACTATTTAGTGTCCAATCATTAAGTATAGGGTTATTTTTTTAAAGATTTTTGTAATTAACTTTTGCTATTCGGGGCTAAACGGATCACGAAAAATGGGGCTAAACGGATCATAACCTTAAATGTTACTTATGTTTTTATCTTTAAAATGTATTAATTATTCTTATTCCCAGCATACGTGGTTATAAATGGCCATGGAAAAGCTTGTGCAGAAAGTAAAATCTAAAGCTATAACTCTGCTTCAAGCTGCCGTAGACTACCTTACACATCGCTTCAAAAAAGAGTTTCTTCTCTTACTGGTATAGTCCAAGTCATGGGGGCTAAACTGTAATGGATTTCGAATCTAAAAAAAGATTTGTAGTTAGAATATTACATCTGTGAAAACTAGGATTTAGGCCGACACCAAAAAATGTAAAGAAAATGCCTTTAATTATTGTGAACGCATGGGAATCGCTTACAATGTGAACCAAGAAGCAAAGATGGCTAGCCAATTGGTTCTATAAATTCCTTAAACGACATTGTCATGTGTCTAGACTAGAGGGGCTATTAAGAGAAAGAATAAATGCTTCAAGTGGGAAGAATGGCCTAATGAAAATTGCAGCGAAGGTGACCTAGATAGGGATGTCAATTAGAATATAACAACTTTTTATTAATAAATAACTTTAATTCGTTCATTTTTATCACTAACTGAAATTATATACTCATATATATTCCTTTTTTGACGTATACGCACCGTGATCTGTTTAACCCCCTTAATGGGGGCTAAACGGAAATTGGACGGTTGATGGTTAATTGCAATTTTTGTGAAAGTTTTCACAACAATACATATGTAACCTACCTCATTCGTTTTATGAAGATTTGGCATGTAATTTTAACGAGTTTAGAGAAATATATTCCCAATATTTTTTTTTGCAATGAGAATTAAACAGCGGAGTGATCCGTTTAACCTCGGTCTACCCTATTTTTCATATTTTACTTCCGATGTAGTGGTTGGAATTATTTGACGATCAAAGCCCTTTCAGTAATGAGAGAAAACGAGATAGAAGAGAAGTTTCGTATCATTTGCTTTCTTCATTATTTTCGGAATTAGATTGCGCAATTAATTTTTTTAAATATGTTGCAAACAAAATATTTCCACAAAAAACGAAAAATATCTTTAATCCAATGAGCCATTTTTGTTTGCTCTACGCATGTATGGGGTAGATTTATTATGTTCAGAGGCACATTATTGGTTGGTTGCTTTTGGCGGTGAAGATCGTATCTGCTAGTAAGGGGAAACATTGAATCTTCGATTGTAACGGCGCATGACAGAAAACACGGAAGACCAATATGGTGGGATTCATTATTCGGGGCAAATAATCTCGCCTGATATCAGTCGAGATTCACTTTTGCGACTGCAGATCGTGCATCTCAGTTCCACCGTCGTGTGTCTTTGTTTCCCTTGGAATTTTGCCTCACTCCTCACCGCTGCCCTTCATCTCCAAGCAACGCAATTTCCCCAAACTCATTCGCAGCATCCTTTCCCCGTCTTCTTCACTTTTCATCCCTTTCGTCTTATTCAAGCGATCTTTTTTTATTTCACTTACTCGACAAAAAATAAGCCCAACCGATTTCCAATTTACTCCTTCCTTCCGCAGACCCTCGGCTGCCATGTCTTGAAGGGCAGTGAAAAATTGAGTTTCCGTTCCCCTCAGCATTTGCTTACCAACTCCCTCTACCCTTTCACGCCAACAACTTTTTTGATATTTCTCCTTCCTCCGCGACTCATTTTTAATTACAACTTTTTACCATTTTTCTTTTCTCAGAAAGGAATCCTTCCACAGCATTTTTTTAAATTCCGGTTAGCCCAGGGTTTTCGTTTCGCAAATCCGCTGATTCAAAGAACTTGAAGTGGATGCTGATTTGTGCACTAAATGTTGGTTGCTCGATTCATGGGAAAATATCTATCATCGAAGTAATTCATTTTCGCATTTTCTATAACTTTGCTATTTACGCATAAGAATGGCATTTTAAGAATGCTCCTACCTAACAACACAAGGAAGCATGGTGACAAAAATTTGCGGTTGTCCCACAGAAATTATTCAGTGAGACCAGTTTCAGACAGATACGTTCATCATTGCACCTGATGGTGATGGTTTGAAATCGATCACAATATTTAATTTCTGTTGGATTTACGCATAGTTTTTCACTATGCTTCTTAGTACGAAGTTAAACCAACTCAAGGTTTCTATGATTGAATTTATCTCCCACGCAACTAATATTTCAGTTACAAATGATGGAAATTATTTATTACTAAAATACTTTTAAAATGAATTTTTTCGCTTCTTGTATAACCTAATATTTCAGTATTTTCACCGCAACGTGAGAGTTGGTATACTTCAAGAACGAGGCCCCTTGCCACACGCCTTTAGTAGGCCTTCAGGGTACATAGATGTAGATAAAGTTGGGTTTACAGCGCATTCATTTACGATTTAAGAAAATCATTTTACCATCTAACTACGATCTTATATTCGAGTATTATTCAGTACGTATTTCTTTGGCTGGTTTCCAAGATGACAAATCCCCGTGTTTTTTTTTTGCTACAATGTGATTGTCAGCCTTCTGAAGGCTGACAATCTGTAGGGGTTTGAGTTCTAGCCCAGCAAAGCCAATTATCGGGTTCGAATTTGATTAGAAAATAGCAAGGTCCGGAGATGACTATCTACATCTTAAGTATCGCCAGATTTTGCTTCAATAAATGGAATATTACTTATTACTATATGATTGAATATGAATTATTTCCACACATCACTTGTACAATATTAAAACCGTATAAAAACTCACACACATAGTCTGTATGATATGCAGTTAATTCAGCAATGATTTTTTAACATTTTCTTTTAGCAACTAATTAGAATTTCCCTCCCCGTTCCCATATTTAACTCCTGCTTGCTCTGTATTTCCTTACAGAAGTTGTAATTTCGATGACGAAACCGGTCGTAGAAATAAACCTTTGGTGGAATATACTTATTGCAAGTGTTCATTATTTATAAGTGAATGTAATTCTGTTTTAGTTTTAAAATAATTCGGACATGTTATGTAAAGTGTTCGCATAGAAGGAAAACAACATTTTCCATAGAATGTGAGAATTGTCTAAAACGGAAGAGGTTGCTCATAGATGACTTGCTAGATTCAGCGTGAAAATCAATAAGTTGGCAACTGTAGTTTTGTTCCTCTTTAAAAGGATAAATTTATGAATGGTTTCATTATACTGAAGTTTTTCGAGTAAATTACGCAGGCCGACAAGGTTTTGGTAACATTGACGTGTGTTATTAGTATTATTATTATTATTATTATTAGTTATGTGTTTCTTATTTTATTTTTTTTGCGATAAGTTCGGCCGTTTTTGTAAAAAAACTGTCCACCAAGTACAGTTTTAGAGAATTTTGCATAAACATTAAATAAAAGTTTTTATTTTTCGTTAGTTATTATCCCTTTATTTTTAGGTTCTTATCACTCCAAAATTATATCTAAAATTTTGATCGGTTCATAAATTCACCTTATTTGCATTTAATTTATGCTCCTAGATCGAATTCGAAGAGCAACAAAATGATGAGTTGAGAATGTATACAAAAAAGTGATTATTTCGGTATCCGCAAGCTCACTAAAACGCTCATTTCAAACGCTCAAAGAGTTTAAAAACTTACAAGTCATCATATACCTTCATTCTTAAGCTCTTAAAAAGGCCTTTGTTTAAGTATGCTATTTTATTCCATTCCAATTGGTACTTGTCTATTTTAGACAAAACACGGTTCTACGCCGGCCCTTGTATCCATCAATGGGTTCCCATTTACAGCTGTAAACATTCTTTAAATATAAACTTGTGTTCATCGGGAAAAGCGGGATTTCTAGTAATTAATGAAGAACCGGAGGGGATGTGTGTATTACTTCGTCATTCAGTCCAGAAAACTCTACTAATATATTTAACCACTGTGGTGTAGAAGTGGAGTAAGGAGATGAAAAGTGTAATAAGTGGTGGATAAACAAACCTAGTGCGTGCTTGGGGTATTTCCTGTTCATATCTGTAGTCAGTGACCCGAAATTAGTGAAGGACAGCTATTACCATCCATCTTACCGAAAAAAAGCATTTTCGCGAAATAGGCAAATACGTGTAGAATTAAGGGAAATAACAAAGTAAAAGGTACAATAACAAGCAAAAACCTTACGCGGTGAGACTTTTCTTAGCTCATTTCTGGAATGAGCGACCCAAAATTAGCTAGGATCGGCTATTACCATCTTCGTTACGGAAAAAAAGTTAAAATTTTTCTGGCTGTGTTATTATCGATCAACACTCCGTTACTTACGCGTGATATTCTGGACACCCCAGCATCTATTTTGTGGCGAAACTTTTTTAGGGTTGCAGACTTCATTATGATTTTTCGTAACTCTATTCCAGCTCTTGAAAAGGTTCTCCTTTTCAGTAATGGAATGGAGTATGTTTCCTGCGTTTTCCTCAAAAAATCCACAGTTTCTCTTGGCTTTCGCTAAAGTGAAGACGTATTTTGGTGGGACAGGGTGATCCTGAGACATAGTAGAATACCGAAATTTTTACATTTAGGCGTTTATATAGCCTTTTAAATATAATCGTGAAGATTCTTTTCCAGTGCTTGTGATAAGTGTTCTTTTTGGTGTATTTTTGAGCTATACTCTGATTTTATTTAATCAGCTTTCGCAATTTATGTACTAATTCAACCATTCCGAAAATCCGCATTTTAAGGTGTGTTCTATTTTTTCTTATGAATTTTAGTAAGTAGAGTACTTCTAATACTGAGTATTATTTTAAAAATAAATCATAACTGCAATCGGTTATTATTCTAAAGAATGGAGAAGAAGTTCGAGAAAGAGCGGGAGAGGATTGTTCATCTTTTGGAGCAGTCGTCTGATGAGGAGATTTCGGACGCTGAAGATGCTTCCTCTGGTGATTCCATTGAATTTTTGAAGCATAACTCTGATAGTGAAGAGGAAGTCAGCGATTCTCAAGTTGTCTTCGGTCAACTTCGGACAACGGATAGTATTTCATCAGGGAGGATAAGAAAACGAAGAGGAAGAAAAACGAAGCGCGTCCTTATGTGAGAATCCCTAAGCGGAATATTATTTACGAGAAACCAGGTTTCAAGGGCGAAAAAGAGGATGTCAAGTCGCCTGTTGAATATTATCGACTAACGTTTGATAGGAAAGCAATATCTGCTATAGTTGATTGTACTAATATACAAATTCGCAAAATTCAGTTGAGATTTTCACGTGATAAGGATGCAAAACTCACCGACGAAATCGAAGTTGAATGTTTGGTCGGCTATTACTTTATGGAGGAATACATAGATCTGGGCGGCAGAATATAAAGGATTTGTGGGACGAAAATGGTTTAGGTGTTAAGATATTTATCGCTTCCATGAATTACGAGAAATTAAGAATCCTTCTACAATGTCTGAGATTCGACGATCTAAATACTCTAGCTGAGAGACAAATTGACAATATAGCTTCAATACGTGAACTTTTTGATATTGTTATAAAAAGCTTTAAAAATTCATATAATAAATCTGAGTTTGTTACGGTAGATATGGAGTTTTTTTCATGCTTAGCTGCTGTTGCCCTTCAGCGGTGAAGTCCCTCTAAGCTCTACTGAATTTTTTAGGTGCTTCAACGAGGCAACAGCAACAACGAACACACACGACCATTCCCTGAATCGGAAAAATCCGATTTTCCGGGATTCGAACCCGGGACCTTGTGGTAGGAGCGATAGCTTAGATGAAATACTATCCACTCGGCCACCAATAGCTGGGGGATCAATAGCTGGGGAAGCAATATCTGGGGAAGCAATAGCTGGAGCGAAGGATTTACCTCAAAGTAAATTGACCCTGGTCGGAACTATAACGAACAATTAGAGAGAATTGCTGCTGCAGATGATCTGCACGAAAAGTAGGGAGTAAGTTTCCAGTCTGTTTGCTTTTAGGGATAAAATGACCGTTGTTTCACACGTACCCAAAAAAAGGGTAATACTTAATTTTTTTATCAACAATGGACAGTTGGAAGAATAAAGAAGCTTGAACGGGAATTAAGAAAAAAACGGTAAATAGTAACATTCTATAACACGGCAAAGATGGTTGAGAAAAAGAGAAAGGGTCGAGTGCCCGAGAAATAAAGACATCAAAACAAAACAGTTCTGCTATAATTTTGAGTAGTGGATGTTTGCTAAAAATATGTTTAATGTCTGTGTAGACTGCATTCACGATAATAAATAAACTAAACTATTTTCAAAGTATTTTAAGAAGGACTTGTGATTTTTTTTTGTAATTCATAATATGCCAAATAAGACCTTCAAACATATTTGAAATTAAGTTAGATATGATCAATATAAAATATGTTTATTATTTAAAATATATTTCACTATGAATTAAAGAATAAATTATTATTGATAATACATTTTCGTCCATTATCCGTAATTTCCGTAAGCTAATGGGAATAGATTGCGTTAAG
Source organism: Sympetrum striolatum (assembly GCA_947579665.1). Taxonomy (NCBI): domain Eukaryota; kingdom Metazoa; phylum Arthropoda; class Insecta; order Odonata; family Libellulidae; genus Sympetrum; species Sympetrum striolatum. Next base: position 87,618,736 of record OX388341.1, read on the forward strand.
GAGTTCAAAACATCGCAATAGCTGCACTTCCAGCTATTTTAATACCTATTAGAGACTTTTAAATTAACTAATGAGTGTAAATAGAGTACAATACTTTGCTATTTTAAATATACAAAAGATTATGTTTCATCAAAAGGAGAACAAGGAATATGGTGAAAATTATCGAATGAGGTTATTTAGCCCTTTCATGCCCGTGGATTTTCCTCACTCGTTGGTCTAATTGGTTTTAACTGCCTTGATCTGCTGAAAAGATCCATTAATACAACTGACTACGGCACATAAAACTAATTTGTGAATTATCAGCTATCATTTCCCTGACATGCTCCCATAGATATTGAGTATAAATTACTTATTGGAGTAAATTTGTTGTATATAAGAAAAAGAGAGATCTCTATCCGAATGAATGTTCACATTCAAAGAAAATATAGGCAGCTAAAAATTATCCATTCAGCTTTGAACAGTAAATCGTAACGAAATCTATTATCATAACATTACTAAAATCAATTATCGTAACACTACTAAACCACTGAATGTATTGTGTTATCATTAGGAATTTCTTATTCTCTAACTACCATAAATTAAAACCTGAACACATTAGTTGTACAGTTAATCGTAAATATGGCCAAAACGCTTTATTAGAGGCACCACTTTATCAGCTACAAACTATAACTACACTTTATTTATTACAAAAAAACACTTTTTAGAGACAATTCTTTACCCTAAAAATATTTACAAGTTTAACTTCATTATCTCTCTTGTCCGTTAAAATGACTATAAGCACCAGGTTATTTTATTTTTGAAAATCTACCCAATGTTTTGAGATATGCATTTATAAACGTTTTTGGGCCTCTGGTTAGGTTTTTTCGGATTTGAGGGGGTGTTTTAATGTAACGGCCGTTTTTCAAAGCGTTTTTCGGAATTTTACTGTGAGGAATGTATAAAATATTTTTCGATGCGGTTTTTTTCAAAAGTTTTATTGATATTTGAACTACAAACAAAAGGTATATTTGGTGAAAAAATGTCAGTTTGGCCACTCCACCCTTGCAAATTTAGTCCTCCCAAAAAAAGTTGGTCGATGGTTCTCACGATAGCGCAAATACGGTTGGTCTGAAAAGTGCTTAAATTTTTTTTATCAATTAAAACTGTTGTGATTATCGTTTGACGGGGAAGTTTTTGATTGGGATAAACATTTTCAAAATGGCGGGACTTAGAAGAAAAAAATCATTTTTCTCCCTTTTTTCATCTAAAACAATTCGTCAAACATTTGTTATTAATAATAGGGGGATAAATCGAAGTCAAATGATAGCGAAAACATTACCTCGCCTTTAAAAAGAAAACTTATCTAAATCCGTGTGTTAGTTTTCTAGAAATCGTGCGAACCAGTTTGAAAAACGTGGTTTTGAGAAAAACTCGTTCAAAGCTTCAAGTTAGCTTTATTTCGGGATTGCGTCTCTTGCAATCAATCAGCGATTCCGGGGCAGTACAATACACCTTCCTTGACCTCTGCGAACTCGTGTTTGGCAGAATCGCTTCTTCTCCGATAGATCCTGGCCCTTTTAGCAAGATCGCTCATGCGCCCCTCCGAACGGATGATCCGACTCTCGACTGGTATTAGGCCACAAAACAAATTCAGTCCTTGAAAACCAATTCCCAGAAGACGCATATTAAGCACAATACGCGGTTGATTTCGTAGGCATTTCTTATGAGCGGGCACGAATTTGTCAAAACATCACTACCACAATTCTTGCATTTCATGCACACTATAAAGCCCAAGCCACGTTCACTTTTCCGCTCAAATGATGCTTCCGCATGACAGTCCTTGCAAACTACAAGTGTAGCATGTGTCGAGAAGACAGAGAAAAAATCGATGAAATTGTAGCTTAGATGTTCGTTGACGACGAAGTCAGCGGCACTTGCGCTCCCAATTTCAAGTGACGACGTGCTGGCGTACTCGGTATATTTCTCAGGCTTGCCGACGTTCCTTTGCAAACTTTTATTTTTTGTTCGATAAGCAAAGGTTCTTTTGCTTCGGGAACCCTTCCTATCCATGGTTGAACAGGCAAATTACTCGCGAATCCAAAAGAATAAGGAGAAGAATATTTCGATACGAGTGGACGCAACCACGACGAAAACGAAACTAACTACATCTAAACTAAACCGTAAGAGTGTGTTCGTCACAGACTTTTTTTCTCACACCATATCCGTATTTTCCCTTCCTCAGATATCGGAAATAATTCAGGTATAAAAATTCAGATATAAATACCTGAAATACAAATGATTTCCGGCGCGCCATGTACGAGCTCGGCACGCCAAAAAACATGCCTCTAAACTTGGTTAAGGTTTCAAATCCGGCAAAATCCTTTCGGTATCTTATTTTTAGATACCTAAACTCGAAAAGAATTAAAAAAAAATTTTTTGATTTTTTCAAAGTGTTACATGAGAGCACCCCCTTAACCCACAATGGGCATTTCATTAGTTGGAGCTTCGGGAGCTAATCATCTTCCCCTGAATAGACTGCCATATCTCGTTTCAAATACGTCATGGCACCGCAATGGCTCACTGAAACGAATTCTTCGTCGGTGCCAAGCTGAATTACCGGTCGCGTCACCGTTTGCCACTCCCCGACCTTCTTCTGTTTCTGCACCCATTTTCCACACTTCTCCAGTTCTGCTCCAGTGAGTCTTCTTAGCCTACCACTCCCTCTAAAAATCTCTCCCTCCATCTCTCCTTTCCAAACTTTTCTGAGCATGGACATAAGCCCGGTTTAATTAATCTCCGGGAGCTCTAACTTACTTATCTGTACTTCACACCCAGATTTTTGCGCTTCCCCTCTCTCTTTTACCGACTCTTTCTCTCCTTCACCCCCTTACCATTGCATTGCCCACCATCCGCTCTTTCGTAAAGCCTCTTCCATCGATAATGGCTTCGGCACATTTTGGGATATTCCCTTACCCTTAGGATTTCCGCCTTACCAATAGGCATGAAATTTGAAAGGAATAAAAGCACGTTATCGAAATGAAGGCAAAAATTAGGATGAACATGTTTTTATCTTTGGGAGCTTTCATTCAATCAAATATGTTTTTGTAAGAAGTCTACGAAGGTACACGTGTGAAGTGACGTGGAATTCTAGCGCATAAAACCTATAAGCATAAGTGAGGGGGTCTGTTTTCGAGAAAAAAATACGGAAATAACACCCGTGGATCTATATACGTGTATGAGTTCGAAAACTTCATTAGTATTAATTTTAAAGAAGGATCCGAGTGTTACGCTCGACTCTTTGCTTTATACCTTAAACTTAATTAAGTCATCTGTCATGAGTGCGTAAAAACTTTAGCGAATAATTTGTTCAAAGTACGTCTTATTACTTACTAATTTGCTGAAATGCTGTGAACCTTGTTCTGAGTGATTACTAAAGTTTTCCAAATCAACTTTCCTGCTTCTTTATTTTGGGGAATAACATGGGCACATGTAAAATATTCGGTAACGATTTTTCAGCCATCGATAGTTGAGAAATAAACGTGGAGATTAAAACTTTGATTCAGAAAATTGCAATCAATCCGTTAATGCTGTTACAAGAAAGAGCGGAAGGTTTCTGAATAAAGAACGGAATATGTCCGAACATTGTAAAGGAAGTGAATACTGCAATCTGTCATTCATTAACTTTACAAACGCATTGAGTGGTAGTGCAGCTGAATGGAACCAGAAACGAACGAACACTATTAAACAGAGAAATTATACTTCTAACACATTACTGATATTCACTTTCTGTATTCTCATCCAGAAATTTATATATTCTTTTCTACGAGGATATACCCTGAAGACTGAAACGAAGCCATGCGTTTATCTCAATGTTGATATAATAATGCACCTATTTCATCACATACAGAAAACTCTAAGTTGCAGATTCCCCATATATTATTGATTCCGCTATGGACACATTGAATTCGATTTATGTTTCAGTAGAACTATTCAATTTTTCCGGCGATGATTATGTTGTTGATCATCCGTTTGAGGAAGGATATCGAGTCATTACTTTGCTACCTAATCTTAAAAGTTAATAATCGATGCTATATATTTTCATACATTACTTGCAGAGATATCTTGATATGATAAAACAACAAATATTGCAGATATGCAGGTTTTTTATATTTGGTGAAATCTCTACAGGAGCGTGGTTTTGGCCATATTCAGTGATCACTTCACGAATGCATAACGGGATTAGTATTTTCTACAATAATAGATTGCTTTAGAATAATCATTTTCCACTAATTCTCTGGTACTCCCCATCACGAGTATCTTCTACTTCATTCCCTTTCTTCATTATTTCCTTTTCTCCCTCACTCAATAATTATTACTCGATTCTTCTCACATCGACGGTCAGCAAACACCCCTTTTCTCCTTTTCTTTCTTTTCACTCGTTTAATCCACTTTAAAAACTTCCCCTTCCTCTCCTTCCGAATGAGGCTGAGTGCTGCAGATATCGGAATCCTTTTTCGAACCGATATTTTAATGCCTTAACGAACTTTCTGTCGCTTAAGTCGGGCAGAAGAGTGGGAGACTTTGAAATATTAATCGGGTATCGGTGCCTGGGGATTGTTTGATGTACTTTTTCGCGGATGAGCTATTTTGCTTTGCGATAACTCTGTGTGCTCATCTGAACGCTATCCGGAACGAAAATTTCGCCGTCGATTTTGCTCCTTCTCTTACTGTTTTCTCGTAATTAAGTGAAATTCCGCAGCACCGTGCGCCGTTCTGGAATTCGTCGCAGTCATATCAGGACTCATTTCCATTCGAAGTTTGGAAGTTTAACTTTAATGTTTTGGAATCTTTAGTTTGAGAGAGGTTGGTTGAGCGCTATGTAGTTGAGTGTGAGAATGATTCAAGACAAAAAATATTCTATAATACTGAGCATATTTAAACATGAAAATATATCACAGGCTTATATATTCTGAAAACATTTCTGAAAAACTTAAAGATACCTTCAAATATAGATGAAGAGAGATACTTTTCTTTTCAGAGCATGTTGTGAAGAGCCTCAACTACAAATTACGTTATTATAGTTAATTTCTGGTTTTGGCCAATTTCTTCTCTTCCAAACCGATAAATAACTTAAACACGATTCGAATTTGTTCATCGCTTTTAAAAAGATAGGGCAATCGAGTGAAAACACTTTCAGAATCTCATTTGATTGATTCGAGTGTAACATATTCGCAGATTGGATTAGTGAAGGGTTCTCGATTTCCGTCGTTTTTTTTAATGATCGCGAATGGCAAATTACGCAAATACATAATTGAGAATATAGAGTAATAGTACAGCTACTCTGTGGTATAAAATAACGTAAATTAAATATAAGTTTACATCCAGCAATCACTCTTTATTCAAAGTGAAACCATATTTCTAAAATTAAAAATCTGATGTGGCCAGCACATGACTTTCTCCATATATATAAGATGTAAATATTTATCTACCGCAGTAATTTCGAACTCTATATTCCATCTAAACTTGGAATATGAGTGATTAATATATATATATATATATATATATATATATATATATATATATATATATATATATATATATATATATATATATATATTATTATCTTTGACGCCAAAAACATGAATAATAATGTCTTACGGGACATGATCGATGAAAAACGATGATTTTGGCATTACGCCCATAGAGCCCAGAGCGCCCACTAAGTACATAATCAGCAACTTCCGGTTTATCAGTATTTTATGAATAACTCCTACACAATCAGTGATACAAAAATATGTTTCAATCAAAAGTTATAGTAAATTTTATTTTCTAAAACTTTTATTAATAATAGTATATACCTAAATATCATATTTATGGAGATATTTTGAAAACCGGAAATGAGCTTTGAAGAATACAGCTCGACTTCCGGTTAACCGATTTACTCCAAAAACTAATCAACTCTTAAGAAACTAAATAAAGAACTAAATATGAAATTTGGTGTTGATATAATGCATCGTTTTTAAGTTAGAGCGCCCACAAAGTACATAACGGCTACTTCCGGTTTATCGGTATTTCACGAATAACTCCTAATCAACCGGTGATACAAAAATATGTTAAATACAAAAGTTATAGTAAATTACATTATCTAAAACTTTTATAAGTAATACAATGCACGTATATATCATATTTATGGAGATATTTTGAAAACCGGAAATGAGCTAAAATGAATGAAGCTCGACTTCCGGTCAACCGATTTACTCCAAAAACTAATCAACTCTGACAGCACACACCACAGTACTATATACGAAGTTTGGTATTAATACGACCAATAGTTTTCACGATAGAGCGCCCACTAACACACACACACATACAGACACACACACACACACACACACACACACACACACATACACACAGACATCATTCCGAAAATAGTCAAAACGTGTTCTAGGGACCCCAAAACATGTATTTCCGTTGAAATCTCGAAGTCGAATTTTTTCATGAAAACAATACTTTCTCTATACTTCGTATATGGAGAAAGTAAAAAGAGCAAATAATATAAAACGATCCAAAGAAAATTCGATGAACAAATCAAAGGATTTATACAGCAAAATGTCCCAAGCACACAGACATATCTAAAGTAATACACTAAAATTACATTATAGTTTGATAGATTGGAAAACATTTATGATTATCGGAGGATTAGGCGAGAGTGAAGATGCTTTGTACATACATTATACTAACAATTCGGATTCTTTAAAATTCCAAGGAAACGGATTTAAAGAGAATGAACATATACCTATTTCGAAAAGGACTTCATAGATTCTTTCTCTTATAAGTTTTGGTGTATTTTACTTTCCTCAGTTTTCAATATTTATTGTATTACAAATTATACCTACTTCAAATTATAATTAAAAAAAATTGTCAAGTCTACTGTGGTGTAGCCTTGCTATAACATGATTATTTTTTTACAGTAAAAACAATATTCTGCATCACTGTTTCTTTTATATATTATATTGCAATCCTAGTAGTATCTTTCTTTAAGTAAGGAAGAATCCTTCTTTACTTTGTGAATTTCCCTTTTATCTAGAATTGATTGCTAACCGCTTGGCTATTGCTAACCGATTTAAACGTATTAAATCTATAATATTATCCAATAACCATACGATATATGTATTTCTATGCCATTTATTCACTTCGGAAACATTGAGAAACCACCAGTAAAAAATGCAAATATTTGACATTTTTCACAAAAATTTAAAATTTTGATTAATATTCGCAGCCTCAGGACATATTCCGATCGAGTTGAAATGTTTCATATGTTATAAGGACCACCAACCGCAAACTTTAAGCAATAACCGTTGACGGATTTTGAAAAAAACGTTTTCTCGATCCACCCTAACGTGCATATCCGAAGAACCCGTGAGCGAGGAAAGTTTGACGTGTGGCTTACTCGATGGTGGCTGACGTGATAAGCACGAACCTCCCTTCGCATTGCGGTAAATGGTGCTGGCAATTACGTATTCACTATACCTGGATTTCAAATATTATTAAGGCTCGAATTGAGATGACAAGTGCATTTCTAAAGAAACTCTAGGACTTGGAAAGTTTGAGGTATGGATAACTCCAAGGTATCTTGGGTCATAAGCAAGAACCTATCTTCCAATTGAGGTAAATGGTGATGGCGATACGAATTTACTCAATCTGGATTTCCAATATAATAAAGGCACGAATTGAGATGGCACGTGCATATATAAAGAAACTCATGCACGAGGAAAGTATGAGGTATGCCTTACTCCAAGGTGTCTTGGGTCGTAAACACGAACCTCCCTTCCCATTGCAGTAAATGGTGCTTGCATTTACGTATTTACTATACCTGGATTTCCAATATTATAAAGGTTCGAATTGAGATGACACGTGCTTGAGGGTTGATCGAAAAAACTTTTTTCGAAATCGGTCACCGGCCACTGCTTAAAGTTTGTGGCTGGTGTTCGTTATAACACATAATAAATTTCAACTCGATCGGAATATGTCCTGAGGCTGCGTATATCAGTCAAAATGTTTAATTTTTATGAAAAATGTCAAATATTTGCATTTTTTCTTGATGGTTTCTCAATGATTCCGAAGTGATTTAATGGCAAAGTAGTAGATATATTCCTTGGTTGTTGCTTAAGATTGAATATTTAGTACGTTTGAATCAGGGAAAATGGGGTCTTTGTTCGCCAAAATTCGTCAAAATACGCAACAAACGCAAAATTCGTAACATTACTGTATATGTTTCGGATGTTTGTTAGTCAGTAGGGTGGGTCGTTTTGTATTTTTTCTGATGGAAATGTAACGCACAGTGAAAGTGACCCACCTATATTACAGATATAATATTTTTTTGAAATAAAATGCTATTTTTTGTTTGAAATTTTTCCTCAAGTTTCCGAAATTTCGGAAAGAATCGTTAAAATTGCCAAAAATTCGATTTTGGTTCAAACGAATATTGTTTTGGAAAACGATATGAAATTTGCGACGAAAACCGTAACTCAAGACTTAATATGCCAAATATATACCTCTTTATGGGGCAGAGATACGTCCTATGGGACCGGTATAGGAGGCAAATTAATTTATAATTAAGCTTTTTTGCACCTTAATATAATATAGTAATATATTAATGATATAATTATGTATATTGTTAATAATTTAATAATTAACAATTTTGTAAGTTTTCCACAGATAACTTTAGAATTAAAAAATAGGAAAATTATCACAATTACGTCTTCCAAAAGGCAAAATGTATTTTTGGAAGACGTAATCGACAGAATTGTTGGTCGAATTGCGGGTTGCCTTTACTCAAAATTTGTCGCCCATTCCCAGGCGTCGTAAAACCATAGATTGCGTTAAATAAATTTAAAATTTCAGAAATGTATTATAGGCATATAATTATTCGTTTAAACACACTAAAATGTCAATATTTGGAATACTGCAGTCCCTATAAGCGTTAGTTTTATCATTTGCGCCTGTATGTTTGCAAATTTTGAAACTTTAGGGCTCGGGTGGCAGTGCTTAATATTATACGATTTCGGAAAAAAATTGCATACAAGATCCATCTATAGGTATACAAATTTCCCGCATAGGGTAAATTTGATAAAAAGACGTTTTTTCGGCCCACACTAACGTGCGTATCTAAATAAACTCAAACATGTGGAAAGTTTGATGTATGGCTTACTCGATGGTGACTGACGTCATAAGCTCGAACCTTCCTTCCCTTTGTGGTAAATGGTGCTGGCGATTACGTATTTACACAATCTGGATTTCCAATATTATAAAGAATCGAATTAAGATGACACGTGCATATCAATAGATAGTCGATCACGTAGAGAGTATGGCTTACTCGATGGTGTCTTGGGTCATAAGCACGAACCTCCCTTCCCATTGCGGTAAATGGTGCTGGCGATTACGTATTTACTCAATCTGTATTTCTATATTATAAAGAATCGAAGTGAGATGAAACGTGCATATCTATAGAAAGTCGAGCACGTGGAAAGTGTGAGGTATGGCTTACTGCAAGGTGTCTCAGGTCATAAGCACGCGCCTCCCTTCCCATTGCGGTAAATGGTTCTGGCGATTACGTATTTACTCAATATGGATATCCAATATGATAAGGGATCGAAGTGAGATGACACGTGCATTAATAAAAAAATCGAACACGTGGAGAGTTTGAGAGGTATTTAGAGGCAAATTTGCGAAAAGACCTAAAATGTCGAAGCGTTTGTAATAATACTACTATTTTTAAGTTGATTTATAAAATATTTAGAGATATGCACATGACGCAGGTAATGCAAATACAATACATACATATTGTAAAGAATGAAAATGTATAGTTTTCTAGTATGACTTTTGTAATTCTTTTTTTTTACCCAGGTTTACATTTGAGCCTAAAATTGAATTCAGAATAAATGTTAGTCAACATAAAATTGATTCATTGTTGAAATGTAAGTTTCGTATCATTGATTGCATCCTTCACCTTTATAATATTGGGCGCGATATACTCAAGAACAATATCAGCTTTTATATATTAAAATTCGGATTTTGTTTTTCTTAACGTAGTCCGGACAAAATTAATATTTCATTTCAGAAGCTCCCGAACGTCCTAAAATAGATAATATGTTCGGGAAAAAGTTTTTTGCTTTAAACAAAACTTATGTTTTCATCATGTGTATAATGCGAGACGCTGAAACAAAAATGTACTTAGAAAATTTCGCTTTACCTAGCACCATTTTGAAGCAAATTCGGGTAACTGAAGAATATCTCGATCGTTTTTGCTTTGGTAAACACCCCCTGTTTCTTCTCATTTGCCCGTTCTTTCTTCTCCCTCTATCTCGCCTATGTTAAGAAGGCAAATCTGCTTTCTAATCTGGAGATGGAAATTGAGAGAGAACGGTTGATTTGGAACACAGAATTTAGAGAAATAGAGTGGGAGAGATGTAATGGCGACAGTTGTTACCATTCTGCCGAAGAGGGAGATGTTTGCACTATTTCTCGAAGGACATTTGTTTCCTTACGTTCGAATCGAGTCCCTCGGGATGGATTCCATCGCTCTTTGACAATCGCTGTTTGGAAGAGAAGGGACGGTGGTGCTAGAGGAGTAAAGAAAAAGGCTTTGTTTGCTCGGCATCATTAAAGTGGTGAAAAGAGAGGAAGATAGCTTCACTCTCTGCTTGAATTCGAATGAAATGAGTAATTCATTGTAGGAATACCAGGAATTGTTTTCGAGAGTGATGATGCGGAACCAGTTGGGTAGACTGAAGCATATTATGCATCACAGCAGAAGTACTTCAGAATATATCTTCATCGTAGAGTCTTGGATAAATATTTATTTATATTTGATAACATATTAAAAGCACTGTAACACTGGTATAAAGCATAACTCACACGGTCAATATTATTGATGCAATATATTCACAAAAATGTGTACCCCTCGCACGAGTAAATAATAATGATGAATATTATGTCGGAGAGTACCTTCTTAGGGAAAGAGAAGACGTAGCTAGGCCTTCGAGCCTAGTACTAGCGTATTCATTTTTGATTCTACTTTATTAATTACGTTGGCTATGGCATTGAAATGAAGAGAAGAGGACACAGAAAACTTAGGGTCAAGAATCGGCTGCGGAAACAAAGATAACCTGCGCAATATTTCCTTAGAGGAAAAATCGGATTTTTGTGGCCTTCTGGTATCGAATCCATGATAGTTAGGAAAGATTTTCCGTTTTTCTTCGGATCCCATGTTAATTTAGTAGGATTTTAAAATTGGTTCCACTTTCAGTTGACAAATAAGTTTGACCAATATTGCTCCACCAGGGTCATATCCGGGTTCGATTCCCGGCCCTAATCGGACTTTTTCGTCTCTGCTTACTCTCTTCCTTACCCTTAGAAGAGTTTCTTAGCCTTAAGAATGAGTAATACACATATTCATTACTTACAAAAAATATAAGGATACTGAAAGCTATTTACAGCTGGAAATGGGAACTCATTGACGGATAAGAAGGTCGTCGGACCGAGATTGGAAGCGAAAGGCAGAGAACCGTGTTTTGCCTAAAAATAGGCAAGGACTAATTAGAATGGAATGAATTGCATGCAAAAATAAAGGTCTTTTTAAGAGATTTACAATGATTGTATATAATGCTCTGTAAGTGTAAAACTCTTTCAGAAATTTCATTTTAGTGAGCTTGCGGGCACCGAAATCCACACTGTTTTAGGGACCTCGTCAACTCGCCATTTTGTTGCTCCTCGAATTCGGTCTAGGAGCAAAAATCAAATATAAATATAGTGAATTAATGAACTGACAAACAGTTCAGATATAAACTTAGAGAGTTACCAACATGCAAATATAAAGATAAAAATTAACGGAGAAATACTTTGTATATTTAATTTTTATGCAAAATTCTCGAAAACTTTACGTGGTGGAGAATTTTACAAAAACGGCTGAATTTAACACAAAATATAAAATAAGTAACGGGTAACTACGTCAATGTTACCTAATCCTTGTTGGCGTGTGTACTTTTCCATTGCGCGTGCTCATGACACGCGCTTTTGTCCCTGGAAAGACAATAAAATAGCAACATATAGATAACATGTTAAACGACGCTGCCTGCTTACCAACCAATCGCCGCCCTCCACGGGGCCGGCATGCTGACATTACTTTTGGCCAGCTATATAAAGGCTTCCAACCTCAGGGTAGGCACTATCATATTCTAGGAAGTTGTTGGGCAGACAACACGATCTAGTGGCAGGACTTAACTAATCAGAGGTAAGTGAAAGCATTGTTACATTACTTTCAAACTTGAAGTATATAAGATTGAAGATTCAATAGTGAATATATATATTACTTTTCGCCATCTATTTAAAGGCTTCCAACCTCAGGTGAGACGCTATATTTTGCCAGGAAGTTGTTGGGCAGAAAACACGATCTATTGGCAGTGCTCATCTCTTCAGTGGTAAGTGAAAGCTTTGTTACATTACTCTCAAACTTAAAGAGTTTAAGATTGAAGATTCAATATTGAATATTCAAGTATAATGAAGATTTTACGCGTACAACGTTTTTTGTTGCAATAGGATTTCAATGAGTAGCAAAAGGGTAAACCTAAATTTAACGGTTAATTGAATAATATAGTAATTATCTAGTATGAATTTTTTATTTGTATCGTTAAAAGTGCTTCGACTGCTTAATTCATTTTGCACACGTGTTCCCATCGGGACTCGAACCGCGACCGCTTTCTTCAGAGCCAAACGCACTACAAACTTGGCTATCTGGGAACCCCAATTGTTTACTTATTAGAATTATCGATATATAGCTATTGTTGTACAGCTGTTGTTACTAGAATTTAGTTGAATTCATATCCTGTGATCTCTATTCACATCTTACATTCTTCATTCCTTCACATGTTCTTCATCAAAGAAATCCTGCAGCATGGCTGCCGGATGGAACTTGGCGATGACATTAGGATTATCCGTCCTCATGCTGTTTTGCTTGGTGACCATGACAGGTAGGATAGTATAATTCAAATGAAGAATAGGTTAGTTTAGGATTTCTCAAAAATCAATATGGGTCATTCCACGACAATTCGACAAGGTAATGTTCCTTGAGGTGACCGTTTTTAACCAAATTTAGAAATTTATCAGATCTCTTTGATTTAAAATGTTTATATGCTTACATTCAATTGCTATTCTATTAAAATATTAATTAAAGTATAAAGTCAAACATTAAGATATTTGGATGTCAACTGTATTATGAATAATACACTTTTTGAAGACATAATGTCAAAGCAGTGGTAGCTTTTTTTCAATTTCCTCGCCGGATATTTCCTTGATCTATGCATTTTTTGCTTGAAGTAGGTGTTTGATCGAGGGATTGTACCTTCTCGTTTAGTCTGCCCAAGCGACTTTCTTTTCCCGGAATGTAATGACTCCCATTGGTTTCATCAGTCGGCAAGTGAGAAGGGAATTAAAGGGTTGGTTAATATCGGTTGAATAGTTAAAATTGGTGAAAAGCAGATGGAAGAATAAGGAGATATGAGAGGCCACGCTTCCGAACGTTCAGCGCGCGAGCCGGACGGTGCGGAGCCGCGGCGAGCCTGTACTCAAAATTTATTTTCTTTCTTAAATGAAATATTGCCCTCGCCAATTTTTTTTAAATTGTAGAGGAGGCTCGTATGTACAACAAATAAAAAATGAGAAAAATCGAAGGTACAGCTACACCGTCAAAACTCGATTTGAAAATTTTAAATTGTTACAAACTTTATTAAATTTTAGAAAACCTTCCAATGATTACCTTTCTTAACACAAGAACTTTAAATAATGCTCTGTGGTGTATTTTTAGCTACTATATTACCGGAGATATTGCCTCGAATGCGAAGGCACTTTGTAAAATTTCAATTTTTAAACATTGCAATATTTCGTAAAAAATTGCGTTAAACAAAACTACTTGGGGGTTTTCATTTTGTTATCAAATCAAAGCGATCTGCCAAATTTGGTCAAAATCTGTTACCTTAAGGGTCAATTTTGCCGATTTCCTTGTCGAATTGGCGTGGAATGACCCATATCTATTTTTGGAAGTGATGGCAATGAAATAAACAGATTCGAATGTGATAAAATATTTATATTTAAGTATGTTCATAAAATAATTGGTGTTCTATGGGTACATTATTGATGTCTTGCCTTTACTTTAGTTTGCTGTAAGCATTATGCGATACGCCCATGGCACCCACTCTCACCCTTCTTTACAAATTCGTGACTGAGTTCAATTAGGATGATTTGTTGTTTAAAAAGGATGGGGTTTAATAAAAAGTGAAAATAAATTAGAAGTCCTGTTTGGAATAGAGTTAAAAGAATAAAAATAATATAATTGAAGTAATTAAATTTCAAATATGTCCGCGGGAACGCGGATACGGTGGCATCGTTTTAGGATGTTTTTCTTCGGTGACCAGATGTGATTTAAAAGAGGATTATGTAATATTGACGTTTTCAATTTAAATTTGTTTCCTGTTTTTTTTCATCGTGCAGTGAGTGTCGATATGTTGCGCTGCTTGATTATTTCCCTAAATGGAAATAGGCGGCTGCAGTTTGTTATTAGGCGGATAGATTTTCGGTAAAATAAGTCGTATTGATATCTTTTTGTGCAGTTGAAAGTGATTGGTGAGGCATATAAGATGATAGGGGTTTTCATTGCATGAAATATTCGTAATTTAGATTTGGTTAATAAAGGGCTAGATGAAGATAGCAAGGGGAGTAACAGAGTGCGGTCGACTGAGTAATCGAGCGTGCTCCCGCCAGCTTAGATTAGTGTTGGGCGATTCCGATTCGATTTATCAGAAAGTCGATATTCTCAATACGATTTACGATATTTTAATCCGATTCAGATTAGGTTTTCATACAACTGAATCCGATTTTTTTTCCGATTCGATTTTATTCTGATTCCGATGCAATTCAATGTGAATCGATTCATCTTCAAGTATCGGATACCAGATGGCAGTACCGTAGTATTCCAATTAATAAGATTTGGACTATTTGGATTATATTATTTTCAAAAATAGGATACGAGATGGCACTACTCGTATTACCGCTTATTGTTGTAGCAAAAGCACTAGCTATGACAAATATGCCATGGTATTTAACTTAAAATGCATTGCAAAGGAAAATTATAAATTAATTAACGTTATTCAGTATTGAGTCTAGATTCGTCAATGTAAATGGATTTAACACAATTTTTGAGAGTAGATGACGAACATGATGTATATCCTTCGCATTCAATTCCTGGAACTCTCATTCAGACCTTTACGTTAATCTATAAACATCTATAAGCATCGTTTTTAAGTATTGTCGGTTGTTATTTCCTTTATTTCTTTTAACGATATGTAAATGTTCATACGTAATAAATTTTTATTGTGTTAGTTTTTATACAAGTAATTTGCGGCGGTAATATGCATCCCAAATCGCGGTTCAAAAATTCTCATCACGTGACTTCAATATCCAATAGAATTTCAGGAATTTGATACCAATGTTATAACGATATGAATACGATTCTGATTTTATCTTAATTCATTCTGATTCCGATACTAGGCGATTCGAATCGATTTCAGCAATACGATTTTTAAAGTGTATCGATTCATGGAAACCGATTCGCTGAATCGATTCTCTGCTCCGAATCGCCCATCTCTAGTTTAGATGAGAGTCAAGAGTAGCATCGAGAAATGTATGCGATGAGACCAGAGGGACATTATCAAGGATGGGTGTGATGTCTTCCTTTCTTCGTCGTCGATCTGGGTCGAAGTGCGTATAATTGCTCTTGGCCGGATTAATCCTAAGCTTCCAGTCTCCGGTTCGTATGTTGCAATGCTAGAGTTGGTTCTTTAAGCGATTGATTGTCGAATTAGTATATTTACCACTGGCGGTGATGGCAGTATAGTCTGCGTAAAGGAAGTATCACGATGTATTGGGATATCATTCATGAATAACGCGAATAGGGTTGGACTGATACAAGATCCCTGTGGAACGCTGGAATTTATTGTATGCGTCGGAAAGATGATTTTGAACTGAGGAAATAAAGGAGCGATTCGATAGAAATAGATGGATAAATTTGGAGAGAGTTGAGGGAAAGCCGTAGTTGATTATTTTGTACACAAGCTCTTCATGCCATACCGAATCTAATTCTTTTTGTAGATCAAGAAAGATAACGTCAGTGGCTTCTTTTTCCCGTATATAATTAGATGCTATTAAGTGTTGAAGCCTGATTATTTGGTGCAGTTCTGCATCGTCTTCTAAAACCATTTGTTGTAGGACTAAAGCCGGGTTTACACCGGAGTTGACGACAGATGTCGACGACATTTCACAAAGCAGCACTTATTTTGTCGTCAACAAATCGTGTCGACGACAGATTTTCCGTGTCTGCAACCTTAATTTTGTTTTCCACCAAGGGTGGAAAACAAAATTTCGGTTGCAGAAACATTTGTCGTCTACAAAAGTTGCAGCGCCTATTCGGTGTTGCAGACATTTCCCCGCTACCCCCCTTGTCCATCATCAGAGCCAATCAGAACTATGTGGCTGTTTCCGCCCCTACCCCCTCCACTCATAACAACCACGTGGCTGCTAAGAATGCTTCTTTCTGTCGTCCGCAAAAGTCGCAGAAAAATAGAGCGCATTAGAGTATTTTGTCTGCAACAAAATGTTGTAGACAAATGACGTCGACAAAAAAATTGCATATAAATGTCTGCAACATGCGGTGTAAACCCGCCTTAACGTGTTAGCAGTAGTTCAAACGATACAAGCCGGTCTTAAGTATAGTTTTCTCAAATACTTTCGATATTCATGGAAAAAGGGAAATCGGTCTGTGATTATTAGGATCTGTGGGATTTTTGCTTGATTTTGGGATGAAGATTACCTGACAATTTTCCATTGAGACAGGAAATATGGCTTTTGTAATTTAAGATATTATTGTGAAACTGATACCAAGTAGGGTTTACACGAAGATGGTGGTACATGCCGTTTTATTCTGAAATTTGAGAAGTTGGTAGAGCTTTTTTCATCAATAACAAATGTCTCCAAAACATTAGAGATTCATGAAAAAGAAGGTGAGTGCTAATCAGCTACAAGCTGAACTTACGCTACCCGCTACAGTTACGCTAGTGCTTCATAATGCCGTCATGGCTAATGCGTCAAAAATACCGTATTTACTCAAAAATACACGCGCACCCTTTGGTTATTTTTTTCGCCTCAAAAATCGGGGTGCGCGTTAGAATCGACGGCAAACAAGATTTGGGCACAATACTCGTTGGCATGTCCCGTAGCCTGGGGCCACGGCCGGTCGCATTCTAGGCTCACTCTGGTTCCATATAACTCGTTTAACGTTCCATCAATCCGCTATCGATGTTTGGACTCAATATAAGTGTTTGTATTGCATCGATGTTAGCACTATGTACGAAACTCTAGGCCGATGTTTTAATTGAAAGGGAATTGGCTACCCCTAAATATTTTTAAATGAACGATTTTGAATTGGCACTTAAGAAGGACTTTCGGCGTAGACGACTACCGAAATTTTGTATACAGTGTATACGTGTAAAAATATACGCATATTTTATGCCTGCATAGTATTGACGTCTAAGGTGCAGCGACTTTCTTTCTTCGACTTCGACAGCGACTTCACATTCGCGAGCAAATGATTTTTCAATGTCCGACCCTCGAATTTCGGGGTGCCCATTACTTACGATGGCGCGTTATTTTCGAGTAAACACATAATTATATTGATTATTACATCATAACGACTATGAAATGTGGAAAATTATTGCTCAATAATCGTCGAAATATAATGGTGTGTCCTTAAATAATCTTAATTATATATTGGTGTGTCTTTAACCCTTAACCAGTGACGTGCGGTCTGAGAGACCGCAGCGATTTTTTTATTGTGAATAAAAAAATTATTTGATTTTTAACAAATCTGTTATTTATGGTACCTTCTTAGATACCTTTACGTAGTATATAGAATTCTTCGAATTTCATTTATCTTACTTGCATTTCTATTAAGTTGCGATTTAATTTCATGCGCGGTCTGAGAGACCGCACGTCACTAATTCGGGAAAACTCAATTCGTAATATGGGTGAATATTATTACGGAGGCTTACAAAATTCAACTTTATTTATTACATTTGTTTATTATTTTCACATTTCTTTGTCATTACTATTTGAAAAGCATAAATTAGGCAAAATATATGGTAGTAGGCTAATGTTGAGGTCGTCCTCAAGAATACTGATTGTTTTGGTTATTTTATAATATCAGCTCCAACAATAAAAATCTTTTTAGAAAAATATTATATCATACTTGCATTAAAACACCTTATGTGTATGGAACCGAGTTTTTTGGTCTTTATATTTCGCTGTGATTCTAACACTAGAATGTCACTTACTACGGATGCGACCGAAGTGGCGGCAAACTCAGAATAACCAAATCCTGCGAGAATTTCTCTTTGTTGCCACTACTCATTTATGCCTGGAATGAATGACCTTTAGTGAAGCATGTTGTCAGCGGAATATGGACCGAATACTACGATAGGACGCTCCTGATTTTGAGGAGCAAGTTATGGAATACTTGAGGGAAGATGAGAGTGAAGTGGAAAGTGAGATTGAGGAGGATAATATTATTGTTAGTGATCACAATACGGATTCCGACGAGAATGAAGAAGACGATGATGAGGAAGTAAGTGTTTTAGTGAATCCGATTTCTAAGAAAGTTGGATATTATTTTGGAAAAAATCTCTATAAAAGGAGTTATAAAGAGCCAAAGAGAAACGTTTACACTCGTCTGCATAACATTGTCGCGGAAAAACCAGGTTTGAAGCAATCTGTTATACCTCCAAATAGGGAACTGCAACCTCTCCATTTTTGGTCGCTTATTTTTGACGACGATATAATAAATTTGATTTTGTGTTGGAAAAATGTCAAACTTCAGAAGTTATGAGAAACGTATACCAGAGTAGGCCAGAAATCCAAGATTTAGATTATGTTGAATTAAGAGCTTTACTTGGGTTATTAATATATTCGGCAATATTTGAATCTAACGATGAAGATATTAGTAGTCCTTTTGCTGCAGATGGCATGGGAAAGGAAATTTATGGACTATATGGATAGTATTATGGATATGGTAGTATTTATGGATAGTGATGTATGGACAACGATTTGCTGTTCTCCTTTTATGTCTTCGGTTTGATAACCATGAAGACCGAATCGTCCGGTACGAAAGTGACCCAGTTGCACCAATTTCTGATTTGTTAAATCATTTCGTAAAAAATTCTCATTGTTGCTATTCACTGGGCACAACAACTTGTATTGACGAAATGTTAATTGCCTTCAGGGGTCGGTGCCGATTTAAAATGTACATCCTGAGTAAGCCAGCTAAATATGGCCTCAAAATGATGTGTTTGACGGATACATCGAATAGCTATTTGTATAATGCCTATTCGTACGCCGGAAAAGTACCAACGGAAAAGGTCTGTCAGAGGAAGACAAAAAGACTTCGAAACCTACGCAATCAGTTCCGCGTCTCACTGAGCCAATATTTCATTCCAATCGAAATATTACAGCTGATAATTGGTTCACTTCAATTGAACTGGTTTAGAAGCTGAGGGTGAAAGGACTGACCTATGTCGGGACGATAAGAAAAAATTAAAGGGAAATATCCAATGAGTTCGGGCCTTCAAAAGAAGGCACAAAAGGGTCCTCGTTGTATGGATATACGGCAACATGACTCTAGTTCCTCATGTGCCAAAGAGAAACAGGACTCTTTGGTTGGTGTCGTCAATGCACCACAGCACTGATGACGTGACAATGAAACCTGAAATTATAGCTTTCTATAATTTAATCAAGGGTGGAGTAGATACACTACATAAAATGTGCAGCAGCTACTCATCTAGTCGAAGAACAAGGAGATGGCCAATGGCAGTGTTTCTTAGGATTTTAGACATTTCATTGGTGAATTCTTTTGTGTTCCAGCAGTCTCTAAAAGTCAAGAAGTATCTGAATAGTTACGATTTTATTTAATGCATTGCAGAGGAGTTAGTAAGGCCACAATTAAAGAGGATAATGTCAAACAGCAAGATTCCCACACAATTAAGAGCCAATATAGGCCGAATTCTGAACCTAACAGTTGAAAAACCTCAAAATTTCGAAGATAAACTAGAGAAGCGGAAGACTTGCCGACTTTGCTCTCCATGAAAAAAACGAAAAACCTCCTTCTGTTGGTCCAAATGTAGACAGCCAGTTTTTTTATAATGCACAAAAAAAAATTGCAAGAGCTGTGCTTCTATGGAGGGGTAGGACATTTTTCACGAAAAATGTAATATCGAACGTTTGCAGAATCCATGAAAAACACAATAAATGAAATATTTTTCAAGAACGTTTTATCAATTATCATCCCAAAAATACATTAAAGGCTTTGCTACAAAAATAGGCACCTGATTTTTAATATGCGACATTATTTTGATAGGATATGTTTTTTTCATTCAAATTTTTTACTAACTTCGTAAAATGATTAATAATTGAAATTTTGTACATATTAACATAAAATTAAATTTGAATTCAAATTATTGAATAACTGATTAGTTTATTTAGGCTTTTAAACTTTGTTAAATGTGTCATTTAGTAACTTAAAAGATATTTCAAAAATTGCGGTCTCCCAGACCGCACGTCACTGGTAGTGTGACAAAAATTGCACGTCACTGGTTAAGGGTTAAATAATCTTAATATCAAATTGGTTTCTCTAGATATTTGTCATTCACACCTTTCATAACCAATGACTTACAATTAGTCGCGAGGGAGGGGAAGAGGTTACCCTGGGAATCCGAATCAGCACTGCTTTTATCTCCTATATTCCCACCGATCCTGGATCAGTCGATTTGGTGCTAAGTTTCGTATGAAAACAAATCCCACGGGTGGATGCCAACATGAAGGGAACTCAATTAAATATTCCGGCGCTGACTAGAGGGGTCGTCGCCGAAAAGAAACAGGAGACGAGGTGATAAGATGTGCGGAAGGATAAAGGGGAGAGTGAAAATAGTGAGACGTTTCTAGTCAAAGCTCCCTGAAGCATTTGCCGAGGAAGGGTAAGGTGACTTGCGGAAAACAAATACATGAATTAGAAGATGATATTTTTTTATTTTATATTTTTCTGTCATTTGAAAGGATAACGCGCCTCAGATTACCATTGGCTTGTCGAACTTCGTCTCTCACGTCAATTGATGATTCCGAGATATGCCTCCTGCAAGACAAGCATGTCACTCGAGGCACTTGTTATAACGATTCTTCAAAGATGACCACACGTTATAATGGGCATAACTCCCTATCCTTTCTGCAGTGAGACGGACAACGACCAAAAAGTCAATCGCTATAAACGCAACTCTCGTTATATGCCGTACTCGTTATAACGGATTTCTACTGTATTTAATTTATTTTTTAATTCTTAGTCAAATTATTTTCTGAAAAATGGGTTATCAATTAAATTGATGGTAGCAGAATATATAGCAAAACAGTTCACTAACATTGGCTATTTATGTAACGTTTTCCTTGACGTAGTTAATATTCAATGTTTTATTTATTATTAAATATTACTCCCGACTAAATGTAGTTTTATCATACCAATAATATCATTTAATAACATTATTAGCCACCTCTTAAAACTTCGTAAAATATTATCTTGTCACCTTTCTCTTTTAGGTGCAGGAGCATTGAGGAAGAATAATGGTGACTCATTGTCCGTAATGAAAGATGCGAACAAAGAACTTCAATTTGCAGAAGAAATGGAAAAAAAAGGTATGGAAGGGAAAACGGAAAACTTTGGTTCGGCAGAAAAAGTGAAAGATTTAAACGTTTCTGTGGCCAAAGTAAAGAAACATAACTCTGCGAAGGAAAATATAAGAAAAAATTCAGATGGAATACAAAAAGGAATTTTTACAAAGAGAGCACATACAGAAGCACATCCTGAAAGTGGTGCATCAATTTCATCAGTCTATAACAGCACAAAATATGTACAGAGTGAATCCAACAGAAAAATAAGAGGAAGAGTTAATTTGCCTGTAAAAAAATGGGAAAAACGGTTTTATAACAACACAAAAACAAAGTTTATGACAGCTAATTCAAATGATATTACTAAAAATAAATTGCCCAGAAAGGTAGGTTGTAAAAGGAGAACCAAAGATTTTACAGGTGGAATAGAGATGGGAGATAGTTCCAC
This sequence comes from Sympetrum striolatum, assembly GCA_947579665.1. NCBI lineage: Eukaryota > Metazoa > Arthropoda > Insecta > Odonata > Libellulidae > Sympetrum > Sympetrum striolatum. The sequence goes on from OX388341.1 coordinate 87,640,973, forward strand.
AGAAATTCATTATGGATCTAATTCTGGAGATGAAGGGGAGAAATTGTATAATTACATATTGAAGCAGTCGAGAGGACCCAATGCAACAGCTGATTCAATTATCATTGCTGTAAGTAAAATTAATTTTTACTATGTATTTAAGAAAGAATGGGAAAATTGGTATAACAGGACCTTGAAAACATTAAGAGTAAAACTTTCTGCAGCTAATTCAAATAACATTGCTGAAAATAAAAGTCGCTCTTATCGTGAATTCGAGAAAGACTGGGAAAATTGGTATAACAGCACCTTGAAAAAATCATTAGAAGAGAATTATGCAGCTGATTCAAATAAAATTGCTGAAGTTAACAACCATTTTCTCCATGTATTTGAGATAGAATGGGAACATTGGTATCTCATCAACTTAAATAACTCAAGAGGAATTCCTACTGAAGCTAATTCATATCACATTGCTGAAAATAAAAGTCATTTTCACAATGTATTTGAGAAAATATGGAAAAATTGGTATAAAAACACTTTAAAGGAAATAGGAGAAAATATTTCTGAAGCTGATTGGAATAACTTCCCTCAAAATAAAATTCATTTTCTTCATCTATTTGAGAAGGAATGGGAAATTTGGGATAACTACACCTTGAAACAATTAATACGGGACGCTACTTCAATTGATTCAAATAACATTGCTGAGAATATAGGTCCACTTAACCATATATCCGAGAAAACATGGCAAAGACTGTACGATATCACCTTAAAACAACTACGAGGAAACAATACTACAGCTGATTTGTATGATTTAACTGAAATTAAATTGCCTAGCATTATAGGTTGTAAAAGAAGAAATAAAGATATTACAGGCGGAATAGGGATGGGAGATAGTTCCATAGAAATAAATCTTGGATCTAATTTTGGAGATGAAAAAGAATACCAACATTCCAAGAATATTCCCATTGACATGAAGGAAGTCAGCTTAAAAGAAGAAGGTCTGATAGAATTAGCTGGAGATGGCTTTCAGAAAAATGAGGATAAGGGAGAATCTGTGGCAATGGATGAAGGTGGAAACAATATCAATACAGATACATTACGTACACCTGATGATGTAGGAGGAAATTATGTTGTTGAAGTCAATAAGGATGATCCAGATACCAATAAAAAAGGAAACAAGCTACAAGAAGACACTAAGGGAGATCATTCTGGGGACAATTCCATTCAGCAACCAACGACAAAGATACCAAATGTCACAGAAGAAAGTTATTTTCAACACAAAGGTGAGAAAGAATGGGAGAAATGGTATAACAACGTATTGAAACAGTTGAGAGGAACCAATGATACAGCTGATTCAATTATCATTGCTGTAAGTAAAATTAATTTTCACTATGTATTTAAGAAAGAATGGGAGAATTGGTATAACATCACCTTAAAAACAGTAAAAGAAAAAATATCTGCAGCTGATTCAAATAACAGTGCTGAAAATAAAGGCCCTTCTTACCATGTATTTGAGAAAGAATGGAAAAATTGGTATAACCACACCTTGAAAAAATTATTAGAAGACATTTATGCAGTTGATTCAAATAAAATTGCAGAAATTAATAGCCATTTTCTCCATTTATTTGAGAAAGAATGGGAATATTGGTATTTCAACAACTTAAAAAACAAAAGAGGAATAACTGCTGCAGCTGATTCATATCATATTGCTGAAAATAAAAGACGTTTACACAATGTATTTGAGAATATATGGAAAACTTGGTATAAAAACACCTTAAAGCAAATAGGAGGAAATATTTCTGAAGCTGAATGGAATAACTTCTTTCAAATTAAAATTCAGTTTCTTCATCTATTTGAGAAAGAATGGGAAATTTGGTGTAAGAACACCTTGAAACAATTAATTAAGGATACTACTACATCTGATTCAAACAACATTGCTGAGAATATAGGTTCACTGTTTCATATATGGGAGAAAAAATGGCAAAGTTGGTATAATAGCATCTTAAAACTTTTACGAGGAAATGATACTACAGCTGATTCAAAGGACATTAACAAAGACATTACAGGTGGAAGATTGAAAGGAGATAATTCCACAGATATGAATCATGGATCTAATTCTGGAGGTGAAAAAGAATACCAACCTTCCAAGAATATTCCCATTGGCATGGAGAAAGGCACAACAAACGAAGAAGGTCTGGTAGAAGTAGCTGGAGGAGATAACTTTCAGAAAAATGAGGCTAAGGGAGAATCTGTGGTAATGGATGAAGGTGGATATGATAAAGATACAGATACATCAAATAGACCTGGTAAGGCAGTAGGAAATTATGTTGTTGATGTCAATAAGGATGATCCAGATACCAATAAAGAAGGAAACAAGCTTCCAGAAGATTCTAAGGGAGATCATTCTGGGGACGATTCAATTCAGCAACCTACGACAAAAATACCAAATGTCACTGAAAAAAGTAATTTTCAACACAAAGGTGAGAAAGAATGGGAGAAATGGTACAACAATGTATTGAAACACTTGAGAGGAACCAAAGCTACAGCTGATTCAATTATCATTTCTGTAAGTAAAATTAATTTTCACTATGTATTTAAGAAAGAATGGGAAAATTGGTATAGCAACACCTTGAAAACATTAAGAAAAAGAATTTCTGCAGCTGATTTAAATAAAATTGCTGTAAATAAAAGTCCTTCTTACCAAGTATTTGAGAAAGAATGGAATAATTGGTATAACAACACCTTGAAAAAATTATTTGAAGACACTTATTCAGGTGATTCAAATAAAAATGCTGAAATTAACAGCCATTTTCTACATTTTTTTGAGAAAGAATGGGAGCATTGGTATCTCAACAACTTAAAAAACGCAAGAGGAATAACTGCTGCAACTGATTCATATCACATAGCTGAAAATAAAAGACATTTTCACAATGTATTTGAGAAAATATGGAAAAATTGGTATAAAAACACCTTAAAGCAATTAGGAGGAAATATTTCTGAAGCTGTTTGGAATAACTTCCCTCAAATTAAAATTCAGTTTCTTCATTTATTTGAAAAAGAATGGGACATTTGGGGTAAGAACACCTTGAAACAATTAATTATGGATACTACTACATCAGATTCAAAAAACATTGCTGAGAATATAGGTCCACTGTACCATATATGGAAGAAAAAATGGCAAAGTTGGTATAATAGCATCTTAAAACTTTTACGAAGAAATGACACTACAGCTGATTCAAAGGACATTAACAAAGACATTACAGGTGGAATAGTGAAAGGAGATAATTCCACAGATATTAATCATGGATCTAATTCTGGAGATGAAAAAGAATACAAACCTTCAAGAATGTTCCTATTGACATGGAGGAAGGTAGCTCAAAAGGAGAAGGTCTGGTAGAAGAAGCAGGAGGAGATTCCTTTCAGAAAAATGAGGCTAAGGGAGAATCTGTAGTAATGGATGAAGGTGGAAATGATAAAGATACAGATACCTTAAATAGACCTGGTGATGCAGGAGTAAATTATGTTGTTGAAGTCAATAAGGATGATCCAGATACCAATAAAGAAGGAAACAAGCTTCCAGAAGACACTAAGGGAGATCATTCTGGGGACGATTCGATTCAGCAACCAACAGAAAATATACCAAATGTCACAGAAAAAAGTTATTTTCATTACAAAGGTGAGAAAAAATGGGCCAAATGGTATAACAATGTATTGAAACAGTTGAGAGGAACCAATGCCACAGCTGATTCCATTATTACTGCTGTAAGTAAAATTAATTTTCACTATTTATTTAAGAAAGAATGGGAGAATTGGTATAACAACACCTTGAAAACATTAAGAGAAAAACTTTCTGCAGCTGATTAAAATAACGTAGCTGAAATTAAAAGTCCTTCTTACCATGTATTTGAGAAAGAATGGAAAAATCGGTAATACCACACATTGAAAAAAATATTAGAAGACACTTATGCAGCTGATTCAAATAAAATTGCTGAAATTAACAGAAATTTTCTCCATGTATTTGAGATAGAATGGGAATATTGGTATCTCAGTAACTTAAAAAACTCAAGAGGAATCTCTACTGCAGCTGATTCATATCTCATTATTGAAAATAAAAGTCATTTTCATAATGTATTTGAGAAAATATGGAAAAATTGGTGTAAAAACACCTTAAAGCAAATAGGAGGAATTATTTCTGCAGCTGATTGGAATAACTTCTTTCAAATTAAAATTGATTTTCTTCATCTATTTGTGAAAGAATGGAAAATTTGGGCTAACAAAACATTGAAACAATTAATTAGGGACACAGGGACAGCTGATATGAATTATTTTGATTTAATAGAAATCTTTCATTCAGAAGATGAATTTGAAGATAAAAAGCATTCTGTATATTATGTTCCTCACCAGCCTAATACATAACAACCTGTTGTTGATGTAAGAGAACCCTTTTTTTATGAAAGCGAAGGAGATATTTTTGAATACTATGATGTTTATCCAGAATTCCTGATTTTTAAAGAAGTTGAAGATGGAGATTATTTAGCAGATATGAAAGACTATATTTCACTATTTACTTAAGAAAGAATGGGAAAATTTCTATTACAACACCATTAAACAATTAAGAGTAAACAAAATTAATGAAATTAACAGCCATTTTCTGCATGTATTTGAGAAAGAATGGGAACATTGATATCTCAACAACTTAAAAAACTCAAAAGGAATCACTACTGCAGCTGATTCATATCACATTGCTGAAAATAAAAGAACCAAAGACATTTCAGGTGAAATAGAGGCATGAGATATGCCTTCAGAAATTCATAATGCATCTTAATCTGGTGATGAAAAAGATAATCGACCTATCAAGAATATTCCAGGTGATATGGAGAATGTTGGAAACTCAGCAGGGGCTATTGAAAATGAAGAAGGGATGGTTTGAAGTAGCTGGAGGAGATCCTGGGGATGATGAAGGTCATCAGCCAACAACAAATATATCAGTTACCACAGAAAAAGTAGAGGTTTTACAGAAGTCAATGTAGGAGATCATTGTGGAGATGATGAGGATAGGCCTAATCTAAACCTAATATCATAATTTCTAGTGATTAAAAGGAAGTTATTGCTTATGGTAATTATGAAGTAGAAGAGGTGAATTTAGGCAATCAATTTAATACCTCTAATACAGCAAAGGATTATATTGGGAATTTTAGCTCTGTCACTTCTAATGAAATAAACATTCTGCTTTATAAATCGAATATTACAAGAAATGATTCAGTGATTGATAGTTTCTTGACTAGTAGTTGCTTGTCCAAAAATGTTGCAGGAATCAATCAAAGTGAGCAATCTGAATGTAAAGAGATAGAAGGCTTTCCTTTAAAGCAAAATATTACCATGAAACATCCAATTATTCTATCTCTACTTGGGCCATTGACTATACGAAGTAATGTGACATGCCAGTATTTTGGATGCTGATCAAGATTCCTGTACATACTGCCTACATTTTAGTGGCATTCAATAGTTCCTTCCATTGCAAAAAGAATGATAAAGAGTTACATTTTTTCTAAAATTAGTTAATCCTCCTATAAATGTTCAGAAAGTTTCTCAATTATCACTCTATTATATTATAGATATTTTGCAAATTAATTATTAACATTGTGAGTGAGATAATAAACTCCAGAATTATAACAAATACTAGAGGAAGTATCCTCTAGTATTTCTGATATCTTTCAATGACAGTGTAATGAGGATACCATTGAAGATATGCAATGTCTTTTAGCATTAATATTTACTTAAACAAATTGAAATACGCAATAGATATGTTATTTTGAATTTTCATTTTTTGGATGTATGTAGTATGAGATTACCAATGCTTTATTATGATAGATTTTACACAGCAATATAATAAAAACTGTATTTGCTGTAATGGGTGAATAAATAATATTGTTGAAAAAATTTCCACATTTTGATTGAAACCCTTAGCCTATAAATAATATCTGTAAATGCAAATTAGTTAAATATTTTTCGTAATGTAAATCTTCTCAGCATTTTCCGCTCCTTTACTTTTAACATACCCCATAAGGCATTTTTCACATATATTCGTGTGATACATCATAAACTTAAATCATTAAATTGGAGGAGATGCACTACCTAATTTTTTTCATTGTGAGATGATGTAGCCTTTAATTATTTATTGTATGTCTCATGATTTAAAAGGTGCAATGGATTGGTTGACTACAATACGCCTTAAGAGAGGGGGGGAATCGGACCAGCGCACAGTGTGATATTTTCGTAATCTAGAGGGACAAAAGTAAATTTTCTTACTTGTCTACGCGGATCAAGCGCAGTTGGAAAATTTCTCTAGTGTTTCTTTAGTTATTAACTGGAATTGAGCCTTGGAATGCGAGAGAAGTGTTTACATGAAGCATAAACACAATCACACGCAAAGAAGACACACAGGCCCAAAGAGATAAAGCTACAAACTGTGACGGCCGATTTAGCAATATGAGAGGGATATGAGGTTATTTAAATCTCAGGAAGGAAAGTGTTAAGATATCTTTTAACATTGTTTAATTATAAATAATAACAATTCAATATGATCGATGATCAATGTGCAATAAAATACAGTAAAATTGTAAAATACGGTAATTGGTAAGTAATAATTTGTAATCACAACAAAAAATTTAAGGAAAAATCAGGATTATAATATTTTACAACAAAATAATATGAATTAGAGGATTATTCGGAATCTTCATCAGATTCTTCGATATCTGATTCTTTGGAATCAGTAAAATCTGATAGGCTTCCGTCCTGATCCATTGGAGCTGGAGCTCTCATCTCTAAGAGGCCACCTACCTCCCTACTGATTTTGCCTCGTTTGGCTTTAGGAAGTGATCGTAAGCTTGCTATAAATGGGTCTTAAGTCAACAGCAATCTATTCATTAAATTTTTGTTCGTATCAGCCCTTGATGTCTTCCTAGTAAATAGTTCCCTAAATTTCCTGTTGTCCTTATTTCGGGCCTCTTGTGCCTCCTCGGAAAGTTGGCTTATTGGAAGAATAAAAGAATCTATAATGTCTTTGCCGTGAAATAGAATTTTATGCACGCTTATAAGCGTGCATAATTAATTTAATGCCAGTAATTACTGGCATGAGTACCATGAGTACTTATTAATACATCATTCTCTAGTTTCTTTTAGGTACTGGTAAAATTTGTCACTGTTAACTGAAAATCCACTATTTATGCACTATAATATTACATATAATTATATAATATAATGATATATATAAATATAATTTTTTTAAGTTGATACCCCTGCTATATGAAATTATGGCTGGATATAAGTTTGGAAAGTAGTAAGAAGTAGTTTTTTCCCGGTGAGTTGCTTGAAGGAAGTATTCTCGGGTTTCCAACCGGGCAGCGTCTCTCCATTCTGTCAACGTTTCGGCTACGCACACTGCAGACATCTTCAGGACTGAAGCATTCGAAAATTCGTCGTCTTATATAGGGGTCCGGAGAGTCCCTTTCACTTTTTCAATTGGGCTGTCCAAGGGGAAGTCTCCTTTCACAGGTGTCCGGGCCAATGAGCGGGAGGCGTGAGTCCTATCCATCCTTCCATTGGCGTTGGGTTTCGGCGTCAGTTCCTTTCACTTTCTCCATTCGCGTTTCTGTCCTTGTTTGTTATTGGTTCCTTATTCAGTCTGCGGATGGCAGTGTCCCAAGCGCTACTGAGGAGCAGTCCTCCGTCGCGGTTTATATTTTGGGGGTTCAGCCGGATCTCGATGGCTTCTTTTGCTATTCTATCCCAATATCCTTTCCCCCTGCAAAGGATTTGGGTGTCTTCAATCCTGGGAGAGTGGTTTTCTTGGAGGCAGTGCTCTGCTATTGCCGACTTGGTGGGATGGTTGAGGCGTATGCACCGTGAGTGCTCCTTTAGGCGGGTCTCAATTGTTCTGCCAGTCTCCCCGATGTAACTGAGTCCGCATTCACAGGGCACTCTGTAGACTCCCGAAGATCTGAGGCCGAGGTTATCCTTCGCTTTTGAGAGCACGGACCCCACTTTGGTATTGGGGATGTGGACTGTCCGAACATTGTGTTTTGCTTGGATTCTGCTTATTTTTCCTGAAACACCCCTAACAAAGGGAAGGCAGGCTGTTGCAGCTGGTTTTTCTTTTTCTACTAAGTTTTTTGTTTGGTGGGTTGTCTTTCGAATAGCCTCGTTAATGTCTCGTAGCCGGTGACCATTCTGCGTCAGTGTGGTCCTCAGATGTTGGAATTCCTTCTCCAGGTTATCTTGGTCTGAAACGGAGACCGCTCTATGAGCTAGAGTACTTATGACTCCCCTTTTCTGAGCCGGATGGTGATGGCTAGCTCCGTTCAGATAACGGTCAGTGTTAGTTGGTTTTCTGTAAACCGAATGGCCAAGGGAACCGTCCGTTTTCTTGGTGACTAGAACGTCCAAGAATGGTAGGGAGTTATCTTTTTCTACTTCCATGGTGAACCTTATGTTGGGGTGCTGGCTGTTTAAATGTTCTAGGAAGTCATTTAATGATTCAACACCATGGGGCCAAATTATAAATGTGTCATCCACATATCTGAGGTAACACTTGGGCTTCAGTGGTGCTGATCGAAGTGCCTTCCGTTCGAAGTCCTCCATGAAGAGGTCAGCCACTGCCGGAGAGATGGGTGAGCCCATTGGAACACCATCGCGTTGTTCGAAATACTTCCCTTGGTACAGGAAGTAGGTTGACTTCAATGTGAGATGGAAGAGGTTCAGCGTGCCGTGGTCAAACCATGGGGTTAGGAGCTGGAGGGTGTCATCAACCGGAACTCTGGTGAAGAGTGAGACCACATCGAAACGTGGGGGAGTCTATTCCACTTATGATGGGCCTCAGGGGAAAGTTCGGTTTGTGAACCTTCGGTAGGCCATATAGCCTTGGTGGAACGGGAGCCTGTGGGAGGAGGGTCCTATGCAGTTCCGTTGGAATGCTGGATTTCTTTATTAGTGCTGAGGTTTTCCTGTGGATGGATTCTGTGGGATCCTTCTTTAGTTCGGCATAAGAGGGGTCGGCTAGGATATCCGTAATCTTCTTGTGGTAGTCTTCGTTGCGGATCAGAACGGTCGCATTGCCTTTATCTGCCGGCAGGGCTAGAATGTCGGGGTTATTTCGCAGTCTATTTATGGCTTCGCGTTCAGCTTTTGGAATGTTGGATTTTGGAGGTTTTGCCTTCTTCAGGGTCTGTCCAACCTGTTCCCTTATCTCATCGGCAGCTTCCCGTGGTATATATCGAATAGCTTGCATGTTGATGGCTGCAGTGTGCGTAGCCGAAACGTTGACAGAATGGAGAGACGCTGCCCGGTTGGAAACCCGAGAATACTTCCTTCAAGTTTGGAAAGGTTAGTTAATAACAACTTGTTTAAAAAACAATTTAAGATCCCCAAATTTAGCCTGATAAAAAACATTATTAGATAACACTTTTTTGGTTGGTAACGCTGTTTAGGATTAATTTTACGATTTTTAAAGTATTACTAATTGTTTTGTCATTATCGGAAACCTCTAAACTGAAAGTGTCATAAAATATTCGAAAATTCGCCCAATATTTTGACTTTTTTCCGAAAGGAGTGAAATTAATTTTTATTATTTTCCGACAGATGGAATTTAAAACATAGTGTAATTTTGCTAAATAAAATCAAAATAATAAATCCTCTACTACGTATTTAAAAAGTTTGAAACTCTTTGGAAAATTCTTAATAGGAAAAATATCAATTATGTAAGTTACTGCTATTTTGGTACATATTTACACATTTTATTTCATTAATAATTAATGGAAAAAGATTTTTCGCTATAAAAGCTACATTTACTTTTTTAAAGAATCATTTATGAACTTTTATAAACTGAATCAGTTGATTTATCATTGAAAGCGGTCTTAAAAATTCAGATAATATTGGGGTCATATTCACCCCTGACGCGACTAATTAAAGATTAAGGATATTATGCATGAAATTCTCAAATATGCGCAAGCAAATTTAAGTATTTTCTATACTTTACAAGCCATTCTTTCAGGAAAATACCATTGTACATTGGTATAATGCGATATAATAAACTAAAACTCAAGTTCAAACTGACTCATACGTTTTTCTCATACGGAAAAAAACGGCGATCAATTCTAATGATGCTCGTGATTAAATTAAAACACATATTAAAGTAAAATATTATGTAAACTAACTTTGGTACTTGTATTATAATAATAGCAAAAAACAACCGCTACTAGCACACAGAAACACAGCGTATTCTTAGAGTAAACTCATACGAACGACGCTATCGCTTAGAACACTTGACATGCTGACTTCAGATTGTCAACGGGTTCGACCCGTTCGACCCTTTTTTCTATTGGTTGGCGCGGTTTTTATGAAATATAAACCTTAGATCCAGTTAGTATGGTTTGTTCTCTTCATAAATATTTGTGTGCTGTTCCATCTTAAAATGGCGGACGCTTTTTTCAGACAAAATTTGACATAAAGTAGTCGATATCTTTTGTTTAAAAAATGTGTGCAGCGGGAAATTACACCAGAGTATTGGGTTAAGATGGTTTAAGAAAATCAAGCAGAGATCTTTTATAAAAATTGCCGACCACGAAAATAAACGCGATTTTTCGATCGCGCTGCACGACCCTGGTCCACGCTGCTGGGTCTGGAAGTACGGCGGCTTCGTTGGATTGTTTTTGTTTTTTGGGCCTTAACTCTTTAAAATCGCTGTTTTTAAGCTAAGTACAGTCACTATCACTGTCACTGTTCAGAAATTCCATATCGAAGATATGAAGAGGATATTTGATCGTGCGAATGAGTCAATGGATGCGGTACTCTGGTAAATACGCTAAGGTTTGGATAATTTACGGATTCTTGCCGCAAGTTAGAAATATCCTTCAACTTTTGAGACAGTTAGTCAGTTCTAATGTACGGTAACGGGTTCATGCATTGCAGAAATGGCACCATCTGATTGTACAGTCCTGGCCAAAATTAACGCAGCACCGGCCGTAAGGATCGCTAGGGAGGTGCTGCGTTAATTTTGGCCAGGAGTGTACCATCCACTTCAGTTAAAAGGTAATCATTATACGTTTAAAAATTAGAAATTTCGATCGCATGTAATACTATGGCTTGGTTTAATCTATTTCTCTTTTATTTATAGTTTTCTTCAAACGGAATCATTATTTTTCCATAGTCGAATCTCGCACGGGGAAACAGTAAAATATGTAACGGATGTCAAGCGTTCCCCATCACTTTACCTAATGAATTATTGATGATTATTTACATTTATTATTAAAAGATTAAAACGTTTATTTTATTCCACATCCTTAGAAAGATGCAAGCTCTAAGAAACGTAGCACATAAGTACATCCATATGTGCTATGGTATACATCAGTATGCGTCTAAAAGCGATAATCGCATTCATTTTATGCGATCGCATATCTTATTGTGGCTTTATTTTACATTCTCCTAATTACGGGCATTCAATTAACGCATTTTCCTTGATGATATTGCTAAATATGCACACACTTGCCACAGTTCGTCTGCTAACCGACTGACCCCTATCGCTACCGTCTCCTTTTCGTTGTCGGTAGATTTCTCCGGATTCTACCGACGATGGCTAGGCGTCGTACCGAATCAGGAGCTTACAGAATAACATCGAGAGCTCGCGGAGTCGGTTTGCGACCCCAACCGACTGAGAGGCTACCGTACCGACGGGAAATGAGTTACGGAATATGGCCCCTGGTGAAGAATTTATTCAAATCGTACACCAGGAAAAACTCAAATCTTATATAGTTCCCAGCGCTCAGACTGCTATTAATCGCACCTACCCATACTATGATTAAGTTTTATTCCAGTTTGTTTTCCAATCTCAAAAAAGCATTTTCATCTATATTTTTTACCATTGCTATATATTTTTTTGGAATCCGACAAAGTATAAATAATCACAAGTTTGTGGTTTCTTTTTCAGAACTCTTTTTCTCAAAATCGGTCTCTAATCCGTTAAAATTTAATCTTTTTGCGCCATGATTATTTTCCTATGGTTAATATCCGTCCCGGAGATAGTTGATTTCCATAAATAACGAGAAATACAAGGGCATTTTGTAAATTCATAGGCAGTTCCGATTTCTGTCAATGGCAAAGTTTAACTCGTTTTCGTGTACAAATATTCCAGATCAAGAGTAAACGAAAAGGAAGCATTCCCGTAAACCAGACACAGTGTTAGCCTTCTCCAAAGCAAATCGATCCGCAGCAAACACTCAGCCGATCAAAGATAATGCACTCTCAGAATTCCATTAGCAATGCCTCTCTAAAACAAAAATTCCAATGTTTTTAAAGGAGGAAAGTAATGGGAGTCGGTCAAAGCAATGGTCTTTTGGATCAATTCTTACAATCGTCACGACTCACTCCATTTTCCGACAGCCACCCGGGATTCCGGTTTTATTTTTTTCTTGGACCCCCCATTTTTAATGCTTTCTTTTTCTCCCAGACAGACCGTACTCCTAATGTTGGAATTGAAAAGTAAGCAGTACAAAATTGATGTAGATAATATATTTCAAACCTAATCAACCAAAATAAAATTATTGTGCTTCTTTTTTGAGATAATTTACGTCGCTTTCTATGAAATATAAACAAGGTACTACATCATAATTTCATATATTTTCATTTCATAATGTATATTAATAAATATTTCAAACTTCATCAACCAAGAAATATTCCCAAAATCCAGGAAAATTTCAGTTCTATTCATAAATTATAGGAAATATAAAAGTTGCATACTTTATTTGTAGAGATAATAGGGGAGACCGGGGCTGGTTGTCCCAGTCGAGTTATTTAATACAATAAACGCTAGATCGTGCTAGGAATCAATCAGTAGGTAGTTAGTACTGTCCCTCTCCATCTACAGGACCAATATTGCCGGCTGAGCAGTTTTGTACAAGTTGTAGTGATTAATGGTTTTTGTGCGTGCTTCAGTAAAATTCTACTCGTCGGTTAAATGTGTTTTATTTAACTTTTGCTTACTTTAGGCGCAACAGGTGAATAGTATAATTAAACGTAATAGTTTAAGGATTATTTCTGTATGGCATACATTCGAAATAGCTTCAGTGGTTTTTGACACTAATAGAATTTATTGTAAACATGGCGATGGGGCAGGTTGGCCCAGAAACGACGGGGCATGATGGCCACCCGGGCCAACCTGCCCCGTCCTATATATTTTTTAAACGTGATGAAAGGTTAATTTTAATGATAATAATATGTATAATTCGTCCAGTTTATTCAATTATTAATATAATTTTCAAAGTTAAACATATTTTGTTACGTTACAGAGGTCAAAAGATCTTCATAATCACGAGATAAAAAGCATTTAAAAAGAAAACACGAACCTGTAAAATTTGTTATAATATTAAATAATAATAATAATAATAATATTTTTTATTTATCCAACGACATACATATGCATGTATAAGACATGTCAATAATATACAATCAATCAGATCAACACAACACAGTCAAACTTTACATTATAATCACATTATAACATACATTAGAGTAATGATACAGCAGAAAAATTGTTCTTAACCGTTTTCGATAGGCCGAGGTTGCATCAAAGTCATAATCGATCGACAATCGACCTAGATTTAGACTTTTTTTAGATTTAGATATATACCCCGCGAGCCGCCAGAGGCGTATGGCAGGGGGTGTGACACACCACCATTATTCATTTATCCCTATTAGCATCTCTAATAGCTAGGCGAAAAAACGACCAAATGTAATTATCCGTCCTTGCGATTACTTCCCTATAAGGCTTCGTCGATGCCTCTCGGAGATCGCGTTCGCTCCTTACTGGCACTAACATTTCACTTACCTAAACTGCCAACCTTCAACGAAGGGCAGTCTTCCACGGTTAGTTGCTTTGAGTCATTGTTAAATTATTTCCTTTCTGACGCATTATATTAATTTCCATATTTTACTAGTTTTTTACAACATATGATATCTGCCTCTCAATTGACTTTCTAAGAGTCTCAAAGTAGTAATACTTATGCCATAGGAGTATAATTTCGAAAGAAGTTTTTTATGGGGAACACTGTCGAATGCCTTACACAAGTCACTGAAGGAAACTAGAGTAGTTTCATTCCTTTCAAAGGAACAATGTAAATCACTGATCATTGACATGACATATTCTATGGCACCTCTGCCTTTCAGGAAACCAAATTGTGCGGGACTTATTAGATTGTTCTTTTCAAAGTACATAATTACATATTCTTGAAAATAATGCTTTCTCTATTATTTTAGAAAAGACAGGAATTATTGATATGGGCATGTAGCTTGAAGGGTCATTTTTCTCACCTTTTTTGTGTATTGGGATAACTTTTGTGATTTTTAATTGTTCTGGATAATTACCAGATTCAAATATCTGATTAATAACTTTGGTTAGAGGATATGCTATAGCATGTGCTATGCCTTTTAACAGCTTTGAATTTATGCCATATATATCACAGCAGTTACTGGTTTTTAACAAAGCAATTATATTGAATATTTCTTTTTCAGTTACAGGTGCTAAGTAAAATGACTTTGAGTTGGATTAATTAAACTGTTAGATATATTATACTATAATACATTGTGCTGTTTTATGTTAGAGCTTTAAATTAACTTTTCAATTACCTTGGTGAAGTAATTATTAAAGACATCAGGTGACATATTTGTTAAGCAGCTTTCAGACTTAAGTTGAGTCTCAGCCTTGATTACTTTCCATAAAGCTTTTGATTTATTATTAGATTTGGCAATGTATTTATTGCTTGCTTCCACTTTTGCTTGCCTTATCCCTTAGCCTTTTAAGGTCTTTACTGATAACCATTAGTTTTATTTTGATTTCCTAAAGTTATACTAGTTTAACTTATCAAAAGATTCTATGGGTCAACGTGCTCCAGCCTCTGGGCCAACCTACCCCGATGTAGGGGCTGATTGGCCCACTCGACATACATCCAGTAATTATTATATTTTTTAATTTTTAACTCATATTTTTTAGTTTAATAATTGCCATCCAGATTCAGTAAGAATGCATCTAAAATTTAGCAATAATTTCATAAGTTTAAATATGTACAAAAAAATAATATAAAATAAATAAAAAACAAGGCCAACCAGCCCCGATCTCCCCTATATAAGGTTTAATACACTGGAATGCCCAGAAAGTACCATCTCTAAGAAGCGCAAATCCTTTTTTTTTGAGTAGTTGTTTGATAACTTCTAATGAGATTAGCATATTTAAAAAAATACTATATTCCTTAGATGTTCAAAGACCAATGGGAAAAAACCGGGTCATTTACCAAGTCAAGGACAACAATTTTGGGGCTTATATTGGGAGAAATGAGTTGATTCTTCTCTTGAGTTAAGAAAATGCACACAACTGTTATTTACCATGTTAAATATGGAAAAGGAATATAGAAAGAAAATATAGATGACTTTATATACGTCGGCCGTGTATATAAACATAAGAAATCTTTTTCGATTATCACATTTCAGTCTAGATTCTTATTTTATGTGATGGAGTCAGTCAAGACAGCTCTCATAACCACTTTCGTTGAAAATTATCAGTAATGATACGGTGTTTGAATCAATTTTTTTAGGATTTTAAGCAGAGCACTCCAGAGTGACCGAGATACCCATACGAGTTTTCAGAGACTCCCAAATCAGAAGAGGCGTTTATAAGGTGGAAGAATCCCAGAGAGGGCTCCCGGATTGCGTTTGGCATCGGTGAAAGCAGTACCAGGTTCGATTCGCGGTGGGATCCCATATAAAATATGACCTAAGCAGTCGAAGCAGTCTTAAAACACCTTGAATTGCAAGAATCGCAGAGATAAGGGATGTAGTGACCTTAGGAGTGCTTCATTTGACCGATTGTTCTAATAGATATTTCTATATATAGACCCCTTTGTATACAAAGGGGTCGTACACAAATTATGTAACGCTAAATTCTCCAATTTTCGACTCCCCACATGTAGCAGGACCGTAACGCCAGGCAGGACCCCTCCACTCTATTACGTAACGAGAGCTTTGTGAAAAGTTTTGGGCTTATATTCAGGAAAGAAAGATCTTAAGCTCCCAACAATAATTCACTTTTTAATAAAAAATTTCAATTTTAAAGGCCTCTCGTACATTTCATCTAGATTCGATGCCATAACAGGTTGATAATTAGCATAGCACAAAACACTGACAGGGGAATACCCCTGCAGCCTACCGCACTCCCCTCGAACTCTACTTCCGTTCGACATTCGTGCTCGCTCGGATCAGAGTTGACAACTTTCCCCGGATTTGCGCGCGAGTTTTAAATTCAAACTTTGAACATGCAGAAATTTTTCAATTTTTTGCAGTTCTATAACCATGACGTAACACAAGGCTTGGCCCCCCTCCCCACGTATCAAAACCGTGGGAGACTCCCTCCCCCCAAATTGCGTTCCGTAATTTAAATGTACGGCTCCAAAGTAAATTCATTTAGCTGACATTGGAAGATTTTTTTCGCTTTTCTATCCATAGTAATAGTAATTAAAATAATGATGATAATTGTTTATCACAAAAAAGTACGAAATTACCCAATCTTATGTGTTTTAATAAGGATAGTGAATAAAATTAAGCACAAAAAAAGAGACTAAGATGCAGAAAATAAATAAAGAGAAAGAAGAAAAACACAAACATTAATAGTAAATTGTGGAATACAATTTACAATTTAACGAATACAAAGAATCATTAAATAAATTAATAAATTTGTCTGTTTTCGGAGTGTCATTGACACTCCGAAAAAGAAGCGTCTGCCTAGACCCTCTTGGTGGGACATTAAAATTGATCTTGCTAAGAAGATTAATGGTACCAGTAAGGGCCGGTTGCACCAACTCCGGTTACACGTATTCGCTACGTAGCTATCAGCTACGGCGTAGCCGAAGGTTACGAGTGACAACCGTTGCACAAAGGAAATTCAAGCGCCGGTCACCAAACCAGAAGGCTACCTCTGTTTCCGAACGCCCGATCACTTTCTCATACAATCGTTCCGCAAAAATTAGGCTCTTGGGCTGTTTCAGCTTTCACTTGTTCGTGAAAGTTGGCATTTTATAAAACTTCAGTTTTATTAAAATAGGTTTATGTTACGGTATATTGTCAAGAAATTGATTTTTATATTCTAATTAATCTGGTATGTTTCCGTTAAGAATATATTTGTAGCATTTTGGGATTTGTTTTCATTTTGGATTGTTATGCCTATCCACACAAGTGCAACGATGTATTTTTCTTATCAATAATCCTTATATTTTAACATCCTACATTAAGGTTATCGGCCATATTTAATCCCCTTTAATTCAGTCTCTAATTATTACCATTTCTTTGTTTAAAATACTTTTATTTTAAACGTTTTCGCGGTGCCTAATTATTTGGACAACACGACCAGAACAGTAATCTAGAAATTTACCCTGCTATTTCTCGGGTATCTGTTATGCCTAATATTAAATAGCCTAGAAAATTATATTCATAAACGTTAATAAACTTAATGTAAATTATGAAAACACAAATTCACCTCGATACTGCCGTCTTTTGAGCAAGTGGAAAAGGAATTCTCGTATGTATCATTCGTGTAATATAAGAGAGAAATATCATCATAGTTATTTACTAGTAATAATTATTAAGTGGTAATTCGAATCTGTATTTCTGTATTAACTAAACGTTTGCATTTTAACACTTTTTTCCATTACTTATTGTTATTTTTTTGATTTTCCAACATCACCTTAAGGACATCGTGTGTGAATACGTATAATTAAAATAATAAAGTCTTTATAAATTCCCTTACGTATTTCAGATGTATTATCAATAATAAATATAATGTTGTTCCAGTAGGAAAACTTCAGAATTGAATAAAATTATACATTACTTCCAGAAATAATGGAGGTTGTCTAATTATTCGAAGATTTAGAGGAAGATGAAGAAGAATTAATGTTAACTTTATATGACAACATCAGAAATGAGAGGAAGTTTAGAATTCGACCAGACAACTTTGTAGTTTGGAATGAAGAAGAGTTTTTAGCAAGGTTCAGGCTTAGCAAAGGTACTGTGGAGAAGTTGCTGGCAGAGATACAAGAGAAAATATATCATAAAACAACAAGGTGATTTAATATTATAACTAATTTGAAGCATAATTCAATATAACCTATGATGTCTATTGTGTAAATTCCGTTTTAAGAAACATGGCTATGACAGAAATGAACCAGTTACTGATGACACTGCGGTTTTATGCTACTGGTTCCATGCTTATAACAGTAGGTGATTTCTGTGGTGTGCATAAAGCAACTGCCAGTAGGGTAATCAAGGAGGTGTCCAAGGGGATAGGTGAACTAAGGAAAACAAACATAATGAAACCAGCCACAAACATGGAAATTAGTAAGGAGCAGGATGATTTTTACAAGATTGCACATTTACCAAGGGTTGTTGGGTGAATAGATTGTACACACATTAAGATACTATGACCAGGTATTGTGAATTATTGCATTAACTGAATTGAACATATTTTGATGATTATTCCCATATTATATTTGGTTCAATAGAATAAGAAGGTAAAATATAAATTACATAGGTTGTAGTATGATAGGCTCTGTAGAATTGATTATTAAAATATTATTTCCTGACACCTATTATTATCTTGAAAATACAAAAAGAAAATTAAATGAATTTAATACAAAGTTTCAGCATATTATGCAGAAATTTGTCTAAATAGTATTATTATTACAGGAGGTGCTGAGCCTGAATCTTTTAGAAACAGGAAAGGATATTTTTCTTTAAACTTCCAAGTAATATGTGCTGAAACATGCTAATAGAAGATATTGTGACCAGATGGCCAGGATCAACTCATGACCAAACTATTTTTAATAATGGATGAAAATAAAAGAACACTTTGTAGTAATTCCATTCCAATCCAATTACTACAAAGTGTTCTTTTATTTTCATCTATTATGGAATTCCACCAAGTAACAGCCAATACCATTCAAAATATATTTTCAATAATTCAAACATTAAGTGACAAATAAACCAGTATAAATTCAGAGATGGAATTATTTTGGGAGACTCTGGATATAGACAAGAAAGATATCTTATGACTCCAATCAGAAATCCTGTTGCACCTGAGGAGCATCTGTATAATGAAAGCCAAATAAGAACAAGAAATATCATAGAAAGAATGTTTGGAGTATGGAAAAGACAATTTCCAATTCTTTCGCATGGCATAAGGTTGTGACTAGATACTGTCATGACGGTTGTGGTAGCCTGTGCTTTCTTGCACAACTTAGCAGCTTAGAAGACTTTTAAGGAATGAAATGAATAATTAATGTTCTTTTCATAAATATTTATTTAATTCCTTTTCCTTTAGATCAATATCAAGAAGAATCCTCTTCTTCTCTGCCAAAGCAATTCTTATTTTAATAGCATGCAGTTCATTTTCCCACCTTTCCTTTTCAGTATGTTCCTTCTGTAGGATGGTGTTCTGTAGTTTTATTAACTCCATCTTTACCTCAGTCAATAAATTCAAATTTTATTTTGGGCATTTCTTCATTTTCCTTGAAGTTACTCTAGTATTAGATTCTAGTAAAAAGATTCACTTCATATCCATTAATAAAACTGAGATAATTAAATAGAACCTAAAGCATAAAATGTTGCAAAGAAGCTATTGCTTCGCTAACCTTCCGGACTGTCCTGGACGTGGTATATTTGTGAACCCCACAAAAATCACCGGCTGAGTTAAGCATTAAATTTCTAGCTAGAAATTCACCGGATATCGGATCGTCTTCAATAAAATATAATTTGGTAAAATTTCACTTTAGGGCCCAACAGCTTCAACACAGACGACTTGAAAAGACGAATCCGCACGAAAAATTCCTCTTTGCTCGAAATTGAAAAATGCACTGGACGTTGTTTTAAATTCCGCTTCCTTAGAAGAGCTTGCACCATTTCCAAGAGAAGTTCGTAGTCGGAATGAGCTAGCTCCTCGAACATGTCAACACAAAAACAAACCTCCATCTTCTATGTTTACGTAGCGCAGTGTATCATGGTAAAATTCTCATTCGCCTAGCCTCGAGGTCCACCGTAACGGAGTAGCAAAACCCACGTTTTCTAAAGTTAAAAAATCTGTAACTCGAAAACCGTTTAAGATATCTTCTTGATTTTGCCTTTATATGTAAATTTGATGTATTCTTTACAATAAATTTGCTTACTATACCCATGATTTCCCAACGATACGTGATTTACCTAGAGACTGATATTTTCATGTTCAATCATTGGTGAACCTTCAGTTTTATAATTATTTATACTTTATTTATGTGAAATTGGATCAAATGATAAAACCGTCGCAGGCTATAGGTATCTATTACTTTACTGTGAAAGAATCATGATGCATGTTTAAATACTTCTAGAGAAATCGTCGTCAGAGTTTGGATGCACGGGAAAAAAACGTTGTAATATATATTTTAATTTTTGTTTGCTACAAAATACATTGTTGAGCTATACCAAAAATATCGAATCAATAATTTTATAGGAAAAATCTACACAATTTTTTTCAAGTCGATATCTCGTATAGATTTAATGTAAAAAATTAAAAACTGATTTTTCGCTCAAGAGTTCACCAACCTCCGGCTATCACGAAACCGATGGATCTACCAGGGGTTACGGTTTGAGCTGCTTTAGCCGAGACCCAAGGCGAAACCAGAGGTGGTGCAACGTAAAACTGCCCGTCACCTCGACCCTAACCATAACTAGGAGTGTAGCCGGAGATGGTGCAACCGGCCCTAAGTATCTTACGTAGAAATTGAATATCAAAAACCTCTCTCCTTCTCCGAAGGGGAGTCAATTTAAATCTGAGGAGATTGGAATAATATTTCTAGGAATTGAAGAACGGAATATTTTATTTCCAACAAAGCCATTTTACAAAGCGAGTTTGAACTTTTCCAGAGAATTAATATGAGAGGAACAGTGGGGATTCCAGATTATGCTACTGTAATCAAGGATGGGCCGGACTAGTGTGCAAATAACTATGGCTTCGGTGGAAAAAGTACTACGCTTAAGGAAACGTAAGAGGCGATAAGCCTTAGAGCAGATGGATCTGTAATGAGGTTTAAAAGTGAGTTTAGTGTCAAGAGTGATCCCAAGATCAGAAATAGAGGTAATCCGTTCCAATAAGCTGCTATTAATGTGATAATTAAGTTGGAGGTAATTTTTCTTAAGGCCAAAAGATATTAAAATTGATATGCTGAAGCGTAACTTCGTGGAATGGAAAAGACATTTCAAAAAATGAAGAAAAATGAAAAAATGAAAATAGACATTTAAAAAAATTCAAGATACCAAGTTTTTTCATTTTTTGAAACAAAAGATATTACCTTACATTTAGAAAGATTAAGAAAAAGGATATGTTAGTAATATTATTCCCATTATATTTCCATTTAAACATTACTAATACTTTTTCTGTCATTGCTTTCTTCAGCTATTTCAGCAGTCTTAGGGCCACACATCTGCTACATACGCAAAATTTTGTCATCAAGTTCTACGAATGAGTCACAAAATGTAATGATTATTGATGCTCTTTGACAGTTTAAAGGTAGAGATGTTGAATATAATATAAGTTTAAGCTAAATAAAATCAATTGACGAAGCTGTAACTTTGTGGAACTCCATAACGTAGGAAAGGAAGAGAACACTTTGTCTTAGTTCCACAGTAAATTTATTGTGCGACCGGTTTCGACTATGGTCTAGTCATCTTCTGGCAGAAGATGACAAGACCATAGTCGATCTTCTGGCAGAAGATGACAAGACCATAGTCGAAACCGGTCGCACAATAAATTTACTGTGGAACTAAGACAAAGTGTTCTCTTCCTTTCCTACGTTCCTAAGTTTAAGCTTTTACCTCTATGACATTTTGAGCAGACCCATATGCTTTCTCAGTTGTAAATACACAAAAAAGTGCAGATTGGTTGTAATCATTCACAATTTCAAAAGTATGTACGCATACTGAAAAAAATAGTCTCACAAATGCCGTTTGTTTGAAAAAATTCCGAATTTGTTTACTAAACATAAGTTGACAACGAATTTACTAGAATATACTAGATTAAGCATTTCAGACCTGAATTGGTGTTTTATTTAGCTGTTGTTAATTATTTTCAGTAAGGTGCTAAAAGCAGGAAACAATAATTTATCTTAAACGTTTACTATGTTTAAAAAATGGGAGTTGAAGAGAAATTATTGATAGAAATAAATTTGCAATGAGCTGTTAATAATACTTTTTGTAGATAACTACTTATATAATCATGGGGGTTTCTACACGTTCTTCCTCTAGCCCACTCCTTGTCCTCTTTAGGGACCCTTCGTCCTCCTCTGCCATCTGCAGGCCAACCTCGCAAACACATGAGCGAGCAGCGCTCCCTCGCCATTGTTACGTGTACTTATCGCAGCATCTGGAGAGACGTGAATGAGAGCAAAGTGTCGAGGAAAGGGGAAGTAATTGTTCGTGGGAAGACCTTTTCCGGGCAGCGATCAGTGTATCGGATGGTTTACGAGGCGCAAAAAATCGGCCCTTTAACACTTCTCGGTCTGGATGAGTTGGCGAAATTCATTGTTGAGAATTACGGTGGATCGCGATAATTCAAATGCAGAACAACGTGCTTCAGTACTTGAAGACAAGGCGTTTTCTAAAACTAACACATTCGTTTTCCACCGTCACTTTAGATCCGTCTCCGGACTCATCGCCCTCCTCTTCCACTTCCTAATAGACTAGCTAAGATGCATATGGAGTTGCATCTTGTTGAAACTCTTCTATATTATTGTGCTCGTTACTTTCTGAGATCCTTGTTTACGGAAGGGAATAGGTTTTCTCCTATTACTACTCATTAATCTTCTCATGTTATACCCCTATGTACTAACAAGTATTCATTATGCATTATCGCAGTGCTCCGCAACCGGTGTGCCGCGAGCCGGACACAAGTGTACCGCGGTCAAATTTAATGTATTTGACATTTTACAATTTTTCATTATGTATTTAATTCACAATGACAAATTATTTTTCATAATATTGTCTATTTTTCAAAATGTAGTATAGAATAATTATTATAACTAAATAATTTTTCAATGGTCCCCCAGCGCCTGGTACCAACTGTTGAAAACTGCGTAGTGTGCTTTGTACACACCATGGCCGCACCAAATTAGTCATAGATCAAGAAAAATGACGCGTGTC
Source organism: Sympetrum striolatum (assembly GCA_947579665.1). Classification (NCBI taxonomy): domain Eukaryota; kingdom Metazoa; phylum Arthropoda; class Insecta; order Odonata; family Libellulidae; genus Sympetrum; species Sympetrum striolatum. The sequence continues at coordinate 87,664,202 of OX388341.1, forward strand.
GCTGAAGGCTCATGCGCATGAGTTATACTGCATTTGCACGCGTTACGTTCACTTGTCCTTCATTACTGTTGTGTGCAGAGCTGTCACTATTTTAATAACTCAAAGTTAAATAAACATGCTTCTACCATTAACAATAATAACTATTAATAGTGTTGCTGAATCGTGTGTGGTTAGCGATCTTAGTGCAACACATATTTAGTTTTATACCCCTTTAAATATGGATCAATATTTACGTGGAAAAGATCTGTCTTCGCGTACAGATGATGAAGAACTCAGCTTAAGTGTTAGAAAAAAACCAAAGAAGATAGTGAAAAGAAAGTACGACGAAGACAACATTAAATATGGATTCTCGTAGTGTGGTGACGAAACGGCTCTGAACAAAATAAAAAACAAAAGATATTTATGAAATCGGCCGTTAGAGTTTCTGAGAAAGCCTTAGAAACTAGCTACCATGTTGTAAAATTAATTGCGCGTTAGAAGAAACCACATACTATAGGCGAAAAACTTATTAAACCAGCATATATGAAAATTGTTCGACTTATGCTTGGGCCCAATGAAGTTAAGGAAGTGCATAAAGTTTCATTGTCTGCCGATACCGTTAAAAATGTATTCACGATATGACAAGTGATATTTTAGAAACGCTAATTAGAAAACTGTTATTGGCTGAAAAAATTGCGCTTCAAATCCACGAAACAACCGATATTAATAATAAAGCACAGCTGATAGCTATTGTACGTTTCGTTGACGATAACTTTATTAAAGAACATTATTTATTTTGTAAAGAGGTTCCAGAGCGAACTACCGGTGAAGAAATTTTTCAAGTAACCGATGATTTCTTCAAAATATATAATATTCAATGGAGCAATTGCATTGCTGTTTGTACGGATGGTGCTGCGGCAATGACGGGTAGTAAAAAGGGTTTTGTCTCTTGTGTAAAACAAAAAAAATCGACGTTACAATTTACACACTGCTGCATACATTGAGAAGCATTGATGGTCAAGAATTTGCCGGAGGAACTTTTGAACACGATGAATGAATGCATTAAAATCGTAAACATAATCGTAATCAAGAGCCTTAAATTCGCGAATCTTTGAAATACTCTGTGCCAATACAATGGGAGCCGAATATGAATCCTTATTGTTATATACTGAAATTCGTTGGCTATCCCGAGGAAAAGTTTTGGCTAGATTGTTTGAGCTTCGTCACGAGATGCGTGAGTTTCTTTTAAATCAAAATATGCCAGAACTATACCAGCACCTCGATGATGATTACTGGATAGCCAAACTGGCATACATGGCTGACATATTCGAGCATTTGATGAACTTAATAAAAAAATGCAAGGTCAAAATGAGAATATATTGGCATGCTCCGACAAATTACAAAGGTTGAAAAAAAACTTGAACTTTGGCAGAAAGAGTTGCAAAAAGGATGTTTGGAAATGCACCAAAGGACCAACCATAGTACAATTGAAAACAAACAATTAATTGTGGATCTGGCCCAACAACATTTAAGTATGCTTCAGCAGAAATTTGATCAATATTTTTATTCCATTAATACGGAACAATTCGAATGGATTAGAAATCCTTTTGCAACCAATGGAATAAATTCTACGGAAGAACTGCCTCTGCAAATTTGAGAGGAATTTACAGATTTAAATGATGACATGACTTTGAAACTTTACTTCTCCGAAGCTCCATTAGATGTTTTCTGGATTTACGTTAAAAAAGAATATCCTCACATTTCCGACAAAGCAATCTTAACACTACTTCCACCACACTTACTTTTCGACCACATATTTATGTGAGCAAATTTTTTAAACTCTTGTATTAATTAAAAATGATAAAGGGTCATGCTTAAAAGTCTTGACCAAGAACTTTGGGTTGCGCTGTCAAAAATCGAGCAGAATGTAAAACTTTTGTGTTCATTGAAACAAGCGCAGGTATCACATTAATTTATAATAATTATTAAAATTTCGTAAAAATAAATATGTTATAGTTTTATGTATGTATACTTTTCAAATAAAAAACAAAAATTTATTGCAAAATTTGTGCATTAATTTAATACCTACATATTTTAGTTTTGGTGTGCCGAGGAATTCTAGGAAGAATTTTGGTGTGTCGTAGGCGAGAAAAGGTTGCGGAGCACTGCATTATCATATCAGCTTCAAAAATTTTGGCTTAGTTTTATGAAAAAATTTTATTGATTTGATCAGCTAGCATCGACGAATCTGGTTTCTACTAGTGAATCCTTTAATGTCCACAATCATATTTTCATTTTCGTTGTAATAGCATTCTTTACCTTGTCGCCTAAATATTCGCTTTTCATTGTCTTTTTCTGATTATTTCCATGCAAACATTTAAATTCATTTTCCTCTATAAATATGTATCCGTGTTACTCTGTTTGCCTTTCCTGCTCTTAATCTTAATCTGCTTTCTCCATAAAATGGACTTAAATATCCGTAGCTTTTGCAAATTTTTCACATCCTTTTTGCGGTTATTTTCCTATCTCAGTGTATATTTTTCCGAAGTGAAATCTAAGGTTTTTAAACCCACAAAGTATTTTTCTTATATGCCCTTTTTTAAGTTCTCTCGTTCTTTAAAATTTTATCCGACGAAAAAATTGGTTGTTAGATGAGACTATTTAGTCTCAATATCTCCAAAATAATAGACGATGTATTATTATTTTTTGTAGCTCTTCGTGTTTTCGTTGAAATTCACCTTGTGTTCCTTTTCAGAGCTTTATATCTTTATTCATTGCGAGCCATATTATATTCTGAATCAGCCTTTTATCTCACATAATAAAAATTGAACAAAGAATATGAGTATAAAGTTTCATTTGATAAATCATGAAGCTATTCTCTCTTGCGTGAATTTCGATATTTGGCTAATTTGACACTTGTGAAGATTTTTGCTATTGGTCAGTAGACTTTTGAAGTATCAGTGACCGTTTTAGATATTGTAAAATTTAAATTTGAATGAAAATAATGCAGTTCATGGCTTAGAATATTGAAGTCTTTCTTCGCATTAATTTAAGTGTATTAAATATTTATTTTCACCTGAAGCTTTTCTCTCACCATTTTGACACTAAGGTGATTTTTTCCACATTAATATAAAACAAATTTCAAGTCATTTCATAGTTAACATGTTTGACATAGGTTCATGCCAATTTAATAATGTTTTTATTACTTCATATTCACTTTAATTTATAAAGTTAATTTTAGGTTTTACGAATTTATCAGTTGTATTTGAATAGAATTTTAAATGTAGCTCAAAAAAGCATATGCTTTAATAGACATATATTGTTTTGTTTACTTAACAGACATTTAATATTAGCAATGTTTAACGCCTGCTATATGAATAAGCATCTTGCTGGTTGTAAAAAGGAAACAGTTAAAGTTATATTTATAATTAAAATTTAATTGATAGCACTTCTCCTGCTTTAGAGGGTAACAATGTTGAAAGAAATGGAAAGAAAAGGATCTACAGTTTTGAAACGATTTATTAAGACAGAAAGTAGAATAGATACAACTGAATTGGTGTATTCATCTCATTACAAGAGTTTTGAGTAGGTGCAACATGACCTTTGCTGTCGAGGCACCTTATAACCCTTAATACTACTAGTTTTGAGTAATTGCCATGAAAGCTAAAGTCATAATTCAAAAACTCTCATTTTGTTTTCCTTATTTACTAAGAACTGTTTGTTGCATGATTCTATTTCTATTAACACCACCCTAGGAAAATTTATTGGAATATATTGCCTAAAGTTAGATAACGGAGAAATAGTAGTTATTCAGACTGATACTAATGACAAAACTTTCAATCGAATTAAAAAGTGTGCATACGATACTGACTTCGGATATTTGGTAAAAAGGTCTCTGCGTGTAAAGAGAAGAATCAATTTCATTTCATTGGCCCAAAATCTGCAATGTTCTCGTCTTTATAAAATTGTGAGCTTTTTCCACCAAAATATGAGAACTCTATTTCTTTGGCTGTATTCGGTCCAACATCTGAAGGTTCTTCTGACTAATCAATCCATATGGCAATGAACCGAGTAGAAGAAATTAGAATATGGTATTCGGCTGTTATACCGACTGATGAAGTTGCGATCTTCCACGTTCTTAAGGCGCTGGCTTGTGATATATTCGGGGTCCGATTTGGTCGCCTAATTATTATGTGGGTACGGTGGCTACACCCTACTCTCTCTTTCCTAATCATTTCCTCGTCCGTTGGATCGTTTTTGAATTTTCCGCTTGAATGCCCTCGTTAAGATAATTTCCCTGACGGCATAAGTGGCTCGGTGTGCGGGAATACCTCTCTAAAGACCGAAAGCTTTCGGCCGCTGTAGATTTAGGCGCAGAATCGCTGGTGTTTCTTCCCATCAATGCCCGCTGAAAAGCTGAGCTGATTTAAGTCTTCGCCAGTCTCCTAGTGCGCGGGATATTCGAGGACGTGAGGAGAATTGATTGGCTTCCCCACCTCTTTATCTTTTGGTCCTCGGGCCGGCGAATAAGATAGGAAGAGACAAGAAAGGGTAATTGGCCTCTTGCGGAAGATGAAGTACAGGGAAAGGGGGAAAGGACCGGGATTTCATACGAATCAGGGTAGGCAGAACATCCTTTAAAATTCCGTCGAATTGACTCTGAATCGAATCATAATGCCCCGATTAACTGTGTGAGAAATTTTATCTGGACTTCCATATGGTTTTATGCATTGTGACTTCGGTTGGAAGGATTTACTGTTCATATAATATAGTTAACTATCGTATTATTAAATTAAAAGTCGATGAAGCGATATTTGGTGGATTACCATTCATAAAAGAAGTTACAGCAGTGCCACTGTTGATAATTTTCATCGATGAAAACAAAAAGTAAATTGAACTGGGATTATCTTCGTTGGATGGATGAATGGATCATAAAATAAGGTTTTAAAGTCGACGGAGGCGGCCATCGGTCATAAAATAGGTATATATCTCTCTGCATTATTTATTTTTATTCAAATTACGCTGCGATTAGGCCATCAGGCCTGGTGGCAGCGGTTATTATTTTAAATAGTGTTTTATTATTTGAGATTTGTATGATGTGAAATTCATCGACTGCCTGAAGAACAATCACAGGTATATATTATGCCTCTTTATTGGATATGTTTTCCGAGAAATTGGTGAAAAAAATACGGCATTAGAAGAAGAAAAAGACTATTTCCTCAGGTCAGTGCACTTGCTGACACCTCTGCAATTGCAGTGAGAAAAATTGTCCAAAAGGTCTACGAACTGCTACCTCGTCCAATTACATCGAATGAAGAGATCGAGCCTGAAACAAATTCCTATTTTTAAGGCTGACGAAATCGTATCTTATGGAAAGCTCAAATAAGTAAATTATAAAAACATTTGCCTAAGACTGTTGAATTAAAAGGGGAATGGTTTGAGTAATAAATCTGAATTTACCAAGAGTCACTGTTTTTCATTTAAAAGTATTCGAATTTTTGACCACCTCTCTTATCTTAAGAGAATTTGTCATCGGCTGTAGAGATTTGATCTCTTATGAGGTAAGCATTCATCACGTTAATAATGATTGAACTGACCAATTCGGACGAAGTAGCTCGGCAAACATGCCAGGCGTGACGTCGAATACGTTATCCTTTTGATTCGGAGACGGACAATTCGGCCCTTAGATAAATAGAACATAAACGAGGCTTCATATAATCCTACGGAAGTTGTTAAACTACTATGGAGAAAACTTCCAGAGATGGGTTGATGTAACTTTCAGGAAATGAAAAACTAGTATTATACTGTATATCATTAAGATGTCCCTGCGTACCGTATGTTGATTAGTAACATTATTAATCACTGAGAGAGCAAGAAACTTTCCTTACTAATTGCTTTATCATTCCTTACTCTCCTCGTGATAGAGACGCTGAAACGGGTGTGTTTGCGTAATGCAGAATCTATCCCTCTTGCAGTCAATTCTCCTTTTCTCTCATTTCTTTTCTTAAACCTAATTTACCCACATCCCTTCACACATCTTAAATTATCTCAACAACCGATTCCAATACTCTCTCGTTGATATATGATTTATTTATTTATTACATATAACTACAGATAGGCTGCTAGCCTGGTGGCAGTTTTTTATACCTAAATACATATGTACTAGTGATAAAGATAATTAACATAAAATAAATACTTGATAACCTACAATTCTCACAGAATGATTTCATATATATATATATATTATATTTTCATGACAACTTAATAATGAATTTAAAATAAAATTTGTAACTGTTTTACTGATTTTTTTGGGGTTCACGACAGAAGTCCCAAGATTACTACTACACATTACATAGCATTACAGAACAGTGTATTCACAAACAGGATAAAGTCGCGCTAGATAGAGGAAGGTCTTTTTACCAAGACAAAGCATTAGTTCAGAGAGGGATGCTAACAATATAACAGGCTCCTGGATAGCCTGCAGCGCGTTCGTTTTTACTTTCTCCATATATGAAGTATAGAGAAAGTATTGTTTTCATGAAAAAATTCGACTTCGAGATTTCAACGGAAATATATGTTTTGGGGTCTCTAGAATACGTTTTGACCATTTTCGGAATGATGTCTGTGTGTGTGTGTGTGTGTGTGTGTGATAGTGGGCGCTCTAACGTGAAAACTATAAGTCGTATCAATACCAAACTTCATATATAGTACTGTGGTGTGTGCTGTCAGAGATGATTAGTTTTTGGAGTAAATCGGTCAACCGGAAGTCGAGCTTTATTCATTAAAGCTCATTTCCGGTTTTCAAAATATCTCCATAAATATGATATATACGTATATTGTATTGCTTATAAAAGTTTTAGATAATGTTATTTACTATAACTTTTGTATTTAACATATTTTTGTATCACCGTTTGATTAGGAGTTATTCGTGAAATACTGATAAACCGGAAGAAGATGATTATGTACTTTGTGGGCGCTCTAACATGAAAACTATTTGTCGAATCAACACCAAATTTCATATATCGTACTTTTATTACAATCTTAAGGGTTCATTAGTTTTTGGAGTAAATCAGTCAAACGGAAGTTGAGCTTCATTCTTCAAAGCTCATTTCCGGTTTTCATAATATCTCCATAAATATGATATTTAGGTATATACTATTATTTATAAATATTTTAGAAAATGTAGTTTACTATAACTTTTGTATGAAACATATTTTTGTATCACTGATTGTTTAGGAGTTATTCATGAAATACTGATAAACCGGAAGTTGCTCATTATGCACTTTGTGAGCGCTCTGGGCTCTATGGGCGAAAGGCCAATTTCATCGTTTTTCATCGATCATGTCCAGAAAAACATTATTTATAATGTTTTTGACGTCAAAGATGATAATATATAAATTAATCACTCTTCTTCTAAGTTTAGATGGAATATTGAGTTCGAAATTACTGTCGTAGATAAATATTTACATCTTGTATATGGAGAAGGTCATGCGCTGGCCACATCAGATTTTTTATAAAAGCAGTCCAGCGTTAGATTCCAGGTAGCACTTCTAACAATTCCACTGCACCAATATGACAGTTGAGTTATTTTGAAAAAAAAAACACCACAACTTGTTACTGTTCTTTATTGAATAATCTGATCACAGAATCAATTTTGAATAACAATAATGATAAAAATTCTTCGATTTCGAACCTTTGATAATATATATGAACATTTTCAAAATTTATAAGGTTGAAGATAAGCAGAATAAGAATTATAAGCAATTGAAGATCGTTTCCCTCATCTGATACTGGTCAATCGGTTCGAGAATTAAATAATGCATGGAAATAACCCATAATCAGCTTCGAATAAATGCGTGAATGAAATCGAAGAGATGTTTAACTAGATCGCATAACATTTTTGATGGATAATATTTTGCACCTATCATGCTACGCAATACCAAAGAAATAGTAACAGTAATTAATTGACATCAAAATTTCACAATTATCAATAATTAGACTGAAATTGAGTTTATATCATGTCAATTACAAAGACGATTTTTATATATAAACATTTTAATATTGTTTATTCATCACATCACATCATGCTAACGTACACATATACCGCTAATAAACACTAAACGTACCATATCATACCATACATAATGTAATATATACACAATCATAACAGTAAACACCTATATGCAATAAATGCAATACTTTATATAAAAATCTTTTAAATCAGATTACACATATCACGGATATAGTAATAGCATGAGTAGTCAAGGGGAGTGAGTGAAGAGAAATAGGAAGGAAAATCTGAGGCAATTGGATGCAATTTAAGAGGGGGACTAATCAGAGAGGCAAGCCACACTCGCGGAGCGATGCCAAACGATCCAGAACTGCACGTTTTGCTCTGGGCCAATATTAGGAGCGCTCCCGAGACAGCCCGATTCGGCCCTTCAACTCCCCGCGGAGAAATTGTCAAAGTTTCTTCGAGACTGCAAGGAAAGGAAAAGAGAGATTAGAGGGAGTGTAGGGGTTCAACTGGAGGGGGATAAAGTGTGAGCGAGAATTTAAGGGACGAGAAGAAAGAGAGAGGATAACGTTACTCCTGGAAAAGATACTTGGGGAGATGGACTATTTAGAGGATTATTAGCCGTTGGCTTGAGTTCTTTTCGTGTTTTACCTAGGGAAGCGAGTAAGGGGTCATGGCACGGGCATTAGTCAAGGGTCAAAAACTTGGCTTGGTGTAATTGCGATACTTAAATATGGCAGTTGACGAATCATGATTTTATATATTGTTTTCTGCCGTTAAAGCTACGAGGTACTATTTTCAGTTTTAAAAAATCATTCAAGAAACGAAACCAATTGGCTTGAAGCATTCATAGTAAATATTAGTTTCTATTGTTTCTGTAAATATTCAATTTATTATGACGGAAATGTCGTCATGTAAAGTCACAATATGACGAAATTTCTGCTGGACAGTTATTCAGTATACGTTGACTCACGCATATTAATCATTTGAACCTTAGGTATCGAGTTACCCATTATTAATTTTCTCGCCCATTTGAGATATAAAAAATATAAAATACAAATTCGTTCTCTTCGTTCTCTCCATAGTTCTACCTACCGCACCGAAGTTCACTGCTTTCCGCCAAAGATATGAATTTACAGCGGAAAAATAAAAAAAAACTGGCGCTAGGCATCGCCTTCTTTATCTCTATCGATTGAAGACGAATAAATTAATCGAAAAACACATAATTTCAGCAATTTCACCGGTCCTTTGCTAAGACTTGAACCGATCCCTGGGAAGAATTAGTACTACGTTTACCTGGAGGTATGGAAGATTTATTTCTTGTAAGTATTTCCTTCTTATTACAGCACACCGTTTCCAAGTTGAATTCATGAATTTGTCTTACTTTTTCATGCCAACGGCCATACCACGATGAAAGCAACGGTTTTTCTCTGATCACCTAAATTTGTGAAGGATTAATAATTTCCGGGAAACCCTTCGACCTATATGGAAAAATCAACCACAAATGTATATCTGGAAAAAGTTTTTCAAAAAGTTCAGGACTTCAAATTTCATATTTTTCCATATCTCTTTTCCCGAAAAAGCACAAAATATTCATAGTGTTATTGTTTTAACCATGAAACTAAAGACTCAGAAGGCAAAATAATTTTTGGGTAACCCAGGTGCTTCCCTTGGGAAAGGTGTAAAATACCTCGGTAGCCGAAGAGTTAAGATAGTTCCAGAATTAGCCCTATGCAATACGCATTCTCTCTTAAAAATGCCGTTATCTCAGCCATTTATGCTTGAAATCTTAAAAATGAATGATAATAGATAAATAAGTGATATTTGCTCTCGAGAAATGTCGTTCTTGGCAAATATAATCAAAAAACAGTAACACTTCAAAAATCTTCACTACAAGCCTTTCAAATGCTTATTCGACTTAACAAAGTTATGTGAAGCCATATTCTAATTGGTTTTATCAACATTTAGTAATTCTCTCATTAAGAGCACTTTAATAAAGAATGGTCTAGCTTATGAACATATTTTCAGTTTTTCTGTCTTCACCTCTTTTACAGAGTGCATTTCGTCTCCCAGGAATATTTTTCAATTAAAATTACACCAAAAATATGTTATTGATGAAACAATATGTAAAAAAAATGTTTATTTATTGAAGATCAAATATATAAACGCATGAAATTATATTAATACTTTTAACCTAAATGACACAGAAAAACTATCGCTAGGGTAGCTGAGTTAATCTCCTTAGTAGTCAAACGGTTAAGAGCCTCATCACGAAACCAATGTTTTCTTCCCTCCAACCATTACAGAGTTTAGGCCGTACCGAAAATGAATATTTTAACTTCATCCAACGATGCACAATCTTTCAGAAGAGCCATTCCATTCGGAGGTATTTTACAATGAAAGCGAAATACATATCACTTTCACTGATGTAGATCTTCAGTAGAATAAAACACAATCTGACTATGTCCACAGTTTATTGAAGAAATACTTAAGGCGACTGGTATCGAGAATATCTATATCTATATAATCTATATCTTCTGATTAATTAGCCGTAGATCTTTTTGCCAATTCTCACCTCGTTTTTGCTTCCTCTGCACTTGTCTTGGAAGAACCTTCAGCGATCTGAAGAACCTGCGCTAAATCTAGCAGCAAATTCACTGAAAAGGCAACTTTTTTATTCATTTCAGTCAGTTTTAAATATTTTGAAGGATCCCAGAAATCCCAAAGAAAAACCTTTTTTAGCCTTGTGGAAAGAACTCCATGTTTTGCTATAGGGTGACCTAAAGAATCCTCGTTACTTTCTTCAATAAGTCTCATTTATCTCAAATGAAAAAGTCTTCCTTCTTAACCTATACTTAGGGTTTTGTGTGACAAATACTTCCGGTTTTAAATTCCTCATTTTTTTATTGCAATAACTTAAACATTAAAAACTTTCGAGAAATAAAATTAAAAGTCTACTTTTGTGTATTGACAAATCTAAAATTTAAAATCACGTATAAAATTTACTCGGTGATTAGTGAACATTTTTGGCGCGCCTGCGAGCTATTTCTTTCAATAAATGTAAAAATAGAAGTATCGAAATCTATTGCGAAATGTCTTTACGTAGGAAATCCAATATTTCAACCAAGCACGCAGCTTTGGTTAATAGTTATACTTAAATGCCTCTCTCGAATTGCTCTTCCAAAACGTTAAACGTCAGTACCCCTGCAGTTGCAGGAATATTAAAAGCAAGCGAGTATTATCGTAAGAAAACTCTTGGACGAATGGATGAAACTGCATCGGAAATATCATAACACTTTGGAGATCTCCCTTCCTAAAGAGAACCGTTGGGATTCGAGGTGTGCGAAAGGAAAAGAGATCCGAAGAAGAGGTGAATGCATAAGATGCGGGGGAGGCAGCGGATGGAGGCACTTAAGGGTGGAGGAGATAGCCCCTAGGGATCGTTTGGGTTGGGGCGAGGATAAGTAAGTCCCTTGCATTCAAAGGGAAAGGGATTCTTGGAGGGGCAGATTCCCAGCTCGCACATTCTCGCCAGGGAACGAGCAAATTATGGTGTGTAGCTATAGTCGGAGATAAGTGGTCCCGCGGTGGTTAAGCGCCATACGCTACTCTTTCTTCCTTCCGAGTGTCGCTAAAAGCGTTCCTTTCGAATCGCTTACGTCGAAATAAGAAGGGAGAATCAGGAGGAGAATTATAGCAATGATGTGGATGAGTAAACAGGGAAGGGGGAAAGATAAAGCAGAGGTGAGGCGGAGAGAATATATGAGAAGAAAAGGAGAAATCGGGGTGATAAAATCGGAAAGTGCACGTCATGAACAGAAAGAGACTTTCTCAGATCGCTGTGCTCCTTAGCTCGACTAAATCACATGTTTTTAGTTGAAGATCAAACCAAAGAAAGGTTCTTTTTTGTGATTACGTGATTCAGATCTGTGTTAATGCTTTCATTTCTTAAAATTCAAATAGTTTATTATTGAAATAAGAAAAAATTGAAGGAAAAATCAAAGAATAAGTTTTGTTAGAATTTTTTTATTAATTTTATACATATGTTGGTCTTCCTTTCCGTGATGAGGTGATTATAACGAGAGTACCCCTTTAAACAGCAATAGTAAAACTACTCATATTCGCTAAAGATTGTAAGGAAGTATAAATGACGAATTTTCTCCTACCAGATTATTCTTAACCAAAAATTCGAAAGCAGATTGAATATCTCATGGGCAAGAATTGATTTATTGATAAAGCCCAATCGTGTTGCATCTCTGAGTTAGAAGTCATGGATTCTATGGAATGGAAAGTTTCAATCAATGGTCACAATTTCTGGCCTGTCTATTTATATTAACTTAGATAATCCATCTAGTGCTTAAATTACTGTTGTGACATGAATAACTCACTTAAAATATTTCCGTAGGCCTTTGGAATGACTCAATTGTGTTTGAACTCTTAACCTCGATCTAGGAGAGATTATTTTCTAAAGCTCGTTTTTATTTATGAACAAAAAGTGTATATAAGAGAGAGTGAAATCAAAGTCGATTATTTATGATACCTAAAAATGAGAGTTACAATTTGTAATATAAGTGGTTATTCATAGCAATAATAATATTAAATCCTTTTACTTGCGTTCAGTTAGAGTCATTCGCATTCACTGAGAGTGTTTCATTTTTTGTTGCTAAACAAGTTTAGTTTAGCTTAGTTCGACCCTTTATTAGCGAGGTGAGGCCCAAGCCTCCTCCACCTAACCTCGTATTTCGTTAGTATATGTTCACATATAAATTAAAACAAAAAGATGGAGTAGAGTGTGTGAAAAAATTTTTGCAACTGAAGGTTGACAAAGAAAATAACCCATATACCCAAATAAGTCACGTAGACCAGTATAACTTACAAGGCATTTCTCATTATCTCACTCTCAGTATTTAACGGTAAACATTCTAAAAATTGAAGAAAATTGGCAGAATGATGTTAAGGAATGTTTTCTATAAGACTAAGGAAACAAATTGCTTCTTTTATATATATATATATATTTTGTAATAAAATTAACGTGGCATTAATTGTCTCTTTTATGCTGCCTTGAATCATAGTGATTCTACTTTTGTTAAAAAGCCATTTCTTAGATAAGTATTTCAAAACCCTCCTTGTAATCGGTTGAATTAAAACCTTACGGTACGAGAATGCACGCAAGAAGTTAGATGTAAGATCGCTGTTAAAGTGTTCATATCTTTCATTTCCATTCTGTGATATTTCTTCGCTTTCGCCTTCCCTCAATGAAGACACTCCGATCGGCTCCTGTCTTATCAGACGTATTGCATGAGAAGGAAGTTGACGAAAGGTGAAGTTGAGGAAAGGGGAGAGGGGGTGAGTCGTCTGGAGAGGGCGTTACATCAAGATGATCCAGATAAGACTGCCGTTTCTGCCCTCCTCTATTCCCTCGGGCACACTGACTCTTCTCCGCCCTTCCACCGTCATCAACGGGGACGCATTAACTCACTTCAAGTGTTAATTTCTTTCCAAATCGGTTCCAATTTCTCAATTCCGTAGCATTTTTAAGGGGAAAGAAACATGCATTCTAACCTCTAATGGTTTTACGCAGCCTCCATCGAGAGTGAAGATATTATCTAATACGTGAAAGAGACTTGGGTGATATTTATTTTGAGCCTTCTTCTTTACACTCCTTGGGCAAATAAGGGGTAACAAACCTGGACATTCCTCTTTCTTGTACATATGTAAATAGATATAAGTTATTGAGGATTATTATTATTTATTATATGTGTAAAACTAGAAGTCAAAACTAAACAGAAACCTAATAATATAAGGTGAAATTGCATTGTAACGACTTCATTATTCCTTTTCGTCGCCACTTGATAGGCAGGAAACGAAAGAACCGGAACCTGAGGGTCAACCCACGGAGGAACCTTAATTAGGTTAATAATTTATCCTGAATATACATAATCATCGATCTGAAAACATGTAATGACATTGCTGATAAAATTTAAGATTGGTAAGTACTGATGTGTTTCACCTTCTAATATATTTCGTTTAACGTTTTACCTTGCAGTCGTAGGATTTTCTAATACCGAATTTTCCTTCTCAGCACACCTACTGTTTACGAATTCAATGGGAAACAGATCCTAATTCCTCCTTCGGCATAGATAGTAAGAAGCAATTAAGGCAGAGGGGTTCTCAACAGGAACCCTGCTTCCGTATGTGGGGAATTGGCGAAATAGAAGTTCTTGGGGGTTATTAGGACCGTCGTCAGAGGGGAACGGAGAGTAAAGCAAATAATCTTGTCTCATCGTGCAGTCGGCGGTGTCCAAGCATTCGGACACGTGAGGAAGGAGTGCCGCTTTCCTTTAAAGAGGTTGAACGCCAGAATTGAGAATACACTTTAAGATGAATGAATGCCACCCACCCTGATGGTGATAACTCAGTGGTGGGCTCCTTGTATACGCCTCCCCTTTGTATGTCTCCCAGTGGTTTATGAGGTCACTGGACAGGAGAGCTGGGTGAAGTTCTTCGAAACAATTGAAGGAGGCAATAGAGAGGGAATTGGAGAGAGTCCACCTTCAGCGCCAAGGGCTGAGAATTTAATTAAACGTTCCTCCCCTTTACACACAAAGTGTCCCCGCCCCTTGAGGATGTGACCCTAGCGAAGGGGCGGCGGACTATCTTGGGCTCATGTAAGGGGGACCATCCACTACGATCGCGACCTTCATCTTTCCTCTTGCAGACGTGCTTAACTCGATATTGTCTTGTAACTATTGAGGGAATATAACGTGGATTGGCTGCTCCCCCACTGCGCCGCTATGTTATTCATGGATTTCATAGGAATAAGATGTTTTATAATGTTTCCCTGTGTTATTTTGGTATGAAATCTTATAACACTTTTGATCTTGCATTTAACCGATCATATTTTACCAAAAATAATTTAAGAATGATATAATATTTACGTACACCGGCAAATATTTTACAGAAAACCTTTCAGCTACCATATATTGATGAACAGATTATCTTCCGTTGTTAATTCAATACAGGAAATAAGAAAATTTAACTTTTTTAAATTTTTTTATTATTAATGGCTTTGGTTTTATGAAAGTTACTATGATCGTTAGTGATACTAACGGAGTAAAACACTAGTAGTTTCCGTCGAGGTTGGACAGACAGATTTGTTATTAGTGATGCTGAAAAACGGCGTTCACTATGGCCATATCTAATTAAATACTATAGGAAGTGTTATCATCGCGAATATTGTTTTATATCTGTGATATATTTAATATATTATTATGTTTGACATGATGAGATGTAACGAGTGGACATTGCCTACTGAAATAGTCCTACTGTAGAATGCCAGGCTCTTATTTAAATATGTAGGAACATTTATCAGCAGTAAAATTTTACTTAGTATTAGAATTTAATACGATATCGCAGGGCTCAGAATAGATCGTTCTAAAAATTAGTGAAACTCTCAGTATTCATGTCGTACGTGAAATGCTCGAAGGAAATAATTTGCAATAGAAGATTTGAAAAAAACGGAAGAACTGATTAGAAAATCAATCACGCATAGTAATATATAATACGAGTAGATCAAAAGCTTTGTAATCACTAATTAGGAATGTTTCGCAGTTTCACTAAACTTTAAAAGACCACTTAATCGCTAAAAAATCTTTTATATTTCACGAGCATTGCTCACTAACCCCACACGGTGGTTTGCAAGTGTATTTTAGATGTATGTAGGTAAAGTATGTACAAGGCACTAGAGATATAATGTAGAATTATTCTATTTATACAACATGATACTAACTGGTGTATTAAATAGCGCTATTAAACATTTGGAACTACATACATTTATTAATATTTCAGATAATCATAAACTGAATTACAGAAAATGACAATAAAAATGTGAACAATTTTTAAATAATTACAGCTATGTTTATAGGCTTATCTGTATTCACATAAGACATAATATCACATTTTTCGTAAGTTCGTTGAACAAGTCGTATCAAAATGCAAAAATATTGCCGTAATATTTTTCCCTTCTCTCTTTGAGGACTTTGAGAGGTGATAACTAAATTCCTTTCGACCATGTCTCATAATTTAGTTTAGAAGGAAAGAAGAGTCTGCTCGGAGGAAAACTGAGCTTCCCAACATTTATGGTAGAATCTGCAACTTCCTGGAGCCGAAATTAGTACTATCTCAAGAAAAGTCAGAATATTTTAATTATTTTAACTACAACATCATTACAGACCATCTCGAACAAAATATTGGGTCTTCCGGGGAAAATTTACCCAGCTTCTTTTGGCAGTGCATTATAAATGTTCGAAATGCTCCTCAACACTTTCCATGAGGAAAACTTAAGGACGTTCTTGGATGGACCCCACCACAGAAGGGATGCACGTCTCATTTTCTCAGATATTTCAAGGTGAACCCTATGCGTATGGAGATGACCAGTCCTTTCCTGCTTATACTTTGAAGAGGACATTTTTTCCTTCGCATATCCAACAGATATACCAGCAAGAATATCTTTGCCGGTGGTCAGCTAATCAAATCTGCCTCAGACTAATCAGACTGGGGTATTGGATCTCTAGTAGCTAATTAGTGCAGACAACATAGCCTTAAATCTCTTTTTATTTTTTTGTGATTTTTTTATAGAACTGCTTCTGTGATGTCATTATTTTAAATTGCATTCCTTTACACCTTTTAGCGTGGGCTATAGTCCTAAACTAGCTATCCGTAGGTTTTTCACACCCCCTTTTTCGTGAATGTTTTCTTGTAGTGGATCTTTTTTCCTAAGAAATTACCTTAGGTTTATTGTTAAAACCCACTCCTTCCATAGGGTTTCTCTCTTTATCTATTCATCCAGAAAAAAGTAATATAAACCAGCAAAAATTTTACCGATACCAAAATTTGTTAGGTAAAATTTCCCCAGGGATATATTAATAGTGTGCATAGGAAAATGGCGAATCCATAAAACTCATACAAAGTGTAATTATCAAAGCGAAAAATAAATTTTCAATGCGAAGCATCCGTATTACTTACTTAGAATACCCGAAAACAATGGATACTTATTCTCAGAAGAGTTTGCCTCTGACAGCACGAAATTTCATGAGCAGTTTTTATGCAGTGTCATCGTACGAAATCTTCACATGTTCTTTCGGGAGATCTCTAATCCTCACTTATTAATTTTTGTATTTCTTTCCGATATCTCCCTTTGAGCCTCATCATATTCATTTCCCCATTCACTCTCCCCTTCATCCCCTCGCAGGAACATTAGCCTCGATGGAAGGAGCCGTAATATATTCCTAAGTGTGAGGGAACCTTCTCCGGAAGAGATTTCCGAGGGCTTCGACCTTCCCTCCCAAAAGCCCCTTCGATCCCGAACGCAATAACATGTTTGGGCGGCTCACAACACTCTTAAGGGGAGGGGAAGGAATATTCCTCCTCTAAACATTGCCTTCCTTACTGCACTGAATACGCTTAATCCCTCTCCTCTTCAGAATCTCGGTTTCTTACATACGAAGCAAGAAAATGTGCCGAATGCGATGCTTCTGTTACAGAAGCCGATATTAATGAATGTTGTCCGGAATCGATGTGCGAGCGGAATATCATTATGTGATAGTAGGTAAGTGCGAGTAGATGTGCCAGGGTTTTATAATTGTCACGAAATCTGTTTCATATAACTGAAAGCTTACTTAATTTCTTATAAATGAATTCGGTTGTTAAAGATTTTAAATAATTATGTTTGAATAAAAAAGAAATATGTCGGCGATGAAATCGATATTCGAAGACGTGATTTCTAGGGGAGACATAAGTATATAATAGATAAATCATAAATTATAAATATACTGTTAGTGTACTTCTGCAGAATTTTATTATTTGCAAGATACGTCATCTAAGATGCCTATATATCTAAATGATACGTGATGTAATTTATTTCCCAATTAGCTAGAGGCCAAATTAAAAGTACTCAAAAGATTTTCCCCTGAGTATGAACGGAAGTTTAGGATGTATTTGTAAACACCTGTATGTTATATATGCAGCATATTAATAGATAAAGGCGTCACTTTTCTTAAATATCTTGTAAACGGAATCGTTCCCAGAATCCATTTTGATAATATTAACGATATGTAGCCTACCAATTTCGAAATAGACATTACTTTAACCATAATTTTACGATCTAAACAAAATATTAATATTACTATTTTTAAATCATAATGATACATATATGTCATACTTTTGATATTTTGATCGACGTTTTATATTTATAAAACTCCATGGTACATGCATACATATATACACATTCCGTTTTATAATTTTATTGTGTTATCCTCCTACTTGTATTTTAGTAGGAACTTGAATGAATTGGTACGCATGACGTTGCCAGTGGACAGTTATCCCCTCGTGACATGATTATAACGATAAAATAAATAACGTAACGGAGGAACCTCTTATTCTATAACCAGGTCAAAAATCGCAAACTCACCTCTCTTTTCAAGGCGGATATCCTTGCACTTCCACGTTGTCGAAAATGACAGATGAAGAACGCCGGGTAAGACACGCATCCTGCGAAGGGGATTCAGGGTTTTGAGGAAGACGAGGATCCAACCTGTCTGAGCCACGTAATTTGTCTGTCCCTGTTTATCTGGCTCCGCCGCCTTCGAAGCGATAATCCCGCCACGCACATTTTTCACTGCCTCAGATGCTCTTCGGGCGCCTCCCTCCCCATCTCCCCCCTCCCCCATATCACGCCCCCCCTTCGCGATATCTCCAGCAACACCAAGATTTTTGCTGAGTAACATCCCGAAAGATTTATGCTTCTTTCCTTCCTCTTTTTCTGCGACTGGACAGTGCAGGAGATCCATTGGCTACAAACTCGAAAAAGGTGAAGGCAATCTATTCTCGTCAATCTGCACAAAATGGCTGCTCCCATCCGAAGAAAATTGTGTAATTGCTAATCCGATGGTCGGTTTGAGGGGAAAATGATCGATGCGGAATGAATGGCTTCATAAGGAGGGGCAAGGAGCTCGGGTATGAATATCGTTTAGAAGACGTTCAACTGTCCACTGAATATTAATCTCTGTGTAGACGTCTATGGTGATGGAATCTCAAGATACTTAACATTAGCGTAGGTATTTTCAGTAAGGACACAACCGATCCATAGTTATCAACTTATACTTTTCTCAGGTGTTGGAAATCAAGCTCTGGACGAAAGCTTTATTTTCCCCTTATTTTGACATCACGTTGAACATGCACAGCTAACATGTTTGTCAGAAGTACGGTTGGAAGGAGTCGTGTGGACTGCGTGTTTTGAAGTATGGCGATATAAATATTGAATAGCTCTGATAATTGAGGGTACAAGAATCCAGTAGCGTATGCCCATTCAGAATGATCTTGGAATTTAGATTACGTGGTGGATATTCCTATTTAACATTACTAGCAAAACCCAGATCCTAATCTACGCTTCCAACGCTGTATTAAAAAAATGCATCGATTCATAACTTATAGGCAAAGTACGTTAACTACTCGTGTATAGCCGAATTTTTCAGCAAATTGTTTGCATTGAAAAAGCCCCCCACGGCTTATAGTCGACTGAGGTTTTCACTTACTTGTTCTACAGTGGAAAAAATCCGAAATAATTAATTGTAATCTTGTAAATTCCTTACTTGTTCAATTAAAAATTCATAGTTATTTTTTTCTTCTCTCTCTCTTAATTAGTTTTATCAGGCATACTGATCGGGCCACGTCGGACGAGGAATCCCCTAACAATGTAGGCTTATACACGAGTCGATTATTTTTCTCAGTTTTTGTGATATATTTAGCTGCCTAGGCTTTAATTCGGGTCGGTTTACTCGGTATATACGGTATGTTAAGTTTTAGTTCTAGTAAAGAACGAACTTGGTTTCAAGGAAGCGTCGACGAAAAGTTTCAAGAAAATAATCGCGAAATCAATGATCACAATTGGTCGTTCTTCCCGCAGTCTATTAGAAAAGCTAATAGGGTAGATTAGGTGAGAATTTCGCTGTTACTATACTCCCATCCATACTCTACTGTCGGTATGCAGATATAGATTTAAAACTAAAATCTAAAAAGGATGTAGTTCTCAGTATTCTTCCATTCGCTGAAATCTTGCGAATTTTGAGGGGGGAGAAAACAGGCCGACCTTGGTCTCTGTAGCTGTGATTGTACCGCTCTTGGACACCTCTTGCAAGTTTTCCTTGCAAGGGTTCCTTTACTTAATATTTAATTGCTTATAAGTCAGAACAAAACACCAGGTTTCTTGCACCCAGAAGTTGAGTACTCTGAATGAGGCTAAGCTTAAGCGAGATTCAGCCATCTTAGACTACAGTACCCTGCGATATCTCACTTACTTCTTTTCCTTGTTGCAATACAAGTAATATCAGTATTAAATATAATTGCATTATCATTAATGAAAAACTATTGAACTTAGTCCACTGCAAATAAAAATGACCGTGTATTCTATGTTCCTTTCGTGGCATGTTTTCCCTTCACCATATTTTCCCTTAGCATATTTTGAGTATATTTTTATAAAACTCACATCTATCTTTTCGAAGATATAATCAGTCTCGCGATTTTATTTTGTAGAACATTAGATAGATATTAGATAGATATGCTTTTTTGCTTCGTAAACAAATCTTATTTGGCCAACAATAGGAACATTAATATGTTTCTCTGTGGACTGAAGCAGTTGCATTTTCGTTCACAGGTCATACAGGAAGGGCCCCAGCCCAACGACCACTCGAAGCCCCCACCTCAACGCCCTCTGCCCCAACCTCAACGCCTTCTGCCCCAACGTACCCTACACCCACGCCCTCTCCCCCGACGTCCCCTACCCGAACGCCCCCTCCCACAACATCCTCTGCCACAACGCACCATCCCTTGACGCCCCCTGCCTAGACGCACCCTCCCTCGACGCCCCCTACATCGAAGCCGCCTTACTCGACGTCCTTATCCCAACGACCTCTCCCTCGCCGATCCCAACCTCGACACCCTCTACCACAACGCCCCCTCCCTCGACGCACCCTCCCTCGACGACCCTTGCCTCGACGCCCCCTCTCTCGACGTCCCCTAGCCCAAATACCTCTCCCTCGACGCCCTGTCCCTCCACGTCTTCTAGCCCATCGCCCTCTCCTTCGTCGCCCCCTTCCCGAACGACCTCTACCTCGACGACCCCTCCCTCGACGCCCTCTGGCCCAACGCCCCCTACATCGACTACTTACCCCAGAAACCCCCTGCCTAGACCCTCCTTCCTCGAAGCCCCTTTCCTCGACGCCCTATCCTCCAACGCCCCCGAACCAAACGCCCCCTAACCCAACGCCCCCTAACCCAGGGTACCCTTCCGAAACGTCCACTACACCCATGACCTCTCCCCGTACGCCCCATTCCTCGATAACCTGTCCCCCTAAGCCACCCACCCAAACAGCCTCTTCGGCGACGCCCTCTCACCTGACGCCCTCTTCACCAGAGCCAACTCCCTTGACGCCCCTCTAGACGTATGACCTCTTTCCAAACTTCGCCTACCCCGATTACCAGTCCTCCCACCCACATTCCCCCGACTCCGCCTAACACGACTCCCCCTCCCTCAATCAAGGTAGATGTCCCCCGACAGAACGTCTACCTTGATAACCTCCCCTAAAAAGGTTGTATCCCCGGAAGCCCTCCCCACCGACTTCGTCCCTCCCGACTCCTTCCGCCGACGCCCTCTCCTCCCACGCTATCCTCAATACGACCTCCCATTGCAAAGTCAAACGACTTGATTTTTATTTATAAATACCGGGGGAAGATAAGACCTACTGGCCTCCTCATTGTAGCCCCAAAGATCCCTCTTTCTTTTACAGATATTTCACAAGGATAACAGTAATTTATATCCCACAATAATTACATACATGGCCGTAGTATTAAATACATAAACTAGCATATTTTAAAAACAGTTAGAATACAGATAAAATGAAAGATGGAAGAAATATGCGGTACAAAAAAAATGAGTAGATACACAAATATTATCTTTTAAAATGATATAAACAATGAATATATGGAGAAAAACAAAAAACTTCAAAATATATTTGTTAAATTTCCATCACCATGTGTAACATAGTCACACTTAAAATCAGATACATAACACAGATAGAAAAATAATATACCATACAAACATATACAGAGATAAAATTATTATCTTTTAAGATTAAATAAACACGGAATAGATGGATAAAAACATAAAGCTTCAAAATATAGTTGTTAAATTTGCATCACCATGTGTAAAATAGTCACACTTGAAAATCAGATACATAGCAGAGATAGGAAAATAATATACCATACAAACATATACATAGATAAATAAATATTATCTTTTAAGATGGAATAAATAATAAATAGTTATATAAATCATAATACTTCAATAAAATAGCTGTTAAATGTACATCACATGGAAATATAGAAGAATAAAAGAAAATGTTCACATAATATCGATTGATAAATGTTCACTGAATAGTTCAATAGATGGTCCAATAAATAGTTCAGAATCAAATTACTCTATTGCGATTATCACTTCACGAATTCACTTCATTTCACAAGTCTCGGATTATATTCCTCAAGTAATTCAATTCCCGGCTACAATTGATCCCGATGCCATCCCTCGACGTAGCCGGACACCGCCGTACCCCGACCTCGTCCTTCTAGAAAGGTAAGATTTGTATTATTCACCAAATATATAACTTAGTCATTGTCACACATTCGCGTTAATACCATTAATTAAATCTGTACCGCATGAACGGAGTATCCGCAAAGCAAAACAGTGTGTTAAAACACAATATTCTTTATATCCTCAAAAATAAAATTCAGGGTGCGTAATAAATAAAGAATCACCATGTTTCGCTATTATATTCCTACTGCTAATTCTAAAGTTTTATAAATAAGAATCTTTACTAAGTAATCACAATTATGGTCAATGTATTGAGCGAGATTTAGGAAGATCATCATTTAAAATCTAATCAAATAAATAGGAAGCGTGTTTTAGTGAAACAAATTAGAGCTGCAGGTTATCCAGCGGAAGATAGCGATGTAA
Source organism: Sympetrum striolatum (assembly GCA_947579665.1). Lineage (NCBI taxonomy): Eukaryota > Metazoa > Arthropoda > Insecta > Odonata > Libellulidae > Sympetrum > Sympetrum striolatum. Next base: position 87,687,262 of record OX388341.1, read on the forward strand.
AGTTACATGAATTTTTAACCAACCAAGATTTTCATAATGAATTAATACATCACAATTCTTTTGTTTTTCTAATATTTCGTGAAAACAAAGTTAAGGACCCTTGGTTTAATTTTGCCCGTTGAGTAGCGATGTACAAATTAACAATGCAATGGATCAATTCAGTACCATCTCTTGAATAAAGGAATTTAAGAATCTTGGTGGCGGAAAATTGGTAAAAGGTCATTATGACACTGAGAGTAGAAAATGACTGACATCGAATCTATTAAACTGCATTATATTGTAAAAAAAAACAATGATTCGGATATTACCAATTACCAAGTACATTTCGAAAAATTTTCAGTTGCGTTTGCTACGAACGGTGGTATTAAAGACTAATAACATGCCCTATTCCTCTAGAGAATCGTGAAAGAGTAATAAAAACAAACCAAACAAAAGATATTTACAATGTTGGAGATTGTAAACGAAAACCTTGAGCTTGTGAAAAGACCCTAAGGTGAAAACGGCACGGAAAAGTCGCTACCGCTTTGGAAAATATCCTGAGAATTGAAGATATTGAAATTTGAGTAAGAGTAGACGACGTGTCTCGGTAACTTCATGAGCTTGAGATCTGCTAACGAAAAGAGGAAAATAAAAGTAAGCTAATATAAATAAATATAAAAATTTTAAGAGTGAAATTAGTGCTACAACGTTAGGAATGAAAGGAAAAAAATATCGAAGTAAAGCCATCCGCTTTCACCACTCCGACATCGTTCCCGAGCTTGAAAAATCTAAGAGCACAATGGTCAAAGAATAATGCGTCATCCATCGCAATAATCTTTGTCGTCTATATATTCATAATCTAATTTATGATTAGGGTATCATTAACTCACATCAGAATTACTCGTTAAGTTGATTTCTTCTTCGTCGCAGATCTTGTTTTTCTCTTAAACTTTATTTAATAATATGATACGACGAACAAAAGAAAATGTATAAAACATAATCATAATCTCATAACCGTAAGTTTCATTGGAATTATAAGAGTTGGACTGAAGATTGATTATCAACGTGAAATCCATTAACAATCCAACCGCTAATAACCTATCGAATATTTCTTATAGCTGTTATTATTGCTTAATATCATAAAAATCACTCAGTAGATTCAAAAGGAACAATTGACCAATTGGCAATTGGCCAATGCCAGGATTGCTAATAAGCAGTGATGCAAGATTGTAAGTTTGAGCCACCGATATATTAATCCTGACTGAAATCGCTAAATCTCAGAAACATTACAACTACGGTGCATCGTTAAAAGAAAATAACTTTTAAAATGCCCTAAATTCACCTGAAAACCGAAAATTTCACCTTATATACAAAAGCTTTGTTCAGCAAGGTCGCAAAATCATTTTCAAACATGAAATATTATAATATTCTAATAGTTATAATAAGATTCTAAAAACATCTAACGGAAGATAAAATTAAACGCCCATAAAAATAACTCAAACTTAAATTTCTCAAATTTCTATGCACTTTCTGTTTCGTATGATTTCAGAACCGAATAATTTATTTTGTAAAAGAAAATAAAGCCTTTAAAATGACTAACTGTTCCCGAATATCTGATGGAAAAGAGTACCATGATTGCGTTAGAAAGGCAAAAATGAAGGAGAAATGATGCAAGGAATAAATAATATAAACAGTAAAAATATATTATTAATAACCATCGGTAGGGTTCTTGGTAAAAAACAAGGATAATAACCGGCGTCGTATATTACTCTTCATTCATCTATATCCAATTAACCAAGACTTCAGTTCCGTTTCCTACAAAGAGTGGTAATAAAGACCTAGTTTCACTATAGACTCATCTTAGTGCATCGCAAAGAAACCACAGTAAATATGTTTACAATGTTGGAGATTGTTAAGGAAAGCAAGACCTTGATCTTGTCGAAAGTCTCTAAGGAGAAAATTATACGAACCAGTGGCTACCACTGTTGAAAATATCTTAAGAATGGAAGTAATTCAAATTTGAGAAAGAAAAGACCTTGAGCTGTCTCTTGAACGTATTATACTTTAGTATTTACTCGAACTCACGTTTCTACGTTAATTTTTTGATGTAGTTGACTTTTGACTTGTAGGATGCAATTTTAATGAGCATTTACGATGCTCTCAATTGGATGTTGATATCTCAAACTGTTGCTCTGGCACTTTTTCTTTCAAGAATATATTTAGAGCAATATAATCATATTCACGGGAAACATTGAGAAGTAATCCAAACTTTAATATAATTGAATATTAAGGAGTACTACATGCGTTTGAAACTGTAAGATATTAGTGCCGTTTCAGCCTGAAACTGAGACATTATTTCAAAAATAAGAATGATAATAATTGTAAGCAAATCCATTGTAACGGACATCTGCTAACATTGGAGAATCTTAACGAATGAAAATTATCTAAAAAGGCGATTTTCTTCGGTATAAATACGCACTAACGATCCTAATTAAGTAGATCTTATTTTAACATAAGATTTAGTTGTACTTATCGTATTCTATAGTATATCTATGGACCGAATAAATCTTATCAGCATCTCTGCATGACTTTCTTGCTCATCCATGATGGAGAAAGGTTCCGAGCGTATTTCTGGTGAATTAATAAAATAACTAGTAAATAAAATTTTACTTCAATAAAACCTATTTTAATAAAAAAACGCACTATCTCTCATACTCTAATAGGAATAATAGCGATATTGAATTAAAATTAGTAGTAATAACATTCGATTCAAAGTATACTCATCGTATTCTGTGATCCATTCCTGGTCCAAATATCTTTCCGCTGCATCTCTGAACTCCGACTCATTAACTCCACCAAAGAGAAATGATGCAAGCTTATCTTAAAAGAATGAAGTAGTACACCAGTAAATAAAATATTCCTTCGAAATCAAAAGAAACACAATGTAATTAAAAAAATACGCACCACCGATGATACTAAAAAAGGAATAGCAAAAACATTAGATTCCATTTTTACTCATTTTGTTCTGTGTTCCATCCATGGACCGAACGTCTTTTTGTCAGTTTCTCTACGATATTCTGCTCTTCCATGAAAGATAAATGATGCGAGTATGATTCTAAAGTAAAAAAAATACAGTTAATAAAATAGCTTTTCGAAAACAAGGAACCCTACGTTAATCTGAAATTACGCACTATCGATTATATTTAAATAGTAAAAGTTATAACATTTGATTCAAAGTATACTCATTTAATTCTATTTTCCATCCATGGACCAATTATCTCTCCGCGGCATTGCTGCGCTCCGTCTCATCTCTTTTATGATAGAAAAATGGTTTCTTAACATTTCAGACCATTGATGAATAACGAAAATAATACTACTGATCACGCGAGTATGAAGACCCTTCATTTAAGTACCAGGTCCCATGGAAGAGTTGTGTTTTAAGTATGAAGTATCTCGCTTATTTATTTAATATTCAGAAAATATCAGTTAAATATACAAAACTGTATGGGGATTCCAGAAGATTTCGCTTGATAATCCCTTGTTGAACGCCCTTTCCTTGCCACACCGGAGATACCGAAAGCAGTCAACCAAAAGCGAGAGAATACAAGTCCTTGAAATAAGAGAAAAGAAAGAAACACAGTTTAATTAACAATTTATAGAAAATATTGTGCAATGCATGCATAAGAGCGAGCAGATGTTTTACCGATCGCTCATACTAGGATTTCCTATTCGACGTCGTAGGACAAGATCTGATGCTAAGTCGAAGATGATTAGGAACTACATCTTAGGGATTCAATACATTAAATTCGTTGTATCTCAGAAACAGATATTTGTTAACAGTAATTAGTCTAATAAAAAACTACACCTTGCTCATTTAATTCAAATTTGGAATCTCAGTTCGAATCCAATAAAAATATTCAAGTAAAACGGAAATTTATAAGTAAATAAAAAGTCCAGCTTTTTGAAAAGAAAAGCTTTCGTCAATTTAAATTCGAATATTTTTCAGGACCTCCGTTAAAAATAGAAGAAAATATTTATTGAATTAATTAGAATGTATTATTAATGATCCATTCCGAAATTTGAATGTAATATAGATACAAAGGTTTACACAAAGAAATAAATCATTTCAAAGATAACTGATCCGAAAAAAACAAGTTATTATTGAAATATATACCCCATTGATATGACATCAGCTGATGATATCCATTACCATTCTCGAGGTAATTTCAAAAAGTATTACTTAACGCCCTCTATCCTACTGTTAATATTATTTATAAATTAAAGTGGAAATCTAACTCTGAATATGATTCGTAAAGCAAACCCGCATTAAATAAAGTATAAAACGATCAATGCTCGTAAAAAAATTTGAACGTTTATCCAGCTGGTTCCACTAAACCACCGTTGAAAGTATCGGCTAAAATAATCTGGCAATGCATCCATTAATTATTTCCGATAGTCATCGCGGGTTGCACCAAAAAGAGGAACGTCAAAAATACTTAGACATCCTTTAAATTGTTAAAATTAAGACCACTAAACTGACTTCCTAAGACAAGTAAACTAGTATCATAATTCACTATATAATTCCGCACTGATGAATATCCACCCATTATTCAAGAATTACATATATGACTATTTCGAACCATATTATGATGCAAGAATAAGAAGATGGAAATCTTCTTTTAAAGGGTTTGAGTATGGTAATGATGTAATGTGATGTAACGATGGACGGTAAAATCAAATTTTAAATTTGAATAAAAATCCAGTTGATTTAATTTCAGTACACACTGTACATAACTGACCTCTAAAAATTGAGAAATAATTGCCAGAGGAATACAGTCCAATCGATTCTTAAATTTAAGACTCTCAATACGACTTATGGTGAGAAAAACTTCCGCCCAAAAGACTTTAGAATGGATTCATGAAAACTAAAGACAAATGGAATCTGATTTACACAAGTTCGTTTAACTGTAGTTCAAGGTTAAAGGAAAAGAAAGATAACAAGAAATAACTGAACTGTCAATGTAACAACTAGGAACACTTCTTTGCTATCCCATAAGTTTTATTTATCATAAGAATCGAAATATTGTAGTTTGCACTCATTAAAAAAAATAATAATCAAAATTAATTCATGATGATGAACGTACTTACCTAATAAATGAGGTCCCCGGCGAAGTCCACGAATATCTTGACGTCAGGAAATATCTCCTAATTTGTTGAATATATAGTTCTCCAATAAAAATAATCAAACAATAATTTAGCTAAACTTCGAAATTTGTCCGAATACGCTCGGTTTCGATCGTATTGTACTTCTACAATTCAAAATTCTACGGTGTACTCGAAATAAGTCCGGCAGCAACTCCTCACTGGGTGATGTCTCCGAAGTAACTGAAGTTTAAAACTTTAGAAAAAACCGTTGAACCCAATACAGCGCTGTGATTGGTCAATTATTCAACTATCACTTACATCCTGTTTTCCCACCAGTGTTTTAGTTTTCATAAATTATGGTCATCACCGAAATAAAATTTAATGAAGCGCAAAACAATTCAATTTTAATTTAAAATTCATTTTAAGATTAATGTTATTTTCAAACTCCTTGATTAAAATCTTCGTAGATTGCACGTCTCCCCCTCGGGCTACGTTATGACTTATAGTTAAAAACTTCAGCCAAATATGTAATTTTGCAAATATTTTGTAGTGGAAAACTCAAATAAAAATAAATATTATACGCAAATATCGTTTTATGTTATGTGAAGGATTGGCAATAATGAAATGTGAGAAAGTGAGTATCGATCTACGAATTTCAATCGGAACATATTTTTTTAAATTAACTTAAGCAAATATGTAACTTTGGTAAAAACGTGAAAATTCATCGAAGTTGCGTGTAATATTTATTTGATACCAATAACAGCTCATATAACGTTTATTTTCTAATTGTGGAACATCCTACCGAGATGGTGACATGAGTATACACTAACGTGGGGTTATGAACCTAGCAATATAGGTATCCTTTCCAAGAGAAATCACGCAAAAGTTTCATGCTTAGTATTTTCTTTTGGGAACCTTAGCAATAAAATCCTTAGATTTACTTAGGTTAGTTACAATAACGTTATGATAAGTTACTTATCTCATGGTCAACAATAATCTGGGAAATACTACTCAATAAGATTAGATGACGATATTACATCCAATAATTTTTGCTTTGTTATATCTAGAGGAATTCTTAAATTCCTCGCTTTACAATTGCTGCAGATGACAGTCGGTGTTTACGACAGCGAATTCCTTCAGTTACCTCAGGTTCGGTCTCGTTATTTCTACTCAAGCTGTTGAGAAACCCAGAAATTCCTTTCTTTTAGATAAAAATGACAACATTTTTAGGTTCAAAATTCCAAAGAATATAATATACAGTGGTTATGGATTCATTGATATATCAGTCAATTATTGAAGGAATGAAGAAAATTCTGAGGACGATTCTAAAGTGTCGGCCTTAAACTAACACTAAATGGCACATTTGGTACGACAATTTTAAAGCGATTTAGATAAAAAAGTTCAGAGTCCATTAAATGGATAAATATATATCTATACACATTGAAATACAATGGGATATATTTCAATGAAAAGTACACTTCATTTAATTTATAATCTAAATAGAAAGGAACCCATACTTTCTCATTGTTATTTATATAACGCTTCAAAATAGGTAATTATGGTCTTAGTTCTGCAATTACGAGTGAAATTTCCACGAATCGGACAGGCTCAATGAAGAAAGCTAGCACACTCTTTCCACAACTTGCTACTTTTCATAACTACATTGTTTAATCACTAATCTTTAATATAGTTTTCAAGTCGATGCAAATATTGTTAAATTACTTGAAGGATTCGCTGAGTCTGCCTACTCACCCCACTACCTTAAACATTTTGTAGCGATTGCGTGTAAAGTAATTCAACTCATTTTTATGCTAACCGCAAAGAAAATCGACCCACACTTTTATATTCATTTGTACTTACCCTTATATTGTTGTAATCCTAGTGTCAGTTGTCATTAATCATACAATGGAATCCCGCATATATTAACCTCCAACGCGAAGTTCGTCAATCTTGCTGCTATGGTACATACATTAGCCACTGTTGTGAGATAGATTATGGTTTGACGGAAGGAATTAACAGGTCCTCTTCATGTTTTAAGCAATATTGTACTCGAAAACACTATTTAACTCTAAGCACTGGGTAGCATTGTTCCTACAGAAAAACTTTCTCACACTTTTTCAAAATGGCACCGGTTGAAAGCTGAGTTCCAATCTCGTACAAACCACTTCGTCGTGAGTGTCCAAAGACGTTTAACGTAACAAATTTATGCACATTGGTATGGCTATTCATAACCCAACTCTATCCTAAGCACTATCTAGCTACATTTTTCACTTCGATAACTAAATATTAACTTTTTAAGTTCTCACATATCAAAATATCACTTGAAGGTTATGGAAGCCTTTTCCTGAGATTTTTGGCGCGATTTAGAAAACTGGTGGTCAAGAAAATTCTGAATAACGAAAGAATCATCTGTTTACGTGACTTCCGGCATTCTCAAGTCAGTCTGAAAAACATGTGCTGGAGTTGTAAAGGTGCCTTTCATACTTACCTTCAGAAGTAAAATAGTATTGCCAGTGGAACAAAATACGTTGATATTAGGAGTGTTTATTAAATAAGGCTATTGTTTTCCTCGTTAAAAGTGTGTCAGTGTTAACAGTGTGTAATTTTCTGTGCTTCATAGATCCAAGAAGTATGATTCGTGATGAAGGTCATTCGAAAGAAAGAATACCAAGGGATACTAAATAAATCGAGACCATCTGGACGTGATATTCCGATTCAAATCACAAAAGGAAGAAACGTAAGTTGTTGAGACCTTAGATTATATTCGAACACCAGGTGACCATGTCGATAGATTTAAACGTGGCAGCAAGCTCCGAAAAATCTACATCCAGAATATAGAATACCAATGAAAGTTTCAGTTAAAGCATAATTAAACTTAGCGAAAAGTTCTTGAAAATATAGTATGATGTCTTGATGACTAATAATACGTTTTAACTTGCTTAATGCTGCGTGTATCATATTGAAATTTCAAAACGTTACAAATCCTAATATGCTCAAATTCCTGATGGCACAGAGGAAAGGTTTTATACAATTAAGTGATTATCTTTGAAAAGATACCTTTATTGCTAGGTTCATAATACCACATTAGTGTGTACTCATGCCATGACCTTGGTTAGATGTCCACAATTAAAAAGTAAATGTTATTTGAAATATTATTTGTATCAAATAAATATTACTCGCAACTTCGATAAATGTTTACGTCTTTAACAAAGATACATATTTGCTTTAGTTAAATTTTATCCAAAAGAAAGGAATTTCTGGGTTTCTCAACAGCTTGAATTGAAATAACGAGACCAAACCTGAGATAACCGAAGGAATTCGCTGTCGTAAACACCGACTGTCATCGGCCGCTGTTCTAAAGCGAGGAATTTCAGAATTCCTCTAGAAATAATAAAGCAAAAAATATTGTTTGTATAAATTGAAAATAACCTTATTGAGTAGAAATTCTTAGCTTCTTATTGTTGACCATGATATAAGTAACTTATCATAACATTAATATAACTAACGTGAGTAAATTTAAGGATTTTATTGCTAAGGTTCCCAAAAGAAAATACTAGGCATGAAACCTTTGCGTGATTTCTCTTGAAAGAGTAAAGATTATTACCAGAAGCATAACACCACATTAGTGTCTACTCATGTCATAATCTCGGTAAGATGTCCCACATTTAAAAACTAAATGTTATATGAGTTATTATTGGTATAAAATAAATATCACTCGCAACTTAGATTAGTTTTTACGTTTTTACCATAGTTATATATTTTCTTCAGTTGAATTAAAAAAAATGTGTTCCGATTTAAATTCGTAAATCGTTACTCACTTTTTCCCATTTCATTATTGTCAAACCTTCACATAATATAAAACGATATTTGCGTATAATATTTAATTTATTTGTATTTCAGTCTTTTCACTATAAAATATAAGCAACATTATATATTCAGCCGAGGTTTTTATCTATGAGTCATAACGTAGCCCGAGGGGAAAACTTGCAATCTACACGGATTATAATCAAGGAGTTTGAATATAACATTAATCTTCAAATAAATTTTAAATTAAAATTGAATTGTTTTGCGCTTAATTAAATTTTATTTCGGTGGTGATTATAATTTATGAAAACTATAAACACTGGTGGAAAAACAGGATGTAACTGATAGTTGAATAATCGACCAATCACAGCGCTGTATTTGGTTCAACGTTTTATTCTAAAGGTTTAAACTTCAGTTACTTCGGAGACGTCATCCAGTGAGGAGTTGCTGCCGGACTTATTTCGAGAACACCGTTAAATTTTGAATTGTACAAGTACAATACTATCGAAACCGAACGTATTCGGACAAATTTCGAAGTTTAGCTAAATTATTGTTTGATTATTTCAATTGGAGAACTATATATTCAACAAATTAGGAGATATTTCCTGACGTCAAGATATTCATGGACTTCGCCGGGGACCTCATTTGTTTTGTAAGTACGTTCATCACCATGAATTAATTTTGATTAATTTCTTAAGATTTATATTTTATATTGAGTGCAAACCACAATATTTCGATTCTAATGATAAATATAATTAATGGGATAGCAAAGAAGTATTTCTAGTTGTTACATTGACAGTTCAGTTATTTCTTGTTATCTTTCTTTTCCTTTAATCTTGACTACAGTTAAACGAACTTGTGTAATACAGATTCCATTTTCCTTTTTTTACGAATCCATTCTATAGTCTTTAGGGTTGAAGTTTTTCTCACCATAAATCGTATTGAGAGTCTTAAATTTAAAATCGATTGGTCTGTATTCCTCAGGCTATTATTTCTCAATTTTTTTAGAGTTCGGTTGTGGACAATGTCTGCTGAATTCAAATAGACTGGATTTTTATTTAAATTTAAAATTTTATTTTACCGTACATTATTGCATCATCAATCCCTTAAAAAGAAGATTACCATCTATATATCCTTGTTTTATAATACGGTTCGAAATGGTCATGCATGTAGCTCTTGAATAATGGATGGATATTCATCAATGCCGAATAAGTGTGTCATTATTCTAGTTTTCGAGTCTTAGTTATTATGAAGTCAGTTTGTTGGTCTTAATTTTAAAATTCAATGTATGTCTAATTGTAATAATTGTAACTTTCCTATTCTTGGTGCAATCCGAGAAGAATATCGGAACTAATTAATGGTAGTATTACCAGATTATTTAAGCCGATACTTTCAACGGTGGTTCATTGAAAGAAGCTTGATAAACGTTCGAATTTTTTTTACGAGCATTGAGTTTTCTTATACAGTTTTCATGCTGGTTTGCTATAATAAATCATATCCAGATTTTTTTACAATAATTTATAAATTATAATAAGAGCAAGATAGAAGGCTGTAAGGAATAGTTTTTGAAACTATAGCGGGATACCATGAGCCGATTTCGCCCATAACTCGTTTTTTTTCAATCAGTTATCTTAAAAAAGAATTCTATGTATTAAGCTTTGCACATATATTAGATTCTAATTTACCTTGCACACAATTCTTGATTAATATTTACATGCATATTCTCTCTTAATAGGTATATTTTTATTTTCACTCTTGAGTCATTGGTTTCTATCAGTTACGAATTCTTAACATTAAAATTAACTTCAGTCTAAGATGCTTGCTTTTACAGCTTCTTGGTTTCAACTGAAGTGCTGAAGTTGAAATTCTGAATTGATCATTAATAATACATTCTAATTACTTCAGTAAATACTTTCTACTATTCTTGTAATGGCGGTCCTGAAAGATATTCGAATTCGAATAGACGAATAGTTATCGTTTCAAGTATATTGCCTATTCTTTTACTTTAATAAATTTCCGTTCGCTCTTATTTAAAAATTTAAATTCGCTTGAATCATATTATGGCATTCGAACTGAGATTCTAAATTTGAAGTAATGAGTAATCTGTAGTTTTATATTACATATATTTCAGTTAACAAATCTCTGTTTTTGAGGTACAACGAATTTATTGTATTTAATCCCTAAGCTATAGTTGGCAATCATCTTCGACTTGGCATCAGTTTGAGCAATCGGTTAAACATCTTCTCGCTCTTATACTTGAATTGTACAATATTTTCTGTAAATACTTAATAAATTTGTGTTTCTTTCTTTTCTCTTATTTCGAGGAAGCGTATTCTCTCACTTTTGATTGACTCCTCTCGGTGCCTCCGGTGTGATAAGGAAAGTGCGTCCAACCAAGGATTATCAAGCGAAGTCTTCCGGAAGCCCAAAAAAGTTTAGTATCCTTAACAGATATATCAGAATATAAAATAAATAATCGAGATATTTCATACTTTAAACACAACTCTTCCATGGGAACTGGTACTTTATTGAAGGGTCGTGATACTCGCATGATCAGTAGTATTATTTTCGTTATTCATCAACGGTCTGAAATGTTAAGAAACCATTTTCTATCATGAAAGAGATGAGACGGAGCGCAGCAATGCCGTGGAGAGATATTTGGTCCATGGATGGAAAATAGAATTCAATGAGTATACTTGAATCTTTGAAACTTTTACTATTTAAATATAATAGATAGTGCGTAATTTCAGATTAACGTAGAGTTCCTTGTTTTGGAAGAGCTATTTTATTAACTGTATTTTTTTCCTTTAGAATCATACTCGCATTATTTATCATTCATGGAAGAGCAGAATATAGTAGAGAAACTGACAAAAAGACGTTCGGTCCATGGATGGAACACAGAACAAAATGAGTACAAATGGAATCTAATGTTTTTGCTATTCCTTTTTTAGTATCATCAGTGGTGCGTATTTTTTAATTGCATTGTGTTTCTTTTGATTTCAAAGGAATATTTTATATACCGGTGTTTTAATTCATTCCTTGAAGATACGCTTGCATCATTTCTCCTTTGTGGAGTAGAAGATTAGGAGTGCGGAGATGCACCGGAAAGATATTTGGACAAGGAATGGATCACAGAATACAATGAGTATACTTTTAATCGAATGTTATTACTACTAATTTTAATTCAACATCGCTACTATTCCTATTCAAGTATGATAAATAGTGATTATTGTTGATTAAATAGGTTTTTTTCGAAGTAAAATTTTATTTACTAGTTATTTTATTAATTCACCATAAACACGCTCGGAACCTTTCTCCATCGTGGATAAGCAAGAGTAGTCATGCAGAGAGGCTGATAAGATTGATTCGGTCCATGGATAGAATACAGAATACGATAAGTACAACTTAATCTTATGTTAATATAATATGTACTTAATTATGATCAATAGTGCGTATTTATACCGCAGAAAATCGCCTATTTTAGATTATTTTAATTCTTAAAAATTCTCCAATGTCATCAGATGTCCGTAACAATGGATCTACTTACAATTACCATCACTCTTATTTTTGAAGTAATGCCTCTGTTTCATGCTGAAACGGCACTAATATCTTATAGTTTCAAACGCATGGAGTACTCTTTAATATTTAATTCATATTAAAGTTTCGATTACTTCTTAGTGTTCTCCGTGAATACTGATGTTACTGCTGTAAATATATTCTTGAAAGAAAAAGGGCAAAAGCAGCAGTATTAGAGACCATCATCCAATTGATAGCACCGTAAATGCTTATTAAAATTGCTTCCTAAGCGTCAATAGCAATCAACATAAATTAACGTTGAAACGTGTGTTCGAGTAATATGTGTGACTCAAAATTTTCACACCTATTTCGAGCTATAAATGTTATTTAATGTCTCACTTGTTAAGAATATATTACTCTTTTAATTTCTGTAATGGGTTGCCTTTTTATCACAGTAAAGGCTAGACATTTCCATAAATTTTTCATGAACTGATAGTCATTTTTAATCATTCATTTTTTTTAATTACTAATTTCGCAAGGTCAGCTCAGCTTTTGTAGTGCCCAAGTTTCGAAACTTCAATGAGTAATTCTTTTCCTCCTTTTAACTTAGAATATTAGGTAAGTTTCATTTTCTCTTTTTTGCTATCAATGCTCAAGTATATTAAGTTCAAAAGACACCTGAAGGTCTTTTCTTTCTCAAGTTTCAATTACATCCCTTCTTAAGATATTTCCAACTGTAGTAGCCATAGTTCGTAATGTTTTCTCCTTATGGTCTTTCCACAAGTTCAAGGTCTTGCTTTCCTTAATTATCTCCAACATTGTAAACATCTCTATTGTGGTTTCTTCGCGTTGCACTTTCATTGTTCTGTAGTGAAACTAGGGCGTGTTATTAGTTTTTAATACCAGTCTTCCTAGAAAACGGAACTGAGATTTTGGTTAATAGGATATAGATGAATAAAGAATAATAAACGACGCCGGTTATTTATCCTTATTTTTATCAAGAACCCTACTGATTGTTAGTAATAATATATGTTTACTGTTTATATTATTTATTCCTTGAATCACTTCTCCTTCATCTTTTGCCTTTCTATCACAATCATGGTTACTCTTTTCCATAAGATATTCCGGAAAAATAGATCATTTTAAAGGCTTTGTTTTCTTTTACAAAGTAAATTATTCGGTTCTGAAATCATACGAAACAGAAAGTGTATAGAAAGTTGAGAAATTTAAGTTTGACTTATTTTTTTGGGCGTTTAATTTTACTTTCCGTTAGATGTTTTTAGAATATTATTAAACTATTGCAAATATTATAATATTTCATGATTGTAAATGAATTAGCGAGCTTGCTGAACAAAGCTTTTGTATATACGGTGAAATTTTTGGTTTTTAGGTGAATTTAGGCCATTTTAACAGAGTTATTTACTTTGAAGGATGCACCGTAGTTATCATTTTTCTGAGATTTAGCATTTTCAGTCAGAATAAGTATATCGTTGGCTCAAACCTACAATCTTGCATCACTGCTTATTAGCAGTCCTGGCATTGGCAACAGGTCAATTGATCCTTTTGAGACTGCTGTGTGATTTTTATGATATTAAGCAAAAATAACCGCTATAAAGAAATATTCGCTAGGTTATTAGCGGTTGGATTGTTAATGGATTTCACGTTGATGATCAGTCGTCAGTTCAGCTTTTTTAAACGCCAACTTTCTTAATTTCAATGGGACTTACGGTTATAAAATAATGATTATATTTTACACGTTCTCTGCTATTCCGATTCCGATTATCATATTCTTAAATAAATTTAAAGAGAGAAACAAGATCTGCGTCGAAGGATAAGTCAACTTTACGAGTAATGTTCATGTGAGTTAATTATACCTAATTCATACATTAGATAATGAATATATATACGAAAAAGATTACTGTAATGGATGACCCGTTATTCTTTGAGCATTGTGCACTTAGATTTTTCAATCTCGGGAACGATGTCCGCTTAGTGAAAGAAGATGGCATTACTTCGACATATTTTCGCTTTTATTCCTACCGTTGTAGCTCAGATTTCACTTTTAAAATTTTTCTAATTATTTAGATCAGCTTATTTTTTTCCACTTTTAATTACATTAAGTTACAGAGACACCTCAAGGTCTATTCTTACTCAAATTTCAATATCATCCATTTTTAAGATATTTTCAAAAGTGGTAACAACTGATTCATGCCATTTTCACCCTAGGATCTTTTCAAAAGTTCAAGGTCTTGTTTTCGTTTACAATCTCCAACATTATGAACATCTTTTCTGTGGTTGGTTTTTGTTACTCTTTCACGATTCTCTAGTGGAATAGGGCATGTTATTTGTCTTTCATACCACTCTTCGTAAAAAACGCAACTGAAAATTTTACGAAACTTAAATTGTAAATGTGAATGTCCGAAGTATTATTTTTTTACAAATGCAGATTAATAGATTCGATGTCAGTCATTTTCTACTCTAAAAGTCATAATGTCCTTGTTACCAACATTCCGCCACCAAGATTCTTAAATTCCCTTATTGAAGAGAAGGTACTGAATTGATCCATTGCATTGCTAATTTGTATATCGCGGACTACTCAACGGTCAAAATTATTTCAAGGCTCCTTAACTTTGTTTTCACGAAATATTAGAAAAAGTAAGTAATTGTGACGTATCCATACGATACCGATTCAGGGTAAATTTTGTGGTACTTATTAACTTATAAAAAATCTATGGTAAACAAACTTTTACTAAACCATTAATTTATTACCCGAATAACATGACCCAGGTTTCGTAGCGTGGTTTAGTAAAAGTTTGTTTAACCATGGATTTTTTACGTATTCTTACATTATGAAAATATTGGTTGGTTATATATTCATGTAATTTTACATCGTTATATTCCACTGGATAACCTGCAGCTCTAATTTCTCTCGGTATAACACGCTTCCTATTTATTTAATTAGATTTTAAATTATAATCTTCCTAAATTTCGTTCAATACATCTAGCATAATATTGTAAAGATTCTTATTTATAAAACTTCAGATAGTAGTAGTAGTAGTAGGAATATATTGGCGAAACATGGTGATTCTTTATCTTAAGACGCACCCTAATTTTTTTTGAGTATACAAATAATTTTGCGTTTTAATATACTGTTTTGCTTTGCGGAGACTCCGCTCATGCTGCACAGGTTTATATTACTGGAATTAACGCGAATGTGTGACAATGACTAAGTTTTATTTTTGGTGAATAATACAAATCTTCTCTTTCTAGAAGGACGACGTCGGGGCACGGCGTTGGCCGATTACGTCGAGGGATGGCATCGGGATTAATTATAGCCGTGATTTCAATTACTTGAGGAATATAATCCGAGACTTGTGGAGTGAAGTGAATCACTGAAGTGATAATCGCAATGGAGTAATTTCATTCTAAACTATTTATTGCACCATCTATTGAACTATTCAGTGAACATTTATCTATCGATACTATGTGAACATTTTTTAACTTCAATGTGATGCACATTTAATAACTATTTTATTGAAGTTTTATTGTTTTATTCAGTGATTAATACATCTTAAAAGAAAATATTTATTTATCTATGCGTATGTTTGTATGGTGTAAAATTTTACTATCTGTGTCATGTATCTGATTTTCAAGTGTGACTATGTAACACATGGTGATCCAAATTTTACAACTATTTTGTGAAGTATAATGTTTTTATCCATGTATTCATTGTTTATACTATTTTAAAAGATAATATTTATTTATCTATACATTTTTTCGTAGGATATATCTTTCTATCTTTCATTTTTATCTGGTTTTTAACAATTTTAAAAATATGCTAGTTTATCTATTTTATACTACTGTTATGTATGTAATTATTGTGGGATATACATTGAAGTTATCCCTGTGAAATGTCTGTAAAAGAAAGAGGGATCTTTGGGGCTACACTGAGGGTACCAGTAGGTCTTACCTTCCCCCGGTATTAATAAATAAAAATCAAATCCTGTGACTTGGCAAGGGAAGGCCGTGTAGGAGATAGCGTGTGGGGAGAGGGCTTCGGCGGAAGTAGCCGGGAGGGACGATGTCGGGTCTAGGGCTTCCGGGGATACAACGTTTTGGGGAGGTTATCAAGGTAGACATCCCGTCGGGGGACGTCTACCTCACGTCGCGTCAGGTGAGAGGGTGTCGCGGAAGAGGCTGTTGGGGTGGGTGGCGTAGGGGGAGAGGTCATGGGTGTAGTGGACGTTTCGGGAGAGTACCACGGGTTACGGGGCCTTGGGTTAGGGGGCGTTCGGTTGGGGGGCGTTGGGGGAGAGGGCGTCGAGAGAAGGGGCTTCCAGGAAGGGGGGTCTAGGCAGGGGGTTTCTGGGGGAGGTAGTCGATGTAGGGAGCGTTAGGCCAGAGGGCGTCAGGTGAGAGGGTGTCTCCAAAGAGGCTGTTGGGGTGGATGTCGTAGGGTGACAAGTCATCGAGGGGCGTGGGGGTTGGGGTCCTCGTGGGAGGGTACCTTCTATTAGGGGGTGTTGGTAGTAGTAGTAGTATTGTTAAAAGTGCTTCGACAGCTTAGGTCATTTCGCACATTGGAGGGGGGGGTGTTGGTTTAGGGGACGTTGGGGGAGAGGGCGTCGAGGGAAGGGGCTTCAAGGAAGGGGTGTCTAGGCAGGGGGCGTCGGGTGGAGGTAGTCTGTAGAGGGGTCGTTGGGCCAGAGGGCGTCGAGGGAGGGGGCGTTTGGGCAGAGGGTGTTGAGGCAGAGGTAGCGGACGTCGACGGAGAAGGTGATGGCCTAGGGAAAGTCGAGGGAGGTGGCGTCGAGAGAGAGGGGTCGTCGTGGGAGGGTGCTTCGAGGTAGGGTGCGTTGGTACAGAGGGTTTCGAGGAAGGGGGCGTCGCGGAAGAGGCTGTTGGGGCGGGTGGCGTAGGGGGGCAGCTAATCGAGGGACAGCGTCGAGGAAGGGGACGTACGGATAGTGGGCGTGAGGTTATGGGACGTCGCGGTAGGGGGCCTTGGGATAGGGGGTGTCGTGGTAGAGGACATTGGGGTTGGGGGAGGGGGCGTCGAAGGAGAGGACGTCTAGGGATGGGTCGTTAGGGGATAGGGCGCCGAGGTACAGGGCATCGCTGGATAGGTAGTCGCGGGAGAGGCCGTCGGGGGTGGGGGCGTCATGAGAGAGGTCGTCTGGTGTAGGGTCTTCGGATGAGAGGGCTTTGGGGGTTGGGGAGGAAGAAGGACTGCTCGGTCCGGGGCTCCGGGTTGGAGATGTCCAGGTAGAGGCCGATTGGTTAGGGAGCATCGAGGGTTTGAGCGTCTTGGTACAGGGCGTCGGTTTAGACTGTTTCTTATAAATGAATATATATATATATATTAAATCTCATAGCACTATGGTTCCTAAGAAAGTACGTTCCTCAAAACTGGAAGACTACCGTTCAATATCTTTAACGTCAATTTTTTGTAAGACTTTTGAACATATCATAATTAATTTATGCGTTTTCTGAGTGATAAGTGTGCAATTAGTCAATGTCAACACTGTTTCTGGAATGATAGGTCATGTGATACCTAGTTAACTCTTTTTGTCAACGACGTAGTTAAAGCAGCTGATAAGGGTATAAAAATAGACGCCTTGATTAAAGATTTCAGAATAGCTTCAATCGAGCATAACATGTAAAATTAATTCATAAGTTGACGGCCTACGAGATTAACGGAAAATTTTTTGAATGGATAATATCGTTCCTCGGAAAAAGATCGCAGCGATATTCGTTGGACGGAATTTTATCTGATGAGGTTTGTATCACATCTGGTTTTCCGTAGGGAGGTGTATTTGGCCCAATTTTGTTCCTAATTAAATTAACAATGTGATCGATAATGTGAAATGCAACGTCTATTCGCTGATGACACTGTTGTGTATAGAGAAGTCGTAACTCAAGATGTTACTGGATGGCTGCAGAACGATTTGAATATTATTTTGGGTTTGTGTAGTAATTGGCAGCTCGAGCTGAATGTAAAGAAGTGTGTTGCTATGACTTTTTATGCGTTCCTCCAAAGTTACCTGAGTACTTTATAGTATTTAAGGAAATCCCTTGGACTTAGTGAGGCATCATCAATACATAGGAATTACGCTCAATAGTAATGTTTCCTTCAAAGAGCATATTGGAAGTGTAATAGGGAAAGGGGAATGGGATTCAAAGGCTAGCCAGTAGAACTCTGATTGGATGTTCACCGTGAGTAAAAGAAATACCGTAATTTTCCCTGATTCGACCTCTACTTGAGTTATACGTAGCTGTGCATTTTGGAATCCTCACGAAATAAGATTAATATCCGATCCTGAGATGGTTAAACGTAGAGCAGCTAGGTTTGTCAAGGGAGATTTTAAATTGATTTAGATGGCACTCTCTTACTGATAGAATAGTATAGACGGAGGTTTTCTGATAAATTCATCACTACCGATTTCGTGGGAGGAGATAGCTGATATTGTTATCCCAATTATAAACTTTCGCGATCTTCGGGAGAAAACAAAAAATCGAAACAGGGAAGTAGTTGTCAGGACATATAGTTCCTTCCTTTCGGTCGTTTTTCCCGCGAAGTATTAGAAAAGCTAATAGCTGTCCAGGTTATAAAGGGATGCCGTTGTTATACACCCACTGCCACGCGCCACTGGCGGATTTCATGGTTTAATTGTAAATGTAGAAGAAAACTAGAACAAAGGAAAACGTGTCGCCTCATTTGTTTGGACATATAAAGTGAATGAACAAAAGAAGATAAGGAAGACGAGTGTAGATCGTTCCTCGAGGAGATTGAGGACGTTTTAAGCTAAGGACAGCTTGGAAGTGCCCTAGTTAAGATATTCAACGGGGAGATATACACCTAAGGGAGATTAATAACACTGTATCTACCTATGAGAAATGGAATACCTAATACTATAGAATCTATCTACCTATTTTAAGTTTTAAAATTTGGCTCTCAAAAGATATATTAATCGTTGCTCAGTTGATATTAGGTTCTGTTGAATTATGAGTTTGCAGACTAATGCCCTATTCCTTAAGGAAAACTGAATACATTTATAGTAACTGGGGCATTAGTAAGTATAATTGCTTGTGCATTTAATCAATACATTTTTAGCAAATAAAATTTAACGAAGGCAGACAATCTTTTAAATGTTCTTTTTCGGAACTCTGTCTTTTTAGCTCATTTCTCATAAATTACGCCTTCCACAGCATATTTACCATATATAATAAAAATAACTTCCAGTTTCTTTTTCCTTTGTCGGAAAGTAGTCCGTCTTTGTTTTCAACATCTCATCTTATTTCCCATTAAGGATTGAGAGAGTTTTTAATCTTTTAGGTTGGATTCTATTATTTTTCTATTTTTATTAATATTTTATTAATTTTACATCATTATATTAAAGCTTTTTGTACTACATTTGCCGCAGCCGAAGTACGTACCATTCATAGAGAGACGCATTTAGTAATTCTCAGCAGCTAATTTGCTTCGCAAGTGAACTTGCACCTTCATAATATTCCATCATCATTGGTGTCGTGATATTATCGTTTTGTGACCAAGACAGCGTCTTTATTGATAAGAACCGCGTCGTTGTATGGATGCACTCGGCGGCGGCATCCGAGGGACGGTATCTTGATTTGGAAGCATTATATATTGAAGCATCCTATTAAAATATTAAGGCCTCTCAGACAGTAACTACGAGACTGTTTCCGGAGGTCGTGACAGCAAGGACGTTTGCTTAAGCTAGTGAAATTTATTTATTAATTTACTTTAGAAAAAGGTCAACCTACAGCAATTACATAACATACGAGGTCAATTATACAGGACGATATACAACAATAAAACTTCAGAGAAACAAATTGAACAATGACAAATTACAAAGTGAAGAAACAAGAATCCAGAAACCTTTAGATGGATTAATCAAACGTAATTACAGGTATCTCATGCAAACATATTCAGGATTGATTGAAGAGGGAAGTGCAAGGATCAAAGTTTTTATCGGAAGACAAAAGAGTAGACGAGAAAAGAAAGTTAAAGACATTAAGATAAAGAATGTTTTATGACTGATAGACGTGGAGTGTAGAAAGAGAAGGTATCAGGCAGGGGGTGGTTGATCCACATCTAGTCATTTGAATGCAGAGCAGGAAGTAGTGGGCATAAAAAGAATACCTTTATCGCATTTAGACGAGCCAAACAAAAGCATGATCACATAAGGCCATAAATAACCATTGGGCCAAATGGTTTTCCATGCGCAGGTATTACACATCTAATTAAGGCTTCTAAGTGAGCATTATCAGTTCCTCTTACCAGATGGCCCAAGGAGAATATCCTCGAGCACATCTCGAATCAATTTATCAGGTGTGCAGATAACAATGTATGGAAAAGGAAATAGCGTCTTTCTTCTCACGCATTTCTTCAGACTCGTGGTATATTGTGGCCCATCTCAAGGAACTGGTCCTCAAGGACTGAGATGACGGTGCTCATAATATCGAGCACCACGAATTCTTAGTTTAGATTCTTTAGAAATGCTGTTTTATGTAACTTACTTACAGCATTATTCTATACATCTCGGATTGCTAAGAGATCCCTTATGCAGACAAGACGTTCAACAAGTCAGAAAAACCACCAAGTGTGTAAGCGACCAATACTTGGGACTTGTCGGCAAAATTACCACCCAGTTGTACTGGCAAAGGACGGATACACAACTGCCGCCGATGGAAAATTTTCCGAGTGATTTTTTTTTTCGCCTAGTTTGCATTTACCTGTTCGCGCCACTGTCGGATAGGCGGAGGTAAATATTCTGCCGAGGGAAATATCGCCCAGTGTGTAACGGGGTAAAGTATTAACGTCCCTTCAAGTTAGGTACACTAATACGCATCGTTTCTTCGAAGTGCTCTCCTGAAGGTTTATCTGATTACAAAAAGCACTTGGACCATTAGTAGGGACATCGTGACTTTCAAAGAAATACTCGTGTTCAAAACAAAAAGGAAGTATCGATGTTTTTATGACTAAAAACATTAATTTTTTTAACTTTTACGCTGCATTTGTGCGCCAAATATTCATTGCAGAATTAAGCTTTCGAAGAAAAAAAAATTATTTTTATTTTGAAAAGTGTTGCTGATAAATTTGTAACCGTTAGAAGTCTTCATTTGTTTATAGCTTTTTCTGAAACACTTTGATCGTGTTCAGTTGTTATTTCGATGGAAAAAACCGTATTTAACTCTTACTTCTCGCTCTTTGTATATTCCCAATTAGAATGGTATATATACTTCTCCTAGTTTATCGTTTATCGGTTGGTCCGGAGGGTCTAGTGATCACCTTGAAACGTGAAGGTTGTACTCCCAGGTGGCGCGCGACAACCTGCTGCCGGTAACTGCTTCCGGAGGCGGGAGTTCGGTCGTCTTGGGTATGGGTCGGTCCCAAGATAGCCAACTCAGGCCGGTGGTGGAGAGTTCGTCTCCTCGGTGAAGTCCATGGAATCCGATCAAGTTGACACTGAGACCCGACTCTGACCAACTTTTTAATTTTTTCTAGGTTTTCCGTCCCTTCAACTGAAACTTTTCTTCGTTTCCCGTAAATATTCAAATTTATCTTTGTTCATACATGGACGAAGCTCAACGTTCTTGCACATCAAAGATGCATCATCTTTTAAAACCCATCTGAATGGACAGTCTTGTAATAATGACATTCCCAAGTTCGCTCACACAGTTTCGTCCATCTTAATTGTTAATTCTAGAATCTATTCTATGGTCATTCATTCCATAATAACGAATTTCCTTACGGAAAAATGTGTGTACTCGGATTCAACAATCGTCTTGGCCCTCAGTGGAGGTCTACAACCTCGTTTCTCATTATATTCGTATGTGCTTTTTTAAATTTCGAATTGAATACAATATTTGACGCCTAAAAGAAGAATTGTTATATTTTTCTTCTAATGATTCTTCTTTTATTTTTCTGCTACGCTAATTTCTAATTAATTTCTAACGAAAAATAGGTTGTAATCTTACTTGTGCAATGAAATTAGCATGCATTTCTTATTAGATGGTTGGGAGTCGAGCCAAAGACATATTTGGTAAAAAATATCGACATGTTAGAGCCCTTTTGTCCATTTAATGAATCCTTAAATATCCTATCTGTCCTATTCTGACTCATTCGGAAATGTGCATTATATGTATAAATATAATTTACATATGCATTAAATAGTTAATTATATTGAACCGATAAATTATATAGAGGGCCTCAGAGCGGTTAAAAATTGGACTTTAAGTGTGAGGGAAGTTGTGAAGAGTAAACAGTACAACTTATATGTGAGATTACTGCTGATATGAATTTATAAAAATTACAGGAATGGACGTGTTAAATTATGTTCCATTATGTTTGTCAGGTAGCATACTAGTTTCCTTATATTGTTATCCACCGCTACATCCAGTAAATGATCAAATAAGTTCGAATGAGAAATGCAAGGTCCCCTCTGAATCAATTTTGGTCAGAGATATCCTCTCGAGTTGGTTGGATGAAAATCTGCCCTCTTCTGCTCGCCTGCGGCCGCTTCCGCCTACTCTTTCCGTTGCTGTTTTTAAAAACAAATATTTACCAAACTCTTTTACTTGGACTCGTGTAGTCGCTTATTTTCAGAGCGAAGTGAGTGCGGATAAGAATTCGAAATAACAAGCGTACTGAGCAAATCTTATCAAAATAAACACTCGGAGTTTCGACAAAAATCTCGCATATGTTTTAACACCATGAAAACGGGAATAAATACGGATTTATTGTTTGGACTGATTGAGATAACGTCACATCTTAAATATTAAATTGTGCGCTTCCCGTAATCGGATCTGACAGTAAGCGAAGCTTGTATAAATAGCATTTAGAGCAACATATACGAAACTTAAAGTTGAGAAAATTATGATGCGATGTATCAACTTAAGGTAAATTTTAGACAGTCTTAAATTAAATTTTAGAGGTACACTTCGAGTTGAATTAACTTGAATTGTTGAATTATTACGAATTAAATTAAATCATAAATCAAATCATTCGTTGCTGTAAGTGATTTATGTAAGAATACTAAGGTAAATAATAAGGCAAACAAACACTGATACCAGTACTACCTTTAAAATTCAGCTCAAGAAAACAAAGATAATTTACTCGTTTGAATAATCCACCGAACGAACCGGTCATTTAAAAAATATCGCCATACTCACCACCTAAAAACATTCGTTAAGGAATGATAATGATCGATTTCTTATAAAATACTTAAATCTAAATCTATTTCTTTGTGGAAATCATATTGGTATGATTTGAAGAGAGTAAAATGGACTAATAATATAGAAACACCGCATAAAAGGTAAAGATTCAAAATATTTTGTATTAAAATAAATATTTCAATATCAGCAGGTAGTGAATAGATACTAAAAGGTCTGTATATGAAAACTCAAATCTATCAATGAAAAAATAAGCTTCTAAACGTTAATTATGCTTTTGGCTGATTATTTCTTTAGGGGGCCTAAAACGGCGGTGTTCGAGTTAAGTACTACATGGCCAAGTATTACGTGTTTTGAGTTAACGACGTCCTGATGAGTGGCTATGATAAACACTTGATCGCAGCATAAAAAACAGTAACGTTACGTTTCGATAAAAACCTTTGTATCCTCATTGAAGGAATGTTTTCCGTAATGATTTCACTCCGTCCACAGGTTAGAAATGTTTTATTGAAAGGTTTTAAACGATTTTTAACGATTTATGATCATGAGAATATTTTTCAAACAATACCCAATCAAAATAAATGGGTGGAAATAACTGTGCAAAATTCCACTTTAAAACACACTTTAAAGCACATTTATTTCCACCCATTTATTAGGATGGTGTTCCACAGAGTCAAAGCTTCCTTAATTGATTTAATACCCAATCTAATTAACCCTCATCCGGGCGCGCCGCACACCTCCAGGCAAAAATTGCACGCGCTTTTATGAATGTGACGGTAAACTACCGTCCACGCGCCCGGATGAAGGTTAAAGAATCTCATTCGGTTAACCTTTATGAATGTTTGACTCGAAAACGAATTGCTCATTATACTCGGATAATTTTTTATTCTTATGCTTTAATTACGTCTTCATATCACTTTTGACATCTGCTACAAAAATACTTCCTCACCGAGTTTCCAGTGTTTTGATTTTTGGTGATGTGATGAATGACACCCAGGTACAGAATAACTAACAAGGTCCGAGAAGACCATTATTTTCGGGGCTTGCCTGACCTTGGGTGTGACTCACCAAAGTTCCGCCTCAGTCCAAATACCTGCTTCCTTTTACCTTCGCCAATTGTAGCAATAGCTCAGGTCTACTCATTCTTGTTGGAACCGATGGAAGGAATACATTTTATTTGGTAATGGTATTCTCCTCGAGTGAAAAATTCTTGACGCTAGAGTATTGCCTACAGTAATTTTCAATTAATACCCAACGAATTAAAGAATCTCATTTGGTTAACATACCATTACCACCTGGTAATCAGACCAAATTGCACCATATAGATTAAATAAATAAATAAATTTAATATTGTTGTGCTCTATGATATATACTCTCAGTGTTTCCTAACCAGTGGGACGCTTTCTTTCGGGTAAATAGAGAGTTTAACGACACTTGTTTGCAAAAGAATATTCGCGAAATTGAAATAAACTCAATTGAAAACAAACTTTTTTCACTTCTAGGTCAAGAAATAAGAATAATGTAAAGTAAAATAATGTAGTATAAGAATAAAACTCTTGAGGAGATGAGAAGTGGGACGAGTTCATAAAGGTTAAAATACGCTGCTATAATTCCTCGATGATGTGTCTTAGCTTTCTAAAATACTGTCTACCCAATGATGTTAAATAACACCTCTTAATTCCAAGAAGCAGAGATATTTCAAATAATTTAAATTGGGCGACTGTTGGCCCTGAAATCTCAGTTAAGTCGTATTCGGGGAAACGACTAATCTTTGTCCTTTTGATTGAATATCGAAGACTTAGCTTAGAAAGATTTACCTGGATAAAGAATAGAATTAAAAAGTTAAAGAATTAAATTGTGGTTTACTATTTTACGAAACAGTTCTCTGTATTAATACAGCATTTTAAGACGCCATGCCTTGAAACATAGCCCCAAACCCTCCCCAACCCCTATGTCGCTCTGGGTAGATTTTTATTTCACGCGATTGGCGTTATAGTTGTTAATCCTCTCTTTTGTTTGTGTCGCCCTCTGCTTTTAGGAAGACGTGTGACGAAGATGTTTATGAAGAAATTTTTAGTTACATGCTGACCGCTTTCTGGTTAGTACGGTCTTTCTAGATCGCAGCTGAGCTGGAGCGCCAGGAGTCTGCATACAGTAAACTTATAGCTATAGAACGATTTCTTTCTAGCTTTGAACTTTTATAATTTAATAAATATTTTAAAATGTTTTATTAGTAATTATAAGTTTGATCACTATAAATATGAGTTATTTCTTTTGGGATTATGTGACTTAATGTTCTAATATTCATCAAACCGATTGTTGGGATTAAACGTAAGATGAGTTTTGTAAGTCTCATTCTCATCCTTTAATAAAATAATTTATTTATACATGAATTCGTTAAATAATTTATTATAGTATATTATTATTATTATTATTACTAAATTAAAATCCTTTAATGTTATTACTTTGGTGTTATTTTTTTACAAAAATATTGTTATTCAATACTATGCATTTGTTCATATTAGTGGTAAAACTTCAAATTACTGTTTGATAGTAAAGATGTTTTCCGATGTTATAACATTTTCAAGAATGGGGTAGAAATATACCCAACGCGGCCATTGGTGTAAGTAAAACTTGCGCGATTACAGGAGGATTATTGACAACCAACGAAAAATTGCCACGTTTCACACACTCAAAATCTGTCATTCAATCCCTATCTGTTACATATGTTGGAGGACTGACGGACAGGGCCGCCACCAAAAGCGTACCCGATTTCTCCTTCTGTGGAACGTGGTTGGCATCAATGGGACCTCTCTTTAGAAATGCATTCGCGAGAATCTTTCGGAAAACATCAGTGAAGTTGAAGTTCTCATGGAAGTGGTTATCTCGAAATCCAAGGTGAGCTTTGAGCTATTTAACTGGGAACATACAATTTCTTCGCAAAAAATTCCTCGAAAACAAATTCTTTGAAAGATAATTCTTCGAAAAAAAAATTCTCCGAAAATAGACTACTCTGAGGCTACCCAAAATTTAGATAAAAAGAAGTAGTTCGGAATTAAAATCTAACCAGCAAAGTAATCAAAAAAAGTACCAAAAAATGAACCTCCTTAAAATTGGGTTGGGTTTGGTTGGTTGCGGGCATTGCATGTGGCATTACCGTGGCATTTTTTTTAAGAATTTGTTTTCGAAAGATCCGTCCTTGTATAACTTACCTATAAACATTCAACTATCGCATCAATTGAGCAAAACGAAAACTTAAGCGAGAATTAAGACCATTTCTTGAGTCAGATATCCGCCATTAACGTTTAGCCACCCATAGAAGTGAACTTTAACGAGATTCTCGATGTTTCCTCGCGATCTCGAGAGAAGGACGCAAGAAAGGGAATCCCTTTGAAGGCCTTAAACTGTCCACTTGTCTCCCCATTGAGAAGCACTTCCACAACACTCTTCGCCCCTCTTTTATTCCTTATTTCCCTTTCTTGGCCCGTCTTCTTCCCCATGCGGAAGCCAAGAATACTTCCTCCGCCACCCCATCATCATCTTCTTCAAACCCCATTCCCCGCGTTCTTTCGCACCAGAGAATATTTTTGGTCAAACATTCATTAAATCGGTCGCAACCTTTTTCCCTGTTTTTTTCCACGAATTGGTTCGACGGAGGGGAAGAAAAAAAGGGAGGGAGAGAAGGCCCGTGATTGGTGGAATAGAATATTGTGCAAATCAGGAGCTGTTATAAGGGAGGCGAGAAAGTTTCTTTGTCTCTCTTCTCATTTCGCATCATCGGTCCCTTCCTCTCCCACCGATCCTCGCTTCCTCACAAACTTATTCCCTTTTCTCTTAACTCTTCTCTTCTTCTCGCGTTTCCTTCATTCTCACATTTTTCTCCTTTTCATCAATTTTCTCCATAATTCTGCCTTTAACAACAATTTGTACATCCATCCATTCATCTTATTCATCTTGCACGACATGTGACAAGAAGGTATTCGCAAGCTCATGCTTACTTGTTACTCTACTAAATCTTACTTGCATACGAAGGCTGTACACCCAGGTTCGATTAGATAGGTAGATTCCTTCTTGGCAGAGTAAGCCCATGTGGGTCTCTCTAACTACCTCTTTAAGCCAAGATGAAAATTAACCACAACAGTATACTTAAATCTTGTCTTATAACTAATAATAATTATGGTAACAATAGCAAGGTTATTAATTAGCTAAAGACGACCGTAAATTAATCTGCTATTATGTGGAATGCGTATTTCTTCAGATTTTTCATAACAGTAAGAGGGTGAGATGAAACTGAAAATAAAGAGAATTAAGTATGGTAGATGAGACTACTGCCTCTTT
This sequence comes from Sympetrum striolatum, assembly GCA_947579665.1. NCBI lineage: Eukaryota > Metazoa > Arthropoda > Insecta > Odonata > Libellulidae > Sympetrum > Sympetrum striolatum. Next base: position 87,715,240 of record OX388341.1, read on the forward strand.
GATTAATTCCTTACACTTTTTCATCTTGTGGATAGCACCGCTATAAATATATATAATATATATCCTATCTATAACTATCCAAAAAATGACGTAATTCTTTGCGTATAATATACGCAAGGAATTACGTCATTTCATACTTTCAGAAACCAGGATAATTTAAAATCATTGGTGGAAAGCTTTCCCAATCAGACATATCAAGACTTAATCATTCTGAAGTTGTTAATCAATAAATAAAATATATAAAAATAATAATGTACTTGTACATAAATAAATACTCTTGCGCACTTCCTTTCACCTCACTTTCATCTCAGCTTTCACCCTAAGCCACCTTACCATCTTTCGTCCTTTATCATACTCTTCGTCAGCCCTTATTCCTTTCTGACATCCTTGTCTTTCTTCCCTCCTCCCCCTATTCTCTTCTCCCTCCCAGTCCTTCTCTTTCCTCGCTTTAGTCAAAATGAAATTTCGCCGATTTATTTTTAATCTTTCGTCTGTTCCCCGCGCAGGGCGTGACTCCAATCGAATGACAAGATTCCCGAAGAAAAAACGCTTTGGGAAACTTTGAAATGCTTCGGAATAGGAAATGAGGCTTCCGACTGAGAAGAGGGGGGAATACAGTTTCGGTGAGGTCTAATATAAAGTCACACGTAAAGGATTTCCATCCAATGCGCAGGTGTCGAGATTTGGAATCATAGAATGCCATCTTTTTAGTCATATTTATAACTTTTCGTTACGTATGTTATCAAGCGAAAATTTCATCTATTTGACATATTTTTTTTCTTTTACTTCGGTAAATATCTCAATCTATTATTGACGAATACTTCTATTTAGATATTGATATTTAAAAATATTTGAAGATAACTTCATTAAAAAAACTCAATGTGATCTTTAAGAACGCCAATCACTTACTAAATATTGGATTAAAACTCTTTTAAAACTGCCTTTAAATACAAATTGGCAATTATTGTAATGTCTGTCAATACCTGTACAGGAATAAAAGAGATGGGCAGCGAGATATGTCAGTGCTATAGGTAAATATACCAATTTCAATAAATATTGGTGCCGATAGCTTTTACGAGTTTTAGGTTACAAAAATAAGAACTTAACACAGATAAATTTTTTGAATCATTTCAAAGATTGACAAATCAAAACTTGTCAGCATCTTGCCCAAGTTAGATTTTCCATTTAGTCACTATGACAAGGATAAAGAGTTATGATAGATTTATAAAATTATGTATATAGAAAAAATTAGACGAATGACAACAGTTTTTACAATAGAATTATAGTTATCCTATTGAGTAACATGATTTTACTGCAAATTCAGTGAGGTTTACGTAATTTTTAATCATCTGCATTTACTCAGAGGGCGGATTTTGAGCAATGTTCAATGAAATCTCTGATGATTTCGCCCCGTTCTGTTTCAAATTACGCACCGAATCGAAAAGAAGCTGATGATCCTCCAAGCGACGTATTCGAAACGAAAATACAAATTGTATCGGAGACGGAAGATATCTCTGAAAAAGGTCACGAAGTTACGTGATGATTTCTCCGTCGTTATCAGGCTGAACCTTATTTCCACAAATCCATGTTTCCTAAAATCCCCTCTCTCCAGACGCAACTCATTTTCCGGCGAATTCTCCCCTCTCATCTTCCACCTCTCCAAAATGCCCTTCTCTCCGTTTTCTTATTTTCCCTCCGAGTTGATTTCAGTTCATCAGCTCCTTTTGCTTATGCATGACGAACTCCCAATATCCAAAGTTATTATTTCTCTCTCTCTATTTTCTCTCTCCATATTCCTCCCCCCTTTGCCTTTCTCCGCTTCCTCACACACTTTGTGTTTTGTTAAACTGTCCAGGTTCCTTTCTAAATTAACGTTTACTTATTCGGCACATTCTTTTTGTTGGGAGGAAAATCATGCAAAGAAAATACTTCCTGGAGCTAAATCTAGTATGGGCGAATCGAAAGCAAATAAATGATTCCGATTTCTCCCTTGAGATTTGGTTTCCATTTTCGTTTTGCTAATTTATATAATGCTAGCTTACTAGGTTTCCTCGTGTGAAAAAGCGGTGTCAAACTCGCTTCGGTCTCCGAAAGATGGATCTTATTTGAAACGTATCTCCAAGGAACTATTATATTTCTTTCACTTAAGGTTTGATCATATGTTTAAACTTATGAAATATATACGTATAATTACGAATACTTTCAGTATTTTGGTATAATAATTCTGTGTTTAGAGCTGTAAAAGAAACTAAGTTAAACTAAGTAAACTTTTCTCTTTTGGCTCAAAGTCATAGGTCTTGTTTGAGTTTATCTTTAAAATTCATCGATCTTTAAGCGTATGATTTAGATATCAACTAACATACCACTGTTACTTTACCTCATATTTTTTTATAAAATTTATTCCGAGAGTCAGGCTAACCATGCGCCCCATTTTGATTGCTACTGTCCCGGATTTAGAGTATTGCCCGAGTTAATTTTTCAGTGGTCCCGGTATTACTGCGATCCTTTTGCTTGTCAGTAATGACGAGATCAGATGGATTCAAATCCTTTATATTTTTCCTAAACTTGCGAAAACTGCAACAGTAGTTTGTATTAATGCCTCGTTCTTCGATCGTATGAATACTTATGATTTATTGCTGGCTTTGAAGTTTTCAAGTTCAATCTATACCTGCTAATTTGCCTAGAAGGACTGGTACAGAATGATAGTGAAAACGAATAATACAGTCCTACTTGTAAAAAAGATTTAAGACAGAGATTTCAGCGAGAAAAATCATTTAAGCATAACTTTTCAAAAGTTGTTACTCTGCTCCAAGAGAGGCATACAAGCATATGATATTAATTCAGAATACAGCTCAGACAGACTAAATTGTAAAGCGACCATATGGTTTAATTCATACTTACCCGCATCGAAATGTGATTGGTCGTTTTTAATTGTAAAAGATTTGGTAGAACTTCATATGGTGGATGGAAAATTAATGTAGGGATCAGATAATATAAACCAATAATTTTTTTTCGTACTTAGCTACTGTTGCCCTTCGCCGGTGAAGTCGCCCTAAGCTCTACTGAACTTTTCAGGAGGTGCTTCACCGAGGCAACAGCAACAACGAACACACACGACCATTCCCTGAATCGGAAAAATCCGATCAGCCGGGAACCGAATCGAACCCGAGACCTTGGGGTAGGAGCGATAGCTTAGATGGAATGCTATCCTCTCGGCTACCAAGGCGGGTTTCCTGCCAAATTCATTATAGATGGTCCACGACCGAAAAATTTTTATATTAGATGTCAGTCCCCTTTGAAAAAGTAAATTCTTTATTTGTCTTTGCGCCGTTCTAAGAACGATAAAGGGGTTGTTCATGCAGTAACTACTTCTCTTGCATTCGTCTCATTCCAGTATACAGGAAGATCGTCATTCCACTTAGAGCATCAACGTGCGTGTTTTTATCATTGACGACATATTCTGACTGTTTTGTGATATCGCATTTGCGTCATCTTTCCTTGTATACCCCTTCTTATCGCCTTCCATTTCTCTCCTTTTCTCCATCGTCGGGAATTATTATTTGTTGACGTATCTTCGATGATTATATTGAGAGCCTGGGAGCAATTAATTTCTCTGGCTGTATACATTAGGAGTTGAAAGATAAATAAGCGGCATTCGGAAGTAAATTAAAGGCCTTGGCCTTATCCGAGAGAAAGCATCTGAAGGGTGGAAAGAGTTTGGATGAGCCGAAGCGTGTTGCCACTCCCCGAATCACTTTGCCCCGAGGACTACCGCTTCCCTCCCTTCCACCCTAAATGCACCTTTTTTCTCCCCGACGCTTATCGAGTTATTTTTCCCAAACAATTACGATTAATCGAACCTCCGAAAACAAAAAATGTTTATCCGAAAGCTTTTTTTTACGTCTCTGTCTAATACTAAAGTTTTATTTTCTTTTCATATTGATTTTCTTATTAGAATGCCAAATTTACGTTATATTTTATGTAAAATTCTGTTCATTTAACACAATATTTAGATTTCTTTTTGAAGGGGAAGAAACGTTCCTGTGGGTGGGGAAATAAAACAAGTTCCTTATCTCTAATATGAAGTAACTATTCTGTAAAGAGTGGGCCATCCCACATAGTAACTGACGAAATAAGAACTATGATGGATAGAATGCAATACAACGGAACATACGATTGACATTGATAAAATAACCGGCGCAATTACCTAAATAATAGAAAGAAGTTAATTTAGTTTTTGTAATGAATTGCTAAGACAAAACAGTGATTTTTACGCAGACGCAGTGGCGCAGCGAGGGGGGGGTTTTAGGGGTTCAAACCCCCCCCAAGAGTCAAGTCCTATGACTAACTTTGTACTTTTATTTCTACTGAAGAGTACAAAACCCCCCCCTCGCTAAGGGGGGGTTATCACGCAAATCTTACAGATACACGGCGTGTCATGTGTTTGCTTGATAAATTCAACGAAAGCTTCGCGTACCCGTAAATATGGCTCCGATTTCAGTTAAGGTGATGTTTTCGGTAGCAGAGTAGACATCGATATCAATGGGGCGCTATGATACGAGTGTTTCGCACACAATGTTCAACGCATGCACTTCTTAATCCTATCCTTCAGTTAGATAACTCAGGCCATAAGTTAAGATTCCTATGAGAAAAATTCGAAAGTGCTGATTTGTTTACTCCTTGAAAAAATACAAGGGAACATTCGAGAAGTAATTCGAAACTTGCACCCTGAAAACAGAGATTAAGATTACGTTTGAGAGACAAACAAATTCATTGAACGCTCAGTTAGATCTTTTGCTTGTGACTGTTTCAAGGGTGTGAATGCAAACATAGGCTCGTGAGTAGTGCTTTTGAAAACTTCACAACAGTTCGAAGGAGAGTTTAGTTTGGATTTCATAAGGTACTGATGTACATCCGAAAATTCTTTTCACAGTCCGCTAACAGTTCGAGGCCGCTATCGGAAAAAACGTAAGTTAATTACTATGTGTTTTTTGTGAAATAACCATTATTAGATGCATAAATTAGGATTTTCTTATTTTAGGGCTGTTATCAGTGGACACATCTTAAGATGATTTTAGCGACAATTGCAAAACTTTTTCCTCTCATTAAATATTCTAGACGATTAAAAGTCTGCACACAGTTGACTCTTCTGTATTCGGGATGACAGAATATATACTGATCTTTATTTTATGATTGCCTGTTAATTTGATATATATTAACGAAAATTTTCCGCTAACCGAATTTCCGTAAACATTTGAAAAAGTATTGGAGCAATGAAAGATTTCAGTAAAAATTAATCTGCGATGATATTAATAATAATATACCATTTTGGAAGCAAATCAGTCAGCTGAAAGGTATTGTGCGCGTAAGTTACGCATATATTTATCGGAACTGTGACTTGATGACTTGAATTAAACTTGATAAACTGTTAAAACTGTGAATTAAATTCTTCAGCTTCCTTTCCGATGCAGCCAATTTTTTCTCTGGTGATAGAATTCCACGAACTGCATGACTATAGTCCTGTTATATCCTGTTAACCGCTTGGTCATTCCATTCAAAATTTCAATTCATGGAAAATTTTTGTTTTCTTTGAACACTCAGTGCGTAAGACTGGGTTTGCATCAGCTCTTTGCTGGTTAAACCAACTATTACTTAGTCTAAATAATTGTAAGTTGACGTCTTCATTTTTTTCACTTGGTATGTGACTTTAATACTGCAAATTCAATTATAATATCAACTATAATCAAGAGCCTACTGTATTTTTTAATGCAGCCGAATTTTTAATTTTCGGTATGTGACGCATTCAATGAAAAACTTAGCTAACACATAAATAACGAAATCAGGCTTAATTGTAAGCCTGGCAGAAAATTTCATCTGATAAAAATGATTTTTTGTTTCTTATACGAACCTTGTGCAATAAGCTGTATATATACTTCATATCATTATTTTTATACATTGATGGCGTTTTCTTGACAGGCGATATTTCAATTAAATTCCAAAATCTGCAGATGATATAGTCAAATAACGAAAGATAATGAAATAAGCATGGGCGCGCCAATGTGGGGGAACAAATGAGCGAATGTTACGTTTTACATCGCTTGCCAAATAACCGTAGCTAGTTTTTTCCTTCCCACGCTTTGCAACCTCTAGGAAGAAAACTCTCGAAGACTCGAAAAGTTTATATCTAAATCACTAAAAAGCTTCAGCATAGAAAAAATGAGTTTTTAATAGATATTGGACGTATCCAAACCAGAAATCCAAAGAACACACTTGTTAAGTTTCCAATTGTTCGCTTATGTAAACTACTATCTTGCAAAGTGTAACAAGTTGGCCACATAAGCGTTAAACTCCTCTAGTTTTGAATGTATTTAGTTTTTGAAAGAATTGACATATATTGTAGTAAGTAGCGGGCATGAATATACCAGCCCCTGTAAAGTAGGCATTTTAGTTTCCTCAGACCCCCCCCATTGGTAAATCCTGGCTGCGCCACTGCGCAGACGATATAGGACGCGGGCTGAGAATCTTTAGAAGACAGAATATTACTTCAAAGGATGAATTAAGAAAAAGGTTCAGGAAAAGTACATTCTGAGAAGATGTAACTGATTTAGTGAGACCTCTCTGTCATATAGGCTGTTCTGAAACTGCGAGGAAGATCAGGGATCAGATGTTAGAACAAATCATTACGAGAAATCATATCTTCCGCGAACCATACGCGAAAGCAATCGGTTAGGAAAACAGAAGCATGGTTCATCGTAGTTTTTACCAACAGTTCATTTCGAAATCCCTTATAAAACAACAAACTTGATTTTTCCGTAAAATCGGAAACTGTCATTTTATTTGAATGTTTATAAATTTTGACGCCAAGCATCTTTATGATACGAAAGAATATTAATAAATGAACAAAAATTTCACAAATCAAATTATGTGTCAATAGCTATGCAAAATTTCAAGTACTGCTCTCAGAACAACCATTTTTGGCTTCAATTCCAGTATTTTTTAATTCTAGATCACTGTACCTAGTGGCACGAGTTGACCCGACACCACGGCACCTTTCTAGTGACTATATTTTGGCATTTCCGCATCTTGAGTTGACAAACGTGTGGCAAGTGGCCTCCTATATCAATGTTTTCGAAGCCAACAATTAGTTAAAGTTTTCGAAGCAGCTTCTTATTTTCCTTTGTTCGCGTCGGCAGTTGACTCAACACGTCGGGGATCACTGCGCCGTATGAGCGCTAGCTAGTGATAAATCCTTCAGTGCAATTGTGTGGCGACTGTTGGGCTACGATTTAATGAAAACCTGGTATTTTTACGACCAAATTTAGCGAAGTTATATCGTTTTCAGTTTTTCCTGGGGAGGAGACCTCGCTGTATGGGGGTCGCTGTTGCCCGTGCCACATCGAATCGAGTTTTTGTGATATCAGTTTGGAGTCATTTGTTTCCTTTTTTGGTTGATAGTGCTGTTATTGTTGTTTGTTGTCTACATTTAAATTTTAGCGGTTATTAGTTATTCACCGCTTCGTCAATTTTACAGATATCTCCGTGATATTTTCAGGGTATATCTTTAACGTTTAGAACGTTTAAAAATCTAAGGAAAAAATTGCCAAGAAGTTGAATTTCGATGTAGCCCCTTCACATACACATTCATTATCCTGCAATCTGCCGTGAGTGCATTATAGGAGTGATTTTTCGAAAGTATAAACATATTTGATGTTCTTATTGTGATAACATTGTGCAGATTAATGAATTTAATAACATAAATATTATGCACTAAACGGAATGAACCTATGAACATCATAAGTTTTATTGTGTTTGCGTGGTTTTGTTTGTAGTCATAAACACCCCTACATCTATAAAAATTGAATATTTTCAAACTCCATCACAGTCTCTCTACCATCTACTTCATTCCTTGCTTTTCTTTAATTCCCATTTCTCATTTTCTCTTTCGTTTTCATCGCATCCCTTTCACTCCATTCCCCGTTCAATCACGGTTTCAATCTTCTCTCTCTCCCGTACAAAAACACACCGCTAACTTGCTATCCGTTACACTTCTCGATATCTCTTCATTCACTTTTAATCAATCCGTTCCGCCTTTATACCGAGTAAGAAACGCGGCCTCTGATTTCACTGTTTTCTTTGTTGGAATATCAAATTGAATGTCAGCAGTAATGTTTGCTTTACGCTCACTTCGAATCAGAGGATATAATTTGAGAAACCCGCTCTGCGCACTCCACTCGGGGTCTTCCGCTGTTTTCACTCGAGAGTAATGTCCGAAGATATGCGTTCTCACACACCTGATATACTTTGTGTGAGTACGTCATCGGCACGTTGTCATCCCGATACAGTCGTTGCGAAATATACTTTTATAGGAAGGAAAGGGTTAAGGTATATTTGCATGTTTGCAATCACGGTGCATCCAGAAACGGACTTGAAAAAAGTCTGATGGAATCGATTCCGGAATCTTCCTCTATCTGGGATGCTGCATTAACCAACTAAGCTAACCGGCCAGAACATTCTGTCAAGCAGTTTTGGGAACTTCGTGTGCAAGGGCAAGTGTGGTTTCGTCCGAATAAGCGGCATCGTCCACGGCCAAGGCCTCATCGAGGCACCGGCAACACAAAGCGGTGTAAAGGAAAAACCCTCCTTAAGGAATCGCGAGGAAATATTTTTGCACATAAGGGTGTGCGCCCAGGAAAAGTATCTAGAAAAAAACGGACATGAAAAATGTCATCATCATTAAATGAATGCATTAAATGAAAAAGGCTCAGTTTAAATAACTGTGGTGATAGCTTAAAAGAAAGTAAATAAGTATGCTTATGAGAAGGAAATTTTGCGATTAGCAAGCAGCATTCCTCGACTATTACAATTAATACAAAAAATTAGTATGATTGAAACTTTAGAAATATAAAACTGGTCATGGAAGGCTCCTTAGTACTCCTTCAATGTTCACTCACTGTAGCGTAGCTGACACCATGTGTGGTCGGATCGCATGCTATCCTGAGGCCACCCAACTCATTCAGCAAATACCACCTGAGAGGCTGTCACATTGGTGAGACTTTGGAGCTTCCTGACCAGCTGATTGACACTTTGGATAGCAGAGGTATATATACTTTTCTCAATGGGTTTAAGAAAGAAGCGTGGAGTAAGTAAAACATTGCGCATTAAGAGTTATGGAGTGTAAAAATGGTGTTGAAAACTTTCTGTGCTTCTATAAAACACATAAAGATTTAAAATGGTTATAACCTATCTCGTGAAATATCGGAAACGTATATCATAGGAGGTGTTGAGCTTGCATGGCGTGTGAGAACAATTCTGAAAATGAGAAATGCGATCGATGTTTAAGCTCAAATACAATAGATAGAAAATTTCTCCAAAATCAATTTGATTATCTCTTTTGGTCATCATTTAAAACCGTAGCAAAGTTTACCTTTTCTAATTCAAATTTAAATTGTTTGGGAAAGTAAGCGTTATGGCAGCTAGTATAGAGTAATTTAAAAGAAATTAGAAAAGGAATTTCTTTAGTTTAGCAAACACCAACATTACTCATTTTATTCTCGAAACAATTCTTCTGTCGACATTTATTTGATGTCTTGTTTTGAAGAAATATTTTTGGCTTCAATATCGATCTGATAGTTCATTAACACACTCATTTTGCTAAGCACAACTATCTGTAACGTTATTCACAATTAATTTCTCGCAGCCTTTTCTCTCCTAAAGGAATGGACCTAAAGCCTCAAATGGAGTATTCGTAGCATTAATGAATGTTAATTATCAATTAATGGTAATTTTAAAAGGGGATTCATATATTTTGTATCAACCATTTTAAAAATCAAAGTAGGGGTTATCCAGTGTCTATGACTAGGATTAACCTTTTAAAGCTCTCGGATCACCTACCCTTTGCCTTTAAAATGTCATTGAAGAGGGGAATTGGAATTTCTCACATAAGTTCTTTGCTGATTTATTGATGCACCAGAATTTATATTATGTCTTAATTTATCCGTCATTTTAACGGATATTCATTCAACGAAAAATGTAGTCAATTGCTATAGTAGTTGGTTCCATTTGATTTACATACATTGTTATCATTCCAGTTCAAAGTACAGTATTCAATGCTTGGATTGTAAGTCATATCATATATATCATAACCGCCAGAATGCTTGACTAGACGGCTTGCATTTTATTAAAAAATACAAATACAGCTGAGTTTGTTTTCTCAAATTTTAAGGATCCAGATTTTCTCTAAGACATGGTTGGATATTTCCATTACTTGGGAATTTCTTCTAACTTATACCTTTTCTACAGCCATTGAAAATCAATGCGGAAGATTTCACTGAAGAAAAGTATTTCCTTTGCGTGATAATTTTTATGAATCTTTGGTGATAACCCAAAATTTTATAACCGCAAACTCTTTCTTTAATTTGTAATTCTTGTAGCCAAAATATACAAAATGCATCAAATTCAAGTGTTTCATTCTCTTGAGCTCCGTGGGGACCATCGAATAATGAGGGTATTACAAGAAGCTAGCTCGAGTATCAAATAAACAGCGTTCAAATCATTAGTTAGCCCCATCTTAGAATTCGGCGCAATAGTATTGGATCCACAAGAAGTAGGACAAATAACCGCAACGTGATCAATTCGAGGGAATTTCAGGACTGTTTGCGTCACGGAAATGCTTGAAAAGTTAGGGTGAGACTCGTTAGAGATTATAAGCACTTTGCATTGGTATGGAATTTTGTACAGTGCGTACCGCGGAGAGAAGGCTTGGGATAATACGTTTAATAGATTGAAAAATCCGTCATAAAACAGCAGAGAGGACCTTGGATATAAAATCGAATTACAGGTCTAACATAGCAAAATACTCATTTTGTGACCGCACAATTGAGTGGTATAACGCCTTTCCTGCAAGTACTTTTATCTTTAAGGCAAAGCTGAGAAACGCAATGTAAGGGATAGGATAATATGTCAAGAATTACGTTATATTTATTTTTATCTGTTTTCTTTTCTTATTGCGAATGAATATTATTGCGAAAGTTTTTATTCGGGAGAATTTGCGTGGAATTGCAGAATGGTGGTAACCTAAGATAGCTTTAAGATATTGTATGTTTAAGGATAAATGGTTTTGTGGACATTTTTATTAATGAACAAGTGTGTGTAGATTTAGAGATTCTTATAGATATTTTTGTAATTTATTCATTCCCTTCATTTACCGGATTAATCACAATAAGTACTACAGTTGGGAGGTTTTCCTTGTGGTATCCTTCCCTCCTAGGGCAAATGACAGGCAGATAGCAAAGTATTCCCATCAATCGATATTGTTCATGTTATGCATATTGCATTAAGGATTTAAAATTTAAAACACTGACAGCAGATGATGCACCTACTTCCAGTGAAAATTTAATAATAATAAATCTGGAGTTTATTCCTCATTTAGGTTGTGTAAAGTTGTTAAGGAAACTTTGCTCGAATCCCCGATAGGGCATAATAAAATGATACGATTTTTAGTTGGTCGTAAGCCAATGTTGAGAAGATTTAATTCGAATGGAGCTCATTTTTGTACTAATCCAGAACTGTAACGAGCTGGACCTCGCAATATGACCAATTTAGTTAACAGGGATGATTACACATCCAAAGGATTCGGATTACTCTACGGACTACGAAGTCATCCCAAGGAATTTGCCATACAGTTTTCCCTCAATGAAGGTGGATCAAGTAAAATCGTCACTTAATCTGTCCGCTCTAAGGACGAATCAGCTACATTCGCCCCTTTAGATGGATTTAGCTTCTAATGATTATGACCAATCCAGACGATTAAGAGTTAAGAGAGATTTTTTCGAACAAGCCGAAGTCACACCTAATAATTCCGGAATTCAACACCTCGCGAAGACAAAAATCCCCTCAGTTAACTTCGGTTTTTTCGGAAGAATTTGATGTTTATTTAAAGAAGAAATGCTAGGCATTCATGGAAACGTAGGATTAATAGGGTGACTTCCTATAGAATAATAGACTTCCTATATAGAATAAAGTTCATCGCAGGAAAAAAGCTCTTGAGTATTAGAAATAATATTTCACATACTTTGCTAGTACATAGTACATTTCAATAAAAATGGTATAGAGCAGGGTTTCCCAAACCTTTTCTGCAATGGAACACTTCGCAAACCTGGGAAGTTTAACGGAACATTAAGCAAACCTAGGAAGTTTAACGGAACGCTAAGCTTATATTTAGGTTAGGTAATTCTACTTGTAAAATAAAAAAAATCATTTAATTACAACAAATTGTTTATTTGGTAATTATTGGTAGTAGTAGTATTGTTAAAAGTGCTTCGACAGCTTAGGTCATTTCGCACATTGGCTCCCACCGGGAATCGAACCCGGGACCGCTTTCACCAAAGGCAAACGCGCTGTCCACATGACTATCCGGGAGCCTGGTAATTATTATTAAACATAAAACTATAATATTGTAATAAAAACATAAAATATGAGTCAATAAAGCATTTTGTGTCTTTTATTCTCCAATTTTCCGTTGACACTCCAAATTGTCGAGGAACACCTATTCAGGTTCAGCGGAACACCGGTGTTCCGCGGAACATAGTATGGGAAACCCTGGTATAGAGATTTCATCATTGTTGATTCGAGTGGTGGAATTTAAATGCCTCTATTCGAAGCACATAATTCAATGGTTGGATTGTTAGTCACATCATAGTATACAAGACTGCTTGCATTTCACAGAATAATTGCAAACATAGATGAAATAATCACACTTAAGCTACAAAGGAGTTTGTTTTCTCATGTTTTAGGGATTAAGAAAATTATATTATTAGGTACTTTAAGCGGTGAAGATTAATCAAGGAGATGCCGTTAGACATAGCTTATAGATACTTAAATTATACGATCGCCTTTCACAGGTATGAAGGTATCATAAAACAATAGGATAATTGGTATGATTGAGGGTTTGCAATTTTAATTTTGACCCTACCTGCACTTTGAAATTTCTTCTTCAAATTCTTTTGAATAAGTGACGTAAACAAACGTAAATACCATATGTGCTCCATAAGCTCACGATATCATTGATGAGGTCAAGCAGGAGGTATAGTGTATGTGGAAATATAACTGATCACGAATAATGTATTAACAATTCAGCATTAATGACAATTTAGAGGACGTTTTTCTGAATGAAGTCTTCTCGGGTTGCCAGACATGTGATGAACATTAACATTTCAGTTACTGTCACAGAGAAAGGAAGTGGCAACCCGAGAACGCTCAATTCACGAAATTTGCTGGGAAAGCCCATAATTCCTTTCTGGTATGTTTTTCTATTTTTACTTTAAAAATTTTAGAATAATTAATTATGAATATCAAAGGGAGTACAAGTTTGAATAGAAGTTTTAGCTTACGAGAGATGCATTAAAAGATGCTAATTTGATATCATTTTAATGTTTTATACTTCCTCAGCTAATCTATGTTAAGCACACAAAGTTATTTCACATGCCAATCCCTCCCTCGAAAGGGAATAGAATATCTAGGAAAAGATTAAAGGTACTTTGCACATAAGGGCGTGCACCCAGGTAAAATCCCAAGGAAAAACGGACTTGGAAAAAGATATATCAAAGTTGGCAGTTAGTTGACGAAGTATAAAGCAAAGCGTAATGAAACGTTTTACTCCAAATGTGGTGAAAAAAATATACAAACTTCCGCTAATTATTATCAAGTAATGCGAAAATAAGATAGAAAATCCACTGCTTGGTTTGGGTTTACTTGACTATTAAACAGTTTTATAGGTGGCGTTTCGGTGTTGAGCTATTTCAATGGGAAACTACGCCGCTCAAGTGCGACCCGACGATTTCTTATGCGGCCCAATGGTAAACTACATACGGAATTCCTGTGGAAAAAACCCCAACCCTGTGTTCCGCTATTAATTCCCGTTATTTCTCACGCATAAAGCCGTACTTTGGAAAATGCAATTTCTTCCTCGATTACTCGCTTTCCTTGTCTGCTGTTTCATTCCAATTCTCCTGTTTTCTCCACAACACGCTTCTTTTATGTTAATTTTACGGCATTTATGAGTTGGATGGGAAAGCCCCTGTGAATGCGGACGGATTAGGGTGAGTGAATGAGCGCGGATTACAGCGAAGGGGTGTCATTGCCGAGGAGACAGAGTCTTACAGTGCCACTGTTACAGTATTGTTTTCGATGAATTTCACCAAGTTTTCATCTTGAAACGTTTTTTAATTCGTCAACCTGATGAGCTACGGATTGCATCGATGTTTATCTGATTACTTCGATGGATTATCGTTTCTTTGTGAATTTAAGAAGAGTCCGTTGGTTTGTCTGCTGTTTGACAAAATGGCTACTGTTGAATATACAACTTGTTCCATCTACTTAATTATTTTAACTCTGTAAAACATAAAAAACGCATGAATTTTTGTGTTCGTCAATTTTTGCAGTGTAAATACGTTATATTTCTCATTGTAAATTGCCATTTACGGGATTTTTATGAGATTATGGAAACTAACATTTGAATTACCCGCTATTGTCATAAGAACCATCGGACCTTTATCGGATATTAATCACGATGGAAGCGATGGACATCTGGGGAAAGCTTCGCAGATCCACCGATGAATGAAAATACAGTGATGGATCCATCGATTATTTTAAAAACATGCCCTTGGCTCTTCGAGGCACGTACTGAATTGTTGTGATTGTTATCCTCAAAGGCGATGTTTCAATTTCTCCTTAACAGGCTCTTTCCTGATTTATTTTTAGCTACTCTCCAAAAGAGTTGTGACGATTTGTTGGCGTGAGGGTGAGAGTGCAAATGAAGACGACGGTCTTATAAAATGCCCTAATGGTCTGCACAATCCAAAAATGGGAGAAAAGAAGTTAGTGCAGACGCGAGAGAAAACTTTGCCGGCATCTTCCCACCCAATAACCCCCTCTTTACCCTCACGTCCAAACGCTTGTTCTTTTTCTCCTCTTAATTATTAGTCTTCTGAATTTTTTAATCTACTCTCTTAAGATATAATCCTTTTCTGTTGAAAATTAGAAGCGTTCGACACATCATTTCTACACATTACGTCAAGAGCATGCACACACCGGGAAAAGAATCATGTATAACAATTTCATTTCAAAGCTTATAGAGACTTATTGGAATGAATACAAGTTATAATTATCCTCCACCATTTAAGGTGACTATAAATAAGTGGCTCTTAGCTTTTAGACAATCACAAGCATGGCGAGCGCAAATTATCTCCATGGAAAACTTAACATAGTTGCTTATAAAGCATTTTTTCGCACCGATTTCCTAATAAACTACAGCTTTGAGCACCCCTTGAAATAGTAGAGGATAAAATTCAGCTTGTATAAATCTTATTCGCTATTAATACATTTAGTATTAAAACAGGTTTTAACAAATTTTTCTTTTAACAAATGAATTATACAGATGTATCGATATCCCTAAAGAGTATCCTGCAATATATGTAATCTCTAAATATTTTATATTATCCAACAAAATAATGATATTCAAGGTTGTACAAGAAGAGAAAAATAGTGACTTGGCTGGGACTCGAAACCAGGTGTCCCACATTCTGGGCATATGTTGTAACCACTTCCATTTCCCTTTTGTAAATGGGGGCTTTTATGATCAAGGTGATGGTGCTCCACGTAGTGGCACCAACCACCACCAGAAAACCTTGGGTTAAGTCGCACGCTTTCCTGTGCTAAGTCATTCTTCATTTGCATCATTTGTATAATGATATTCGTTCTATTGGTTCATTTTGTTTTGTCTCATTACATAATGCTAATGACTTAGTATTAGAGTATTTATTACTTTATTTATTTAGAAAATAGAATATTTTGTAAATCTGCAAAATATGAAACAATGGAGTTAATCTCTAATTAGCATTTCATTTAATCCTAATTCCCCGCTACGGGTAATCCAAATTTTGGCAGTCATTCCATTTTCATCAGAAATTAAGCCGCGGGAAATACACCTGAGTAAAATACTAATTCGTGCAAAAGCCACGCGAAGAGAGGAGATATTATAGAAATGAAAGATGGAAAATAGAGAAGTGAATCGGAGAAAAAAGGCAGAGAATAGATTTGTAAAGTCCAAAGAAGGAAAAAAATATCCCGAGAGCTAAAATCAGCGGCATGGGGAAGTTCTGAGTGAGTTGGCGCGAGGGGAGAGTGGATGGAAGGGATCCAGCGGAGGGAGGGAGTCCGTTGTTTTCAGCCGAAGAAACCCTACACCAAAACTTTGTTTATCTTGAATACCATAATTTCCCTACAGCCCATTAAATAATGGGGCAGAGGAGCGTTGAAAAGGGAGGGAAAGAAAGAAAAGAGCCCCTGAGTGGACGGTTCTTATTGGCTAAGAAGGGGAGGGGCAGTCATACGCCAAAAGAAGGATAACGAGTAGGAAATATTGTTTGAGTTGGGGAATTGGCAGCGGAGGTTTTTCAACCGAATTTTCCTCCAGTCTTAATTATATATTCTATAATATATGGCGTTGGTGGTTGATAAAAATGAGGGAGGAAAAAATAAGAAAACGAAGATCTTTTTGAAACAGCATATTCGGAAGCAATATAGATAGAGTCATACAACAGTACAAGGTTTAAGATAATATATTTCCAAATTTGCTCTAAAGTTCTGGTATCGTTGTCTGTGAATGATAATGAAGAGGACAGTTTGTATTGCTTATTGACCAATTCAGATACTATGTGATAGAGGCAATCCTTACCAGTTACGAGCGGTAAGTCCGTATCCTAAATTACCAAACACAAGATGTCATCCGAATGAGAGATTGACAATTATGATAAAATGCGATCGTCAATCAAATCTTCGATTATCAAATTTTTCGATTAAATTGTAAATAAGAGTAACTCTACCAGCCGCATCAAGCATTGCAAAAGGTGGAAAACGGTGAAATATTTTCAATTACTTCTTTCAGTAAGATAAATGAATTGAAATGCAAATTGTTTTAATTATAAAGAAGGAATTGATTTATATTCAATTTTATATTTCTAAAATATTTGATATACAAAAAAAGGACATGGGGAGAATGGGCATTGATAAAAGGCTCTTAACTTCGTCTTCAATGAAGAATTGACATAAATTGCATTAAGCTTTTATGAAAATAAACCGCAGACTTTGTATTTTCCACAAAAATTTATTAATACACGACCGGTTTCGGCCATACAGCCATCATCAGGTACATACAACAGAAAACAGACAGAATTTATATCGATTATTATAGAATCTTATTAGATTATTATAGAATCTTATTAGAATTATAGATCAGAATTATATCGATCATATCGATTTTATTTGCATTAAGCTTGTTATGTGTGTCTTTGATTTGCTTCATACAAACCAGATGACGGTATTCTTACGTCTGAATCAGAACTGTGTCTGTTAATAAAAAAATGAGGAGACCGAAATACTCAGGTAATTTCCAATAAAAATGAACAATAATGATAATATGATGAATTTAAGTGATGTCATTGTTAATTTGAGAGGATCTCATGAGTCTTACTAACTAAGCTGAAAGAAAACTTAAACGTGAGGCAATTAATCACATGAATTTAATTAATATATGTTTTGTGTAACAGCGAAGTGAATTCCGTTCATAAATTAGACGAGACGTATAAATGTAGCTATACTGCTTCAATGGACAAAACTATTTTGGTATAGCGTCTGTGGAAATATAGGGGCTCTAAAAACTTCGCTGACTGAAATGAAAGAAATTATCCGTGTTTAGACATCAAGAGAGGCTTTGGAGATTCTGGATATTCTCATGTTCTCACTCGATGAAATCCGTGGAAAGACGCACGTGGAATCCACAGAGGTGTAACGTACCCATATATTACACGGAGATGCAGTGGCGAGTTAGTCGGAGAAGGCCCGAGGGCCCGGTTGAAAAACGAGAGGTTCTTTTTGTACGCCTTCGCATCGAGAACACCCGATAGCGTACAATGCGGAGGGATGACGTTTTACCATGACAACCCCTTCAAAACAATGAAAGAGTAATATGGAGAAAGGGGTAAGAGTGAAGCGAGCTGATGAGAAGACAGATAACTCTTTGGGGAGTTATGACGGACATCATAATTAGAGGAAGAAATGGATTATGATACCAATTAATTCGGATTAATACGGGAAGTATCGTGTTAACGCATTCGGAAGAAAAGGAAAGCTTCAGTCGGTTGCAATGGTTTGGCCGTGCAGGTTTCATATTGTAAGGAAAACATGCTTGAGAGAGGAAAATGATCAGCCTTGACGTATAATATGGCTTTAACGATTCAGAGATATCTTCATTATTTTTTACAATGCATTTTTTTAATATGACCGGTTTCCTATCGTGAATTTAAATGAATTTTTACAACTTATTTCAGTGTTAGACTACATTACTTCTGTAACTTTCCATGATAAAACTAGCATACTTATTGGATAGTTACATAAAGTAATATAAGTATAATGCATCAAAATACGAATATTGAAAATAAATTGCGGTATTTGGAAGTTTTCTTTTTGTATGATTTGTAGATACTCTCTCCCAATCAGAATCTGAGGGTTGAAAAATTTACGAATTTTTCGTTATAAAGAACGAACATTCCAGTAATGAGAAGGAAAATTGAAGAGTGATTACGTCACTTAAATTTAAAGTTACTTAGGTAGTTGCAACTTAAGACTGTAAAGTAACTGCAAAATCGTAAGACAAAACTTTCTTTACATCATCACTGATGTTATCTTTTCTATAAAGCAATATTTTAATTAATTTCGGTGTGGCTCTGACCAAATGAAGATTGAGTTTAGAATTATAATTCAAAGAATCATATCTATTATCTACTTCCAAATAATTCTTGATGGATTACCGCAAATTTTTATTACTATTGATGTTACTGAGATGAATACATAAAGAGTATGACGTCTTCTTTATATTCAAATTAATCTGTAATTTGCATAAGTTTTAGAAATTTTATTCCTTTGTAATTATTTTCTCCATTGATTCATTAATTATTTATTGTAATATCAGGATGTGATAATATTTCGGAAGCTATCAAAAAATGTGAAAAGTTAGAATTCAACTTAGGAATAAAAAAATAGAAAAACGTACCATATCATCTAGGAAATTAAATTTACAGGAGGGAGAAATACGTTCATTTTTTAAAGACTAATCAAATATTTAACCGAAAATGCGAATGAGTACACGATTCCGGAAGCGTTTTGATGTTTCCCAACTTCAAAATTAAGTACATATTACGGTTATGTTTCTTACTTCTACAGAATCATTAGTCAAATCCGTTTAATATTCTGATTTTTATTTTGCAAACTAAATTCATGGGACCCAGCCTAGATAAAAATAATTTTTAACAGTGCTAAGGTTTGAAGTAAACCAATTTCCGGAAATAATGGAGCCATAGGCGGAATAAATATCACGCAACTGAATTAAGACTTTTTAGAACACTACCCATTTGCATTTTATATGTAAGCAAAAACTCCGACTTAAAACAACCTGGAACAAAAGAAGCGTTGCCTAAATACGGATAATTAGAAGGAGCTAGAATTTATACAGGGAGCAAGACTTCGGTATCGATTACAATTATTCGTCGAAGTTTATTTCTCGTGAATAATGGCAAAACTTAATTGCGATCCTTACTTCGTCATTCCCTCGCCACCGACTCGCAACCCTTGCGAGATCTTTTAAAGTTTTAAGAAGCCAATAAGATCAATGAGTCCGTTACGCACTGCCTCCGACATTTATCTTCTCTTAACGAACGAAGTGCAGCAAACACGTTTCGGCTCGAGAAAAAAAGGGGAGCACCGCAAGCTGCTTCTCTTTTGTTTTTTGATTCGAAATACGCCTCCCCTCGAGGCACCCTTCCCTCCTTCAGCAATTGTCATTTATATGTAGATTCGATTGCGGCCCCACCACCAATTTAACTAATGCGATTGCCCGCGCTTAGAAAACACACTTTTCTCATCATTGGCAACCGCAGGAGAGAGCATTTAATTCTTTTTTTATCCCTCGCTGCCTTTTTGCCACATTTTTATCGAGGTTTAAGTAAATACGTCCGAAAGTGTGTAAACGGCGATTGGGACGGAAGTTTCCGTCGGGGACGTGGTCGTCTCTGGATGAGGGTCTTTCAATTAACTCGCTTCTCCTCCGACTCGTACCTTCTTCAAACCTAATCATGCAAAGTTTTCGTTCGCAAAATCATGTAGTTACGGTTTCTGGGCATAGTAAAGTAAATACTGAATGAGTTCCGAAAATTCTGGCGTGGCTGCGACGATTTTTACCACTCTCGCGTTGAACCCAGCGTATCGTTTGGAGTTCTTATGCCATCATATATTCAAAATATAAAAGATAGACTCCAAAAACCATCAGATAATGGCTTACTTTAGTTCTTATACGTAGAACTATCCTTTTTTGATGGTTTTTGGAGTCTTTATTTTGTATTTTGACTATTGTAGCCATCAGTGGCCGAGTATATATTTAGTCATCATGTTTGGGCAATATATTGACGTGAATTGTCAATTAATTATTTACCCCCGAGAGTGGACTGTATGTTCGGCTCCGGTCCTCCTTGGTCTCTCTCCTCCCTCGTCGTCGTGAGCCGTCGCGTTGTTACGTCCTTAATCGTCGAACTTTCTGACACTACTGGTATTTTCCTCTTCTAGCCTCTCTCTCCTAGCCTCTCTCCTTTTTCCACAAGTATAGAGGGCATTACCTGCCCAAGCCCCCCTAGCGGCCCATTTTGAAACATTCCGAAACACATCATATATATTCAGAAGTCTCTCACAGTTTTTTCTATCACAGCAAATTCGTGGTGTAATGAAAAAGGCGGATGGGATTCAAACATTAGTCTGTAGATATCTGAGGAAATGTGCAAAGACAGTAAAAGAAAAATCGTATTATCCCACTACTACTATATCGAATATCGCTGAGGGATTTATTTATTTAAATTAAAGTTGGCCTCCTGGCCAGGAGAAAACGTTTGAGGGGAGCATAAAAAGCAGATTTTATGTTAGGCTTAGGATCCTCATTAACTAGGAACAGTTTCCGATGTTTCAGCGTAGAGCATATAGAATTGTTAAATGAGAATTCAGGTTCGACAGCAGTGTTTCGGCTAACATAGAATCCCTCGGCTGGGATTCGCTTAAATATAGAATACTCGACTATAGATATTGGCCATTCAATAAATCTATCGATACATATCACACCAATAAGGTTGTTGATTTTCTTACTCGAGATAGCTCCGAGAAAAAAGTAAAAAACGTTATAAAGAAATAATCTCAAGGATTTACGAGTAGAGCTTCTATTGGTCATTCTCCCCGTGGAGCATTAGAGAAATTAATAGAAATGAGAGTTAGTGATGTAATTTATTTTTACTCTTAATGTCATGCGCCACTGGCTGTTTGCCGGAACACTATGTAAATATAAAACAGCCCACTGTAAAATTTAATATTTTCAAGTTCGACTTTGTGGAACGATGCCATGCTTAGGAATAAAAGATATTAGTTATTTCCAGAGAGGTATATTTGGTGCGACTAATTTCGTGATGGTAATTCTTACCTAAAGAAAACACTAGTCGAGCCAAAGGTATTCCTGTTGAAATTATTAACTCTTTTAGGTTTGCATTTTTCTATGAAGAAAAAATTATTTGAACAGAATCTGCGATCAAGATTATATTTTATTTTACATACATTTACATTAATACCTCACGAGTGCTGCACTTACATTGGACGCGTAAACCGTCCCGATCCGACGAGAGTCGGATGACCCGACTGTCGGAACGAAAACAAACTCTTGCATCTGCATCAGAGTGCTTCTTACATTGCACCTGATCCGTCAAGGGCTCCCGGATAGTCATGTGGACAGCGCGTTCGCCTTTGGCGAAAGCGGTCCCGGGTACGATTCCCGGTGGGAGCCAATGTGCGAAATTACCTAAGCTGTCGAAGCACTTTTAACAATACTACTACTACTGATCCGTCAAGTCGGAATGGCGTGACGTCATCCGGCCAGTCCGACAAATATGATTCGACCAAACTGGTTTGTTTCTCTTCCGAGTCTGAACAGACTTTTGTCCGCGAAAATCTACAAATTGAATTTTCAAGTTATCCATCGCAATGGACAAAACTTCACTAATAGAATTAGTTAGAAAAGAGAAAAAATTTTGGGATCAACGGAGTGAGAATTATCAAAACCGTGAAATGAAAACAGCACAACAAACATTTTCAATCGGTGGTAGTCGCAAGATTTTGCGGGATACCTTCGTAACTGCTCGCACGTTCTCAAGTATTCTCCTTCTTTATTCTCTTCGTAATATTCATGCATCCAAATTCACCGGTTCTTAAACATATCAAGATAAATATTAATTTCACATAATAAATAATCGATCACAACGTCTTCCGAAACGCTCATTTTATAAAGTTGAGGCAAACGTGTTTCTAGAGAAGGAGAGACTGGTTGCGTCGGGAGCAGGTTTTCCGCGTCCACTGACAGAACGTCGCCCGACTTTATCTGGGCAGATTTTGTTTCTTCTCGGACTCATTGTCGGATCGGGCCGGTTTAGATTTTAGATTTAGATTTCGATATATACCCCGCGAGCCGCCAGAGGCGTATGGCAGGAGGTGTAATACACCACCATTATTCATTCCTCCCTATTAGCATCTCTAATAGCCTGGGTAAAAAACGACCAAAAGTCATTATCCGTCCTTGCGATTACTTCCCTAAAACGCTTCGTCGATGACTCTCGGAGATCGCGTTCGCTCCTTACTGGCAATAATAATTCACTTACTTCGTCTATAAATTCTGAACGAATGAACTACTTCGTGTGGGTCCCAAACCGCACTGCAGTATTCTAAACTCGGACGAATAAGAGAAAAGTAAGCTATTTCTTTGACTCTCGATGAGCATCCTCTCAACGTTCTACCAGTTAATCTTTGCATTCTATTCGCTTTTCCTATCGCATCTCGAATATGTTCTTAAAAAAAAAGATAAGTTACTCCTAAACGTGACTCCTAGGTATTTGTTGTCGTGCACTAACTCTAATGGATGCCCTGAAATTTGGTACTGCGCGGGAATTATGTTTCTGGTTTACGCGTCCAATGTAAGCGCAGCCTTAGGCATTGGAAGGCGTATGGCAGGGGTTGTGAAACACCAAACTACCTAAACAATTTTCATATTAGCGCACCTTATACTATGTGGGAAAAGAGACCATTGTAGGCATTGTAGGCAATCTAATCTCTCTATTATCTCGCGAAATCTTTTTGCGTTCTGTGAAAATCGCATTCCCTGAGTGTGGGAAACATAATAGCTCTTCAAGTCGCCAGAGGTGTTTTGTAGTGTGCAGCGCATTTTACAAGGAGATAAAAATTTGATAGGTATAAAATACACGAAAAACAATCCTAAATTCAATTTAAAAAGGCAATGAGAGCCAACGAGAGCTCTCCTCAATACTCCTCCTCCTCCACTTATTCTCCATAACTACCCTTTTAAATGAATCTTGGGATTATAAATATAAAGTGACCAAATTTAGGATATTTATCATATGAATTTAAAGCGGTATGGAGAATTTCGTTTTATTTAAAGGAACCAAATTAAGGATATACTCGATAGGCTGCAAGAGATAGTTGAGGGCCGTATCTTGTTCATATGTTATGATATTGTTAAATATATTACCGATAGCCAAGTGACGCTGTGGAAATACATACCAGTGTTTTCGTATGGTAATTATCTTTTCCTAAAAGACATTCGCTTTCGCAATGAAGTCCGATATCTAATGCTGTGCAGTAGTTTATTAATTCCCCGGGACTTGCTCCAAATTATTCCGAAGCCCATCTGCTCTATCGACGAGATCGGCTGACTTTGGGAGGGGCATTGAAAAATTTGATCCGAAGTTTTTCATTAAGACACGTCAGAAGGGAATATTAATGGCGTCTGGAAGACGAGGCGATTATTTTTTCGCGATCGATGGAGTTTCCTTTTTTATTTTCCGTCGGTTACTGGAATTGATGAAAAAAATTATCAGCGGTGTCTTGATTTATACAGATTCTTCCTAATGAACCAAAGGAAAAGTTTCGCGCAAGATGCTTCATAAAACTTTATTTTTAATTAAGTTTCCTAGAACCAGGTGGCGTGCGATGCTTTCATCCTCACGTCAGCACGCTGCACTCGGCGTATTTTTTAATTAAAAATAATTCCGAGAGTTCCGCCAAACTGTTTAATTGCATCCATTAGGGCGAAATGGATGTTTTCTTCCGAAAATTTTCTTTTCTTCGTTTCCGCCTCAATCCGACGAACGTTTTATCGATTTGAAAAAGTGTTTTTTATTCAGGTAGTAGTAATTAGTTAATTAAGATAATTGGAGTGTTCTCCTCCAGCATCTCTCCTTCCTCACCCAGGTTCTCCTCCCCTCAACCTTCTCAACCCCTTCTCCTCGATCGCGTACCCATTTGCTCAAATTTCCAAGTCTTGCATAGCTCAAATTTGCTGCAAATTTTCATGAATGTCAAAAACGTGTAACCAAGTTTTCCAGCGCAGCATCAGCGATATTTTTATTTTTAAAATAACAGTCAACATTCGAGGAAAAGTGTGCTAATGAGTGGGCCTGAAATATGGAGTTTTCAAGTTAGTTGCGTAGAAATAATAGCTGTTCTTGGCCAAAAGAACAGAAAATTTAATTATTAGTGCTCTGGAAGGCGGTTAGCATCAATATACAGGTTTTGATCGACTGTTTAGTTCTTCATTTGCTTTAACACCCATATAGCCCATTTTTTCCCGTTTGACCATGTGCCGAATCTTATATTGTTATTATTGATAAATCACAGATAAGAGAGAGTAAATAGAAAGTCGTTGAACTTTTGAGGAAAAAAGCAAACTAGGTTTTATTAAAATAACCTGCTTATAAAGAAAAGGTTCGGGTAAAAGGGGATGATAAAACCTGCAGTAATTATCGCTAAGAAAAGTAAAGGAAAATTTACTTCGTATCTGTACACAGATCTGTAGTTAAATAAGCAGCCGAAAAAGCAGGTTGGAATCTTATGTCATTCGCTATTGAGTAAACTGGGCATCGTTTTATAATGCCGTTGATCAACATTGCTGTCAGCCTCGCGGGCAATTTTTCTGGAATGAACAGAAAAACTTAACCCCATTATGTAATATTAATCTACTGATTTTTATTCTTAGTATTGAATATTCAAGTTAATAAAAAAAAGAGAAGATAGTATAAGATTGGCTTCATTTCCGCTCAAAATGTTTTACTAGATCAGTGAATACATTTGGGAGGGGATTCTTTCAGCAACGATTTCCTCAAGGGTATATCGGGCTAATAAATGAGGAGACTGCATGCGAAGTATCCAGCAGGAAGGCATATTGGTTTCTCACTCTCTCTAACATTAGCTACCAATAGTATGGGGGGTGAGTCTTACGATGCTTGATGATGAGAGAGGTTTACCCTACTTTCCTCACCAAGACAAGAGAGTCACAAAAGGCGGAATATGTTCAAATAAGAAAAGCAAAATGACTCTACGAGTAACACTTTTCTAGGCAGTCCATAAGAAGAGACCTGTGATTAAATACCTAAAGGATAAGTGCCGTTAATAAGCATTATTCATAATTTTAAATGTTCGAACTATAGAATAAATTATATTGCTGAGAGTCACGAATAGATAAATTAGATTAGTATTACTGTTATTTGTTCAAGGATTCAATCGTTTAATATTTAATTTTGAAAATAAGTAAAGTTCAGGGAAAGAGGGTATATTTTCGTAATAATTGGTACGTTTCCTTAAAAGCTCTAAAAATAGAATTTTTATGCACATCAAAATTTAATGAGTTTTTGTGGATAGAAGTAGTGGTCATGGTGCTCTGTGAGTGATTACACCTTTGGTCGAATATGGTAATTGTAAGTAAATTCCAACGGTCAGTTTTCTTCCTTTAATTATCCGTTTACTTCATTTTTTGTAATATAGTTCTAATATTTAATTATATACCCAGGCAATTAACTTCCCTGATACACTCAATGTACCAAATGGTTGAGGGTTCTAAGACTTCATGAAACTTCATGACTTAGTTTAGATAACTGGTGACAGCGTAGAAGAAAGTTAAACAATATCGAAAATTTACAACTAGCAAATTAATAAGTAGTAATCCTCAGACTGTAAAAATTGAAACAGATAAGGAACACAAAAAGTTAGATTAAAACTTTAAAAAATAAAAAACTGGTCATGGGAGGCTCCTTAGTACTCTTTCTGCTTTCACT
Organism: Sympetrum striolatum; assembly: GCA_947579665.1. Taxonomy (NCBI): domain Eukaryota; kingdom Metazoa; phylum Arthropoda; class Insecta; order Odonata; family Libellulidae; genus Sympetrum; species Sympetrum striolatum. The sequence continues at coordinate 87,741,495 of OX388341.1, forward strand.
CTCTGAAATGTAGGGTACGACATCATGTGCGGATGGATCGCATGCTATCCTGAGGCCGCCCAACTCATTCAGCAAGTATTACCCACAGGCTGTCGCATTAGTGAGAATTCAGAGCCTCCTGACCAGCTGATTGCCCCTTTGGATAGCAGAGGTATATATACCTTTCTCAATGGGTTTAAAAAAGAAGCGTGTAGTAAGTAAAACATTGCGCATTAAGAGTTAGGGAGTGGGAAAAAGGTCTTGAAAACTTTCTGTGCTTCTATAAAACACATAAAGATTTAAATGGTTATAACTTATCTCGTGGAATATCGTAACTGTATCTCACACGGAAGTGCTGAGCTTGCATGGCGCGTGAGTACACTTCTGAAATTGCGAGATGCAATCGATGTTTAATCGTATATACAGCAGACGATAAATCTCCCCAAAAGCAATTTGATTATTTCTTTTGGTAATTATTTTAAACCGTAGCAAAATTTACCTTTTTTAATTCAAATTTTTATTGCTTGTGAAAGTAAGCGTATCAGTAACACTAAAGCATTATGGCAGTGAGTATAGTGCAAAGTAAAAGAAATTAGAAGAGAATTTTCACTAATTTGGTAACCAGGGACATCACCCGTTTTATTCTGGAAATAATTCTTCCATCGACATTTATTTGATGTCTTGGTTTGAAGAAATATTTTTGGCTTCAATATCGATCTGATAGTTCATCAACACGTGCTTTGGCAAGCATAAATATTTTTAACGTACTCAACTATAAATTTCTCTCAGCAGTTTCACCCCTGGAGGAGTGAATCTCAACGAAGAATATACTTGAAAAAAGCCATGCCTATTTTCCTTGAGTGAATCTCATGTGTCAAATACGGAGTATTCGTAATATCATTCATATTATACTGATGACGGTGGTTATATCGCATTTTTTGGGTATTTCACCTACCTAATACCATTTCAACGGCCAACGAAAAGAAATCTGGAATATCCTATGATGAATAATCCCTTATGTTTAAAACACTTATTTTTAGAATCTTCTTTTCATGATGTTTTCAGTACTAATTTTATGTTTCAATTTCACGTCTGCAATTTCGTATGTTTGTCTTGTAGCAAAATATGTTCATTGGCTTTGTCAGAAAAGTAATTACCCCGAAGGCCAGTTGGTACGTCTTTCTCTTTATCATTAGCTTCCAAGAGCTAGCAGGAGAGAATGAGGCTTATGAGGCAGGATGAGGAATGAGGTAGTTTGCCCTCAATTTCCTCACAAAGCAAGAATGATATAAGTGGAGCATGCCCAAGTAAGTGAAGCACAATGACTCTGAGAGTAATGCCTTTATAGGTCTATACCTTAATTAGTTCCTTTGATAATCACTGCTCATACTTCAGTATCTTTTCTATCCTCACAGCCGTTAATTCCATTAGGTGAAACTTCAATTACAGCCACCATCAGCGCATTCATACATCAGTAACTTTCATATTATGACAGCCGTGAACAAGACTTTGACAAATGTAAATGAGAAAGGCTCCTGCTAACATATTCTGATAAATGGAATCTTTTAATTTGTCCTTTGGTACCTACAGGGTAGGGAAAATTGTATCTTTCATTTACTTTTGTCTCAGTCATGATCATGCCTGTGATGAAATGAAAGCTACTGAGGTATGAGTGGATAATTGCACTGATTAAGGTCTCTCCTTATGTGTTGACAAGAAAAGTGTTACTATTAGAGTCATTGTTCTTCACTTCCGTAGACATGATCCGCTTATAGCATTCTGACTCAAAGAGGAAAGTAAAGGCAAACTACCTCACTCCTTATCCAGCCTAGTAAACCTCATTCCTCTAAGGAAGCTCTTAATAGCTTATGTCAGAGAGGGAGAGGAACCAACCGGCGTTCGGGCTGAATACTTTACAGGCAAACGAGATACTATACACTTTTCTCCGTCCTATACCAATAGACAAATGAAAACATCTATTCATCAGGATAAGATAACAGGAATAGATTAGGACACATCCAAGAGAAAGTACGCTGATCCGACGAAACCTACGCACGATTTTATGCTGCTGGTATATTCTGAATCCCTCCCGGAGAGAGCTATGATGAGCCCGAATTTGCAAAAAAATTTCCTCCTTCCCACGAGGAGGGCACATGGACCGTGAAATTATCAAAAAAGAATACATAACGAGTTTCTATTCACTTGGGCCTCTCCCCTTTCGCCGAAACAGCCATCAGAAGGCGGAACGAGCGTCATAAGGAGGAATAGTGGCGAAAATGGGAAAGATCGAGAGAGGGGGCGATGAATAAGAGAGATGGTTATGGGCCGCCCGCATCGTCATGGCTACTTATATTTGAGTGTAATATGGCGTTTAGGGGAAGGGCATCGGGAGGCAGGTAAGCTAATGTGATTGAATCCATTCCGCTACTCGATCGTGGAAAAAACGGAATGAATTGGCGGAGAGAGAATGCGAGCGTGTTTGTGAGCAGACGTGAAGGGGAGGAGGGCATTTTGGGGGGCCCTCTTTCGGGAGTCATCGAGAGGGTGGGGAATCATGGGAAACGCTCTTTTTCCTTCCTCTCGGCGGGATCGACCGATAGAGGCGTATATAACGCGTTGAAAATTTGTCCTTTTTGCGGGAAAAAATGAATGTCGGGAAGAATGGGTTTCCGAAGAAGAAAATGTGTCTTCGGCGACGTTGGATTTAGCGTCCCCTTTCCCCTTCGCACCGCGCGCGTCATTTGTCGCCGGAATGCAACTGTTTCTCCTCCCTTTTACGATTACCGCCCGAATAATGGCCGAGTCATTCGTCCGGATTTCTTCAGTGGCGGAAAATGCCTCTTTCCGATCGAATTATTTGCGAATTCATTATGGCGGAATGGGACATCTACTAGAGTTGTGTAAGGAATGAGAGCAATAGAGGGAGGAAAACGCACTTAAATATCCCGCTGTTCACCGAAGAGAATGCCGTTTTAGACCGCAAGGTACCCACGGTCATATGCATCCTTTCTTTGTTACGAATTAAGGAATGCAGTATTTACCTTCCAGCAGTTGATCAAATAAAATGTCTTTCTCTCTCGTTCTGCGATTTATCAATTCCTCGTCATCCATGGACGGCTTCCGGCGTCTATCGTAAAAGGAAATAGTTCGCATTAAAAGAATACTTTTCACTTACTTAACTTCGTGTCTAAGAATATATTCTCCTAAAATGTTCACAATTTTCTACACAAAGCGTAAGGTTAACCAGTTTTGATTATGCCGTTTAATTTGGGTTTGGTGTAATTAATTTTATTTTCATCATCCAAGTTTTAATTTATTATCAGTCAAATATACTCTCCTTTTGTAAATTGTTGTTTAAGTCGTTCTTTAACCAATCTTCGGCGGTACATATACTAAAATTGGAACGATACAGAGAAGATTAGCATGGCCCCTGCGCAAGGATGACACGCAAAATCGTGAAGCGTTCCACATTTTTACCGGCCGTGGTGGCGGAGTGGTTAACGTGCTATCACGCCAACGCTTCAACCTCGCGGTCCCGGGTTCGGATCCCGGCTAATCGGATTTTTCCGGTTTAGGGAATGGTTGTCTGTGTATGTTGTGTGTGTGTGTGTTTGTGATATAAATAAAAAATGCAAAAAAAGGAATAAAATTAAGAAAAGGGGTTAATTGGAGGAATAGCCTTTCTAGGCTAAAATTCGCCCGAAAAATAAGACGGCATTATTATTATTATTATTAATAACAAGTTCATACATTAATTATTTTAATAGTTGGTTATCATCAAGAGAATATGAAAGTTTTTGAAACAAACTATTAAATTTCCCCTTTTTTAATGTAACTTATTCCTAAGACGTGTTTACATCTTTTCAGGAATAGAATAGCAGAAAGGATATACAAAAATCATCAGTTCATTGTTTTATTATCCATAACTTTAAAAATGTCACGCTGGGGTAATCTCAAAAAAAGGAATTCAGCATTTTCTTTTTACATAAGTAACAGCATTACATTAATTTCCTAACTTGTACCGAAAAAGTGTATGAAAGCAAGCATGCGGAAATTGGATTGTGCAATAAATTCTGGATTGAGGGACAATTTACATCTCAATGACACTGAGCCTATGTGTGAGCATTAACGGTTGGAAAATCTTTGTAAATGGTTGATAAGCGATAAAAATGATTGGGTAAATGAAGGATATTTTATAATTATATTAAAATATAAAGTCAACTCGGATACATTGTAACCAATGTGTGGAAAAATCGGCGACTTTGCACCTCCATCAGGAGATGATAGCTACCTCGAGGAAGGGATGAAACTTCACGGCGATATACGATAAAGTCTCTAAGGTGTCAAAGAAATATGCTAGAAATAGAATAAATTCTATATAGTATAACTGAAATCAGTGCTCTAATATGAGTTCCTGATGTGTATAAGAAAGCCTTGATTCAATTTCTTCGATGATGACGTTCGAAGTGACTTTCGGAGGGAGCCAATTTCCCTCTGACCATTTTCGCTGTATCGGAGACGGACGCGTATTCTTTCTCGACCGCATTAGCCCCTCTCCTTTTAACCCCTATTCCTCCCCATCCGAAGACCGCTCCTTCTTACCTTCAGCCAAAGCGCCTGATGATATATCTGCTTTCTGAAATCCAATTTCAAGGCGCTGCGCGCGATAAAATAAGACACCCATTCAGCCGAACCTTTAAAAACCCTTCCCTCCGCCCTCAAACCCATATAAACCAAGTAAGAATACAGAAATGGATTTTTTCCGGGGACCCTTTCTCTCCCTCTTTTGTTCTCCTCCTCTCGCCACAAACTCCCTCACCCCAAATTACCCCTCTGCCATTCTCTGTCAATGCCCCCTCAGCCTCTCTCAATCCGTTGCATCAACCCCCTCTCGCATTCCGGTGCCTCGGAGTGTCGATGACCCGGTCCCGAATCCCTGGTAGAATGACTCCTGTGAATGGAAATTTTAGAAAATGAGGAACACACTCGAGCTTTGTAAACATACTTAGACATACTAATTGTCTTCTCACACATCTTTAATATGTCCTAATAGTAGGTTTATAATAATAATGGTAATAGTAGGTTTTATCATCATTCTCCCGATTAACTTTTAGTACTAAAAGTTGAAAATATATATTCAAGATTAATTTAAAATATTAAATCCGCTTCATTCTTAGTAAAATTAGGCTCGATTATGTAGTATGTATAAATTTACCTGTAGCTTTCAAGTATTTTCGTGCATAAAATTTCAAGAAGTGTCGTATTTCCGTATTCCGTAGCAGAAGTTCCGTATTTCCCGGCCTATAAGACGCACCGGCGCATAAGACGCACATTGATTTTTCAGGTAAGAATTTACAAAAAAACTCATACTTTGTTACATAAGGTTGAGTGCCGGTAACTCTTTATCGCGAGAGATACAATGTACATGTATTAGCATAGGGATGACATCTCCGTTGGCTCAATGTGTATAAGTGTTGCAGCAGCACCACATGCGAGATTAAACTAAACGTGCTACAATTCAAACAAATACCGTCATTTCGTGCTACATTTCCGATTTATACATTTTATATTTATAATTTTTAAGGAAGTTCTGTCATCGAAATATTAAAACTGTATTCCTTACTGCTTAATCAAAAAAATGTTATTATCGAAATTTGTAATTAACTGAACTAGTTTCAATGCCTGATACAGTAAAAAATACTTAATGATATGCGTTTATCCCGGCGAATCGGCTTGCTCTTATAGGACGGAGTTATACCCGTATACCATCGGTGCATAAGACGCAGACTGATTTTAGAGCATATTTCGGAGTAAAAAAGTGCGTCTTATAGGCCGGGAAATACAATAATTAAACAGTGAATTGGTTTTAGCACCCTATTGGCGTGGAATGACAATATTCGTAAATAGGCGAAGGTACTGAAAGTAAACTGGGCTAAATCTACGGCAAACTAGTACATCTATAGAAGGATCTGTAAACAGAAATAAGTAATGAATTCAAGCACGACAGCTGAGGTAATTTTGCACCGTTTTTAATGTCGGCCCCAACTGGGAATCTAACCCGGGATTGAGTCTTTTACCAATGGCGAACGTATTATTCGCTTTGCTAATTAGAGCTTAACTGGACGGTATTATTATTTCATTTATAACTGTATTATTAATAATAATCTCTCCATATGTATTAATTTTATTTTATATTAGTAAAGGTTACTTTTCAAATTGTATATTGATTATATCTCAGCATATCACTAAGGAAAATTTGACATGATTTTGGTAGCCTCCCTTCCGACAATAGCAGCCTCTCCATCTCCCACTTTATCCCCTCTATTCCTCAGCGTATTCAGTACTCCCCTTCGTCCGATAGGTGACGAGGCCATCGGCGAAAGGGAGCCCATATGTTTGCGTGCATCGAGAGGCACCTCCGAAGATGATGCGCAATAAAAGGAGTTGAGAGGGTCCAAAGGACTCTCTTGATGTATGAACGTAATTTGTCTCGACAGGCACAAAATGCGTTGTTCTTCTTCGCTGCTCCCGAAGAACCCCCTTCTGCCCGTTTTTTAAAGCCATCTCGGATGCGGAGGAAGAGCGATTGTCGCTTCCGAAAGCCCTGCGATTTTGGCCGCTTTCCAGTCCCAGACGCGTCGCACGTGTACCTCTTCTAATGGGTGCACATTGTCATGCGTTTCAAGCAAATGGACCTTCATTGACACCTCCTAGAATTTTGAAGTCAAAGACTCAAATTGTATTTCCATGATTCAGTTTAGGAGCAGTGTTTTCCATGTTTTAGTAATATCATGGCATATTTTTTTCTGATATATGACCAATGGTGCACCAATTCCTTAAGATGTTTATGTATGCCGCATTGCGTAAAAGTCCCTTAAATCTTGGTTTAGATAAACAACCTTAAATATATTATAATTTAATCTATGAAAACATGTATGGTAAACAGAGAAATTCGAATCGATGCAGTTTCTTTCTAGGCCAAAAATTTATGCATTTATCTTTACGTTTTATGTTAACATGTGATGCAATATTTATTTTGTAAAATGTCCTGTTTTCTCCGCTATGTGCTGCGATTCTCCTTTCATAGAATCAGATTATTAAGTTAGTTAGTATAATTAAATATCTGCTATTAAGTACAACTCTTGCTAAAAACAAGAAAAGGTATACTATGTAATGAAAAATACTCAGAGTTTCATCGCGCCATTCATATGAGTTTCTTCCTTTCTTTGTAAAGTAAGAATTGAGAATGGCTAGTGAATCACTCATCGAATACAAAATAGACGGAGGAAGGCCAACTAATTTGACCTGCAAAGGTTATCTGATTTCTGAAGAATGCTTACGGGAGCGATGCTGTGCGCGTTTTAATGATGATAAGAATCGTCCTTGAAAGACCTTGGTATTATTGTCTGCCAACCTGCCCTCTGGTGGTTTTTTAACGAAACTTCGGTTAGTTTAAGTGGAGTAGTTGTCTTGTGAGGATTTATTTGGATAGTCTTGAACATTTTACTGTGGATATTTCGAAGGCATGTAATTTTATTAACGGTCGAATAGGAGATTAGCCTGGGGACGATGTGGGAACGTAACTTAATTATATTATTTTTATAAAACTGATGTAATTTCTTTGATTCTTCCAGAAAACGACGGGATGATCTTCCTTGGTCGCTTCATCTCCATGGTCAACTGCGGCACGAGCCTTCTGGTGTGTACGATTAGTTTTCATTTAATATATTTAAACTATTTTTAATTTCTTGAATTAGATATTTTATCGTTTATCGAGGGAGGTAAATACTCCAGTACCCTTACTAAAGCAGGTTCTATAACTATCATTCTCAAGAAGTTGTAGAAAAATTATAGTCTCTGAGTCTTGAGTGGGCAAAGTGTAACTGCTGCTCTAGATTAGTGAAGCGCATGACTTTTCAATAACGTTTATTAGTAACTGTCAATGATTGATTCCGTAGATGAACAACTCACATAATCTTCACTACAAAGCGTATAGGTTGTGAGTTACGGCGGATTATACTTTCACCTCGGTAGACAGCATTGTATGAACTTATTCATTATTTTCCCATAAAATGATCCTCTTTCTTTGCGGATGCATAGCTTTAATAATCAGATATAGCGTAAATAATCGGACGCAGTTGTATTGTAGTCGATTGCAATCTTATCACTCAGTACCGGAAATCGAAATCACGGGTTGTGTAACCAAATTGATTTCATCTTTTAAATTTCATAATCGCCTTACATTTCTAGGAATGTGTAGATTTTTACTTTCCTTATAGATATTCAATTGTTTTCAATACCTTTTTACCTACCTATAGGCTATAAAAATGGAACCTATCTTTCCCCCAAGTCTGTAAAAGTGCTTATTTTTGTGTTGGGTTTTAAGTGGAGTATTTTGATTTATATGTATACTTCGTTAGAGGCTTATGGCAGAGGAAATCTTAATAGGGAGTATTTATATTTTCAATACACCTATTCGGCAAGCTCTTCTTTATCGTTAATTTATTGAAGAGACCGCAATTTTGACTCGATTCTTATACAATACAATTCCTTTGCATAGCTGTATTCGATATCAGCAATCCCATCGTAAATGGAAAATAGGTTTTGGTTTTGCGTGAGAAAATTCCTTTTTGTCCGGTTGATTTTTTTTCCGTTCATAAATTATACGAGTAAAATGTAGCTTGCATACTGCAAGCAGATCGGCAATACTAATTTCATATCGGCATCATATTGGGACGGTCCTCAAAAGAAAAAAAAAGGATTGAAATTTTTCTTAAAATTCTCAGACATTTCACCGTCTGGCATCGAACCCGGGTCTTTACTGTGAACTTACTATGCAGCACAATTGAAGATCACCATCTCTAACTATGTGAGAAAATTCAAGCAGAAATATTGGCTAAAACTGCCTCAAAAGCCGTTCTAATTTTCACGAATGCAAATGGCCTTCTGGATTCGAACCAAGGACGATCTTGAAAATCTAAAACATGTTTCTGAAAGTTATTAATGATCTCTATCTAGATGCCGAATTTCAAGTTTCTATATTCTTGGGAAAGTTTTCAAAATAATTCCTCAAAATCGGATCAACTTCTGATTGCAGAGACACCTGGTGTCGAACCCAGGACACATTGATAAATGCGAATGCACAGTTTGATTTTTAAAGACTTGCTCTTCTATCATGCAAAGTTTGAAGTCGATAACATGCCGGGAAGTACCTAAATTTTGTTTCCGTTATCTCCGTAAGAAATGCATTGAGAAGTGCAAACGGCCCTCTGGGATCGAACCAAGGACCATCAGCGAACATGTAAAATTTAATTATGAAATATATTCAACATATATATCCACGTGCCAAGTTTCAAGTATCCATGTTATCGGGAAAGGATCAAAAAAAAATCTTCAAATTCGCCACAATGCATTTTAAACGGCCGATTTTTGCCCCGACCTAGCATCGAACCATAGACCATATTCGGATATGTCTTATTGATATTCGTTGGATATGCACGGCTTCTAGCAATCTCTCGAATTTCAACTCTCTCCTTTTCCGGGAAGTGCCTCAAAAAAATTTTCGAAAATCCCCGCCATGTATTCTTATGGAGAAAATCGCGACTTTGGGGCCCTCTGGAATCGAACCCATGACACTGAGGTTCAAAATCGCAATTTTTCTGGCGGTTATACGTAATGGCCAATACGTCGTAAAAATTTCAAGTCGATGACGCTTCTAGTTTAGGCTGTGAATTAGTATCCTATCTATCTATCTATCTATATCCTTGAATGAATCCGGAGAAGCATCTATATTTAATAGATATTTGATATAAATAAAACTTGGTTGCAACAAACGCTTCCATAAAATTTAAAATCTTTTTTAGATACTGGTATTCGTATGTTTGTACTGTTTTTACGCATGATTCTTCACAGTATATCGTTCATAGCTGCAGTTACTAAAATCTGCGTAAATTTCTCCCTCTTCATATAATCTATCAGATAGGACAGATAGCTACTTGTGGTAAATTTTCCCGCGAAGTATTGGAGAAGCTAATAGCTCTCCAGATTAGATAGTTATTTCGGTGTCTTACACCGCGCAACTGGCGGATTGCAGGGTTTAAATGTAAATGTATCACTTATTCTTAACATTAATTTGAAGTAGGAATATTTTCTAAATGTTTTCTCACGGATAAATACACGAGCTGAGGACTCGACAATCGCCTTGATCTTCAGGGGAATGAGTTGTTTACAACCTCAAAATTCGATAAAATATTCACGTATTTTACTAAGATGTGCGCAATTTCAAATCGCAAATGATATTCCAAGACTAAAATAAGAATCCGCATTGCATCCTCTTTCTTTTGTGATGAATTCGACCTCCTACGCCAATTCTATTTCTAATTTAATTTTGAAAAAGAAATGTCTTATGAAAAGGTTATGACCCGTCTGGGTTTGAACCGTGGACTTTAGGGAAATAAAAAGTAGCCTATACTCTACGCGGGGTAGACTTTTAATAATGTAGAATATTTAGCTCTCGACTTTTGCTCGAAGTTTTGCGACTCTTGGTTCTCGAGTTTTTAGCGAACATACACGCACTCTCTATTTTACATTTATAGATGAATTTTATCGATACTTAGTCAAAAAGCGGATATTGAATGAATAGTTGCGTTTTTTACCAGTGATCATTTTTAAAAGTGCTAATATTCTATTCCAATCTAATATAAAATGCTGTATTTTTCATAAGTTGCTCTTTATATATTTAGCTCTTGTGAAAATAACCTGTTATTTAGTTTAGAGAAACCGAAACTTAACAAACAATTGTTTAAAAATAAGGTGACCTCAGAGAAAGTTCGCCGTGCAACCCAATTTATATGTCACCTAAAACTTGTCATTCCGTTCGACATTAAAACGGAACTGAGGAAATTTTTTATGCATGGATGAGGTTATTTTGCTAATTATTTAGTATAATTCAGTTTTTATCATTGCAATTAATTTCTCATTAGCCTCTCAAGCCCTGTTGATGTTCTTTGAATATCCTTCCGAGATGCCGGTTGAGGCGATTAAATTTTTGCAACCGGATGACTGTATGCGGCTCTAGTGTAGATAAATCATAACTCATCATCCCATCACCGATGGGGGAAAGTAGAGTAATTCTCAAACCACTCAAATGAGATAATACAGAAAAACTCTCAGGGAAGTAAAAGATACTGATATATCATCCTACAGATTGGGAAGCGGTATCGTATTTCGGCCTATGTTTCTTCTTGCTCTTCTTGAGTTCATAGAAATATAGTATAAAATAAAATTTGCATGTTCATGATGAAATTTTACATGCTATTTCACGTAAAATATTAAAAATATAACTTTACGACTAAAACGGCGCCTTTCTTGTCTTTTAGATATTGACCGAAAATTATTTGTAAATTAAAATTTCGACATTAATTTCAACATTAATTTCGATTTATTTTGCAACAAGTTCTTCGTAACGCGAGAAATAAAAAGTATTAGGAGACATTTAAATTGGGCTGCACGACGAACTTTTTCTGTGGTCACGTTCTACTTAAACAATTTTTTGTTAAGGTTTGGTTTCTCTTAATTACATAATATGTAGTTTTTATGCATGTCAAAGATACAAAGAGCAACTGAGGAAAAAATCAGTCACTGAATTTTATATACAATTGGTAGAGAGTATTAGCAGTTTTAAAAATGATAACGGGTGAAAAATTCGGGATTAATGTACCTAAATTTTAAGTTCATATAATACATAATATACATTACAAAATAAGCAGAACACGCTTGCATGCAAAGAAAAATTCTTCTTTGATGAGAATATTTGTATTTTATATTAATATAATACAAAAATAATGCTTCTTTAGGCTAAAGAAGTGAATAATAACTCTGGCGTATCCTACGGATAGCCAGCCGGTGGATGAGCTAACTCAAGACGGGTCAGACTTGGTTCATTTTACGTCACAATGATTCATCGGATGAACGCAGTACTTAAAACGACTCGTCCACCATTTACCTTTCCCCATCCCTTGTTCCTACGTCATCACGTACTCGCTCTACTAGCTCCTCATGGCCCAGCGCATGAGGCGCCCAGAATACAGGTCGGAACGGTTATAACCGTTGCCAATCCAACGACAGTGTATAGATCTATTATATTACTGTAGATCTATATATTACTGATCTAGGTGCCAGTCCCTAGACCACGTGTTCAAGATTGGTCTTCGCGAGTGTTTTCTAATGGGAGTGACTGCTCGTACTTGAGGTGCCCAAATTTCAAAAGTAAATAAAACGAGTTTCCTCGGCGTTGTCCTTGACGGTCGGTTTTCGTGGGGAGCTCATATTAAGATTTTTTTATTATAGAATATTTGTATCTTTAAGATGAAGCGTACGTAGCGTACTTTTGCTATTTTAGTACCGCGATTATAGATAAGTCCAGTGGCGCAGCGAGGGGGGGGTTTTAGGGGTTCAAACCCCCCCCCAAGAGCCAAGTCCTATGACTAGCTTTGTACTTTTATTTCTGCTGAAGAGTACAAAACCCCCTCCTCGCTGAGGGGGGGTTAACACGCAATTCATACAGATACACTGCTTGTCATTTGTTTGCTTGATAAATTCAGCGAAAGCTTCGCGTACCCGTAAATATGGCTCCGATTTCAGTTAAGGTGATGCTTTCGGTAGCAGAGTAGACATCGATATCAATGGGGCGCAATGATACGAGTGTTTCGCACACTATGTTCAACGCGTGCACTTCTTAAGCCTATCCTTTAGTTAGATAACTCACGCCATAAGATAAGATTCCCATGAGAAAAATTCGAAAGTGCTGATTTGTTTACTCCTCGAAAAAATACAAGGGAACATTCGAGAAGTAATTCTAAACTTGCACCTTGAAAACAGGGATTAAGATTACGTTTGAGAAACAAACAGAATGATAAAACGCTCAGTTAGATCTTTTGCTTGTGACTGTTTCAAGGGTCTAAATTCAAAGATAGGCTCGTGAGTAGTGCTTTCGAAAAATTCAAAACAGTTCGAAGGAGAGTTTAGTTTGGATTTCATTCAGATGGACATCCAAACATTCCTTTCACAGTCCGCTAACAGCTCGAGGCCGCTATCGGAAAAAAACGTAAGTTAATGGCTATGTGTTTTTTGTGAAATAACCATTATTAGATGCATAAATTAGGATTTTCTTATTTTAGGGCTGTTATCAGAGGACACATCTCAAGATGAGTTAGGCAACAATTGAATAGCTACTTTTTCCTTTATTAAGCATTCAAGACGATTAAAAGTCTGCACACAGTTGACTCTTCATTACTCGGGATGATAGAAAATATACTAATCTTTATTTTATGATTGCCTGTTAATTTGATGTATATTTAATAAAAATTTTCGGTAACCGAATTTCCGTAAACATTTGAAATAGTATTGGAGCAATGAAAGATTTCAGTGAAAATTAATCTGCGATGATATTATTAATAGTATACCATTTCCGAAGCAAATCAGTGCTGAAAGGTATTTTGCGCGTAAGTTACGCACATATTTATCG